>OU898277.1:68349368-69074092 GCA_918026665.1 Diabrotica balteata
TTCACGTATTTATATTTTACTGTGTTAATTCAAAATAAAGTCTTTCACGCCGAGTTTTTTGACTATTTACAAGAGGTATATTCGAAGTGCAAATCAATTTACATTCATTTGCTTTAGGTATTTTTTATTATTTTCGGTTTATATCGAAATCTTGAGTTAACGTGTGTGCATGTCTATACATACGTAAACTAATATGGCCCTTTAGACCCCGCCCCTTATTAAGGGAGCGTATTGGAGACGGTCGCATAAATTCATTTTTTATACTAAAATATTAGGAACCAGTTTTTGTTCGAAATTATATCGTTATTAACAATTAGGTAGTAATATAAGTTATAAGTGTTCTATAAAAACGAAAATAAGATAAAAAAAAGTAGTATTTCCTTAAAACACTCGCAAATAAATTTAAAAACAATTTCTGTGATGTATAAAAAATTTAATTATGATACAGGATAAACGAAAATGTGCAAATGGGTAAAGACTTAGACAATCCGTTGCTGAAATCAAATAAAGTAAGCAGACCTCCCATAAAAAAGTCAACTTCAAAAAAAAATACCAGTACCTTGCAAATAAGTAACATGCAACAACCGTCGTGAAATATAATCTCGTCTAGTGAATCACAAAGCAAATGAAAACTGTAAAACAAACAGAATATTACCTTAAGAGACAGACTTGACTGACAATCAACACGAACAACCAGGTAATAATGTTCTTTCAAACCATGCTTTTTGTTTTTATTAACCGTTACAAATATAGAACGTACGAATCTCGCAAGTTATTCAACCATGAGGTAATTCTTCGCCCTGGACTGCGTTTGCCTGCTATTTTTCCATGTATAATATTTTGTAGCAACGTATATTTGAGACCTCTCATTATATTTCCGAAATACTCCAGTTTTCTCTGTTTGATGCTTTTTATAATCTCAGTAGTATTGCTGAGACGTTCTAGTATTGTCGAGTTTCGAATCTTCTCCACCCAGGAAACTTTTAAAATTTATTTTTCTATAGCACCACGTTTAGAAGCCGCAAGACGATTTAGATTGATTTTATTCACAGTCCAGGACTTGATATATTGTTGACTATAAATTAAGACCGAGAACACGTAGCAGCGAAGTAGGCGAATCCTCAATGCCAATTTCAGGTCTCAGTTACATAACACCTTGGACATCCTTCTAAAAGCAGCTCTAGCCTGTTCTATCCTAGATCTAATTTCACCGTAACATTTTGCGTTACAATTTAATTGCTATCCAAGGTAAACTTTAGATTGATTTAGATTGATTTTATTCACAGTCCAGGACTTGATATATTGTTGACTATAAATTAAGACCGAGAACACGTAGCAGCGAAGTAGGCGAATCCTCAATGCCAATTTCAGGTCTCAGTTACATAACACCTTGGACATCCTTCTAAAAGCAGCTCTAGCCTGTTCTATCCTAGATCTAATTTCACCGTAACATTTTGCGTTACAATTTAATTGCTATCCAAGGTAAACGATTTTATCAACTTGCTTAAGATTTGTATTATTTACATATATAGATCAGACCTGCCTCCCTACAACTCTCAACGACACTATCAAGTAGTGTTTGCAGATCTTCTTGAGTAGAAGCTAGGAGTACTATATAGTCCGCATATCACAAATTATTGATGGCTTCACCGTTTACAAGTATTCCTTCTTGTTTTTCAGAAAGTACTTTTCTGAAAATTCTTTCAGAGTAAACGTTGAAAAGCAGTGGTGACAAGAGGCATCCCTGCAATACTCTTCTTTTAATTTTGTAAGCCTGTGATGACACACCATATACTAAAACTGATGTTGTTTGATTCCAATATAAATTTTCAATCATTCGAACATGTCTGCCGTCCAAGCCAATGTTTTTTTATAGCTATAAATATAGAGTGCCTACACTCTATACGACCAAATGCCTTTTGAAAGTAATAAAACAGCAGTATATGTCTACCAATATATCTCGACATCTTTGAACAAGTACGTTTGGAAGCACCTACAGTAAAGTCCAATAGGTTTGCCAACTTGGATGAATTTGCCAACCAAACTATATCTAATAGCAACAAAAAAAATTTTAAAACCCAATCCATATTTTTACGGATATAGGACTTTTTAGATATTTGTTAGAAACAATAAATGTCTTTATAATGACCAAGTAAAAAATCCAGCCCAGAACCTTTGATTATTACTGCAAAATAACCAATGAAAACAATAAGAAAAATACCCATTATTATACTGATCAGACATAAGAAGAACATTTCGACTGGTGTTTCGTAATATGCATCAAACAGTAAATAAAAATGCTTAATATAAGAAAAGATCCAAAACAGCGTTTCACTTTTTTAAACAGAAGTAAGAACTTAATCAAATAATAAAGACATATATGAGGTAATGTTACTACAAAACATGATTGTATCCTTTAAACCACCACATTCCAAGTACGAGGAACGCCAATATACTAATTATTAACACTACAGCCACACTAAAAAATTCTACCACCTACATGCAGGATGCGTAATGTGTGCAAGTAATCACCATACGTTAAATTGTTCATGCAAGAAATGCAACAGTATAATACAAACACATGCAAAAATAAAAAAAACAACTTAGGGAGATACCAGATACCCATAGAAAAGGCACCAAGGAAATTTACAATTAAACAATAATCCCTAGTGTTTCTTATGCTTAAAAAAACTTAGGGAAATTAAACGACTGAAATTACAAACCAACAAAGTTATGTTGGCTCAAATCATCTAACTACAATAGCCAACCTTGAAAACCTGATGGCAAAACTAATACAGAAAATAAACACTATGCTTAATTTCCTTACCATTATGATTAAAAAAAAGCACTAATGCAACATAGACTTAAAATAGTTGCCTGAAACTAAAATGGCCTAACGCAACATATCCAAAAAATTAAATTTTTTCTCGACAAGAAGAAAATTGATGGTATGCTCACATCAGAAACTCATCTAGCAGACAAAAATTATATTACAATTCCAAAATACATTGTTTACTACAAAAAAATATTCAAATAACATAGCACACGCTGGAACAGCTATAATTATTAAATATAAAACCAGCTCTTTGGATTAGCTAGCAAATCTAATGTTATAAAAATAAAAAAAAAAATCTAAAGTTCCTTGGTATATCCATAATGACGCCTTACATAGAAATCTTCAGGGACTAACAGTCACTGAAGGGAACAAACGCATTTCAAAACAGGTTGTGCGTGTACATATTAAGAACCTGGCATACAATTTTCTAAACAACCAACACGCGATGAGATTGAACCGATATGATCCCTTGGACTTACTAAACTGATCCTGACGGTAGTGGCTCTGCTTTTCGTGCTGCTTCTAGTGTTTCTGTTTCAATAATAAGCCAATATTTGTGTTCTAATGCTTTGGTCACGGGAGCTCTCTGACATTGTAAGGATAAACAATTTTACTTTACTGTGAAACAGATTGTAAAAGATATTAAATGTTAATAAAAAAATCCTCTGCTTTTCGTGCTGCTTCTAGTCTTCCTGTTTCAATAATAAGACAATATTTGTGTTCTAATGCTTTGGTCACGGGAGCTCTATGACATTGTAAGGATAAACAATTTTACTTTACTGTGAAACGGATTGTAAAAGATATTAGATGTTAATAAAAAAATCCACCCTCAGTGTAACTAGATACTGTCCAACCAGTCCACAGATTCTACATAGTACTGGAAAGAAATACTCAACTATGTTTTGAACCTAGTGATACAGCAGTGGGATCTTGTACTATAAGTGATTTTAACCTCTATTTCTTTATAATTTGTACCAGCTAAACTAGCCATATCGAATGGTTCTTCTATATTGTAAGATGAATCTTATGTATTATAATATTATTTAAATAACAATTTAATTTAACATTTTGCTCTTTTCAATGATCTTATTTTAATTTTTAATACAGTTAGGTATATAAGTAAAAAATAGGATAGGACAAATAGGTATTTATAGATTATGTTTATATTTAATGTCATTTGTCATTTAAATTTTACCAGGTTAGGTCATCCCCGATTCTTGAATAAAAACAATTTTAATTTGTGACGGATAGCTCTCTTAGACAACATACTTAGTAAAACACAGGAATGATTTAAATAAAAATATATTCAAAATAAACAATTTAAAAATAAATTTAGATCCTAGGTAATATATACAGTAAAAATTATTAAGTTAATCTTGGCGACGACGTAATATATGCGTAAACTAAATTGCAGTTATTGTCATAAAATCTAAAAGGTAATTACGGTGTGTTGATACACACATACCGAAGGATACGGTTCAAAGAAATAGAGATAGAACGAGCCGATCTACACTTGGCCCGGCGAGGAACAGACGATGACTAATTATTACTTTTTTTAACTATTACTACGATACCAAAGGTCTGTCTCAGATCAATACTCCAAGACCAGGTACGGAACTGCCACTACATAAATTCTCTAGGAGAAGCGTTTGGCCTTTTATGCATATCCTATGGTCAGTAGAGTTGTCAGATCAATACTCCGACGGAACTCCGAATGAGTGGCCTTTCGTCAATACCCAAAAGCTTGGTGGAGTTCTCACTAGATCAGGTCTCGTATTTCAGGATTTATTAGGCTTAGATTAGAAAAAATAGGTATGGCACAAAGGTCGAAGTGCCAGAAGTCAATATGTCTCGCCTGAATTGCGAAAAAGTTTACTGGATTTAGAACTGGGCTACCCAGTTATCTAAATGAATGGTTGGCCACTGATATGACATTGCTAAAGAGGGCCCTACGTTTGTTTGTGACAATGATTTCGTTGTAAATTTTTATCATATATATTTATTATTTTGTAAATATTTATATTTGTAAAAATATCTAATTCCTATCGAAATATTCTAAAGCCATCTTTTTAAATTTTCAATTTTTTAAAAACTGATAAAACTAGCCTATTATAATCATTACGTTTAATCACTACATTAATCACCTTTTTTAAACAATCTCGCTTTTGTTCGAACTGAATTCGTTTTGTATCAACCATTTGTTAAAACAAAACGATAAATCTCGTTTAAACTCATTTTGATGTAGAGACATAATAAAAATACTAAAATATATTGTTTGTATAAAATAAATGTAAGTTTTCGTTAAATTAGAAGATAAGTCAAAGTTACAAATTTTAATTTTTAAATTTATTTAAGTTCAAACTATTTTTTCATCAGTTTTGCATACAACGTATTTTGAGTTCCAAAAAAAGAAACGTAAACGTCTACATACGTTTACTAGAATTCGTTGGTTTTTTACTTATCTTCGTTTGACTTGTCCTGCCAGTAACAACAAGTGATAAAATTTTCAGATTTATCAGTTAAGTTTTTGTTGTAGCTGTTTGAATTGTTTGGTGATAGTGATAAAGAAGCATCCAGATTTCGGGAACTTACGGTATCGATTAATTTTTTTTAATTCGTCTAGATGATTAAGAAGACTTTTTATTGCTCAAAATGCCTAGAGTGCGTAGAATTCAATGGATATCTAAACTAAGTGACTTTGACAGGGGTTGAATTGTCCCATTGCATGAGGCCGGTCTATTGATCAGAAAAGGTTTCTAGGACAACCAACAGAACTTTACGCAGTATACTGCAGCGGAAACGAGCGTGGACTCAGAAAGATCAAAAAGATCGAGCTAGCGGTTATAGACGTCAGACAAAGACCACAAAGCGATATACATAAATTCCGATTAAAATTTCTGGCTCTAAGAGACAGATTTAGTAGTACTAGTGTCGTTGAAAACCAGTGGTATAAAGAGTATCAAAGGATGGTTGATATGCGTACGATATATCTCCGAATACGACAGTTTACACTTTTTTTATCACCTACACTACTACTACTACTACTACTATCTCCAACAAATAAATAATGAGTAACTGTTTGTTCTGATGTAGACAAATAATTTTAAAGGACCGGAAATTGACTCAGGTGGTCTTTATCGATGAATCTTGCTTCTGTCTGAAGATGCACGAAGGTCAGGCAAAAGGTAGAAGCTACATGGTGAAAGTTGTGACCCACAATTTGATAAAAAACGGCACTTTTACTACACCGTCTTAGGTGTTAAGGTATGAGGTGGTACTGTTTATGGTAACAGATATTTTATTTCACTTATTTTCATCAGAGGCAATATGACAGCCAGACACTGTATTGAGGAAATAGTAGAGCCTTATCTTATTCCATACCCAGACACCATACAAAACCCAATTTTTTCAAAAGACAATGCCCGATCGCATGTTACCAGAGAAACGTTACCTTTTATGAATCAACATTATATTAACTATTTACAGTAGCCACCACGATCGCCTGATTTGCCTCCAGTTAAACTTGTCCGAAACCTGTCTGGAATATAATAGGTCGCAGAAATTAAATTTGCAACACCCTTCACAGATTTAAGCATCTCGTACTCACGAAGTTGCAGTAGTCTGGAATGGGATACCCAACAGAATATTGGGATACACTTTATCACAACGATAACCAACGTGCCAGTAAATGGATAAAATCGTAGATCCTTAACACATCATTAAACCAACTTATTCAGTGAGTTGTAGAATTTTTATTTTTCTTTCGTATGTACTAAAGCACCAACAAATATTTTGAATCTTTTGCGTCACCAAGATTGATAATATAAACATATTAAGTTTGTTTATATGACACAAACGCGTATTCCTTTGGTAATTTTTTGATCGTTTCTATTTAGTTTTGCGCGTAAAATAAATATCCACTTAGGCTGATGTGAAAAGTATACAGGAAGGCGAATGATTTTTAAAAATTATGAGATCACGCGACGATAAGCCGATAAAGGAATTAGTTATTGTTTGAGTCCGGATTTTTCTTCAAATTCGTTATTCTTTTTTTTGTATATTCGTTATTCGTTTTTGTAATGGAAATATAGTGTAAAGTGATTAACTCTACGATAGATCGCCAAAGCATTTAGTTTTATTGTTTGAGTTCGGATTTTTATTCAAATTTGTAATGGTTATTTGATATTCGTTTTTATCAAGAGAATATAGTGTAAAGTGATTTACTCTACGATGAATCGTTAAAGTGGTCAGTTCATTGTTTAGTGAGGATTTTTCTCTTTTCGTTCGTTATTGTATGTTCGGTTTTCGTTTTGTGTCATGTAAATATAGTATAAAGTAACAGTAGCAGTTAAATGTGTAGTTTAAGGGAAAATTAAGTTGGGGTTGAGATTTTAAACGAGAAAAATTTCGGGGTGTGTAGTCTTCAAAAGCCGGCAAATTGTTTTGTGAAAAGGTGAATTATGCTCAAATTAAATATGGCTGTTTTTGTTAGGTTAATCATCGATTTGTTGTATTGTGCCTATGTAAAAGATTTATAAAGCACTGTTACAATAATTTACGAGGTCCACGTGGTTTTAAGCAGGAGCAGTTGAGAGGCAGAGTTTTGAAGATTGCAGTTTTTTGTCATCTAGGATAATCCGAAGCCCGAATTCAGTGTCAAACTTCCAATGAATTATCTATTTGTGTTCCCTGGTTACTTCAGACCAATTTGCAGCTTGAGTAAGACACAGTTCTGTGTTTTTTGCAGTGTTTAGGAACCAGTTCTTAGCCCAAAAACTTTTTTAAAGGAAATACATCGGCCAGAGTGATACCTATAAGGTACTTTTTATTAAACATTTTTTTAAGTAAAAGTAGACATTTTTCAATAATACAAAAATTTACTTTCATGACAAGTTAAAAAATTGTAATAAATAAAATTATATGTTTAAAATTAAAAAATTAACTAATATTATTATTAAAAAATATTAAAAAATTAACTAATATTTTAAAATGGTTTGATATATAATTTCGACATATGACAGTCAGTATTATTCTTCTGACAACTGGTACATAACCATAAATTTGAATTGTTTTGATTAAAAGTTTAACCTCAATGTAAGCTCCGGTGAAAAATCCAGATATTTTCATTTTAATAATAATTTAAATTCCTATAGTGTCTTCAACATCTGGAGCTTTATAGTGTCTCCAACCGTTACAAATAGCGCCGTTGTAACTTTGTTTTTAAGCTTTTTTCATATTACTTGGAATAACTGTTTATGGTGAAGTAATAATAAATATTTAATGTTTCTCTTTAAACAAAGTGTAAAATTATATTCTTTAAAAAGATGTTCACACTTCATCATCATCGTCATCTTCAATGGCGCTACAACTTTTGATGAGTCTGTGCCGCGTTTACTACTGCTTTCCATGTTTGTCGGTCCTGTGTCAGTAATTTCCATTCTCGCACTCCGATTTTCCCTAGATCTTCTTTGACTACATCTTTCCACCTGTTTCTAGGCCCCCTACAGATCTTCTTCCATCTGGCCTTTCCCAGAACACATTGTTTGTAAGGCGATTATCGTTACTGCGTATCACATGCCCTGCCCATCTGAGTTTCTTGGCATTTATATATCTGACTAGATTTTCTTTTCCGATTAGAGACTCTAGCCCGTTATTGTATCTGCCCCTCATAGTTCTTACACTTATTATGCTGCTAGAATGTATCCCATTAATCAATACGTGATCTATTTGCCTATTTGTTCTTTCATAGTTTGATCTACATGTTGCTTTGATCTTTTTTCTAACGAACTGGGTGCTTTTGGACCCAGTTTAAGGACAAGAAAAACAAACACATGGATAAGACAGAAAACCAAAGTCACCGATGTGGTGCAAAAATCATTAAAGTTGAAATGGGAATACGCTGGACATGTAGCTAGGAGCGATCTAAACAAATGACACAAATCAATTTTAACCTGGAGACCATATCAACACAAAAGACCCAGAGGCAGACCTCCTATGAGATGGACAGATGATCTGAAAAGGACTGCCGGGAAAAATTGGCTACAAATAGCGTACAATAAAAAATAATGGAAAGGAAGACTTGAAGAGGCTTATGTTCAGATGTGGACATGAATGGCTAGACGCAGAAAAAGAAGAAGGGTGCTTTTGATGGCTAAGTTGCAGCCTGTCGCAAAATCAACCAAACGTGATCCATTATCGTTTGCAACTTCATGTATATATATACATATCTTCCTACTACAGGTATAACGTAGTCTTCTGTGCATACCTTTGCGTTTAGATCACCTAGTACTATTTTAGTATCGTGGTTAGGAGCTTTTGTGTAGAGTTGATATAGAGAGTCATATAATTCATTTGTATCATCCTCTAATACTAAGAAATAATAAATATAGTCTTCTGCAGGTCATCATGCAGGGTAGAGTCGATGGCAAAAAGGGAATAGGTAGAAAGAGGAAGTCATGGTTGCGAAATATTCGAGACTGGACAAACATGACTGTAGACGAATTATTCCACGTTGCAAAAGACAGAGAAGCTTTTAAAAATATGGTCGCCAACCTCCGTTAATGGGGACGGCATAGGAAGAAGAATCCTCTAATGCGTCTTCGATTGGTGCATACACTGAAAATATAGTTAAATTGGACCATTTACCTCCTAATCTTATGATGCAGATTCATAGATATTCATCAAGATATTGAAAGATAAGTCTTTCTTTCCATCCAGCAGGAAGATTCTTGTAAACGGAGTCATTTTCAAATAGTTTAGGAACCTTCTTGTGTTGTGTTGTCCAGGAAATCTATGTAATCTCAGAAAGTATTTTGTGCTTCATTTCTTACATATATATATATATATATATATATATATATATATATATATATATATATATATGTATATATATGTATATATATATATAGAAGTATATATATATATATATATATATATATATATAAATCTACATATATATATATATATATATATATATATATATATATTCAATGGTTGAATAGCAGAGGTTTTATCGGTCAATAATTTTCAAATGAAAGTTGTCAACTACTTTATTGATTTATTTAAATACGTTTCGCTCTTATTTTTAAAAGCATCATCAGTTCGCTACAAATAAAAAAGGTTTTAGAATGTAAGTTAACAATAAAAAGGGTTCATACTTACAAAATCGATTTGTATTTTTTTAGATGTTACTACGATAGACGATACGTTTAGACTCTACGATAACTTAACATTAAAGATTAACAACTAAATGAGAGTAACGAAACAAAAAAAAATACAAAAAAAACTGTAACACCACTATTGTTCATTTAATTTTAACCGATGGCTTCATCTGAATGCTATTTTAAGCTCTTTTGAGGGTCAAACCACACTAATCTGTTCGATTGTTTTCCATATTATTTTTTTTATTTCTCTTTAAAAAATAACAAACAAGAAAAAATTGAAAGAAGAATGGGAATGAAGTTACTGTATTGTAAGGGTTTTTTTTAATTTGTTTTGTAATAATGAGAGAGTGATATATCTAGCTCAAGTTTTCGATGTCGGTTCTCTTATTTAACGATGAATGTTTTAGAATTTGACACATTTCAAGGATGGATTACTTATGATAATTTTTTGTGCCTTTGCACAGCATGCCATTTGAACCAAACACAAAATCGACTTTAAGAATATTAAAATACTGTGCAAACAAAAAATTATCTAACGGTTCCAGGCAAATGATGCCGGTGATCTTATTTTATTTCTTTTTACCTATTTAAAATGGACTCTCACAGGCAAAACATTCATGATTTTTTACATTTCCTTTACCCGTTTATGTTCTTTAGAGTTATAAAATAAAAGTTTTATTTATAAAATACTAATAAACTAAGATCATTAATAAAATTAATTTTAGACTCAAACAAAATTGCTCCAGGTCTAACTAAACCCGTCTATGACATACGGCTTTAAAATTTTATATGTTTTTGTTTTCTTTGATGACACTCACATTTAGTGTACACGGTTTGTAAATAATTAACCGGAGTGTTCTTTATTAAACTAAGCCCTATGCATATGATCTCTTCCATCAGCTCCAAGCTCTCTACCACTATATATAAATGGCGCTTTTCTTTACCAAATAAAACCAACCTCTCGTTGATGCATATTCATGAAAACTAAAACTGCTTGGTTAATTAGTGGTTTATGTATGAAGCCGGTTTTATATGTTCACTACGGTGGTTGCTGATAATAATTTTCCGAATGTAATATGGAGCTCTAGATGAACTACCGCCAATATTACGACTGCATGTTGGCTCTACATTATACGTATTTTACATGTAGGTTTACCTTTTACTAAAACATGCATATGTTGCGGGTATAATATTACTACTGATGTATTAATAAAGCGTATCTACTAACCGGTAATGCAGAAAATGTTTATAGAACCGATACCGTATATTTATAGGTATAGGTATAGTTATAATTTATATACATAGATACATAGATAAATTATGGAGTATATAAACAATGTTTATAATAAAAATTATGTCTATCAATGACGTCTATAGTTTAAAATTATTTTCAATTATACAGGTTTAATCAAAACAACAGAATGATTCAAAGTTAAGTTTTGTTTTTTAACGAAACACCCTATACAGTATAGGTAGAAGTTTTGGGTCGGTATGATAGAATTTAACAGGATATCTAACACAGATATAAAATCATATTTTCAGCGAATAGACAAAGAAAACAAATATATTACCCCTTAGTCTCACCTCCACATTTTTTTGACACGCCCATTAATGAACGTCTTACGAATTTCCGATCCAGCTTAGCTTATACGTAAGAAACGGCGGCAGGGTTGCCTTATTACATATTTGAATTAAAACATTGAATTGATTTAAAAAATTGGCGATTAGTGGTGCGATTATATTGCCATTCAAACTTATTGATGATATTAAAAATAAAACATTAATTGACACAAATACTGGTTAAAAATTTTTTAAATCCACGAAAAATTTAAAGATTCGCATTTTTATTTGACGAAATTGTAACCCAATTTTGAATAATATAAGATCTATCTATCTATCTATAGCCCAAAATATATTAATATGTTGAATATAGGCCTCTCCCATTTGTCTCCATTTGTCTCTGTCTTCGGTTTGTCTTTTCCACATTGGACCTACGCTTTGCTCAATGTCATCTTTCCATGTCATTTGCGGTCGATCTTTTGACCTTTTTGCAGTCTCCAGCGGCCAATTTCTTTATTCCATCTTCCATCCTGATATCTTTCATTATGCCCAGCCCATTTCCATTTTAATTTGAATGCATGTTCGACAGCGTCTGTTGTTTCGGTTTTGCATCTTATCCACTTGTTCCTCTTTTTATCTCTCAACGATATTCCCAGCATTTGTCTTTCCATAACTCTTTGAGTTTTCTTTATTCTAAGTTGCTCTTGGTACACGTATACGTCTGGGCACCATATGTCAGAACAGGTAGGACGCATGCATTAAATACCTTCTTTCTTAATTTTAAAGGTATTTTTTGGTTTTTGATAGTATATGAGAGTTTTCTGAATGCAGCTCATCCCATTTTTATTCTTCTAGTAATTTCTTTAGTCTGGTTACTTTTGTCTGCTCTGATAGCCTGTCCTAAGTAAATATATTCTTGGACGTGTTCTATGTCTGTTCCACCTATGGTAATTACTGATCTATCTTCTGTATTAGTCATTATCTTAGTTTTCTTTAGATTCATTTTTAGTCCTTTCTCAAGAGATGTTTTTTCTAGATCTGAAATCATTATTCATAGTTGTTCCATAGTTGTTGCTATCAGGAGTACATCATCGGCGAATCTTAGATGATTTAAATATTTTCCATTTATACAAATACAAAATAATATAAGATAATCAATATCGCCATTCCTCGAGACGAGAGAGGCCGACAGTTATGTATTTCTTTTTGGAGGTTACTTTGTAAGTGTGAAGATAAGAAATAATTATGCCGACTTTTTATACAACAGAAAAACTGGTACAAATAATAAAATGGTACTTTGGGGGCAATTCAGTACAAGAAACTATCAATTTATTTATTATGGCTTTAGAAAATAGGCCAATACCTATAGAAAAAACTGTATTAGCCATTATTCATCAATTAGAAAAGTTTGGGTGTACCAATGGCAGATGTAAAAAATGTTGCCCATCAGATCAACCTCGCGAAAAGATGTAAAGAAATTGCCGATGAAGTTGATTTGAATGCAAAAACAGTAAGGAATATTTTGAAAAAAAAGAACTATTATTGTTATAAAGTGCAGACAACTAACAAATTATTTCCTGATGATAAATTTAAACGGATGCAATTTTGTAAAATTATGATGAGAGATGCAATGCAAATAATAATTTTAAAAAAAATATTTTGTTTACAGATGAGTCCTCCTTCACATTTCACAAGTAACATAATTCACCTGCAACTAAAGGAAAAGATAATCCAACTTAGCCAAAACATATCGGCAGATGAACTCCACGCCATGATTAATGCTATGTATATGCTATACCAATAGATTTGGTTACTGTTTGTTACAATTTGGTGGTCTGTTTGAACATTTAATTACCTAAGAATTTGGTTTAGAATTTCTAATTGTTTGGAGTTATTTTTAATTTAAACAGTAGTGTCGCAATTATTTTTTATTTGATTTTATTTTTATAGAACAAATTTTTATTTTTATAGAACTAATTCTTATTTTCACACTTAATACCTCCAAAAAATCCAAACGAAAATATAGTTTTAAAGATATTATTTGGGAAATACCAAATAATATCTTATTTTTAATTAAAAGACGTAATTTTTCGTCCAGTTTAAGTTTGTGTGTTTATTTATTATGCTTTATGAAAGAACAACTTACTACCGTGATTACCGCATGACATATTACAGAACTAGTTCTGTTCTGTAGAGATGAGCGTTGGATCATCAACCGTTTATTTGTCGTTAACGAATCCACATTTTCTCACTGGGAAGCCAACTAGTTAATGTTGTTCTAAAGCTGAAATTTTTATTGGTAGTTCGTTAAAGGATTTATTTATTGTAAATATTTAATTAGGAAGTCTTTTTCTTAGTTGAAATCATTTACCTAGTACAAGAGTAATAATTGTATTTTCAAAAATTGCACATTTGTAGAAAATGCAGCTTTTATGCTCGACTTTCTAAATTTTGCAATAATAAATTATTTTTAATTTGAAATATTAACACATGGTAGCCCCGACTCACGGTTTATATTATTCAGCAAACTAAATTTTTATTTTGAGTTGTGTTTTGTCTAATGTAAATGTCCATTTATTCTGTGAGTACTAAATGTTTACTTTAATAACTAATTGTGTGTTTAACATTTCTGCGCGTTAGATGTTAGTATTTTATGGCATCACTTTAAGAAAGACATTAACAGTGAGAAGGTTGTATGCAAATTTTGCAAAGAAAAACTTAGGTATAAATCAACTACAGCTAATTTGAAAAGCCGTTGAAAGTATTTCAGTATATTTTTTTGATTTAAGAAAGCATGTTTGTTTATGTACTCGCTTGAATATTTTAATTAGTTTTAGTAACAAGGCAACTTGTTACTTGTTTACGAAAAGCAGTTCAGTTTCATTAACGATAAAAACGTTAACGACTCACGTCTATTGTTTTTCTTTTCTCGTTACTACAGTCAGAGAGCTACGAACACAGTTCGTATTTCAGTTCCATACTTTAAGAATTCGACGTTGCAAAATAATTCTGTAAGAATATTTTTTATTGTGGTATCATATTGCAGTTTATTATTTTTATTGCGAATAATGCACAATGTGACTTTAAAATAAGCCTATTTTAATCTTTTGATTTTCAATTTGGAAATCGTACTTAAAATATGAAACATTAATAAATTTTATTTACATAAAACGATTTCCGAAGTAGAAATCAAAATGTTAAATTAAACTTATTGTAAATGAAAATTGTGGCATATTTAAAATAAAAAAAAAACAGTAAACTGTCATTTAAGTCTATTCGCCCAAATTTGATTATCTTAGAACTTTGTTAAAATGCTAAAAAGACAATAGGTCAAATAAAACCAATAAGTTTGGCAACGTTGAACTTCTCCTCTTTTCTTAGTTCCACTAATGCTATTTCGGCGATATAAAGGGCGGACTTAATATACCTCTTTCTTTTTAAATAGGTGTTTTTCACTACATCTCACGTAAGGTACATACCGACCATCAACTTTTACATACACTGTATTTACAATGCACCCTAAAAGCATTTTTAAAAATATTTTTGTAAAAATATGAAAAATATGTAAAAGGCTTTATAGGTCTAAAGTTAACAATTTTCAAAATTATTACACTTTTAGTAACAAAATGGTACGATTTAAAGAGGTGTGGATTAATTTTCGAAAGTAATAAAAATGTAAATGTCCAAGGTTTTATAGTATCGTAACAATTTTAAATAATTTACTATCTTTGACATCTTTAATTTCATATCATAATTTAATATTAAAATATAATAACATAAGTGTAATCACTATTTTCAAACAAAAAATTTTCTCTTTTTTTACATAAACGCCCTGTATTGAATTTTATAGGAAATATTACAACCTTATGTTTGTACTGTTGTCCGTTATATTGTATATATACAATCTTTAATAACTACATGTACACTGTACATGTTGTTGTTATTACAACAATATGTACAATCTTTAATAACCAACGTTTTTTTTTTGTCTTCTATTTTTTTAAACCATAAAACTGTCCTGTTTGACACATTTGTCAATCTACATTAATTTCTCATAATCACTTTAATCACATCTAATTTGGGAATTTATAAAAAAAATGTTCAGATATAAAACTTATTCCATTACAATGCTAATACAATTTATTCTTTTCATCTCCACATCATTGTAATTTCTTATTTAACAAAACCCCTATTAATTTTGCTCCCACAGACTTGCTTGACAGTTTATTTTTTGACGTTTATTAAAATTTCTATGTTTAAATATTTTTTTAAGAATTCTTCTTTTTTGTTCTTTTTAAGGTTTAGACGATTCACCTATACACTAGGCAACTATACAATTCAGAAATTATTAACACTATACCAGGTAATTCAAAATTAATTTATTTAACAATTTACTAATCTTTTTCTCTCTTTTATTTTAGAGTCGAACCCACATTGTGATGGCTTCATGAAATTCATGAACAACAAACTCATATAAAAATCCATTTAAGTTGTATATTTTTTAACATATTGAAATCATTTCAACTTCCCCCCAATTTGGATTTTGTTCAGTGCTAACTATCAGCACTTACTAAATCTAAATTCTTACCGGTAAACTTAAATATTTTATTAATATTAACATAACAATAAACTGACTTTTATTAAGAAGCATATATCTTGAATATTTTTTTTATAATTTACTCTATGATAAATACAGAATTCTCCAAACAAAATCTACAAATCTTTTACTAATTATATCAACTTCAAAATCAAATTTCCAAGTACTTTCCCAATTTCTTTACTTCTTTTCCTGCACTATTTATTTCTTGTACTATTTTCGTAGAAATTCTTATAATTGTTCCCCTCTTTATTTTATATCTTTATTTATTTATTTCCGCATATACTATTTCAGTATCTTTATTCATTGCCGCATTATTATTTATTCTTTTTATATCCGCATATAATATTCATTTCATCATCTCTACATATAATTCTATTTTTCATCTTATTTCCGCATATACTATTTATCATTATAATATTCCCTATTTCCCAATTTCTACAAAATATCGATTTGTCCATAGTACTTTGCTCATTTATTTATACTTGTAACTCCTATAAATCTACTTGAAAATAAATCAACCTTTTTTGTTTATATAAATTCATCATTATTTTGTACATCTGTTCCTAATAAATTATTTAAGTCATGTTATTATCAAATTTATCTCACGGTATGTTTATTTATTAATTATCCTTCTATTTACAAAACTTATATCTTATAATACCAAATTCGTGTCATAATATTGCCTACCCTTGTATGTTTATTCATAATACTTATAAATTCCCTCTATATTAAATATCCCTCTAATTTTATTAGTTTCTGGATGTGTTAGTTCATAACTGTTTACCCCATGTTCAGTAGTAATGACATAAGGTCCTTCAAATGGCAAAAGTAATTTTCCACACAGATTTTCATCCCTTTTAGGCACCTGTAGAGACCTGATAAGTACCTTCTCCCCTTTTTCAAAAGTAACTCTTTTCTTTCTCTTCTTATTGATTTTATTTACATAACGGTTAGCATTTCTTATTAAATTTTGGTTCACCTTCTTCATTACTTCTTGAATGTCTCCTGTATTACTGATTTCCCAGGGTCTTTCTGGATACCTTCCAGATATTAGGAAATATGGGCATTGTTTGGTGATTCCATGTGGTGTCTCATTTAAAAATCTTTCAACTTGTGGCAAATTTTCCTGCCATAAATAGTCTTGTCTAGCACACAAAATTCTTAAGAATTTTACCACCTCTTTGACGTATCTGTCTGTATGATTAGATGCGGGTCTTCTGATACGAATGAAATTTAATTGGATTTTCTTTTCTTCACAGATTTTTTTTAATCTTGGACTTTCAAAATATGTGGCATGATCTAAGATAATTGTTTCTGGAGTACCTACTTCCTCTATGTATTTTTCTAGATAGTATTTTACGGTTTTTACATTTGTCCTTTCGCTGGGATATAACTTTACAAATTTTGTATGTATGTCAATCATTATAAAAATATTTTTGCAACCCTGTTCACTTATGGCTAAATTACTGACAATATCGATAGCAATTTAATTAATTAATAATAAGCAATAATAACTAATTTTAAAGGTCTCTCTGCAACTATGGATTTTGCTACATTAACATTGTGGAAATTCTTCTCCTTTGCTAACTGACAAATGGTACAACTTAACTAACAATTAAGTCAAAATTAATTAATTTAACAATTTACTAATCGTTTTCTCTCTTTTATTTTAGAGTCGAACCCACATTGTGATGGCTTCATGAAATTCATGAATAACAAACTCATATAAAAATCCATTTAAGTTGTATATTTTTTAACATATTGAAATCATTTCAATATATTAGAAAAAAACTTTATGTTCCTTAGAAATTTTTGATATATTTGGGTTATCCGCTATTATCGCTCCTCCATATTTTAACAATGAATTTGAAATCCCATCTTTACATGTCGCCTTTCTGTGTTTTAGTTTTTTATGTATTTTTTGTACTTTATGTTTGCTTATCTTGACTTATTCGTTTATAATATTTCTGGTGGCTGTGGTTTAAACGTTTTTAGTTATTTTTTATATAATTTTTTTAGGTAGTCAATTCCTTTGTTTTATGTGGTTATCATAAAATACGATCTGTGTGTCTTTAAACGTTGTACGATAATCCCTCACACGTAGCGCAAAAATAACTGTACCCTTCTTGAATATTTCTTTCTATAAGAAGGGATATTTTTTTAATTATATTTATTTATCAATGAACGGTACGATGTAGTCGATGGTGTAGTGTCCAGACAATCACAAAGGGTAAGTCTAATATTTCTTTCTTATATTTGCTTTCTCTTCGCCTACTTTTGATCGAAGTATGATCGATCCGAAATATAATTCCAATGTCAATCCGAGTTTAATCTGAAGTATTGTTCTATATATTGAACTATATTCCAGTATGAGTCTTCGGTGTAAGCCAAATGACTGTATGTTGCATTTAGTAACGTTTTCTCCTGCTGAACATGAAGCCACCTGTGCCTGTAGGAGTTGGTTATACAAAAAGCTAACGTCCTGTTCAGCTGTTTTCTAAATTAAGTATTATGAGTACTGGTTCTTTTATACATATTGTCAACCCGTCTAAATAATATCAGTTCTAGTTGTTACTCAAAATGCAAGAGACAAGTTAAATACATTTTTAATTTTCTTATTATTTGTATTGATAATAATTATAATTTAATTTTTTTATTACATATTTCACAATACGGTCTATTAATGTACTAACCTTTGTACTTTAATATATTGTAAAGTGCCTTTTTTTATAAACCATACAAATCGTCCTTCAGTTTTTTTAAGAAGCGTTCGCAGTGCTCGTTTTTAATTCGATTCACAAATGCGGGTTTTACTTCTTATGCTCTTGTAATCTTCTTATCCTGGTGGTGTTTTGTTTTATATATATTTCAGGTCAGCTTTTTACTTTTTTTTGCATTTTTCTTTACCTTTGTATAGAACCCACAGAGTTTTTTACTTTGTTTACATCGCTTTAAATAATTGATGTGTTTCTGCAATTTTCTTTACACTTTTTTAATACAAATTCGGATTTTTTATTATACCACATTAGGATCGCGTCCTAGCTCTGCCTATGTTAGTGCCCTTACATTCAAAATTTGCGAAAGGAGTAGCTCTATATTTGAAAGAATGTGCTCGATAATAGATCTTTGTCCTTTGGTATTTTAATACATCTTTGTCGTAATATTGTTTACGACAAAAAAATAATATTAATACGTAATTTATTTATGTTCTTAAGTCCGTCACAAGATTACGATTTTCATTTTTGACATCCTTGTTATACCGCTGTTATTTTCCTGGTACAATGCCGTCACTCACTCTGGCTTTAAAACCACTTATAATAAACACATATTCAATCTGTGGAATTTCATTTACTAGTCCAACTGTAGCATTAAATTGTAAGTGCTTGTAACAAAAAGAAGATGCAATACAATTAAGAATCCATTTGGACCGACAATTGACTTCGAGAACACATATATTTGCTAAGAGAAAGCAACTGGGCTTCAAACTTAGCAAATTGTACTGAATGTTATGTCGTAAATTAAAATTAACAGTCACCAACAAATCGTTATTTTACAAAGTCGTCCTAAAACTGATATGTAGTTTTGGAATTCGATTGTGGGGGACAGCATCTCACTCAAATATCGAAATCCTACAAAGCTTTCAGTCCAAAGTACTTAGTATTATCATAAACGTTCCATGGTACGTAAGTATAAGAAGACATCTTCTATGCGATGTGCCTGTCAGATTTTTTGACCCTTATTACTGTTCTATAAGCCATTGTCTTGTAGTAGTTTAGTTTCCCAAACACAGCCTTATATAAAGTTTCAGGAAACTATCACTAGATCGTTTTCATAAATGTAATGTTAGTGTCACTAAGATTTGCTTACTGTAAAATTTTACAAATTGTAAATTAAATGAAAAAAAAAAAAAATTAACTTGGGCTGATTGTTTGGCTGATGATCTTCTGTATCTTTTAAAAACGATAAATTATCGTAAAATGAAACAAGTCGTAAAAAATCTTCGTCTGCCATTTTGTCGAGTTTTGGGTTTCCCTCTTTTTGTATTGGTTATATAGTTTCTGCCTCCCTGAAAAAATTGCACTTTATAACTAATACAATTTTTTATGGAATTTTCTGAAACATTATGTCAACGTTTGGTACTCATATAAATAACCAAGACAACTGAATTTTTTCTTGTCATATCAATTCATTTCAATCATGTTTAATTGGAAGTAGCTAGAGTTGTCGTATAATTTAAAACCAAACTTGCTATCATTTTTTGAACAACTTCTTTTCTATAATTTTCTTAAAGCACAATTTATTCTGTAATAAATCGATGGAATAAGTGAGGTTATTCACTTTTCTACCATTTTCTGTAATTTTTGTCATTGTTGTCATCCAAACGTTTTTATTAAAACTTTATTTTACATGCAATGCTTTTAAAAATCTAATATACGGACTATTTGATTTCACAATACTAAAAAAGCGGCAGTTTATGCCTTT
Source organism: Diabrotica balteata (assembly GCA_918026665.1). Lineage (NCBI taxonomy): Eukaryota > Metazoa > Arthropoda > Insecta > Coleoptera > Chrysomelidae > Diabrotica > Diabrotica balteata. Next base: position 68,370,010 of record OU898277.1, read on the forward strand.
CATTAGAATTAGCACATCATATATTCGTCAATCTATTCTTTAATACTTTTCCACCTACAGCTTTCTCCCCTGGGAAATAAAAGGTGCCGCCTGAAGTAGCTCGGTAATAAAGCGGTGTTTCGTTACAATTGTGCACACACGCTGGTTCATAATTTTTACTAAATCTAGATAAAATATTCGTTATGAATGTATTTGTGCCAGATAGATTAACATCTTTTGCTTCTCCGACAATTTTTTTGATGGAAAATTTTAAACGATTTTTCCATCTGCAAAACCATCATCCATTTGTTGCTTTGAAGTTCGAGTTACCAAAATTTTCGGTTAAGTATACCTTTCGCTTTTTTTTTAAACTGGACTGGGCCTTCTTTTAAGTAAACCGCTCAGCTAATCCCTGTTTGACGTCAAAATCTGTTCCACCTTGTTTTCGTTTTTGGGTAAATCTTGAATAGGTTCACCAAACGTTGATAAAATTGTCTTAATTTTTAAAAAAATTGTTTTCCTGAGCTTATGAAAGTTCAAACTTTCTCGCAGTTTCGACTTGATGGCACTTTGATTGTTTCGCGTAGTCAATTACATTTATTTTTTTATTTAAAGTAAGATACTTTCTCTTCGATTTTAAAAATGCATGCAAAAATGCAAATTTACTTGCAAACAGGTAAATATCTCGGTGGTTTCTAAAGTAATTGTTTCTAGAAATGTACATATTAACCCTTAACTGGTGTTACCATGTGTCTCACAGACTCCGCACGTTTATTAACGCGTCTGCGTTTCTCGCCACAAAAACGTAGCAACCTGTAATTCGCTGTAGCTTCCTAGATTTTAGAGTATATTCGAACGTCTTAATGAGAGGTACCTCGCTCTTCCCGTTTTTGATATATTGAGGTCGCGGAGTCTACTAGACGCAAGGTCGCCATTATTGTTATTTTAATACAGATAGTTCATATAGAGCTGTAAGAGTATTAGACGATGATTTTGAAGAAGTGTGACCAAATTGGTATAATGAGGCGAACAGTGACATTAGTGATGATGATGTGAAAGAAGGATATTATATAGAAACTGATCATTTTACCGACAGTGAACAAGAATTATGTAAAAATAAACAGCAACAAGACTCAGAAATGATATCTAGCAAAGATGACGAAGAGTGTGTCAATTCCAGCAATTATTACTATGGAAAGAATAGGTATAAGTGAAGTAATAAGTAGCCAACTAGAAACGTCTGTACGCTGGCTTACAATATTGTTGTACTCTTATCAATCCGTTCAAAAGTAGAAAAGTAAACTAGTCCCTTTTATTATTTTAATAAATTATTTTCACTAGATATGTATAGTATTGACGGCAAGAGAACTAACGAAAAACTCGCAACTGTTCGGCCAAAATATCAACAATATAAAGAAGACAAATCCGAGTTGGCTGATACTGATGAACTAGAATAGAGCACTTTCTTGGGACTGCTTCTATATACTTCTATTTATAAGTTAAATCATAACGATGTACAAAGTCTGTTTGCTACGAACAGGAAAGGACGTTCTATATTTTGAGCAGTTATAAAACAGAAACGTTTTCTGACCCTTATGGCCGCCTTAAGGTTTAACGATGCCTCGGACCAAGAACCAAGAGCAAGTGATAATTCAGCTGCTGCTATACAAGATTTCTTTGTCTTATTTGTAAGCAATTTAAAAGATGCATATACGGTTGAGAAAAATGTGTGTGTAGACAAAATGCTTGTAGGCTTTAGAGGGAGATGTATCTTTAAAATATATACTCTCAGCAAACCCTGCAAATATGGGATAAAAATATTATGTATGACTGATGAACAAACTGGGTTTTTACATAATGCTTAAATTCATGCTGGGAAAGGTTATATTATGTATGACTGATGAACAAACTGGGTTTTTACATAATGCTTAAATTCATGCTGGGAAAGGTTTAGATGGATTTAGTCTCACAAATGAAGAAATACGAATGAGCATACCTATTCAAGCAGTTATAAGATTACTCAAACATTTTTACAATACTAATAGAAATATAACTGGCGACAACTGGCTTAGTTCAGTTGATTTAGTACATCATCTACAACAACATAAACTCACTTACTTGGCACAATGCCAAGAAATAGAAAATAAACTCCTCCACAGTTCCTTTCGCGACCAAATCGTAATGAAGGCGACACTTTGTATGGATTAAGCAAAGACCTAACACGTTTATCCCGTACAACTAAGAAAAACAGAGCTGTGATATTAATTACTTTCGTGCATCATTCCATAGAACTGAGGCAGATAATAGACTACCAGAAATAAATTATTTTTACAACTTGACCAACAGGGGTGTAGACGTGATGGATAAAATGTGTGTAAAATATTCGTGTAGAAAATAAATTTATACATTATGTTTACTTCGATGCCCGAAAATAATTGGACTAGATTCAAATTTATAGAAACCCTGGCCGATGAACTTGTTTCTCCACATTTGCATAGAAGATATGAAATGCCAACATTACAAAGGCAGCTGAAAGAACTGATCGGAATTATCAGGCACTGAAAATAAGGCTAAGGAAGAAGAAAAGCTTCCAACAAGAAAATATTGCTACATCTATCCATCCAATTTAAGAAGAAAGACGTGTCAAAAACCCATATGTTTGCAATGCTTTCGAAAAATTTGTATAAATTGTACCAGGATATAACAGATTTTTAACGTTTTTTGTGATTGACAAATTTTGTGCAGAATTGTAATTATGTTGTTTTTAAGAATTTTTTATATAAAATGTACCTATTTTGTATATGTTTGATCTTTTTTGAAATATGATTTTAAAAATTTTTTGGTATAAAACATGATACTGTTTTTTCTATTTTTGTTATAAGTCCTACAGTTTGATTTTTGTTTCACTAAAAAATTGACATTACAATATTGTTTTATTATTAAAAACTGGTTTATTGCATTTTTTAGGTGCCAGCTTGACAAAATTAGCTTTTTAGGCAGGAGTATGTCAGACTCATGGTCAGCATTTATGTACTTAAAAATAGTGTCACCCGTTAAGGGTTAACAGGCAATGAGGTGGGTGGGCTATAAAATTTGTTAGACAAGTAAAAAAGTGCTTTATGACCTGTGGATATTTGGAGTAATATCGAATTGGTGGTCTTAACAAAGTATTTATTATTTTACAGACCCTACTAAACCACAGACATCCAGTATTCCTATAAACTCATATATTTTTTAAGGAGTAAATGGATCCTCAAATTTCTATTCCTTAAACCAGAATATTCGTATAAAAAGTGTTCTATTAAGCTGGTTCGAATTTATACCAATTCGCTAGTCAAAGGGCTGCACCAGTAGCTCCTGGTTTCGGATGTAGGTGCATAGAGATCCACCATAATACAAATGCACAAAAATTTCGCAAACTATTTTTGTTTTCAAGACAGTTGGATCACTTTCAGATCCATCGAAATTTACATTTAGCAAATCTTTTATTTTAAATATTTGTTAAACTTATAAATATAAATTTTTCCTTTCATTACTAATAGTACAATTATTAAATTTGGAATAATCTAAATTTAAATTTAGTTTAAAAATATATTTTAGTTATTGAATTCAAAGGACTTTGCATATACAATTTATAATGTTTTTGTGTCTATATTCATGTTGATTAAATCAGCTGTTGTTGATTACAATTACTAAAGCAAACAGAAATAGTTTCTATTGTGGTTCAAGCTTGTGTATATTGCCATGTTCGTTTAGCAAATATTAATCTTGAGTGAGTTATGTATATTAATATGCCGCAAGATATTGTAAGATATATTTACCTGCTATGAGTAATATATTAATAAGCTAATATTTGAATTTTAGACATTGAAATATTAATGATCTTTAGGTATCACAGAGTGTGGAAACAACTTATGGAATAAAATTGTTTGTGTCCTTATTTTAGAAAATAATAAAAACCGTTGAGATACCCTAACTTCTAAATTTAAATGTGCGCTTTCTAAACATAAATTTAAATGTACTATAGTACAGAATCTGTATTTAAATAAAACACCCTGTATATTTTTATGTTTTTAAAGCTCCTTAACAACCTGATCTCAAGGAACTATATTAGAATGTAAAGTCTATTATGAATAATACAAGGTGAAATTTTGAAATAAATTACGTATAATGTTCTTCCAGACAATTAGTTCATAGAACACCCGAGGTATTTGATTGAATTACATTAAAATAAATGTTCAAAGTGTGCCCCACCTTACTGTTGGCAATAACACAGTCTACTATAAAATTAGACCCGAACTTTGTTTAAAGTTTGAGGTAAAATATTCTGTATTTCTGTAGTTATCTTTTCTTTGAAGTCTTCAATGCTGGTTGGTTGTATTTCATATACTTTGTTAATGAGATAACCCCACAGAAAAAAACCAAAGGCGTAAAATCTGGCGACCTAGCTATAGTAGATCGGATCTATTGGATCGGAATATAAGTTAGCCAACTGAGAAAGAACATCGTCTCTTAGCATGCTTAGATATTTTTCCGCTGTCAAATTACCATCTACAAATATAGGGCCAATAATATGATCTCCTATAGTACCTGCCCAAACATTCAACTTTTGAGGATACTGAGTGTGTGTCTCACGCATCCAATGAGGATTCTCCGCTGATTAATATCTACAGTTTTGTCGGTTTACCTCTCCGTTCAATGTAAATGTTGATTCATCAGAAAAAAGAATTGTGCCAAGAGCTATTTCATTTGTGTTAATTTTATTCACCATTCTTTGGCAAAAATTCATTCTATGTTCTGGATCGTCTTCTGTTAGCTCCTGCACAAAAGTCAATTTATATGGATAAAGTTTTTCTTTGTGGAGACACTTTAGGACAGTTGTGTGACTCACATTATTTTGACTTGCAATTTGACGTGAACTTGACGTTGGATTCTCTGCGACACTTAACAAAATATCCACTTTTACCTCATCTTCACTGAACTTCGCTTTTATTTTTAATCGTTTAACATGTCCAAGTTCTCTAAATTGTGCATAAATTTTAGACACAGTACCTTGTGAAATATTAGGTAAGTGTGGATACCTCCGATTAAATAAGTTTGGTACTTCAACTTGACTTCTACAATTCTCCTCGTAATCGATCATCATTCAAATCTCAATTCGGTGGGTCTCAGTTAAATATTTCATTTTTATTTCTGCAAGAAATTAGTTAATAATTAGTAATTTATTATTTTAGTGTAAAATGTCAACACACCAACAACTGAATGATAACAATCCGCATTATTTACCGATTTAGTTTAATTAGCAGACTATCTAGACAGTTTTTACCCATTCATGACACAAAATGTTATGTGTTACAAAACACGGTTACTAAACAGAAATTTTCCCCAATATACTGACACATAGAGAGAAGAAGACTAGACACTAGAAGTGTATTGTCTGTATTTAGCTAATTTAAAATAATACCATAACATGTGATAAATTATTAATTTCAAAATTTCACCTTGTATTATTCATTATAGACCCTACATGATATAGTTCGTTGAAATCAGGTCGTTAAGAATCTTTTAAAAACATAAAAATATACAGGGTGTTTCATTAAAAATAAAGATTATGTATTATGCCAGACTTGCGTGAATCACCGTGTACATTTAAATTTATGTATAAAAACCGCACATTTAAATTTAAAAGTTAACGTGTCCCAGAGTTTTTTATTATTTTCTATAATAAGGACAGAAACAATTTTATTCCATAAGTGGTTTCCACACTATATAAGCTACACGCTTGTTTAAAGCACAATGGTGTATTTTGTAATTTAATATAAACTATATATGTATACTACAATAAAAAGAAGTGTAAAGCTCTTAATTTTTTATAGTTTACTACTACTTATTATTCATATACATATATTTATTATACTTCATAAATTTTTATATTCTTAAATATTGTACCCTACTGTTTCCTTCAGTTATTTTGGACCTTCCTTTCTTCTTTCTTGTGATCTTTTCACATATTATTCTGTAGTTAGCAAAATTAATTTTAAATGGTTAATACTTCTGTACTTTAGAATAATTATATCGTGTGTTTGCATATGTCAACTATGATATGAGTACGATATATTTTTAGTAATTTTAATATATGTGATAAACATTTTACTGTTGGTTACTTTTTGGTAATTATTGAAATTATAAAAACTTAAGAGGAGACAAAACACGATATGCATATAAATTTATCAAATGTATAAAGCAAGGCTACAAACTGAAAGTTGAAAAGGTAATCAAAATGCCAAAAAATAAAAAGGACCGTTTAAATCCTGATAACTTTCTTTTGCAATCTAAACATTTTTAGTGCATTTGTTGAATTACTCCATATGATTGTCTCTGTCTCTGAGCTGTTCAACTATGGAGCAAACGCCCTAAAAAAATACATAGTACAACTGGTTGCATCTATTTGGAGAGAAGAAAATCTCTCAGATAGTTGGAATGTAGGTATTATAATACCTATTCACAAGAAAGTGGATCCACTAATATGTGACAACTATCGAGGCATTACCCTCCTAAATACGGCTTACAAAGTACTGGCTTATATACTTTATAATCAATTACTAGTATATACTGAAGAAAAAATACGCAAATACCAATGTGGATTCCGTAAAATAAGGTCAACAATTGATCAGATTTTCCGTTTCAGACAAACCTTAGAAAAGACATGAATATGGAATTGATACTCATCACCTCTTCATAAATTTTAAAAGTGCTTATGACAGTGTAGACAGAAGCGCACTTTATAATGCATTGACAGAACTAGCTATTCCGTCGCATCTAATAACATTGGTAAAGGCAACTCGTTCGAAATTTGAGCAAGGTGCAAGTCAAGGTACAAAACAGAGTGTAAAGGTCTTTTCAAAAACATACTGGATTACCCAAGGGAGACAGTGTATCGTGTCTATTAATTAATATCGCTCTAGAAAGAGCCATAGAGAAATCGAGCATAACAACCAGAGGTACGATCATCAATAGAAGTGTACAGATAGGGACCTACGCAGATGACATTGACATAGTAACACGAACAAAACGAGACCTGATATAGGCTTTTGAAACATTAGAAAAAGCCGCGACGACAATGGGATTGCAGGTTAACGTATCCAAAACAAAATACATGAAGGTCACGAACAGCACACAAATAGCGGCATCCCAAGATCTGGTGACATAAGCACACACATTCAAAGGGGTCTGGGAGTTTATATATCTTGGAACACAACTAAATAACAGGAACCTAGGAAGCGTAAAAATTAAGCAAAGAATATACCTGGCGAACAGAGCTCAGTTCTTAACGTCATACATAATTAGCAGAAAAACCAAGATACGAATATATGAAACTCTTATGGACTATGATAAAAAGCGACGAAGAACTGTTAGGCCGCTTTGAAAGACGAATACTTAGACACATATAGGGAGGAGTACAAGTAAGCGGGATATGGCGCAGGCGCTACAATTTTGAGTTGTATCAATGCTATAAAAAATGCAACATTGTCCGGTCTATTAAAATTAATAGACTAAGGTGGTTAGGATACCTTGAAAGAATGGACACTGGAGACCCCCAAAGACAGATATTCTATCAAGAGCCAGTAGGAACCTGCTAGAGAGGCAGGCCAAGATCTAAATTCAAAACTCAAGTCGAAGATGACTTGAGAAATCTAGGGGTCAGAAATTGGAAAGACAGGGCGAAAGATAGGGGGGAATGGAGACTAATTCTTGAACAGGCCAAGACCCACCCAGGGTTGTAGAGCCAAAGATAATAATGAATACCCAACGTTTGCTATGTACAGAGCACTTAAAGAAGAAGAAGAAGATTTTATGCTCTGACCCTTCTTAGCGTTTGATATATGAGCCCTGAGTTTTGTTCTTACAAGGTAGTGGCCAGAGTCTATATTACCACCTCTACATGCTCTTACATCCAGTACGTCCGAGAAATGTCGACTATCAATTAGTACATGGTCAATTTGGTTATAACCGGGTACAATTAACACGACGGCCAATTTCGCGATACGACAAACCCACATCTCTATACGCAATAATTCTACCCCTGTCAAAATTGCAAACATGGTGGTAATTTTGGCGTCTTCGAACTCGAGGCGTTTTCTTACACTGAAGGTAATTAGACTGAGGAATAATAAATAAAAATTTCTATGCAAACCGGTTCTCACAAATCGGCTCTTCACAAAAAACTATAAAGATAAAACCTTATTTTTTATAAAAATTAGAAAAGATAAAACATTAGCATAGTTATCATAACATGTTTTAAATATAGTCATTCTATTGCCAAAAAAATAAGTTCAAGAATTTATTCCTTCTGGGTGTAACACTTCTAATGTCACTGACTATATAAACCATTTAACCAAAGGTACAATAAAAAAATAAATAACAAATTGGTCAATAGGGTTAGGCTGTATATTTACGATGCTATAAACTTCTTTTGAAAATGAACGAATTCTTTTATCTTGACCTTTTGAAAAACACCTTCTCGACTTTATTATTTCTATGAATAAACTTATATCCAGGATCAGGCGCTCTCTTGAATATGATATTAAAGAATCCTTCCATCCACTTAACAATACAGCATACAGTGTAGGAAAAATTTTATGGTCGGTATGGTAAAATTTAACAGGATATCTAACGCAGATATAAAATCATATTTTCAGCGAATAGACAAAGATAACAATCATATTTCCCCTTGGTCTCCCCTCCTCAAATATTTTTAACACCTATTGGCCATTAGTGAGACGAATAGTTCCGATCAGAGATATTTTACATATTCTCTGGTTCCGATCCTAATATACCTAAAAAACTAGAGGTGGGTCCTCCCGTTTTTTAAATTTTTATCGGAACCGTTTTTCGTAAACTGTAACTAGTTGATTCAAATTAGCGAGTACACAAACATATTGGCTATTATCGTTTATGTGTATAAGTATTGAAGTGAAAGAACCTAACGAAGGATATATTTATTATAACTTGAAAAATAAATTAAACAATACAAATAGTACTTACATTTACATTACACGTTATTATTAAATCGCGAACCGTCTAAATTGACATTTAAAAACAAGTTTTTCTACTTTTCTTGTTAACTGTGTTCTTTTATTTAAAATTAAACCAGATTTTAAACATGTGTTCACAAGGAAAAGATTTTGTTACAATTCTACAATATTTTATGAATATAGTGGCTAAGTTAGGATATACATGGCGATGGTTTTTCCACCACGGTAATGGACAGTTCCAATCTCCGTTCGAAATTTATTGTGGGTAATATATTATTAGACAAATACATGTCTACTTCTTGTATATCTCTCGATACAGTTGTATGTTTAGATGAGTCATGTCCAATTAATTCATCAAAAATACACAATGGACTTAAGTCATCTTTATCAGTTTCTTTTTCTTGACTAAACTTATTGATTTACTAAACTTATGCAAAGACTCGTTTCATCCCTTTTTGTATAGGTGAAGAACCAGATTTTAAAAAGTTTGCAGGGTGGATTCCTGGATATAAACCGCCAACAAGAAAAACTGTTAGATTCATTACTTCAGGGATGTTATGTCAAAACTGATTTGATAATAGATAAAAAAAAGTCCTTTTTTCGACAATTCTGCAAAAAACATTAAAAAAAGTACCTTATCTTCAGAAAGGCTTAATTACAACATAACAAAGTTCCCAAACGGCCAATCCAAGACGTGAAAACTAGGTAGAACTTCACCTATTACAGGTTAAAAAGAATGACTGAGTTAGAAGAGGCAATCCGTTTCACTTCTTCTTTTTTAAGTTCCATCTTCTATCGAAGGTTTGGAAATCATCATGGCTATGCCGACTCTGTTGACTGCCGCTCTAAAAAGGTCTGCACTACTTCATTCAAACCATTCCCTTAAGTTCTTAAGCCAGGATATTCTTCGTCTTCCCACATTTCGCTTTTCTCGGATTTTGCCCTGCATAATAAGTTGTAATAATGCGTATTTTTGCCCTCTCATCACATGTCCCAAGTACTCAAGTTTTCGTCTTTTAATAGTTAATATTATTTCTGCCTCATTTCCTATCCTTCTAGTTACTTCAATGTTTGACATTTTTTGAATCCATGATATTCGTAGGATTCTTCTGTAACACCAAAATTCAAAGGCGGCCAACTTATTCAGATGAACTTGTTTTAGTGTCCAAGCTTTCAGACCATAAAGAAGAGTAGAGAACACGTAACATCGAAGCATTCTCAGGCGTAGTTCTAACCTTATATCCCGACAACAAAGAAACTTTTTAAGTTTAATAAATGATGTACGTGCTATTTCAATACGTGTCTTAATTTCTTTGATTTGGTCTACATCTGATGTTATCCATGTTCCTGTATTTATAGTTATTAACACTCTTAATTGCAGTATCTTCAATAGTCAATTGGATATTTGTGCAGATTTAGTCATGATCATGCATTTAGTTTTCTTTAAATTTATCTTCAGTCCGTACTCATGACAGCGTTCATTAAGGCGTTGCATTAGGTTCTGTAAATCATTGTTGTTATCCGTAATTATTACTGTATCGTCTGCAAAACGTAAGTTATTCAAAACTTCTTCATAGATAGATATACCTTCTATTGAGTCAGAGAGCGCTTCTTAAAATACCGATCACTGTAGACATTGAAAAGTAGTGGGGACAGCACGCAACCCTGGCGGACTCCTCTCTGTATTTTGATATTTTCGGTGTACTGGCGTGTATTTCCGTTCCACATCGGTATTAAATAATACAGACTTAGACTTAGACCAAATCTAAATAAAAAACACTGGATTATTTGTTCTCAGCTTTCCCAAATTTTACGGCCGTTTAAAGAAATAACAAGTACAATGAGTGGCCAAAAATACTTGAAGGGTAGTTCAGTGATTGTTATGGTACGCCATATGTTTTGGCCATTATGTTTTTTTATGTAGGTACTCTCTTACTTGAAACTACTTTTAAACAATCATAGTTAGTTGTTTACAAAAATTTAAATTTTTAAATTCATTCATTTTTTTTTGGAATCCTGAGAAAACTAACAACAAATATTTTTGAAAAATTTAAATGCAGAATAAAAGATTACATTATTACCGAGGGCCGAAAGTCCCTTAGAATAAACAAAAAGTTTTTTGAATGAGATATTTGAAATTAAAAATCACACTAATTTTTTTTTTCGCCCTTATAACTTATTAAAATAAACATTATAGAAGTTTTCAGGGACTTTTGGCCCTCGGTAATAATGTATTGGTTCATTCTGCGTTTAAATTTTTCAAGAATATTTATTAGTTTTATCAGGATTCGAAAAAAATTAATGCATTTAAAAAATATTAATCGCTCTTACGCTCTTAACGATAAAATTACCACGACCCACCTCTACTACCCGTTACTCGGTATTCTGACCAGACGAACGACGTTGCCAAATAAATTATTGTGTGTGAATATTTTTTAATGTGGTGTTATTGTATGCAGTTTATTATTTCATATTGGGAATAAGGCACAATGTGACTTTAAAATAAGCTTATTTTGATGTTTAGATTTTTAATTCGGAAATCGTACTTAAAATACGAAACATTAATAAATTTTATTTAGGTATATAAAACGATTTCCAAAGTGGAAATCAAAATCTTATATTACACTTATTGTAAAGTAAACTTGTGGCATATTCCCAATAAAAAAAAAGAGTAAGCTGCCATTTAAATCAATTTCGCCCAAATTGGATTATCTTAGAACATTGTTCAAATGCAAAAAAAAACAACAGGTGAAATAAATCCAATAAGTTTGGCAACGTTGAATTTCCCCTTTTTTAATATTTCCATTCGGCGATATAAAGGGCGTACCTAATGTACCTCTCTCTTTTTAAACAGCTGTTTCTCACTCCATCTCACGTAAGGTCCATACCGACCATAAAATTTTTCCTACACTGTATATATCCGTCGTATAATGTTACTTCTCGGAATTATCTGTATAATAAAGCCTCCCACATTTTATTTTCTTTCTGCTTTCTCTTATTATTTGATTCAATGCACATATGAAAAGAGTGGGTTTATAATACTTATCCCTGTCTTATGCCTTTCCTTCGGCTTGAAAGGTTTTGATATTATTTGTTCCTTTGCTTTTACCCGGTGGGCTATATCACTAAATTTCTCTGAGAAACAAAAATGGTTTATTTCTTTATTTCTAGTTTAGATGTCAGATCCGTATTATCGTATTATGGCGGTTTTGTATTCCAAAAAATGCGTTTGTACAAGGTGAGTTATAAAAATAACAAAACACCATACAATATCAAGAGATTATACATAAATACTATTAGCTTGTTTCATGTTTGAATAACGATATTATTAAATAGAAAGTTTTAAATTTTAGTGATCCCGCATAAATCCTGACATTAAATATTTGATTATCTACAATATTTAAAAAACTGTTCAAAATATTGTTTTATATGAACTGATAATTTTTGTTTTTTCCTAAGTCATCTATGAGAATAATTGCACCCGATCATGTCCTCTAAATAATTTATTTCTTGTATTTTCAGAAAAGTTCCTTCTACCCCCGAACAACTTAGTCTGCGATTCTTTAAGTTAGATAATACAGCTGAAGTAGCAGCCATCTGTGAGATTCTTGAAACGGGAGATGATATACTTCTTGTTCATAAGGATAATGGAGACGAAAAGGATACCAGAAATTTAGGAGAAAGACGAAGAACCAAGCCTCCAATTTTTTTTGGCGAAGATTAACGTACAAAATGGTCAAAACCATAACCTTATGTCAAGGCTAAAGGCACAAGATGCACAATGTCTTGCTGCATGTGCCTGGCACTATTAGAGATGCAATTTGTGAAATTGTGAAATCACCATATGTGTTTAACTAAATTTGTTTTGTATAATCATTTATTTTGATTAAATAAAGACGTTTTAATCATATATTTGACTCTTTTTTTACTTTGGTAATAATGGTAAATTTAGACCCGTAATTTAACTTGTTTAAATAAACAAAAAATATTTTTTTAATAACACTATTTTAACATAATAATGCCTTTAAACAGAAGAATACACCAATCCTTACAACTGCAATGTATAATTGTCATTTTAATAACGCAATAACTTATAGTCGAACCAATTTCAGAGACCTTCTCATTCACTGTATTTAACGACACCTGCTTCCTAGTTTCAGGTGTGATGAAATATTTCGCTCAGAACTTTGCATTTAGTATTCAGAAATTACAACAATAACAAACTTTTTATTCCTTGTGCGTTTAAATTTATTAATCTTTATGAATATGTTTAAAAAAATGCAGAATTTTCATATTTTGCCATGTGTAGTACCGATACATAATAATAAATAATTACTATATAAATGGGAATACGCCACAATTAAAGGTTGAAGTTAATTTATTGACGCTTTAGTTTCCATTTCGGAAGTCGTTCTCAAAATACAACCATTGGTAAATTAAACAAATTTTGTTTTAGTTTGTTCATCATTAATCAGCCAATCGCGTCCACTGCTGGACATATACCTCCCTCAGTACTTTCCAGTGTTCTCTACACTGGGCCGCTTGTAGCCAGTTTCTCGCTACACGTTTTATATCATCGGTCCATCTAGTCGGTAGTCGTCCTTGGCTTCTTTTATAGTTTCTGGGCCTCCATTCCATAATACGTCTTGTCCACCGTCCATCTTATATTCTGGCTAAGTGCCCTGCCCAGTTCCACTTAAGCGTCGTGGTTCTTTTGATGACGTCTTAAACTCCTGATCTTTGCCTGATTTGTTGGTTTGTTATGTGGTCTCGAAGGCTCACGTTCAGCATTGCACGTTCCATGGCTCGTTGTGTAACTCTGAGTTTATTTGCAGATTTTTGCAAGAGTGTTAAAGTCTCTACTTCATAAGTTTGTACAGGTAAAATACATTGGTTATAAACCTTTCGCTTGAGATACATGGGAATTGAAGTTTTTAGAATATAGCTTAATTTGCCATATTTAATGATGCCCATGTTAGGCCTATTCGCCTCTGTATTTCATGTGTTTGTTTGCCTCTGCTTATTTTGAGTTCGTGTCCCAGATATTTGTGTCTGTTTGTTGTATGGTATTATTGTTAATAGTTATATTTCCACTCATTACGAGATTTGTTAGAAGTTTAGTTTTCTCAAAGTTTATCTTTAATCCTGCTCTTTCAGACAGACTTTTAGGCGCATCATAGAAACTGTATCATGTAAATTATCTGCGATTAATACAACATCATCTGCAAATTTTAGGTGATTTAATCTTTTTCTATCTATATTGATGCCCATATATTGCCACTGAGTGCTCTTAAATATTGACTTTAGAGCTGCCGTAAACAATTTTGGTGAAATATTGTCCTCTTGTCTAACTCCTCGAACTAAGCTGAATTTTTCTGTGTCTTCGTGTAGTCGTATCCTTGATGTAGCGTTCTCGTAGATGTTTTTGATTCGTGTCGTGTACCTGTAATCTATTTGGTTTTAATTTCGGGCTTCCAGTATTGTTTCAAACTCTACAGAATCAAAAGCCTTCTCGTAATCGACAAATGCAAGAACCAGTGGTATGTTGTACTCGATGCACTTTTCTATTAAGATTTTTATGGTATGCAAATGGTCATTTGTGCCATATCCTGCCCTGAAGCCTGCCTGTTCTTTGGGCTGATAGAAATCAAGTTTAGGTGTTAGCCTCTTTAATAAGATTTTCATAAAGAGTTTGTACATATGTGTCAAGAGGCTGATGGGTCTATAATTTTCTAATTTAGTAATATCGCCTTTTTTGTGTACAAGACTATTACTGCATTGTTCCAGTCTTTTGGAATCGTACGCGCATGTAAGAATTTATTAAACAGTTCGCTTACTGATTTTAATAAAATTTCTCCTCCTGCTTTTATTGCCTCGATAACGAGTCCATAATCACCAGGCGATCGATGGTTCTTCATTTCCTTTATAGCTGCCTTATTTTTGTTACTTGGTGAAAAATTATTTTAGTTATTTAATTTTATCTGACTCATTTATATTAAAAATTCACACATATAATATACATTTAAGTGTACACCTACATTGGAACCGTATTTCTCCTGATCCCCCGAGATTGAAAACAAACTCAAGGTTTTAAATGATAGTGCCTATACTGCTTCGTCATGGAAGCAGTGTAGGCACTATGATTTAATACCTTGAGTTTGTTTTTAATCCGACGTCGGCCGACGTCGGGCGATATCGGATCGGGAGAAATACGGTTCCAATGTAGGTGTCCACTTAAAGTAGAAGACTTTACGTATGAAGACAGCAGAAGACAAACTGGTCGATACTTTTCTTCTCCCTTTTGAAGTAGTAGGAGCCTCGTGATTGCATTGTATTACAACGAGTTTCGGAGCCTTCCGTGTTTTTAGGACTCTTTAGTAAGTTCGTCCATGGTAAAAGGAAGGTACGGCTCGTTTAGTTTAGGCGTATCACTGCAGTCCCTGCCAATGGTCTGGTTGAAATACCTCTCGGGTAACCTCAAGCTTGTATACGATATCTAGTTTCCTAGCATCGATTACTTCTCCTCTACTTCTTGTCCTCGTAGCCTGTATTCTCATGGCAAGGCATTCCGTGTCCTTATTGGCGAACTCTTATTCGTTCCTCTTATTTAATAAAACGAACCTAAAACACTTCCTCTTTAAAGTTTTAACTGAACGCAAGGACTTTGTCTTGTTCACGTCGTCTAAGGACTAGCAACCTCAATGAAAGCCTACGTTGCTATGTAAACAATTTCTATTGTAGCTTCTTCTTCTAGTAAGCCTGTTTCTTGTTCAATATTAGCCTCCTAAATTGTCGGACCTTTTTTTTTCTTGGTCTGCCAATACTTCTTTCTATCCTCTGCCATCCATTTATGTCTTCTATATTCCATGGTCTTCTTATGTTTTTGTTTCTCTCTCTATCCAATAGACTTCTTCCTGATATTAGGCGGAATATTTTCATCTATGTTGTTTCTACTAGTCGTCTCGTTTTAGATGTGTCAGGTGTTGTCTCCGCCGTGTATGTTAATATAGGTCTAATTTTTGCTTTATATATTCTTGTTTTTGTATCTTGTGTTAATTGTTTGTTCTTCCAGATTGTGTCATTAAGGGAATCCGCCGCTTTACTTGCTTTGTTGTCGTACTTCTTCTTCAATGTGTCCGTAACTAGTTATATATATTTCCAGATATCTAAACCTTGCTTCCTGCTTTATTATTTTTCCATCAATTTCGATTCTACACCGTAGTGGGTATTTAGATGTTGTCATACATTTGGTTTGTCTGCTGATATTATCATATTGTATTTCTTAGCTGTTGTATTGAAGATATGTGTTAATCTTTGGAGCTCGTTTTCTGTCTCTCTATTGTAACTTAAACATCCTAAATTTTAATGATCACAAATGTAACTCAAAGTTAATCAATCAAATAACATTTGTAACATTTAAAGGGTTTTTATCACCCAGACTTACATTAAGATAGTACTGATAATAGAATAGTTATTCCGAAAACGTTTTGTGATGTGGCCCGTTAGGGTTTTTTATTATTATACCTTTTATAAAGGAATTTTTAAATAAATTTTTTGATATATGGTATACAGCCAACTACAGGAATTTAGTTTTCTTGGGGAACTCATAAACTACTTTTTATTAAGAATGAATTATCTTTGTGATAATGAGTTATTGTATTTTATTAATTTGTCTTTGTCTTTGGAAGTATGCCCTAAAACTAATCTAACTACATAGGTTCCATACAACTTAAATTACTTTGTTTGTTTTTGGCGCATTCTTATCACACGAAAAGCAATGCAATGTCTAGTCACTTCTGGAAGATTCACGCCGAGAAGAGGCAAATGAAACCTGGATGACATGGATGAAATGGTTCTCTATGATAACGGTTTGTTAGGTTCTGCTGAGCTGCATGAACTGCAGAGCGATAGCCGTGTACGTCGACGTTGTGCGCTGGAATCAACTGCGATTTGATTTGGACGCAAATGTTTAGCTCAACTCACAGCTTACACATTTATAGCGAAATTATAATTGTATTTTTTTACAATGATTATTATTGTAATAGTTATAATTTGGTGTATAATTAATAATAATAATTCTGTTGTAGGGTTTTTTAGTAATATCATCCCTTATAATTTGTGAGAGTTTCAAATAAATCCCTGAAAAGTTTAAAATATTCTCAAAATTTTTTCCTGGTTTCAAGGTCAATTTTCAATCTTCAACAACCAACAACAATCTAATTTCGATAAGCACCCTCTGTATTACAACATGAAAAAATTTCGTTTAGATTTTTATTTCTTTTATTTAGATTTGACATTATCAACTTTTCTTCCTTCTTTTCTTGGTGAATTAACATATTGTGTTAAGTTTGCGAGAAGTCATTTTTGTAAATGTACAACCGTTAAGAGAACAAACTTGTAACTACGATAACTAATTGTTAAACTTCAGCGCAACAGAATATATGTATGCCATACGGTTCTAACAAACCGTCTCACCCAAAACTGCCGTGAGTCGAGTACAACAGATTCTTCTGTACTTGTGTGCCATGCGCTGCGCACTGTTCTAACAAACCGTAGCTGCTACGGTTATTTCGACCTAAAATGTAGTTATGCAGTATAAAAGTAGCCAAGATTATGTTTTCTATGTAACCAGGCTTTATTTATATGATTCACGATGGACGAGCAAAATTACAAATTGGAGGCCAAGAGCAGACAAACGCAGTAGAGGAAGACCACCTACACGTAGGGCCGACGACATCAGGCGTATCACTAAAAATTGGCAACAAAGAGCACAAAATCGTGAGGAATGGAGGAGTTTAAGGGAGGCCTATGTCCAGCAGTGGACGTGATAAATAGAGGCTGAATGAGGATGGGGATGAGGCTTTATTTTACGGTAATATATTCTGAATCGTTGGGCCAATAAACCAAAAGCGTTTTCTCCCGTTCTTCTTGATCTACAATAACGATAGTTGAAAATCCGTTTTCTTGGGTCTTTTTGTACCTGATTTGAGGGGTACAATCTTAGCATATACATTTTGAGTGGAAAAGCTTGATCGCCTAAAATTACAAGCGGTGTGGATATATTTGTACCCGGCAAAATGCTTGGTACTCGAAATGTTTAGCGATCGTTCTTCTAGTACTGTGCCTAATCTAGAACTAGAAAAAATCCTCCCATCACTGTTCTTTTCATAGGACTTAACATCCATAGCTATGAACTATCTATCTAGGGTGAGTAGTACAACTGAGCATGTCTTTTTATAATTGAAATAGTTAGAGCCAGTATTATGAGGTGCAAATATCTCGCAGTGTTTTCCGTCAATAGATCCAATGCAGTTCGGTAAATTCCATTTAGTCTCGAAATATTGTGCGATTGTCGTCCAGTCTTCAGTAGAAAGCATTGGTATAAAAACTCGTAAGCAATTTTTAACTATAGTACCACATACTTCATGGACTATAGAGAGCACAGTAGAATGTCCAAGTCGGTAATTATACGATAGCGTTACGAAAGAATCACCAGGTGCGAGGAATCTGCAAGATATTAATTGTAATAATTAACTAAAACTCATTAACATACAATTAAAACTCATTTATCATATCACTCACTTATTCGTAATATCAATCAAAAAATGTTGGTTACGTGTTGAATATGCTGTTAGTATAAGTATTTGTTTAATTATTTTTTATTTTTTTAGATCCTAACAAATGTAAGCTGAGGTGGGAGTCATTGCGAAATTATTTCCGAAAATATATTCGCGCAAGAAGCATTACGATAACATGTAGTTCTTAACT
Source organism: Diabrotica balteata (assembly GCA_918026665.1). NCBI lineage: Eukaryota > Metazoa > Arthropoda > Insecta > Coleoptera > Chrysomelidae > Diabrotica > Diabrotica balteata. The sequence continues at coordinate 68,388,792 of OU898277.1, forward strand.
ATGTATATGAAGGACAAGACAAGATATACTTCCGTGGCAACAGAAAACGAGGGACATGCAGTTCTACTGGAGGAAGATAATATCGCGATAGGCGAGTAACTTGCTTTAGAAAACCCCAACGAAACAAACCACTCTTCTATTGCGATCCCAATGCGGAAATCATCCAACCCTAAACGTAGCGGACATCAAGCAGTTGAACGTGGTAGTGCTGTTTTGATAAAACTTCTTTTGGAAGAAGAAAAAAATGAAAAAGTAAAAGATGATATTAATCTTTTCGTTGACACCATGAAAGCTACAGTAAAAAAAATTATTGCCGGAAATAAACTTTTGGCCAAATAAAGAGTTTTTGGTGTAATCAGTGAACTGGAGGAGGTAAATTTGAATCAATTGGCACACTCTTTGTCTGTTACAAATGTTTACCAACATTCAAAGCCAACCTATTCACAGCGAACTAATAACAGCCAACTAAATAACCAAGATGTTAACAATGCGCCACACCAGTATTCTCCAGCAAGCTCTAATCAAACTACAAGAAGCTACTTAGAAGATTTTTCACCAGAAAACTTTGTACAAAACTTTTTTTTTAAAACTGTCTAAACATTTTTTTACGATACAAAATCTTGAATCATTCACGTATTTTTATTTTCTTACCTCAAACTTACAGCAAATTTTTCGGCTGAAGTTACTGCTATTCTATAGTGAGTGTCCATTTTCGTTATGTCGTCTTTAATCAGAGACAGCAAATTAAGAAAATCACAATGCGACATGCGAAAGTACTGTACGAATTTTGTCTAGTCGTCTACTAATTGTGGGTACAATTTTGCACAAATCCTCTTCTTCTCTCCTCGATAAAAATATTTTGTGTACCCACTCTCGACGAGGCCTCACTGTTTTTTCTTCTTTTACAAGTAATGCCATTTTGTAGAGTGTTTTTCTCTTAGACATCTTGATAGACCGGAATGCTGAAGTAGACTGACGTTGATCTGCCCGGACTTAATGTGTGAATGGGTTGCCCCTTGACTTGACTGTGATTTGACTGTGATCTGGTCGTGCCGTGTCTGTTGGTCTGAATGTACCTTTATGCATCGCTCAATGTTCTAACAAACCATAGCTTAAAAGCTTACATTGGGTGATGCTTATTTTATAGAATTAGCGACTCCGATCAACGCTCCTCACCACGGCAATGGTATGCTTTTTTACTAAAAATAAATTGTTATTTAATCGATTTATTTATTTTAATGATAAGTTTTCCTAATTGGAACCACATTTCAAAATTCAGTTTAAAAAACGTGTTTTTTGTTTTTTTTTTTTAAATATCAAATAAAGATTTTCCCCAAATTGTGATTTACTCAGTACTTTTAATTTGGATCCGATGTAAAATAGTAATAAAAGTGGTTAAATTTGTTTAGTATCGCAAATAAATTTCGTAATTATTCGATTTTAACGATACAGCTAAAAAGTATCATAAAATTAAAAAGAAAACAAACCAGAGGGTAATGAAACTTTTGCGAGAAATTAAAATTTTATTACTCACAATCCAGTGAGCATAGGGTTGCGATTGCGGTAATGAATAACAATTTGTGCCAATGAACTTTTCCGAAACCAAAACTACCAATTAAAAAGAATATCTCTGAAATTTAAAAAATTTGTATCTAATTAGTAAGCTGGTATAATCTTGAGGACGACTATTTTTAATTTTAATTTTAAATGACAATTGATATCATTTATTAATTGATAATTGATTTATTTTGTCATTATATATATATATATATATATATTTTTATATATATATAATATATATATATATATATATATATTATATATATATATTTTATATATATATAATATATATATATATATATATATATTATATATATATATTTTATATATATATAATATATATATTATATATATATATATATATATATATATATATAGATATATATCCGGTTTTCTAGGCGTTACGCCCGTGCGGTAGGGATCTATGGAGGAGTATCACCGAGCCGCAAGCCCTTATCTCTTGCCGTACTGTTCCACCATAGGCCGATCAGACCCCAGCATATTCTAGTCTAAGCCGCAGATTCATCTAGAATTTTAAACTGCTGCGTTAGACTTTTTGTTTTCTGTACACCAAGCTGGGGCTCGATCCCACATCCACTGAACCATTCGACAGTGAAGCGAATGAGAGGCAGCCGCACAGCCCGCTAAGCTATCTAACCGACATTTTATCATCATCATCATTCAGCCCATACTCGTCCACTGCTAAACATAGGCCTCCCGTAGTTCACCCCACAAATTTCTGTCCTGAGCCGCCTGCATCCAATTTTGATGTGTCCGTTTCAGGTCATCCGTCCACCTTGTTGGTGGTCGTCCTCTATTCCTAAAGGCATCTTGTCTGGATCTCCACTCAAGAATGCGTTTAGTCCATCTGCCGTCCTTCGTTCTCTCGACGTGCCCTGCCCAGTTCCATTTTAAGGTTGATATTCTTTTGATTGCGTCGGTTACTCCCGATCTACGGTGCAATTCTGTGTTGGGTATTCGGTCTCTCAGGGTTAATCCCAACATGGACCGTTCCATTGCCCTCTGTGTTGTTCGAATTTTGTTTGCGGACGTCTTAGTAAGTGTTAGCGTCTCCGCACCATAGGTTAGAACCGGCAGCACACATTGATCGAAGACTTTTCTCTTCAAGCAGATGGGAAGAGCTGATTGGAAAATATCTCTTAGCTTTCCATAAGCTGCCCATGTCAACCCTATTCTACGTATTAGTTTATTGGTCTGGTTATCTCTACTTAAGCGAATTTCGTGTCCCAGATATTTGTATGCTGATGTTTGTTCTATACTTGTTCCAGCTATGTTGATGTTCACACTCAGAACAGGGTTTGTCATCACTTTTGTTTTTGAGTTATTGATCTTTAAACCCACTTATGTAGAGGCATGGTAGAGTCTTTCGCACATTTTATACTTTATATATAAAGTCTTATATCTATATCTTTATATATGTCATTATACTTTATATATAATCTATAAATGTAATGCAGTCTTTTTAAAAAAATCTAAAACAGGTCGATTTTTAAGTTTAATGTTCTACATTCTTAAACAAAATTTTATTATTTTGGTGATATACATTAAGGTGATGACGTCATCGGCTCTTTTTTTTAAATCTATATAATATTTTAAATAAATAATTTTAAATCTAAAATAGCCTATATTTTATATATATAAATTTTTGTATCGATAAAAGTAAGCTGATTCCAAAAAAGTATAATACTTGGAGTCCAATGGATATAGTTTGAAAGATATGCGCTTAGAAAATAAATTATTTATGTATTATCAAGTGCAAAAAAGTAGCATACTACTAGTTTTTAGTAAAGTGTAAATATTTTAGTAACGTTCAATAACAATTAAGTAGTACAATAAATGTATTAATTCGTGAATGTTCTGTATTATTGATCATAATTAATTTGAAGTAGAAATGAATTTGTACTGGAATTAGCGAGCTAATATAGAAATAAAAGACCAAACATCGGACAAAATAAAAATACGTAGAGAAGTATGACAGGGTTGTATATTATCACCGCTCTTGTTTAATATCTACAGCGAACAAATATGCCAAGAAGCTCTATCACATGCTTCCGAAGGGATAATAGTCAATGGAGGAGTTATCAAGTACATTCGATATGCTGACGATACTGTGATAATGGCAAGAACAGCGGAAGATCTATAACATTTAGTTGAAAGCATGAATGAGATATGTAATAACTACGGAATAAGGATGAACGTCAAAAAAACCAAATATATGACCTTCAGATATTATGCCGGTTGCCGGTACAAAATAACTAAAGTATAAAAAAGTACTCGGCTTTAGTTCGTTCTGAATAAGTCGTTCAGTTCTTCAGGAAGGGTTTCGATATTTGTTAAAGTTAGCCGCTGTCGGTGGTTGTTGGTTGAGTTAAGGGGAGTTGCTGGTCTATAAAATGGCAATCATTTTCGTCCCACGTTGGTAAATGGGTTTCAAATTCTATTCTGATGCATCAGTGGATTTGTAGGTGGTTGCTGATTGTTGTCCAAGGAATTGTGGTTGGCTGTTTTCTTGATCTCTACGGCACTATCGTTGTCTATTTTTTGCTCCCACGGTAGTGTGGTTGCCTATATTTTGCTCCCCATGGTTGTGTGGTTGTGTATTTCTTGCTTCCCACGGTAGTGTGGTTGTATATTTCTTGCTTCCCATGCTAGTGGTTAGCACTATAATACAAAGATATTATATATAATATAAAATTTATACAAAGATCAGTTTTATCCCAAAAGAAAAGTCTGATCAAAAATAAAGCTGAGTATTTAAAGAGAAACGATCTCAGCAAAATCTCTGATCACAGCGTGGCAATAATAAAAATAAGTTTGTAGCAAAAGGTTTTTATTATTAAGATAATAAAGGAAATAAGGTAATAAAGATACATATATACAGTAAAAAAAAATAAAGTTAAAATGTTTTGAGCTTTCTTGTAAGAAAGAAAATATCTGCTATGTAAAAGAAAACAAGAAAAAAATAGAGGCCTAAAACTAGAAAAAGATACTTACTCGTGTATACGGCCAAGACACTAACCAATTTGTGTGACTATAGCGTTAAGATTGAAAAGGAACGAATAAAAATTCGTATCGGCTTATATAGAGTGGAACGACTACTAAAAATATTTATAATTTAGTGGGGTCGCTTTGGAATAATATAGTACAGGGGACAAGTACCAAGCGGAGCTTAGTGTCACGTTCAATTGGTTGATTGAAACGTTACACCGTTTGAGGAACCTCAGGATATAAAGTCACCTGTTTTATTTTTCGTATACTTGGTTTTGATTGTAAGAAACGTATTTTTTCAACTATGACACAACGCTATTTAACTTTTTTTTTATTTCCGTTCATTTTCGTTTCACCCTATTGTACATGTCCTGATTTGCATTACCTATAGGATAATGAAAGGCCACGTGCTGTAGCAATAGTTAGAGATTGGCTTTATAATGAGTATATTAAGCATATCCATGTATAGGATATGCTTCAGAGACATATTGCTCCTCATCTGCACAATGTTTATAGTAGACAAGCTCGTAAAGATCTTCAAACAGAAATATATCCTGTTGTCTTAAAACGAGATTGATAATTTAAAACATGCCAAGGAGGTTACAAACTTTAATTAATACTGCTGAAGAAAACACAGGTTACTAAACATATTTTTTGTTATATATTTATATTTAATATTGGCTTTTATAAAATTTCCATTAAATTAGTAAACTTTTATTTGATTATTTCATAATTATGAGTACACTGAAATTAAGCTGATTTTATTGCTGACTTATTAGGAACTATAACGGAATGTCACATTGTAAAATCCACTCAAAATTGATGTACTTATATATGAGAAAAAACTTTGTGATCCTTATACATGTTTTATGTGTTTGTATACTACATTTTTGTTATTTTCTTTCAAGTCAATATTTGTGTAATCTTAATAAGTATCTTAATTGGTGACATCTTATAACTGGATGGTTAATAATTGCTGTATCAATGCACATCCGCCGCCGTATCCGGCACATCAATCGCCATCGACGCCGACAACTCGGTTAGCGTCAGCAATTTCTCATTTCCGAAGTTGCGGCTCATGCTGCCGATGACGACGGAACCGATGCGCCGATCCGCGCACTATTAACGCCTTTGACATCAAAGTTGGCATGCAGGTCACGCACTTTGTTAATATCACTCTCTATCGGCCAGCAGCAGTTGCAAAACCTTTACCGATTTAGTCTTAGAACTAGTTCATAAATCGTGCACACTGCTTAAAATAATATCGTTTAGAAAATAGTAAGAAGGTAAAATTTAAAATTTGGTTAATCCAATTTTCTTAACACCATATTCTAATATGCATGGAATACAAATATTATGTATGAGATTAAAAAATCAAATATTCACCTTATCAAGTTATACTGAAGCATCATACTGTTTTCTGTATTTTTAAAAGTCTAATAAGTAATTAAATTAAATAAAGCAATTTTTTTTAAAACAGAGCAAAAACTAAATATCTAATTAAGAAAAGTAAAAAAGAAACATGGTCAAATTATGTCTCTACCATAAATTCATCAACACCTATGACTACAATCTGAAATAAAGTACGTACACTAAAAGGTGAACAAAACTCAATTCATATTAACACTCTTTCTTATAAAAACAAATTAATATCTTCCAAACAAGAAATAAGTAATATTATGTCAGATTTATATAAGAATAATTCAAGCAATGCAAACTTCAATCCCGCATTTTTAGATTTAAAAAATAAACGTGAAATGACAGATATATCTATAATAGATGGTGATAATCCACTAAATTGCCCCATCACATATCAAGAATTTGAAGAAGCTCTAGATAAATCAAAAACACTTCATCGGGTCCTGATAATATACCAATCATATTTATCAAAAATTTGCCGTACATAGGAAAATTAATTCTCTTAGACATTTTTAATCACATTTACCTCAATAAAAAATTTCCTTCAATCTGGTCTGAATCAACAATTATTCCCATATTAAAACCTTTCAAATCAAAAACTGACCCTCTTTCCTATAGACCAATTCCTCTTAAAAATAATACATGCAAACTACTAGAAAAAGTTACAGATTAATATGGTTTCTTTCTAAAAAACCTATTAATAAGCCATATCCAAAGCGGTTTCAGAAAAGGCAGATCAACTCATGATGCCTTAGTAGCTATTGACAATATTATATTTGAGTCCTTTAGAAATAACCAGAAAGTAATTGCCATATTTTTTGATATAAATAAAGCATTTGATACTGCATGAAGATACAACATTTTACAAACCATGTCTAATTGGGGTATCCAGGGAAATTTTCTTGCCTTTGTAAAACATTTCATGAATAATAGGATATTCCAAGTACGTGTGAATGGAATTACCTCAAAAACAGAATGTCTTGAAAACGGTATTCCACAGGCCTCAACCTTAAGCCCTACTTTATTTTTAATAGCAATTAACAATATCGCTCAAGAGATAAAGCGACCTTTGAAAGCAGGTCTGTATGCAGATGACTTAGTTGTATATACTAGTAGCTGCAATATAACACTAGCCTCAAAAATTTTGCAATCATTTCTGCATAAACTAGAAGACTGGTCCCAAACGACTGGTTTTACGTTCTCAGGTGATTAATCTCGTTTTATCGTATTCAATAAAAGAAAAACTGATTGCAAAACAACACTTCCTCTAAATGGTATCAACATAAAACAAGTAGAGAGCATTGACTTTCTTGGCCTGAGACTGGACAGTCAGTTAACATGGGCAGAACATATTAAAAAGCTAGTCGTATCCTGCCAATCTAAAATAAATCTCCTTAAAATGCTATCAAACCGATCTTGGGGAGCGGACACCATAAAATTGCTGCATATATACCAATCATTAATCCGAAGTAAACTGGATTATGGTACAATATGCTATTCAAGTGCGAGTATTTATATACTTAAAAAACTAGACATTATACAAAACACATATTTAAGACTAATTCTGGGTGCTTACCGAACTAGTCCTGTTTCAAGTTTTCAGGTTATCCTAGATAAATCTCCCCTATCAATACGAAGACAACACATTTCTTTAAAATATGCCACTAGTTTGTCTTCCAACCCCAATAACACAAACTATCCACTTCTTTATAAAATATATCCACCTACTTATTGCCATCAACAAATTAAATATCCACCCCTTAAAGAACGTCTAACGAGATATGGTTTTTGACATGGAGCAGCTGACACATTCTTACCCTACACAACGAACTATACCTCTCTGGACTATTAATTTTCCCACTATTGATCTATCCCTCACGGCCTATCCAAAGAGTACCACAAATCCCATAATCATTAACAAATTATATCAAGAACGGATATTAGAAGACACTGGCCATGACAAGATTTTTACTGATGCGTCAAGAACTGAAAACGGACACGCAGCGGCCTTTATTCTAGGAAAGTCTAAATATGCAGTTCGCATCCCTCAATTCTGCAGCATTCTCACGGGAGAAGCAATTGCCATTTTAAAGGCTTTAGACGTGTGTAAGAGTCATGCAAGCTCAGATTTTCTTATCATTACTGACTCTTTATCTGTTCTTCAGAGCTTAAGGCAAATATATCCAATACATGCTATCCTGCAACAAATACAGTTAGTATTTTATCACCTACAAAACAGACACGTGAACGTTACATTTTTCTGAGTACCATCACATACAGGTATAGCAGGAAATGAAAAAGTAGATGAATAAGCAAAGAAAGCTGCTACTGACGAGCAAACTGAAATTATGACTACAATTCCATTCAGTGATATCCAGCTCAATATTAAACAGCACTGTGTAAAAAATTGGCAACAAATGTGGAATTCTAATAAGACTAACCTTAAAACCGTGAAAACTAGGATTGGCACTAAACTACAATTTCCAGAAAACAGAAGGCAACAAGTGATTATAAACCGAATAAAAATTGGACATACAGCGTTAACTCACCAGCACCTCATAACAAAAAAACTACCACCTGAATGTTCCTATTGTGAATGTCCAATAACTGTTCAACATGTATTGATTGAATGTCCTCTTTATTCCTACGAAAGAGCCATCAACAACGTACCAGAAGAAGCAAAGAAACTTAAAGATATTTTAAACAGTAATATATCAAATTCCTTAAGGACATACGTTTACTACACAAAATTTAAGTTATATGTATATTTTTGTAATTTGTAATTTATTATTTGTAATTTAATACGCAATTTGTAATTGGTATATTTAATAACAATTGTAAAATCTGTGAAACCCGCTAATAACCTTTAATGGTTGATGCGGAAATTCTAAATAAAAAAAATAAAAAAAAATAAAGCAGTTTCATTCTTTATTTAATATTTTTATAGATTTTAGTAGAATTAAAAAAACTGTTTACTGTGACTATTATTCCGTAAAAAGCCATATTTGATATGTGCTGATTTAGAAATCTCTTTCAACGTATAAATATGAAAGTTTAACTTAAAATGTTTTTATAATAGTTTTTATTTTTAAACTTTAAATTGTAAAAAAACATTATATGAGACAACCAGCCCAAAAGTGGTGTAACCCCAGACTACTTACTTAGGAGAGAATGAGGAATTAAAATTTGGTTATACGGATTTTGATTTAATTGCAATTTTGTAAACATTATTTTAATTGTTTTGTTTTTAATTTACAAAAACAACTTTAGAATCTGCTATAGTTGTGTTAATTAGGCTAATAATTAGAAAAAATGTGGGTTACAGCACTGCTACATACATAATATTTTGGTTGTACTTAAAATAATAAACAGGTTACACCATATGAGCACAAGCATTATTAGGAAACAATGGAAATAGTACATAGTTATGGTATAGAAAGTGTGATGAACTGGTGGGATAAACTGGAAGAACGTCGTTTTTCTTTTTTCAGCGATGGTTGGTCTTTCCAAAGCATCTAGTTGTATTAGAGTTTCTGACTGCCTTTCTTTACACTGAATGGTTCAAAAAGAACTTCTTAATTTTTTTAATATTTGTAAAAAATTAAAAATGGATGAAGTTTATGGAATTTTTATCACTGAATTTTCAACTAGTCCACCTTGGTTTTACCGACTGAAATTCGATCAGTTATATTTTTTTCTAATAATTTGGAAGAGCAAAAATCACTTGTAGTCAGTTGTACTTACATCAGAAGAAAAATAAGAGAAGCTAAAGAAAAAGAAGCTGTAGAGAAATGTAAAGAAATAGAAAGACTACAAGCCAAGCATGACAATTTTAATGTACACAAAAAGGTAAAAGAAATAACGGGTACTTTTAAAAAGCGAACACAAATGAAACTCATAGACACCAATGGAAAATAATCATTGACACCCAAGAGATGAAAGACAGATGGAGAATATATTTGGAGACACTTTTTCAAGATCAAAGAACGGATTATAGGCATCCATTTTCAGAGAGGCTGACGGGCCCGGACATACTTAAATCCGAGGTAGAAGAAGCAATAAAACGGATGAAAAGCAGGAAAGCTGTAGGGCCTGATAATATCGAAGCTGAATTTTTAAAACTCTTGGAGGAAGAAGGAATAATTTGGATCACGGCTGTCTTCAATAAAATTTACAATACAGGAATCATCCCTGATAAATGGCTAGAATCAGAATTCATAGCGATACCTAAAAAACAGGGGGCTAAAAAGTGCGAAGAATATCGAACAATCAGCCTAATGAGCCACATGTTGAAACTGTTTCTTAGAGTCATCCATGGAACAATTTATAAGAAGTGCGAGGAACAAATATCGAACAGGCAGTTCGGCTTCATTAACGCAGTGGGTACCAGAGAGGCACTTTTTGGAGTACAGGTACTGATTCAAAGATGCAGGGACGTTAACTGCGACGTATACGCGTGCTTGATCGACTACGAAAAGGCAAACTCTGTCAGTTCAACATCAAAAGATGATAAAAATTTTAAAAGAGGCAGACCTGGATGACAAAGACCTCAGAATAATTTCAGAACTCTACTGGAATCAGACCGCATACATGAAAATTAACAGAGAAGAAACAGATCACATAAAAATACTACGTGGAGTTAGACAGGGATGTATACTATCGCCGTTGATATTTAATATGTACTCAGAGAAAATTTTTAACGAGGCTCTTTACGGAATAGACGAAGGCATCCTTCTAAATGGTGAAAGAGTAAACAATGTTAGATATGCCGACGACACCATGGTGATAGCAGATAGTTTAGATGGACTTCAGAGTCTAATGGACAGAATAAACGAGTACAGTCAACAGTACGGACTAAACATTAATACCCACAAAACGAAACAAATGATTATCAGCAAGGAGAATATAAATGGGGCTCATATATACATTAATGGGACGCAGATAGAGCGAGTAAAACAGTATTGTTACCTGGGAACTATTATTAACGAACAGTGGAGCAATTTACAGGAAATAAAGTGCCGCATAGGAAAGGCAAGAACGGTCTTTAACAAAATGAGCGCCATCTTCAAAAGTCACAACATATCCCTTGATACAAAAATGAGACATTTAAGATGCTATGTTTTCTCTGCGTTGTTGTACGGGGCGGAGGCATGGACGCTTACAGACGCCACTATTAAAAAACTTAAAGCATTTGAGATGTGGCTTTATAGAAGAATGCTGAGAATATCATGGACAGCAAGGATCAGGAACAAGGAAGTTCTAGGAAAAATGAAGAAGGAACCAGAGATTGTGTTTACGATCAAACGCATAAAATTGCAATATCTGGGACACGTTATGAGAAATCAGCACCTTTACTCCCTGCTACAGTCTATATTGCAAGGTAAAGTCAAAGGTAAGCGAGGACCCGGTAGAAGGAGAATATCATGGCTGCGGAATTTAAGAACATGGTTTAAGAAAACCTCAACGGAGCTGTTTCGAGCCGCAGCGAGCAAGGTTATGATTGCCAATATGATTTCCAACATCCGAAACGGATAGGAACTAGAAGAAGAAGAAGTCAGTTGTATTACTTTAAGTGGTTGTTTTTTCCGAGCCATTTTAATTCCTAGCAGTCAGTTATATGGTACATATATTTCCTTTAACAGTTTTTTATTGTTTTTATTAGACGAAAATCTTGGTCAAAGGGTAGGTATGAATGTCCACTAACCAAAAATTTATAATCTATTTCTTTAATAGTAAACTACGGATTAGGTACCACATACTGGTAGATCAATGACAACTTCATGTTTGTGTTTTGGCCTCCACACTGATTGAAGTACATGATTACTTTTTTAGTAGTTACAAAATAGAAAAAAAAAATAAATCAAGCAAGATGCTACATCTTGAGATCTTCAGGAAGCTTCTGACTCGTTCCAAACTAACATGTAGGCATCATCTGTCCCTATGTTGTGAATAACAAAGCAAACAAAGATCACATTTTTTGCAAGAGTCACTGATGTGTGCGTAGAAACGTAGGTTAAAACATTCATTGAACATTTCACTAATTATGAAAGATGAGACAGGTTCATGTGTAGTATATTTATAAAGATAATACATTCGTCCAAGGCTTAGATCTGGAGAAAGAAATGTTCTGTTCTCAATAGAAGAGAAAAAAATAAATGTCTATCTATCTATCTATCTAAAATTGTTTATTTTTCAGAAACACTATGTTTTACAATAAATGTCTATATATATATATATATATATATATATATATATATATATATATATATATATATATATATATATATATATATGTATATCCATCTATCTAAACGTAATGAAATTGTTTCGTTTGTATATACCCAATTAACTAACCGTAACTAGTGAAGTTCATTTTTTGTTACGTGTATGGTGAGTTGGGGTCACACTGACCCCAATTTGTTCAATGTACTTCAATAACTTAAAGACGTTTATTTTGTTATAATACAAATTTAACAAATATTTAAAATACTTATCACACATAAAAAAAGTAAACTAAGAAACAGCCTCGAAAACTGAGTTATTTTGTAACTAAACTAAACATTATCATGTAACAAAAAAATGAGGAACAAAAATAATTTGTTTTTAAACATAAAATATTAAACATTCAATCTAACCTACCAACACAAAAAAATAACCAAAAACAAAAAACCTCATAAAAGCTACAACTCACTCTTATAAGCAATCTTTGCAAATGTGTATTTCACACATGTGGCATATTGGCGCTTTGCAGCTAACGCAAACTATCTTTGTTTTTCTATCCGTGGATATTTTGAGCACCTGACTCTTTTGTCTAAAATAGCATTTTTTTTGTTCAGAAATGTCTGTTTTTAAAATGGACACGATATTAGATCTCAGTTGCCTTGGAATTTGAAAAATAATTAGTCTTTTTTCCATATGATCCTGCCTAAACTGCCCAGCCAGATATTTGATGAATTCATACCTCAACTTTTGGGGATTTCTAGGTAGGGATGACTATATTATAAACGCATTGACGGAAGAAATATCCATAATTGTATAAAAACAAGTAAGAGGCCATCTTCGAATTCTATGATGTGTAGAATATACTGTACATTTTTCATTTAATGCATCGACGCCTCCTTTTGTTTGATTATAAAACTCGATAATTTCGGGTTTGTTTGTTTCGTCGTTTACTAAATTACTGTAGTGCATTGAAGACATCAAAAGTACCGCTTTTTGTGGTTTAGGTACATATTATATGAAACTAACGTAATTCTATCGTCAAATCTAAATAGAGATGATCCCGTGAGCCTCATTTTAGTTGGCAAAAAAGAAATAGGTATCTCCCCTTTATTTTTTTTAACAGTTTTTACATAAGGTAAGCCTTGGTTCCTCAACTCAAATATCACTTTTAAGGATGTAAACCAGTTCTCTGCTGTTACGTTACGGTTAGAACCCCCAATACATTTTACTAGACGAAGAACTGATTGTGTTGGTTTGCTAAATTTTCTTTTCTCTTCTGACTACGTTTGGCCATCATTTCCAGCACTTGTATATACATACCCATCCAAATAGTAATGGGTTCGGGCGTCAGTGCCTTTATCTTTAAGCCATATTTTCGTCATAAACTTCTTCGAAAAACAATGAGCATTTCATCAATACAAGCAAGTCTTCTGTATTATATTTAAATATGGATGACTAAAATAACACACCGAGAAATGCTCAGTTTAATAATGTCGTAATCTTTTGGATCCATTCCATTACTATCGGTATATTTCGTTCTAATCCTGGCAAGTTTTTCATTTATTCTTAGAACAATCTCTTCTAAAATATCGTTTGTTATTATACATTCCCAAGCACTTTTCTGGAGACACTATTTCCCAAGAGACTTGGCTGACCCAATAACCCCCGGAAGATGAGAGATAATGTTGAAACTTCTTGTTCTTACATTTGAAGGTGGAGCTTGTGCAGTCCACTTGTATCAATATTTGCCATAGTACGTTCTCGAAGGGCCTAAAGTTGGTTGCTGCTTATGTAGATCTGAGTCCGAATTAACCTCCGAGGGAGCTGTATTTTGCGGGATATTGTCTTCAACATCCAATAAAGGTTTCACGGTTTCCGGCTACTAACTGAAAATAAAAAAAAACTCAATATTAAAAATAATACGTAACCGGCGAGGTGTGGCCACAGTGTCTCCACAGCGCAGTTACTTCCGTATAATTTGTAAACATTTACCTATTTGCTCACGACTATCTCGCTTGATATCACACAACACACTGACAGAAAGGTACTGAGGCGGTCAAGTAGTCGCGCTAAATAAGCTAGGACGTATGTCACTTTAAAAATCTGTTGGGGCTTGTATGACCAAGCATCACCAGTTAACGGGTTAACTAACCTGACGTAGTATCATCGTTTTCATCCACGGTTCATCCAATTTTTCGTTTAATTAGATATGTATTAGCTTATGTTTTTTAAACAACTTTCGTTTCTAACATTAATTTCTAAAACACACGATACTGACTGCTGACGGAATTTTGAAATAAGCCGCACTCAAACATAGTGTTACCATGATTAAAGGTGGTGTATCTAGCTTACACCACTCTAGCTCTACAGTTTTGCTTGGGGCCAATTGTTCGAACGCTAATCAAAACTTGATTGTAATCAAATATTTAATTAAAATCAAATACGTCACATTTTGAGGTTATGTTGACTGATTTATTGTAGTCAATTTTATTATTTTGCGTTTTAATTTCATGCTCTTTCTTTTTAATACTCTTTCTGATGTTAATTTCATGTTTTAATTTACAAATCAATAATAATAATAAGCAATTTTTAATAATTTTGACAATTGTTGTGACGTATTTGATTGTAATTAAATATTTGATTACAATCAAGTTTTGATTAACGTTTGAACCATCGGCCCTTAATATGCCCACTACAAAAATAGACTTTTAGCGCCATCCGTTGATGGATACTAAAAGGTGGCTTACGCTACTGTTGTAATGGACGATCATATTTAACGAATATATTTTATACCAAAACCGTATCCAACAAAAGATGTAGGTTACACCACTTTTATGCTGATAGCACAATTAATATTGTACTATCATATTAATAAAAAATTATTTTAAAACAAGAAGTATTTAGAATAAAGATTAGATCAATTATAAAGACCAAATTTGTCGGTCAGATAGCTCAGCGGGCTGTGCGACTGCCTCTTATTCGCTTCACTGTCGAATGGTTAAGTGGATGTGGGTTCGAGCCCCAGCTCGGTGTACTGAAAACAAAAAGTCTAACGCAGCAGTTTAAAATTCTAGATGAATCTGCGGTTTAGACTAGGATATCCTGGGATCTGATCGGCCTATGGTGGAGCAGTACGGCAAGAGATAAGGGCTTGCGGCTTGGTGATACTCCTCCATAGATCCTACCGGACGGGCGTAACGCCTAAAAAACCGGATATATATATATATATATATATATATATATATATATATATATATATATATATATATAGATATATATATATATATATATATATATATATATATATATATATATATATATATATATATAAAGACCAAATATTAACTAAAACTGGAAGTTTTCTGTACAATCAGTCCAATATAATGGGTCCTAAAATTGAGCCTTGTGATGCACCTTTATTATTATCGAAATAAATTTATGACTCGCATTTGATTTTTTGCCTTTCTCGGTAAAGCTTATTGTTGAGGTGCAGTTAAATAAGATGTTAACTAATTCAATGCACGTCCTTGAATCCTCCTCCTCAATCCTTTAGCCCTTGTCAGGGCGTAGTGACACCCTAAATATTGTTAGTCTGCTGTCTCCATTGACTGCGATCGTGTGCCATATGGACGGCTTCATGTAGGGATTTTCCCACCAAACTCTTTATTTGGTCTACCCATCGTATTGGAGATCTTCCTCTTGGTCTTCGGCCTTCTACCTTTACTTCTACTACCAATAGTTCCATGGTGCCCGTTCTTCTAGCTATGTGGCCGAAGTAAGTTAGGTATGCTTGGTTTACTTTTTTTAGTAGCCTGTCTTTTATACGAAGCTCTTCCAGAATTGACAGGTTGGTTCTATGGTATGTCCAGGACACGCGTAGAATTCTTCTATATACCCACATTTCGAAAGCTTCGATCTTACTCCTATCGATTTTTTTGAGAGTCCATGTTTCAGCTGCATATGTGGCAATGGGAAAAATAAGGGCATTGACCAACCTGAGCTTAGTATTCCTTGTTATTGTTCGGTCTTTCCATATTTTAATTAATTTAGCAGTTGCGGTTCGGCCCATTCCTAGTCTACGTTTGATTTCTGAGGAACAATCACCATTGTTGGTTATCAGAGAGCCCAAGTATATACGTCCTTGAATACTGATATGTTTTAATATTTAAATTAAAATTTCGTCAAAATCATTTCCAGATAACAAAATGTCTCAAGAGGACTTTCTCTGGCATTTATTAAACTTGTGAGAGTTTCATAGAAGGAATGAATTGCTATATGGAAATATTTTTTAGACTGGAAACCATGTTGGCTAGTAACAATCACATTTTTTTTAATAAGAAATTGTTATTGGATGGTTAGGGTTAGAGTATTATTTACTTGCTTAGGGTCACCTTTTTTATAAATTGGTAGCACCTTTCTAGTTTTTATATAATCTGGAAAATTCCAATTTAAAAATGATAAATTATCTAAATATGTTTATGACGATACTATAAAAGAAACAACATTCTTTTTTTAATTTGGTTTTTTATTACCTGATTTAGAAATCATAAACCAATCAACTAACAGATTTTAAGATTATTCGCATCATTATAGTCATTAACTGTGCAAGGATTTTTAAATGCATCACTCATATAAGTTACAGTAGGAAAGATCATGATACTGGGATAAGCAGAATTGCTTCCCATACCTTTTTCAGCCTTTTGAGCCACACCATTATTTAAAACGTCAACATAGATTCTAACTTCTACATTGTTACAACATCAACAAGTTTGTCTTTAGTTCAGTTCAGTTTCAGAACGGGATATAAATTGTTAACTAACGGGCTGGTACCGCTCCCACCATGGTCTGTTCGGTCTGGCTATTCGTATAATTTGGTTTTCCGTTAGAGGAGATAACTGCATTCCTGCGAATCCTATAGTTCCTAGTAAGTTTTTACACTCCTCAGCTATATCTTTCCATTTCCATTTAAAAAGATGCACCATGGTACTCCTTCCAAATATGAAATATTTTTTTTTGGCAAAAAGATGGCTGCATTACGTAAATGAGAAATAACCTTTTTTAGTAAAAAACCCAGATATTTTATTAAAGCGTTGAGATTTTTTCTTGTTGTTACAAATGTATATCCTATCTTTTTTTGATATGGTCGAAATTGCTTCTAATGGAGTATTTAAAAAAAGTTAAACGTGTTGGCTATTTCTACTGAATCTGCAGTTATGCAAACTCCATTAGATAGCGTTATGTTACTTTTATTTTATAAAATTTGTAATAAATAAACTGAAGTGTTATGTTTCAATGTCAACTAAAATAAATACGTTAACTATTCATCAATTTTAAGAACACAGCACAGAAATTGTCGAACTGATATATTTGTTATTACTAATATAAGTACAATTCTAAAAATGCAAATAATGAAATATAAGCATTGTAGTATCCTATAAAATTTATCTTAACAAAGGTGAAAGTTGTATAAAGCTTATAAAACCTGTAAACTACCTTAGAAATAAAACAATTGGTTAATAGAAAATATTTATTTACAAATTTTTATTCTAGTTCTGCAAAATGTTGTCTAATACATAATTCACAATAATTTCTTGCATTATCTAAAATTTCTTAAAAATGAGGAAATTGTCTTATTTTCTTTACTATTTATATTTTTTTACTTTTTTACTTTATTTTTTTTTTATTATTAATTAAACGGTCTTCTACTTTATCAAGATTATGATCTACAGGAAACGAGACTCCATTTTCTATGGTAATGTTATAAAGTACTGCTGTATTTATTACATTCATACTCAGTTTTAAATTTAATTCTATTCGATATTTTAAGATTGGAAATTATCGTTGCAATACCCTGTATAGCTTTTCCACAACATTTTTAGTTCGTATGAAATATTTATTATAAAGATTATCTGCTTTTGTTTTGGAGTCTTATCTAACCGTGTCATTAAATATGATTTCAAACTGTAACCACACTCACCAGCTACAAAAAATAGTACAAACCTAACAAAGTCTCCAGTTTCAAATTTTTGCATGCCACTATTATTAAAAATTGTTAGATTATGTACAGAATTCAGCCATTTAGCCAGAATATTTCTAATTTTTAAACTACTCACTGATTTTTTACATTTAATGCAAAAAACTTTTTTCTGAAAGATATATTTTTGCATTTGTACTTCCATAAAAATCAGTTCGTATTAAAATAGAAAACTACAGCTATGCATCTTGGAAATCATGTAATGGCATAAAACTCTTTTTCAACTTAAACCATGTCATCATTTGTTTGATATGTTTTGAATTCTTCGTGTGTTCTTGGATATTCTCATATAGTCAGCTACTGGTATTTGAATTTTTTCAGAAGCAAAAAATATTAATGAAATTAATAATAATAACTGTTGAACTGGCGTAACAGCTTCTCCGCTAAAAATATGTGGTGATTGTTGGTGATGTTGGTTTAAATTTTACATAATTTTTTATCCACTAATATTAATGTGATGACACATTTTATTATATTTCTTAATGGTAAAACTTGCCTCATTGTTACGAAGTTTGGTTTTAAGTTCAGTCAGTTTAAATAAAGACATAACAATGTCTTGTAAAAGTGACTAAACCATCATTAATGTATCGAATCAGTTAGATAGACTTAGCGATCGGCGCTCAGTTGGTTCTGGGCCAAGTAGTGTTTATGGGCTTGCTAAGATTGTGATTCATTCACTAAAAAACTAAGCCGGTCCTGTGTGTGGCTGAACTCCACTGACGGCAGTGGCGTATTGAAAGAAGTGTGACAACAACTACATGCGCAAGAAAAAAGACAGATGACTTTAGAACATTACATTTTTGGTTACATTTAAGAAAATACATACACATTTCGTTTTAATTATATTAGTTTTATTAGTACATTCAGTAGTGTTAATAAAATCTCAAATATAGTGGAATCACCAGTTTTTTATTATTACAGTCCATCTATATTGAAGTCAGAATTAACAGGGCTACCGGGCATTTGTTTGTGAGCAACCAGGCAACAAATGCGAAATTGGTGCCTGGAAGAAAATCAGATTTTCAGTTAAGAAAAGCAATGGGAATAGCAACCTGAAAGTCGAAAGAGAGAAAATCAAAAGAGACAAGATCATGATAGTAGACAGAGCTCGGAATAATCTTCAACACATTAAAAAACTTGGGGGTTTTAAAGTAGTAAATAGTTTTATATACCTGGTGTCCCTAATAACAAATGACAGAGGGTGTGACAGAGAGATACGAAGAAGGCTGACTATTGCTATAACAGTTATGATGAAAGTGATAGCAATTTGGAAAAATTCTAGCATAACAATACATACAAAAATAAGGCTTGCAAGGGCGCTCATTTTTCCATAGCCATATGCATTCGAAACGTGGATCTTAAAGAAAGCGGATAAAAATAAACTAAACGCTTTTGAAATGTGGGTATACCGCCGCATGTTGAGATTATCCTGGATTGATCATCACACTAACGTATCGATATTAGAACAACTTAAAGTAAAGGATATATTGCATAAACAAATACAACAGATATATTTGCAGTATTTTAGACACATTGCTACAAGGACAGGTACGATGGAAAAACTGATAGTCGAGGATAGAGTTGAAGGAAAGAGACCTAAAGACAGATCTCCAAGCCATTGGGTAGATTAAACAAAAATATTAATTGGCCAAGGGTTACATGAAGCCAAACAACTAGCCCAAGAGAGAGAAGGATGGATGGAAATCGTGAAAAAACTTGAAAGACCTGCTGGTGTCACTACATCCCAAAAGGAATTAGGACTGAGGAGGAGAAGAATATATATATATATATATATATATATATATATATATATATATATATATATAACACTGGTTTTGATGGGTTGGAGTCAATAAAAGGGGCTATTTGTTGACTATTTTTTACTCGAGCTTTCAATTGTGATTACAATTTTTATCAAGAGCTTCTAAAAAATACAAAATGTCTTATAAAGATGAACTAGAAATAAAAAATTTTTTGTTAACTTACCAAATAAAATTAGTTTTTTATATAAAACTACTGCTTTCATAATAAATACAAAAAATATTAATAAAAAAATGTCTTATTCAAATAAATGTTTCTCTGAAAAATTTAGATGAAGTTTCTTAAGAAAAAAAAATTGAATTTATAAACAAAAATAGAATAGCTACAACCAGCCTAAAATGTCATAAATACTAACTTAAAAATTTTTATTTTTGACATATTGTCAAAAATAAAATTTTGTTTAAAAAATTCTTTGTTTAGTAACAAAAATGAAGAAGATTTATTCACCATTGATAGATGCCCGAAAAAATGTAACAAATACATGTAAAATTCAAAATGTGATATTTTACTGACTACATAAATTAAATAGAAATTATATAATTATAAATTTTGCTTAAATTTTGAATTTCTGACCTTTTGTTTAAATTATTATCACTTTTGCTAGTACAAACCATTTCCAAAAAAGTTCTTTTAAATTTATTACTTTCATTACATAAAATTTTAATATTATCAAAATCCATAATATGGTCTTTGTCTATTACATGCTCTGCCAAAGCACAAGATGGTTTCTTAATTCTACAATCACTCTTGTGAGAAATAATGCGATTTGAGAGATTTCTTCCAGTCTCACCAATATACTCAGCTTCACACTGAGTACAAACAATGCTGTATACTACATTTGTTTGATCTAATTTGTCTATAGGATATTTAGTTTTGGAATATAAAGATGAAATAGTTTTGATGTTCTTTGTTGCTATTTTTATATTGTCAATAACCTTTAATGTTTGTATTAATTTAGGAGTTAATGATGGTATAAAAGGTAGTGAATGATAATATATGTTTTGATTGTTGGATACAGTGTTTTGAGATTTAGCAAAAAATGGTGTTAAGTTATTTATATTTAATAAATTAGAAAAAAGCATCCTATGTAGCATATCAGGAGGATAAGAGTTTTCAATTAAAATATTTTTTAACAAATGAAGATCTTCTTGTAGGTAGTCTGGATGAGAAAGTTTTAAAACACGTTCCTTTAATCCTGTTATAAGGTTCATTTTCATTTTATTTGGATGATTAGAGTAATAGCTTATAAATCTATTACTACATATTATGAGTTTTCTGAACCATCTAGTTTTCAACATATTGTCTGTATTTCTTACAATTCTCATGTCAAGGAATGGTAGAGAATTATCTACCTCTTCCTCAACTGTAAATTGTATATGTTGATTATGATTGTTGAAAATGTTGACTGTTTCAAGAATTTTGTGTTTAGGAAGTGCCAAAACTAGATCATCTACATATCTTTTGATAAATGGAATAAAAAGTGCAATTATTGATACAATCAATAATAACATCATCCATGACATAGCTACTTAGAATGGGTGAAAGACTAGATCCCATAGGGCTACCAAAAATTTGTTTATAAAAAACACCATTAAATATAAAAATATTAGAATCAAAAACAAAGTTGATGAGTGTTTTAAAATGTAATAAGTCAATATTAGTATGTTGCGAAATCTCATTCCAATGTTTTTCAACACTACTTATGATTAAATTTAAAGGTAAATTAGTAAAAAGAGATGTTACATCAAAACTAACTAAAACATAATTTTTTGGTAATTGGAAATTATTAATGAAAGAACTAAAATCAAATGAATCTTTTATGTAAAAATTGTTGTTTAAATTATAAGCATTGGTTAAGATGTCAGTGAGGAGCTGTGCTATTGGTCCATTTGGAGGGCATAGAGATGAAACAATTGGTCTCATAGATAAAGTTGGTTTATGTATTTTAGGTAGAGCATAAAACCGTGGTGCAATAGAATTATAAATTTTGAGTTCTTTCCTTTTTTATTATCAATAAATTTCTTACTGTTTAATCATGATACCAGACAATTTGCTTTTTGTTGTAAAGTACAAACAGGACTCCTTCTAAGTGTAGTGTAATACTTAGTATCATTTAAGAGTTCTCCAGTTTTTTGTAGGTAATCCTCTTTATACATTACAACAGTTACGTTACAAACCTTATATATATATATATATAAGGTTTGCATAAACATAGACACTTCCTCTGTCAAACTAAAGGCATGCTGTCTAAACACCACAAAGGCATGCTGCTGAGCCTGACAGCATTTCGTTCAAATCGTGAGAACTCACACATGCGTATAAGTATGGTCTTAACACGATAACGAGTGCATGTTTGATTGATAGTGGATTAAGTTGGTAGGTAGGGCACCATGGACGTATCCGAGGCCACGAATTTTAAGAGAAAAAATACACTTGGATCTATACTCTCATTGGAAGGGTAAAAGAACCTTGGCAAAAGACAACTACCCACCCACAATATCTAATAGAGGATACAAAAATCCTAGTCTTAATGATGGGCGAGATTTTCTTATAAAGCATTAAAGTTTATTTATTTCAAAGCGTTTTATAGGGTTCGTAAGGTATTCTTAAAAACCATTAGATCTCTGAATGTCTAGCATAAGATGGCAGCTTTAGCATAACTTACTGTTGCTATCAAAATGTTTAATGTAGCTTTGATAAAAGAGCTCTTAGTTTACAAAGGTCAAATACGAGGTCTATTTGGTATTAGCGAAGAATTTATATATAGCGCATCTATCAAAGATCCAAATACCTGTATAATAGAAACGCGACATATCAAAAGACTACCATAGAGCTAGAAAGCATGACGTAGACAACTTTCGTATCAGCAGACCTCTCATATGATGATTTTGAATATCCACCACCAAGGGAGTTGAAATAGAGAGTAAGATAAATTGCAGAAAAAATGTGATAACCGATTGTGAAGAAAAGGGAGTGATTCATAACTACAAGATTTTTTATAGAATATAATAAAACATAAAAAAGGTAAAAATAAAAACGATTCCGTAAATGTAAAACGAAAGGAGATATCTGATAATACACTTATCACAACTATCATAGCTAACACTGTTAAAATTGGCATGTGTCAGATTATATCTTGTTCATAAGATCGACACATGTGTTTTTTAAAAAACAGGTAATGAGCCTATCAAGGACACGTGTTGTTATTTTCATAAAACAGACTGAGCAGTGTATAAGCAGGATTAAGGGAACAATAACGCATACATACGACATATGGATTGATGTCGTACAATTTCAAGAGGTTATGATGTCAGCGTGTAGGGACACTAATTTTCCGGAGCTAGTAAGGAATTTTAATAAGAAATTAACCTAGTTAAATTACAACCCAGAAAATCAAAAAACAGAACTTAGATAAAAATTTAATTCCGCCAAAAGATCAGATCAGATGAATGGGGCAATTATTTTAGAGCTCTGACTAAATACAATGAGAAACTGAGAAGATAAAAAAAATATCAACACCACATTGCTAAGCGATAAAACAGACTTCAGATACTTTAAATCTCTATAAATTTCTCTCAAGAGACCCTCAGATCAGTATTCCTATACTAATAAAGGAGTCAGGTGAAGAAACTTAAAACAACTACAAACATGAAATCAGACTGAACTAGATATGACTTAAAAAAGAAGGGAAATAATCTTTGGTACCAAAACTGTGTACGATAATAAAGGCTAGACACCAAAAGCATAGCATTTTACCCAAACGTGGTAAAACCGGACAGGAAACACCTTGAGACCTATAAGTCTAATATCATTGGTACTTAAAACTCAATAAACCTGTTAGATGATATTATTCGACTAAAAGGAATAGACGAAACTAGCTTTAAATGGATAGATTGCATATTAAGGAGCTGTGTGATATACGCAAGATTACTGCTGTATAAAGAGTTAGTATAAGTAGGCAGGCAATGTTTACAGGAGGGTCTTATCTTCATTTTTTCGGAATCTGCTGATGAAGGTGTTGATAGCTAGACTCAGTAACGGTAGGCATATTGACACAGTCAGAGATAGGATGCAGTGAGCTCTATATTTCTAGTTACAAAATGTACGGCTTAACATAAGACCTTATGTCCTTAAGACCTTAAGTCCAAAAATTATGAAATTTACCAGAAGAAGAAGAATTCATCACATCAGTCTACATTTACTTTATTTATTCTATACAATGAGAACTAATATTCAGGAATACTTTTTTCTTAGTAAATCAAATATTAATAAATCCAACATAATTTCTTAAATAAACTCGCAAAAGTGTATTAACTACTTATACGCTAAGTAGTTAGTTGGTTTAGTTAGAAAAAAAAAGTAAAAAATATGTAAAAAAAATATATAATAAAATCTTTATGTTAAAGAAGTGGACAAGTTACATTACAAACGACAGTTTTACATAAAAAATGTATTTAATTGTCTAAATAATATTGCAAGTAATCAAAATTAATATTGAATAAGTGCACCGCTATACAAACATCAACAGCAACACACATGCTATAATTGTCATTAAGGGAAAATTGTAATCAACTGAGAACTACTGCAATAATAATTATTATCAATGATAATAATATTTGCTCGAAAATTCACGGTGAAATAAATTCGTGGTATTTTCCAAGATTATTATCACTCTAACGATTTACAATGTAAACAGTTTAATTGTAAAATGTATGTTGTAGAATTGTTATAATAGCAAAGCGGTGTTTATTAATATAAAACAGTTACCTCTTGCAACATATCTAATATCTAAATACAACACAGGTGAATGCGCTTTTGCATATTGATATTATTTGTAATACATTTGTGCTATTATACACAGAGTAGATCTGCACATTTTATTATGACTATATTTTGAGTCCTACAAAATTGGCGGCAGTTTTGTTAAAACGATAATTTTTCGACTGTTCAAATTTCACAACAACCATTTAAATTTCGTCATTTTGTGTCATGTGGAACAATTTCACTCAATCATGTCAACATTAGACTGATAATTGCATTCAGTGCAATTTTCAATCCCTATGACAACACGATCGAGTTTGACAACTTCATCCAAATAAATTTCAAAATGTCACGTTTCGGCAATGAGAATGTTCAAAGTATAAATGCGCTAATTAAAGAAAAAATTCCCAAAAATACAACCTACAGTCACAAATATATTTGGGGAATATTCATGGAGTTTTGCTGCAGACGAGAATATGAGTCGAATGAACATAGAATAACATAGATAACAAATCACTCGAATAGATCAACTGCTGTTAGCGAATTAGCAAAAAGTGGGATAGAAGAAAAACAATTGCTAAAAATTACTGGTCATGGCAATCAGAATTCTATAAAACCATATTTGAATCTTGAACAAGAACACCACAATAAGATTATAAATATTATGCGTGGTAATAGATCTTCTATAGTAGAGAACAGCAACGAATCTAATGTTAACTTGAATTTTAATAATTGTACTTTCACTAACTGAACTTTCAATAAATAAATGTTTCTTTATGTTCAGTTATGATTTTTTTTTTCGAAAAATTATCCGCCGAATATCCCTCGGACATTGATGACTGCCTCATAATTTCATGACAAATTTCTCAAGCTCGTTGCTTGGACCGAGCTTTCGATTGTCATGAAATTATCTCGTCTGTTATCAATGTCCTAGGAATATTACTACTGAAAATATATTTTTTTCACTAAATTGAATAATTTTCATATGCTCTCAGAAACATAAATGTTTAGACTAAAAACTCACAGCTTCAATAATAAGTACAATTATTCATTCCGCTGTATTATTTTAATAGTTCAAGCAATAAATCATGTTTAGAATAATTTCTAATAATATTTATTAATAATAACAGAATTACTCACTTAAATGTACTCCATTAAGTAACTCTATACTTGTATTAAGCATCCAGTATTCAGGATCCAGTCAAAATCAACAAAACTTAACTAATGTTACTTAAGTATATTTATAAATTATTTTTATGTAGGTCCCATCCAAAACATTTAAGCTGCCTTATACAGGTATTACCTTTCTTTTGGTATAATAATAATAATAAGAACCAACACTGCGCTCTTAACAATTTTATACAACCGTAACAGAAAGGATGTGATAAGGATCCGATGGGCTACAAAGAACAACTTATTATCGATTGGCTACAAGAAAGCCTCTGACTTTCCGCATGAACAGCTTGTAGATATATTAAGAATATACAAAGTCGATGATAATATAGTGACCTTTTTAAGACATACAGTGACAGGTTGGAAGACTAACATTCATCTCCAAATACCTGGTAAAAACAATATCAAAACGGAAAATATTGCAATTATCCGCGGCCTATTCTAAGGGGTCATTATAGTTCTGCCTAGCGATAAACACACTAACCCAGCAATTGATGATTTAAAACTAATGGCTTCCACTCCAAACCACTTGGATCAGATACTAAAAAATATTGAAACTCTCTCAAATGATATCGGTCAGCACTTTGAACTATACAATCGCCGTGTATAGTCAAGAGAATTTATAGGGTATATATAGCAAAGTAAAAGGTTTAACAGTAAACAAAAATTCAGAGCTGATGCGAAGGGTAGAACAGCTGCTCCGTTCACATTTTAATAGTAAAAATTTGTTGTTAAGGCACTAAACACCTACGCATTTTTCGCATTTAGCATTATTAAGTGGACTAAAATGTTAAACGAAAAGTACAAACACATCTCACAAAGGCAAAAAACACCATCCTTGAAGTGCCGTAGAAAGGACGATATCATTACCGCGGTATTTAGAAGGACTAGGACTTATAGGTATAAGTGAGCAATTGAAAAAACAGATTACTTATTTTGGGCAGGATGAGATATCTACTCCACACCGCGCAATTTGTGCAGTCAACGGCACAACACCGATCAAACTGATGGAACTAAAAATGCATATAAACCACCTTTCTAAGAGCAAAAAAATGCGCACCTGGATGGGTAAACCTCTGCACGGTAACATCCAAATAAAGTCAGTCAAAAGTATGTCTACAATATAGCATCGAACTATTGATTAACATCAGGAAATATGTTCCCTGAAATAGAAGGTTCAATACTTGTCATTTAATCCTGTTGCACCACCCAAAAATTACCTGAAATATATCGTTAAAGACCCTCAGTTAGAAATCGACACATGCAGATATGGATGTCAAGCCCAAGAAACCATCCAATATCTAACCGGGGGCTGCCAGGTATTTGTTGCAACTGAATATAAGGAACGACATGACTCAGTAGGGAAGATCCTTCATTAAGAGATAGCTTTCAAACTGGGACTTTTTCAAATAAACCATCTCCTATATTATCAATATGTTCCTAAGAGTATTCTTAACAATGACAACTACAAGCTAAACTGGGATTGCACTATGCTCACAGACCAAACAGTCGCATATACTAGACCAGATCTCGCACTAGTTAATAAAATAATGAGATAAATAAAACTTACCGATGTAGCGATACATAACATCAATAATCTGCGCTACAAATACAACAAAATGATCATAAAGTACAGAGATTTTTTTTTATTGAGTTTATTGCGTCGACAACTAATGGTCATTGGTATGGTACAGTGAATTTTTACAGTCAGGTGTGTAGTGTGTCTGTGTGTGTAGTGTGTCTGTGTGTGTAGAGTAAATGTCTTGATACTTAGCAAAGTCGACGTCATTGTCTTTGCTAAGAGACGCTTATTGTATCCGAACGTCTGCGGTCCCTCCGGTGAGTACCGATCGCACATAATAAGAATAATTACGACCACACTGTGTTCAAAGACTAACCTCTTCTTCTTTAAGTGCTCTGACGGTATTTAGACGTTGGCAGTCATTATATTAACAATTTTCTAAAACTTCTCTCTGTTGTCTGCTGCGTAAAATATTTTTTTCACTGTGGCACCAAACCATTATCTTATATTACGCAGTCATAAAAGTTTCTTTTTGACAGATTATCTCTTTCACTCCAGTTGTTCTTGTATTATAAGACGAAGTAGATAGTATTTGGGTCCCCTAATTATATGGCCAAAGTATTATATTAGTCTTCTCTTTATAATGTTTATGAGAAAGCAATCTAAATTCATCATTTTTAATATTAAGTATGCAAAACCCATGATAATTTTTGGGATGCGTTATAAGCACCACAACTCGAATGCTTCTGATTTGTTAAGCTTTGTATTTTTTAATGTTTATGTTTCACCACCATGTAATAGGATAGACCACACATAATAGTTCAGGACCTTCTTGCGACTATGTATTGATAGGTTTCCTTTACATTAAACTATGTTTCAGTTCCATGAAAACCTTACATGATACTTGGATAATGTTATTAACAACTATTTATAGAGGTACAATTTACATTTAACCAACTGTCAAGGTATTTATGCTTTCTATCTCCACCATATTCTTTTTATTTTATTAAGTAGAAGCAGACTTTGATCTATGTTAATTTCTCTAACTACTATCCACTTTATCTTTAAAATGATAATTTTAAGGCTTCTTCGATAACTTACTTCACTGAATAATTTATTAATGCCAGAAGATCTTGTTTTCTGCAAGAACGGCTGTATTAATAGCGTATCTGACGATAATTACATCTCCGCCTAGTCTTACTCCCTTTCGTCTGTCATCCACAGCCTCTTTAAAAATGTCTTTATAGTATAGATTAACAAGATATTATTAAAACATAATTGCAGTATCCAAAAATCTACAAAAAGGAGATTAATGGACATTGGTGAGCAATTTGATACACAGGTTGGTAATTTAAAAATCTATCTTCAGAATCGGGATGTGAAATCTTTCGCATCCAGCAATTTTCGTAATTGATAACACAACGCCGCTTAAACTAAGTGAAAAAAAAAACGAATAAATCACTTTTCTAAGCATAAAACAATGGATGTATGGATGGGTAAATCTCTGCCAGGGCGGCATCTCAATAACGTCAACAAAGACTATGTCCACAATAATACAATAATAATACTTACACTAATACGTGACATTCAGGTTATTCCAGCTAAAAATTACCTAAAATATATTGTCAAAAACCGTCAGGTTCCAAATGACAAAGACAAAGTTCCCGATGTAGATGTCAAAACCAAGAACCATTCAACTCTCACCGAAACGTTGGTCGGTAATAATTAAAAAGAAAGCCATGACTCAGTAGGAAAGATTATTCACCAAGAACTCATCAACAAACCGGGACTTCTCTAAATCTATCATACTTCTTATTATTATTACATCTCTAACGTAACAACTACAAGCTGTAATAGGATCGCATTCTGCTAATGGGCCAATCAATGGTACCTAATACACCACACGATAACAGACTAGATATCGCAATATTTAGTAAACTAACTAGACAAACATCATTAATTGATGTGACAATACCTAACAACAAAAATCTGCTTGTTAAATGAAATGAGAAGATCGGCGATTACGGAATGAAAAGTACTCAAACTATGTTTATTATTTCCTCTACTACTCGAATCTTTTCGAAGAACCTCCTAGATAATATACAACAGTTGGATCTTAGTAAACATTTTCATAAGACAATGCAAAAAGCCATTACAATTTCTTAATTTTCACCACGTTTAGGATTCACGCCTCCATTTCATATAGTAATTTCGAGAAGATATAACATATTGTTAATCTAACTCTTAAATCCAGCTTTATATCTCTTATACAAGGCACCTTCATCAGTTTGATAAAATTTTTACGCACTTTTTCTATACTCCTCATCCTCCTCAGTTCTAGTCCCGTTGGGATGTGGTGACACCATCAGGCCTTTACAGTTTTTTCATTTTCCTCCATCCTTTTCCCTATCCTGGGCTAGTTGATTGACTTCACGTAACCCTTGGTAATTTAATATTTTTGTTGGATCTACCCAACGGCTTGGAGATCTTCCTAGGTTTCTTTCCTTTAACTCTACTCTCGACTATCAGTTTTTCCATTGAACCTGTTCTTCTAGTAATGTGTTCAAAATACTGCAAATATCTCTGTTGTATTTGTTTAAGCAATATATCCTTTACTTTAAGTTGTTCTAATATCGATCTAAGTTCCACGTTTCAAATGGATATGTGGCTATGGGAAAATGAGTGCCCTTACCATCTTTAGTTTTGTGTGTTAAGCTAGAATTTTTCCAAATTATTCCGAGCTCCGTTTACTATCACGATCTTTGTCTTACTCCCATTTAGCTTTAGTTCATATGTTTTGCTTTTCTCTTCCAGACACCTCATTATGTCTTCCATTTCATCTTTTTTTTTGGGTTGGCAAGATTATGCATCCCTGCCTGACGCATGCCTCTGTTCTGAAATTACCGAAATAAGTGTATTTTATCTTTACTGTGCACTTATTCTAATTAGTTGAATTAAGTAGTGGGGTGTTCCCGTTTCTACTAGTATGGACCATAGCTGCTACCATTTAACTTTATCGAAGGCCTTTGTGTAATCCACAAAGCACATAGGCATAGGAGTATTGAATTCACGAGTTTTTTCAATTAGCTGTCTGACATTAAGGATGTGTTTTCTTGTACCTTTTCCTGGAACAAATCCCGCTTGTTCTTCTGATATCTGAGGCAATAGAAAAGCTTTTAGTCTTTTATGTACTACATGAAGCAGAACCTTGCTTGCATGGGATATTAGGGTTACCGTTTTGTGGTTGCTGCAATCTAGCGAAGTTCCTTTTTTGAATATAGGGATGAAAGTGGATGTTATCTAGTCGTTGGGCAACTCTTCGGTTTCCCAAATCTTTTTGCAGATCATATGCATAACATTTACTTCGACATCTCCATTCTATTTTAAAACTTCTGCGGTGATTTGGTCTGCTCTAGAAGCTTTTCTATTTTTTAACTTGTTGATTGCTTTTTCTACCTCTGACTTTAGAATGTTTGGGTCTTTCTCTGCAGTGAACTTGTCGTGATTTGCATTCTGGGGATCATCTGCATATAGACTTTGACAATATTTTCTCCATACCTCCATAATTCCTTTCTCGTCATTTATAATACGTTGGTTTTAATCCATTATTGTTTGTGTGATTGGTTTAAATTCCCTGGATAGATATCTGACTTTATTATATAGCTCACGAGATTCATACCAGTTTGCATGTCTTTCTAGTTCCTCGCATTCTTCATTTACATGTTTAATTTTATCATCCCTACATGTTTTTTAACTTCCTTATTTAACCTTGATAATTCGTTTTCTTGCTGTCGTTTTGATATATAAGAGATTTTATTCTCCTTCTCTCTTCGAGAAGTTGCAGCGTTTTTGTCTGTCATCCAGTGTTTTCTCTTGATGATCTTTTTTTCGGTTATGATTCTTTCTACAGAGGTTTCTATGGCATTGCTAAAACCTTTTCTTATTTCTTTTGGGTTGTCTTGTGTGTAACTAGTTTTCTTTAATGCATCTCTAAGTGTATTCGGAATTGAAATCTCCAGCCTGTTTTGATTTTGGTGTGGCATTGTTCTTTTTAGCTTCATGTTGAAATAAACCCTTAACAATTTATGATAGGATCCACATTAAGCTCTTGGTCTAATTTTTACGTTTGTAAAACATGTCTTCTATCTGTTTCTAATCAATATTTAGTCGATTTGGCTCTTGTATTCTCCATTTTAACTGGTCCACGTCGATAAACGATCGGTATGATGTTCGAATATTATCTTTACAATGGCCAAACTGTTTTCAATTGAAAAATCTATTAAATGTTTCTATACTCACTCTTATTTATTTGGAGTACACCTTCCTGTGTTTATTTGTGGTGCCAAGATAGTACAAGTATTAGTTTGCCCTCAAACCATTAACTTTTCATCATTAGTTTCTAATGAATTCAAAATCCTTATGCATTTTTTTTTGTGATATTTATTACATTCTCCATATTCTTTTGCTCTTTTGTATTCTAATAACACTAGAGTTTAAAAACTCTCAATTCATTACACCGTATCACCTATTACCTTTGGGTAACTAATAATAACCTACATTGTTGATGTTAGTTTGTATTTTTGTGCTGACGTAAAAAATAACATTTTTAATAAACATCAGTAAATGGCGGTGTAAATATATAAAACAAAAATATTTTAATACATTTGTTTTAATAGCTACGAATTTTTTTTAAAGCTACTTGTCTTATTTATAAGTTTAACCAATGTACGTTATAATGTACCAATGTACCAAACTGATTGTAGAAAACAGCTCGATTCACTAGACAACTTCTGAATAATGAAACCATTAGGTTATATAATATTTAAAGCTTGATTGCATTACCGTACGGAAATATGTTTAAATATATTTAAACTAAAAGGAAAGAGACAGACAATATTTTGTGTAGTGGCTCAATGTACAGAAAAAGTGTACTTAAACAAGAAGAAAGTGTAGCAGATAAAGGTTATAGTGTAAATAAGTGTAAATGATATTTTATATAGGCTTTGGTCAATAAATATACAATTTAATCACGAAAAACCAATTGCTTAATAGTAATAAAGTAGAAAAACGACTATATCTAAATAAAGAGACATTTTCACTGTAAATCCAATTAAATGTTTATAGTAGCAAAAGCGTATATTAAACTGTGAAAACAATACATACTAAGTATCTGGTTCATCAAAATACGTTTACATTTATTTTTTTCAAAATTTTTTATAAAAACATAAACCAGAGACATTACATTGTAATACGAAAGTCATTTTAAACAAACTCGTATACGTATTATTACAACAGTATAGAAGGCATAGGTAAATTAAAATGTCATATTCTACACAAAATATTAAAACAAAAACGATATTGACCTGATCGTAATACAAAAAAAAACATATACAGTAAACATAGTCCAATTGAGATCAAAAGAAAAAATCCCAGGCTATGACCTACTTGGTGGTACCAACGATAGAGCATGCCGTGTAGCAACATATGTACGCACAAACATAGAAAATTCAGCATTAATTTCCCCTTCTACTAAGAACAACATTCACGAGGTAACTGTGCAAATCGGCCAATATTTATTAGCCCATTACTATTACTTGGCCTACACTTGTTCTTAATCTCTACGAACAACCAGCCATATACGTAGGGGATTATAACAGTCAGAAGGAGATGTGGAAGTGCTGTGAAAATGACAAAAACAGCTCGTTCTTTTGAAGTACTTAGGTTGGATCATACCATAAAGCATAAACTACGAGATATTGACAGGAGCAATAATAACATCATCAAAAGCAACAATTTCTGGAGGATATCGCAAAGAGTATATTCCTGGATGGTCTGAGGAAAGCGAAAGACTATAAAACATTTTGAGAAGACGAAACGCAGGAACTTGCAGACGAATAAAGCCCGAGAAATATCTTAGTGGATGTCCACGGCTGCCCGCATTAACATTGCATAACAACTTTGGTATACTGTTCGTTGCAGAAGAAGTCAGTAGACTAACAAGAAACTATCCAGAACACCTGCCAGCCCACCCTAACGAGAAAGCAACGTAAGTACACCTCCAATCAGAAGTCAGACGAAGTTTGAATAGATACTGGCCAATAGACTTTATTCTTTATTATTGTTTGTTTGGATTTGTATGACTCTGGACACTAAATCTATTCGCCAATCTCTCAATTTTTACTCGCTTCATTAGTCATTGTTTTGTATACAATCTTATCCTAAATCAAATACTGGTATTTATCTCTAATACATAATTTTTTTGTTTCTATTTTTTTTTTCTATTATGTGCTTTTTAGTTATTAATAAATAAAATAGACGGTAAGGTTTTCAGAGTTCCAGAGCCAACTCTTTTCAATTCATTCTTTAATTTCAGCTTTAATTGTAATTTTAATTTCAATATTACTTTTGAATTAAACATATGTTGCAAAAAACCGAACAGAATGGCGACGAATCCTAGAGCAGACCAAGATCCACAGAGGATTGTCGAGCCAAAGATGATGATGATGATTACTTTAAAATTAAATCGAACAATAATTTAATTTGTTACTGTTAATATTGAGAGTGTTATCAGTGGATAATTTCTGCTCTCATGTATTACTTTTACTAATAAATTAATAAATTAAAGTAGATTGTAAATTTGCAAATTCGATAAAAAAATTCTAGACGGAAGATTATTTCTTATTTTTTTCATTAGAGACACCACCAATCCGAAGCCGGACGGGCATCTAGTTATATAGTATATAATATGTAACAGAACAGTAACAGAAATAAATAAAGTAAAGAAATTTTCAGCCCCCTAACTAATAGCTTCAAGGGTCTCCGGTATATTAATGACGCTAGCGTCTCCGTATAGTGTGACGTGCCGTTACACCAATGACGGTTGTCTCGTCGCTCTACTGCATGCCACTATCAATATCAAATGCCATATGTACTCAACACCCTTGGCTTTAATATGCCAAAGGTTGGAAATAAAATAAGGTGAACATTCCACGACTTTGGAAAGATTGCTAGTAGGACGTCAGAAACGTGAACAGGTTTAAGTAGGAAACTTTGGAAATTCTTAATATAAGAGGGCTTTGTATTTTGTTTTAACTTTTAACTATGCATCCACTCTGTAACTAGTGGAAATAAAAAGAAAGTTGTAAGATAATAGTCACAAATAAGTTAGAGCAAAATATTTATCTTTAAAAGCGGTCTCTTATAGTTCTCACTTTTTATAGTGGGTATAGGTATAAGATTATAGTGGTATAAGAAATTATCACACTGATCTGGTTAGGATCACTTGAAGTATTAACAGTAAACTCTCCTCTGAGATTTGTGCCTAATAAAAAAAACCATATTAACAACATCTACAAAAGCACATATTAACAACATCTACAAAACAGGAGATAGAAAGAATTGTTCAAACTACAGGGGGATAAGTGTCATAAATTCACACTCAAGACTGTATGGAAAAATAATAAAAAATAAAATTGAAAAAGAGATGACATATGTAAAGGAACAGAATGGCTTTCATACAGGCAGATCCTGTATGGACAGTATATTCTCTCTAAAGCAAGTTATCGAGAAAAGATTACCCCACAACATTTTAACTCATATAGTCTTTATAGATCTGACGAAGGCATACGATAGTGTACCATTTTCAATGCTTTGGGTAGCAATGGAAAAACAAGGAATAAGCAAAAAATATATACAAGCAGTGTTGTACTGCTTTTATATTTTTTTTTGCTCTAGAAAAATATGACGACAAACATTAAAACTGGAAATAGATTAACTAGAGAAATTCCTATTAGTAAAGGCCTAAAGCAAGGCTGCTTCATAGCACCTACACTCTTCAAAATATATCTAAATGAGTCACTCTCACTGTGGAGAAGAAAGTGCTGCAATATGGGCATACCAATAGGAGATCATAGATTGTACACGATACACTTCGCTGACGACCAAGCCATTCTAGCTGAAGACGAGAGTGATGTAGCCTACATGCTTAGAAAACTGGAAGATAAGTACACCAAATGGGGCCTCACAATTAATATACAAAAAACTGAGTACTTAGTTGTAGGAGAAAAACCAGAAAGCCTTCAAATCGAAATGGGAACTATAAAACCAACAGACAATTTTAAATACTTAACAGCCAGCAGTCCAAATAACATCAAAAGCAGGAGGTAGCGATAAAATACAATCCAGGATTGGCTAAGCAAAAATAACAATAGAAAATAAAAGAAGAATTTACAAAACAATAATAGAAAGTATTGGGCTGTACGGCGCTGAATTCTGGGAAATAAACCAATAAAACCAATCAAAAATTAAGGCAATGGAAATGAACTACTGAAGACGATGTTGTCAGCTCTCTAGACTTGATAGGGTGAGAAACGAAGATATTCGGAGAGAAATGGAAATCGATCTAGACATAATAGACACAATCGAAGCCAAAAGACTTAACTGGTATGGACACCTTCAGAGAATGCCAAAAAATAGATGGCCAACAAAAAAAAAATAGAAAAATGGACTCCGCCAACTAGAAGAAAACTAGGTAGACCAAGACGATCCTGGAGAGACGATGTCGACGATGCAATGACCGCCAGAGATTTAAAAAATGAAGATTGCTTCGACAGAAAACGCTGAAAATTAGGATCCGAGAAGCGGCGCCAGCTGTAGAAGACTCGCTTGTTATATATAATAATAACTAATAATAACTTATCGCATGACTACTTTTTATATGTGACTCAAGCCTTTAATATTGCCTAGTATCTACTTTTATTAAAAACTAAAAAAATAACCCTAACATTGTGCACTTTAATCAAATCCTACATTTAAGAAAAATATTTTATTTTGCAGTATGGGCAGATAAGAACATATATCGATATAATATGCAGCAGTACTACAAAGCAGTGTACTTGGGCTACTTCTTTATCTTGCACTTCGTACTTCGTTATCATGCACAGTCATAGGATTGGATCATTATTGTAACAGTAACGGTCTTAAAATAAATCTTAAGAAAATAAAATTTATTATGATAATAGATACAGAGTCTAGGAGGAGTTTTGCGTGTCGTTAAAACAGTACTTGAAAAGATATCGTACTACAAATATTTGGGAACTTCAAGAACGCATAATGCAGCAAGGCTTTTCTACTTCTCCATTTTTTCTTTACAATTTTTTAAATACTCTGATCATGAATTCTGCTGCGCATTAAATTTTTTTTTTTCGAATTTATCCTATTTTTTAAAATAAGGATTTTGAAAATGTGGGTAAAAAAATTACAGGTAGTAATTTACTTAGAAAAACGAAAAATTCGCAAAAAATGGCATCAAACTCGTTTACCTCAAGACAAAACTAAATTGAAAAACATGTGTAAAGAAATAAAAGAACTACTAAAATAACATACCAACGCCACAACCCAGATAGTAATTAGTCATTACGGAAGGCCACAAATAAGCTACCTATCAGAACAAGAGAGTTAAAATGTTTAAAAACAGATTAGCAAAAAGCAGACGCTTTCGCAAAACACTTCTTCTTCTTCTTCTTCTTCACTGGCTTTATAAATCGGGGTGAGTCTTCGCCGCATCAAATATGGCCCTCCATCCTTTACGATCTTGCGCTTCTATTTCCCATTGTTGTACCCCAATTCTAGATATTCGGATAATCGACTTCAACATCATCTCTTCTTCTTCATGTACCATGTCCTTTCAGAACGTTGGTTACCATCATAGCTATTTTAATTTTATTCACTGCCACCCTAAATAGCATGCTTGTATCTACACCATACCAGTCTCGCAAGTTCTTCAACCATGAGGTTCTTCTTCGTCCTGGACTGCGTTTGCCTGCTATTTTTCCTTGCATGATGTTTTGTAGCAATCTATATTTGGGACCTCTCATTACATGTCCGAAATATTTCAGCTTTCTCTGCTTGATGCTTTTTATGATCTCAGTAGTCTTGCTGAGACGTTCTAGTATTGTGGAGTTACGAATCTTCTCCACCCAGGAAATTTTTAAAATTCTTCTATAGCACCACATTTCGAAAGCCTCAAGGCGATTTAGATCGATTTTATTCACAGTCCAGGACTCGACAGCATAAAGTAAGACCGAGAACACGTAGCAGCGAAGTAGGCGGATCCTTAATGCCAATTTTAGGTCTCTGTTACATAACACCTTGGACATCCTTCTAAAAGCAGCTCTAGCCTGCTCTATTCTGGATCTAATTTCGCCGTGATTTTCTGCATTACAATTTAATTGCCGTCCAAGGTAGACGATTTTATCAACTTGCTCAAGTTTGATATTATTTACATAAATAGACGGTTTTATATTCTGTTGTTTACTTATTACGAGTATTTTGGTTTTCCTTATGTTAAAATCCAGACCTGCCTCCCTACAACTCTCAACGACACTATCAAGTAGTGTTTGCAGATCTTCTTGACTAGAAGCTAGGAGTACTGTATCGTCCGCATATCGCAAATTATTGATGACTTCGCCGTTCACAAGTATTCCTTCTTGTTTTTCAGAAAGTGCTTTTCTGAAAATTCTTTCGGAGTAAACGTTAAAAAGCAGGGGTGACAAGAGGCATCCCTGCCGTACTCCTCTTTTAATATTGAGAGCTTGTGATTCCACACCATCTACTAAAACTGATGTTGTTTGATTCCAATATAAATTTGCAATTATTCGAACATCTCTGCCGTCCAAGCCAATGTCTTTTAGAGCTTCGATCAATATAGAGTGCTTAACACGATCAAATGCCTTTTGAAAGTCAATAAAACAACAGTATATGTCTACAGATATTATATTACGACATCTTTGAGCAAGTACGTTCATTCCAAACAGTGCCTCTCTCGTTCCAAATCTGTTACGGAAACCAAACTGAGTGTCATTCAGGTATTCGTCACATTTATTGTAGATACGACCATGTATTACCTTCAGAAAAATTTTCAATATGTGGTTTAACAAACTGATGGTTCTATAATCAGCACAGGTTTACACATAGTTTAAACACAGTTTTGCTGTTGTCTTCTTAGGTAGAGCTATAAACAGTGAGTTAGACCAACCATTAGGTAGTTGTCCGCAGGTATAAATGGTATTGAAAAACGAAGTTAGAGCCTCTAAAACATTGCTATCCTTTATAAGCTTATATATTTCAGTTGGAATTTCATCAAGACCAGTCGCTCTGCCATCTTTTGATGATTTTATGGCCTTTGTAACCTCACAGCGTGTTATTAAGGGTCCGTCGCAGTTAGTAATATCGGGAGGTGAACTACTCCTATCGTCTTCGAATAGGTTCGTGACGTAATTTTCCCATTCTTTAAGTTTGTCCTCTACTTCGAATATTACTTTACCATTTTCATCCTGTAGCAATGCATTTTGTTTCTTATTGAAGATACCAGCCGCTTCTTTTACTTTTTTATACATGTTAAACGTGTCGTATCTTTTTTCGAGTTCTTCAATGTCATGACACTGTTTGGCTAGATGTTGACTCTTTGCTTCTCGTATTTTACGTCGA
This sequence comes from Diabrotica balteata, assembly GCA_918026665.1. Taxonomy (NCBI): domain Eukaryota; kingdom Metazoa; phylum Arthropoda; class Insecta; order Coleoptera; family Chrysomelidae; genus Diabrotica; species Diabrotica balteata. The sequence continues at coordinate 68,427,800 of OU898277.1, forward strand.
ATTTCTTTTTGTATGCTATTGTAAAGTGTTTCGTTGGTTTTTGCTAGTCGCCGTTGTTCCATCAAATCCAGTATATCATCTGTCATCCAAGCCTGCTTTTTTGGCTTCAACATCATCCTTCCATCTTTTTCTTGGTCGGCCTACTAATCTTTTACCATCTGGTCTTTCAAAAAACACTGTCTTTAACACTCTGTCATCCCCTGATCGTACCTCGTGACCTGCCCATCTTATTTGGTTTGCCTTGATATGTCTAAGTATGTTTTCAGTTCCATACAGAGTCATAAATTCAGCATTGTGACATCTTTTCCAATCCCCTGTGAATTCATCTCTTTAAGGATCAAATATTATTCTGAGAACCTTTCTTTTAAATACTAGAACCTTATTGATTTCCTGCTGGATAAGAGTCCATGTTTCACTGCCATATGTAATAATTGGACGAATAATCGACTTCTACAGTGTTAATTTAGATTTTCTCTTTAACAGTTTCGATCTTAATAATGTTAAAAGGGAGTATAATGCTCTATTTCCCGCAGCTATCCTTGCTGAGACTTTTTTTTCTATGTGGTTCTTAGCTGTGATTATCGTGGTTTTGGATTTTTGGTTACCAACATGTAGGTATTTCGTCGTTTCTTAATTTATACGGAGACCCAGATTACCTGTTTTCTCCTTAAGCCGTGAAAACATCTTTTTCACGTCTCTTGTAGAATGCGTGACTGCATCTATATCATCAGCAAAGGCCAGCAACAGTTTTGATCCTTGATCATCAAATTCTCCTATCAGGTCAGACGATATTATACTTATTGTCTATTCTAAAGCAAATTTGAACAGCAACGGAGACAAGGGATACCCCTGCCTAAGTTCTGAATTTATACCAAATAGCAGCGATGTTCTGCTTCTGCTTCCTACATTTACTTGCGCATCTGTCACGCACTTTTGCGTTAATTCAACTAATTTTTTTGGTATTCCCATTTCTAACATTGCTATCTACAATTTGCTTCTTTTTATGGAATCATATGCTTGCTGGAAATATATGAAAATTTGGTGCACATCGCGGATGAATTTCCAGCTTTTCTCTAATATTTGTCGGATAGTAAATATCTGATCTATAGTTGACCTTCCAGCACGAAAGCCGTATTGGTAGTCACTAGAATATCTTCCGAATATGGTGTGAGTCTCTTATACTTACAAAAGTTATTTCAGCCGCCAAAAAACATTGTAAATAAAGATAACGACATCTGTGAATATTTCGAGAGTCCTAATCAAATGAACCATTTACCCAAAATAGGCAACTTCTAACAAAGTGACAAGTCTAATAAAAAAACCTTAATAAAAAGAAGTCGCCTGGACACGATCTAATAACGGTCAATATATTAAATAATCTACCCAAAAAAGGAATAACAAGTCTAACATAAATCATAAACTCGTCGAAGTTATCAAAAATTATTATGATTCCAATCTCAGATAGTGTTATTAGAGTACTAGACTGAGTATTGAAAATAGAACAACAATAAAATTAATAATTATTTATTTATTTTTAACGGACTGCTGACCAATGTTTAACCAAAAACCAATGACTAAGATTAACAATAAAACAAAATAAAGTATAAATATCACAAACTTAATCATGTGATTTAGTTTTACACATCTAAATGATGATTACCTATTCCACAGCCACTCAAATAAATACATGCATAAGATCAGAAATGAATTCGGCCTTTGGTGCAAAAAAAATCTAGATCTGGGTGAATATATATCTTAGTGCTCGAGATAAAAAAATATTATATGCATAGTAGGTTCTGTGAAAAGAAACATAAAAAGTTTGGTATCATCGTGTTCTACAGAGAGGTACATGCAGACCAACCTGCTCAAGTAGCTGTGGACACAAGACTGTAAAAATAATTATGTCACAAAGCCTATTTGTATCTTTAACTAATCGTCTGTCATACAATGGGAGAATACCAAGTTGAGTTTTAATTTGATCATAATTTATTTAATTTAATTCAAAAGGTATACTCTCCGTTTGTATGCTACATATTTCAAGAACTTGCATTAAACTGTCCCAATTTTTGATATGTAAATATTATAAAATGGAAACATCCACAAGTACAATACTTTAGATGGGGTCTGACTAAAGAGCAGTATAGTAATTTAATCGCTTTAATATTGTGAAAGTCTTTAGTAAATTTTTATATAAAGCCAAGCCAATTATTTCCCAGATCACGATCATTTCGGTAAGCCAGTCAACAAGAATGTTCTGAATATTATAATTATATTTCATTGGATCTCTCGATCATCCAAAAGAAACAGCATGACACTTGGATGCGTTCGGGGCCATGGCATTCAACGCACACCACTCAGTCAACCGATCGAGATCGCCTTGAAGATTAACACAATATTTTGTATTATTGATAATTGTATAGAACTTTAGATCGTCCGCAAAAAGAAGAGGTGAACTCTGCTGGAAGCAGTGGTGTATATCATTGATAAATATGTTAAATAACAGGGGTCCCGAATGGTAACCCTGGGATACTTCTGAATGAACCTTAATCTCATTGGAAACAAAATCCCTGATACGCACCATCTGAACTCGGTCAATCAAGTATAATTTTAGCCATCTAATAAGTGGTCCATCAACGCCCATGCTTTTAAGTTTAACCAATAAAATTATGGTTGACCCGATCAAAGGCCTTGGAGAAATCAGTGTATAGTGCATGAACTTTACAGTCTCTCCCCATTGCCTTCCTCAGGAAGTCAACAAATACTAGTTTAATATGGTAACACTGCTATTCTGAAATCCAAATTGTTGGTCTACTAGCTGTTTTTTAAACGAATTTTTAAGATAGTCACATACAAAACATTCAAACATCTTTAGTATTACAATAATTATACTAATGGGCCTATAATTATTCCCAATAAATTATTTTCCGATTAAAAATAGGCGATAAAACCTATTTTTCCAGCATTCTGGCAATTTACTTTTACTTCAAGATAGATCAAAATGAAAAAAAAAAAAGGTCTAGATAATATAAAACAACAATTCTTGGGAAAGATGGGATTTAATCCATCAAGACTAGGACCCTTATTTACATCCAGTTATGATAACTTTAAATAAATATCTGATTTAGTTATGTTAAAACCAGTTAAGTTCATAAGACCAAGGGATGGTAAATTACTGGTTATGTCACATATTTGAGTGTAATAGACTGTAGAAAAATATTCTGCGGAAAGATTTCCAATATATGGTCTGTGACTGGATTGAACACTACGATAACTCGACACAGCGGGCAAGGAAGGGTGAATTCACAAATGGCCTAAATCCCTTCAAATTATTTCCTAGTGATGATTCTGTTAAATAAATATCCTTTCTGTAGCCTTCAGCTTTTACCAATTTACAGTTTGAGTAGCACAGTTAGTACAGTAGTAGTACAGTAGTACAGTTTTGAATTATCGCAGTTTTCAGCTGAGAAAAACTGGGATAATTCAAAAGTGGATTGAGATAAAAGATGATTTTTGTGAGCTTTCTGTTTCTCAACTATCAGGTCCTTCAACTCTGGAGAAAACCAAGAAGAGAATCTACGTTTTGAATACCTTTTAAGGTGGATAAATAATTCTATAGCTAAGTAAATTATATTATAAAAAATATTCACAATTTGATTCAGAAGGTTTTCCCAAAAATAAATTATGCTAACAGAACTGTAATAAAAAAACAGTTATTTTTTTTTGCTGTAATAAAAAACATTAAAAACAATCAGCCGACTTAAAGTCCCTATAGAAACCATCGCTAACCAAACCACCATTATTGAGGCTCCTTTTGGTTATCTTTATCTCAAATTCCAGTGGTGCGTGGTGCATACCCTCCCTTAAAAAAGATTTATCTGCCCTGTATACAGTTACATCAGCATCATCAACCAGCACCGAATCGACAATACTACCAGTCGAATTCACAATAGTGTTGGACTGAAACAAATTGTGGTATGAACACATATCAGACAAAACCTGTAGGGTTTTAACTTCGGATGCTATGGCAGCTAATAGAGTAATTGTTGTGAGCACATGTCATTTGAAAACCATTCACAGTTTGGTAAATTGAAGTCAGCAGCCAGATAATATTGTGCAGATGGATAAACTTTAGCTATTTGTTCCAAGGTTTCACAAAATATGGAGTATTTCTCAAAAATAGACTTTGGTGAAAAATATACTGTTTCTATAACAAACTGATTTGCACCTTTAGTCACCAAGACAAAAATTTGTTCGATTGTCTGGTTAACTCTTCAAGATCTACTGCTCTTATGAACTGCAATAAGGACCTCCACCACCTTTTGAGAATAAACTTGTTTGAACTTGTTTCCCTAGATCGATCAGTTTTATATATTTGAGGTCAAGCAACTACATGTTTTTATTGTCATAGATACACGTTAACCAAGTCTAGTTAAATATGATACTACTTTAATTCATAAACTGTCGAGCTTAGTTCTTAGACGTCCTACATTTTGAAAATAAACCCACACTCCATGCGAAGACTGTTTTAGTTTTTTGTCATTATTTTAGAAGTGCCATTTAAGTACTTAATAAATAAATTTTAATCACCTTTTCTCTCTTTTTCCTGAAATGTACTCTCGATAGTGTTTAATACAGTTCTCTGGTGTATGGAAAGATCTGAATTGACAAAAATCTTTGGTTACCTGTTACCACACTCCATGCGAAGACTGTTTAATTTTTTTGTCATTATTTTAGAAGTGCCATTTAAGTACTTAATAAATAAATTTTAATCGTCTTTTCTCTCTTTTTCCTTAAATGTACTCTTGATAGTGTTTAATACAGTTCTCTGGTGTATGGAAAGATCTGAATCGACAAAAATCTTTGGTTACCTGTTATTATTTCTTCTGTTTCTGAGTATTGACAGATAATCCTGATGGTTACGAAGAACTTTTCTGTGTGAACAGTATCTATATTTGTTTTTTTTTTTTAAATTCGTTTAGCCACTATATCAACCATATCAATGTCTGAGTTTAATAATCCAGATAAGAGGGATCTGGCTAAATACCTAATCATTGGTTCAGTTTTCGCCAAAAACACGGCATAAGTGAACAACTCTGTAGGATAGTGGAAGAGATGCAATGAGCCTTCCAGGAGAAGAGCTTTTGCAATGTAATTGTAATGGCAATGAAAAAAGTAATATATTAGCCGCTATACACAATACTAAAATCATGGACACAACACAAGGACATTCCCAGAAATAATACTGTAAAATATACTCGGTCGTAACTTTACCTTATAAATATCTAACAAAATATTAGTGTATAAAGCAATCACCCGGCCCATCTGGAAATAGGTGATTGAACTGTGGTTAACTGCAGCAGATAGCAACATAGCAATACAAGAGGAATTTCAATATAAGGCTCTTCGTGGCGTCACTGATGCGCCGTGATCTATTCTAAATGCAAAAATAATTGTTAAAAGCATTGACAAATATTTTGAACAACTTGGAAAATACTCTAACGAGTTAACTGAATTTGCTGGACAACTTCACAGGACTAAATAGATCTGGTAAACATTAGAACTCCTCTTGACTTACCATTTAGAAAATAGGTGTCCAGACTTAGTTTTAGTTATTGGTAATAAGCTTGCTAGGAGTTAATAGTCATTGGACTAAAACTCTTGCCTAATATTATGTTCGTTTAACAAAAATGCTTAGTGGTATTTGTTTATGTAACAGATTGCATTTTAAAAGAAACAAAAAAAATATAGAAAAATCATTTATAAAAACGTAAAATATCGAATATTGAGGCCTGATAATCAACTCAAAATGAAAAACAAACCCGAAATAAATTACGGATAAGCAACGAGAAGTTATTGTTAAATAAACACGTCGTTGATTCTACAGGCAGAGACACATATTAGCATTAAAATACGAAGGTACGAGAACATATATGTATCAAGTCTATTTATACAGTTCCGACAGTTGGATGTTGAGTTACAAGGACATATCCAAAACTCAGGCAAGCGAAATGTGCTCTTTACGGGCAGTAATAGGTGTGGATAGAAGTGATCGTATAAATTACCGGACTATCCAGGAGCAGTGGAATGTCAAACCGATGCTTCACAAATTAGAACAAAGACAGTTTGTTCGGTCAAGTTAATCGCACAATTGGAAACGTAATAGGGCTACAAATCTGAAATGCAGTGGTTGAGTAAAAACAAAAAGGAGAGTAAAACAAACAACAGATATAGATAAAAACAATAGTAAGTCTGAAATAAGAAACAATTGCACTAAAAATTCACTATAAATGAAAAAAAAAAGTAGAAATATTGGCAGAAATTTGTAAAACAGGACACAATTTGCTTAGTATCAAAGTATGCTTTATTAATAAAATGATTTTCGGAAAAGTTAATATTTTAAAAGTAATTGTTTAACCAAAGCTTCTCTGCTGGCGTGTTATTACTTTTTCTCTGTGGTAAAAGGCTTAAACAAGTATCACGAAACTAACGCCACGATAAGGCGTTACCAAATAGCGGTTTTTAGTCATAATATATTTTTATTCTAAGCAGGTTTAAGAAAAATTACATAAAAAAATACAGATAAGTCAAACTTGACAGTAGAATATTTTAATACGATTGAAGGCTGATAATTTGACTACAGTTCTTTTGGTGGTTACCTTAATAAAGAACTCATACCGCAATTTTTCGATAAAATCTCAAATTTTTTTTAGGTTACTTAATGTTAGGTCTTTAAGAACTGCTTATGGCACCATTGAACTTGCTCTATTGTATCCAGTAAAGTGAAAATGTGAACATGAAAAAGCTATAAACTCGTATACATGCAACATATACATTTACCAATACTTCGTAATCGACTTGATCCGAAATTAAATATTGTAAACCATCCAATTGTTGGCACTAGCCCAATTATTAACAGTGGACACTTAATTTTTAAACAATTAAGGAGCAATTGACTGTAAGTACTTACTTGCACTTTTATAATGATCTGGCAACATGTATTATTTATGGTAGGGTGTAGAATCATCGAGCAAATAGACAGAAGAGGGAATGTAAAGGTAGTTGGGACAAAAATGTTGTTAGACGGGAAGTGCCATTTTGAGAGGCCACAAGGAAATAGAGTCTCTTTCCTCGTTTAAATAATTAAATTTAGTTGGGTTGTTATTGTTTATCCCAACTGTCACATGAAAGCTTATTTATAAAATATTGAAATTTTGTAACAGTTGTGCCACATTTTAGATTATTATTGTTATCTAATTGAAACTTTATTACGCTCTATTGTTAAAAGTAAGTGCTTGCAACATAGTGTTTATAAAAATATTGTAACATAGTCTTAAATTTGGCGCCTTTGCATTTCCGGATATGTCCGCCATATTAAGAGGTCACTTATTTGAATTTTAATCTCCTTTTCATAACGATTGGATTTCCTCTTGAGTGTTTTGCTCGATGCGATGCTATAATCGTCAATATCCCGCCAACTATTCGAGAGTAAAGGTTAAACGTTAAGTTATCTTTACATTTTACCTGATTTCAGTAAGACATCATCGGTGTTAGAGATGAGATTATAATTGTAATATTGGCTGTGATAACCTGAATGATGTATTAGATTAATCTCTAGATTACATTGTACCGTTTTTCATTTTTATGCTTATTTTCTACATAAGTTTAATTATTTTGGTTAATGCCAACAACTGGATGTCATATTATAGCAAATGCTAGTGATTGGCAGTGCTGCCAATAATAAGAGAGCCAAGGTATTTATTTACATTAAGTGATTGGCACCTTTGATTACAGAAAGAAAAAAATGCCTGAAGTACAAAAGAAAAGCAAATATACAAAAAAATATAATAAAGAAATTCTTCAAGAAGATTTACAGAAAATAATTAATAGCATGCCAAAGGAGACGGCAGCAGTTAAACATGAAATAGAGCTACTCTGCAATTTAGACTATGCGAAAAATTTAAAAAAGTAGCACATGGACAAAATATTTATTTAAGTATTTCTGAAGAAACTTTATTAGAAAAATGGATAGTAGATTATTGCAGAAAAGTGTTTTCAAAAGGAAAAGAGGACATCTAGGCTTCTGTTAAGTCATTTTTGGATCAGAACCCCGAACAAATCTATTTAAAAACTTCTTCCTGAAAATCGTTGGTATTAATCGTTTTTAGGAAGACACCCTAATTTAACAAATAGAATTCCTGATAGCTGTAAACAATATCAGAGGAAACGTGTCAGAAAATGATATCAGAAAGTGGTTTAATAATATACAAGAGTATATAATGGAAAAGAACTATTTTGACATTATTTCTGATCCTAGAGTTTACAACGAAGATATAACTTATTTTACCCTTTGTATTATGCTTATAAAAGTTTACCCAAAAGTATCGCTGGAGCAGATGTTTTTCATGATTATATATCTGAGATATTATATCATTATTTAGTAAAACAACATGTTACATTTTCAATTATACTTAATGTTTTTAGACGGGCACAAAACACATTTAACATACCAACTAAGTCAACTATGTACAGAACTCGAAATAATCTTAGTGGCATTATATCTAAATACTACTAGAATTTTTGAATCCGCCTATGTCCCTAGTTTTAAGCCACTTAAAAATGCGTGGAAAATAGCTTTGTTGAATTGGAAGAGACAAAATCCATTTAAACAACTAAGTAAGAGTAACTTTGGTCCAATTTTAAAAGAAGCTGTAGATACTCTTAAACCATCGACTATCTTAAGTGTAGAGTGTGTCTTTGTACTTGGAAAGCGGTTAATATTGACTACAGCAAATACCTATGTAAAAACTATACTGTAGATAAATTTGGCGAAACCACAACAGAATTAATCAATTTGACCGATTTTTGCAACATTTGCGATGAAGATACTTTACAGCTCTTAAAAGAATCCAAAAAAAAATGTAACCTCTGATAACACTAGCAAAGCTTCAGTGTACTACTTAATCTATTTAACATTTTACATCCAAATTTTTTAAATAATAAAGAAGGCAATAATTCACAAATTGTAATACATTGAATATTTTTGGAAAATATGTCTGTAGTAGAAGAGAGAGCAGTAATGCCTTTAACTTACAGTTCCCCTCACTAGTCGAAACTGGTTGTGAAATTGTAAAATTGTTTGCCTTAGGCCAAAACTCCCAAACGTAAGGGAATATTTAGTACCCAAAGATCTAGTTTGATAGTACCCAAAGATAATCGACAACTTCATGAAAAAAATATGAAAATGAACAATTACAAAAACAAGTTATTAATCTGTCAGTATTAGGATTTGATCCAGAAGTTCTAGAACTCTGCTCACCACCTTAAAAATAATATTTTTATGAATAAGGGTATATCCTTTACATGTACTTAAAATTTTTCGGTTTGGAATTAAATGCCAGAAGTGTTCCAGAACATTTTACGATGTCATGAAAAATATGATTTATATAAAGAATATTTTGTTCGTAAAATTTGTTTTAAAAAAATATATAAATAAATGACAGTTTGTTTGTACGTAAGTACTTATGTTTTAGATTTGTTTTCAATGCTCAATCAATATTTTGATATAAAAATTATGTCAATTACTGAGTGCCAATGATTGAGTACACTATCTACTACATGACTATAACTACAATATACCTGCCAATAATTAGGAAATGTGTACAATGTCTAAAATAACCTATTTTTGCATTATTTTCCACAATATTTATAATAAAGTGACATTTATTTTGTGTTCAGTAATAATAGTAAATTATAAAAAAAATCAAAATATCCCCCTATGATATTACCTATATTAGCAAGTCTAATGTTCAAACAACTATTTCCCTTAAAGTGCCAATAACTGGGTGGTTTACCCTAATAATATATTCAGTTTTTGGGCTATATCTCGGGTAATTAAAAAAAACAAGTCGGTAAATAGCTTATTTTGTATGAAATGTTATGACTAATCAGCAAATAAAAGTTAAAAATTTCTATAGGCGTCCATTTTAAAAAATCGTTAAAAGTGGCTATCAAACAGCTTCACATGCTAATGCGAAATTTGAAAAGTTAATTTGTAAGCTACAACAAATTACTGAGTAAAATATGCTTACTTTTTGTTTTGTAGTAATTTTTACATAAATTTGATAGCTTTTTATTTTATTTATTATTTTTTATTTTATTTATTTTATTTTAAAGAATAAAATAAAAGAACTGTATATCGATAAAGATGATCTAAAACATGCTCATATAGCATAAAACTATATAATGAGATATACGAAAAGATATATACTAAAGTGTTTTAAATTTATTTAATTTTGTTTAAATATACTTTTCACGTAAACTTTTTTTACAAAAGTATGAAATGTTAAATTTAGTGTACACGATCAAGAGGCATATTTTCATTTTTATAAGTAAATTAAAACCAAAAAAAAAATGCTTTTTATTTACGGCACATTAATAATAAAGTCATTCTATATTCTGAAAAATTATGTCTCGCTGATTTTGTCTGCGATAATGGCTTTTTATATTCTAGAGCTCTGTCGAGATGATTAATAGCATCTTGTTTGATGTTTTTTACCATGTAAAATAATGTCGTTTTGTTTTTCTTCTGTTTATCTGTTACTGACAACGAATCAAAATGTTTAAGCAAAATTGATGTTTTTCTGTATTATTAATGAGATTTCATGTACTTAATCACTACTGAAAATAAAAATTATTTTTAGAAAGTATAGAAAGAAAATACTCAACGCGTGCGATTAGGACTATGGATGATCGATTTATTGTGCTGCGAAGTAATACATTGGAAGCACTGATTAAATTTGTAAAAAAAAATAGAATCAATTATTACAATACAGTTTCTCATATAATCTTAACAATTGAAAAACATACACAAAAAAATTATATCAAGAGAAGAATGATAAATGAGCACAAGTTTAGGTTATTAGTAATAAATTCACTAGGAGTTACTAGTCATTAGACTAACACTCTTACTTACGTGTGTTCAATCAACAAAAATGCTTGGTGTTACTTTTTATGTAACAGATTTTATTTCAAAACAAATAAAAAATGCGTTTAGACAACATATTATATGATGTAGCACCAGTGGCAGCTTTTGGGGGTAGACAGGATAGGCCGGGCCTACCGAATAAGTTTAAGAGCTTTAAAATTAAAAAATATGTATTCAAAAATTATTCATGTAAATAAGTTTTAAATATACTAAATCATCCAATACATTATCGTCCGTTAAAACAACTACAAATTAATATTGTTCTGAAGCTTATTATATTATTAATATATTATATATATTATTAATATATTAATATTATTCCCAGTTTAATAGTAATTAATTTACAAATTAATGTTATTATATTATCACAGAAAGCATCAAATCGTATTAAGGCATTTTCAATATCATTAATAGGCCCGATCGGAACTGATAGACCCAGCTCACATAAGATCCCCGTAGAAAAAGGGTTTAAAGTTAAGTAGCGTGCCGGAAAACGATTTATATTGTCTTTGTCGTATTTATGCTTGCGGTTTAGGCACCAAACGATCGGGCCTACGCCGACCATCGTTGTCACATAATTACTATTTAACTGGGAATAAGCCACAATTAAAGATAAAAATACGTTTATTGACATTTTAATTTCCACTGCGGAAATCGTTCTCAAAATACAAACAGTAAATTAAACAAACTTTGTTTTTTGTTACATGGTGAAAAATTCTTCTAATAATTTAATGTTATCTGACTTATTTATATTGACAATTTAGACATACATTATGCATTTTAAAGTAGACGACTTTAAAATGATATTGCCAATATTGTTGAGTTGCGCTACTGGGACGACTTTACTTATAAGATAGTTCATTCGATTACATGAAATCATCTTTAACTTGAGAATGTCCGGCAGAAAAAAAAGAATCATAGCATGTAATTCTTCTTTAAAAAGACAAACACATGACATGATGACAGTAAAGTTCTCCTGTTAGTGATTCCATAGTAAATTATGAGGGAAAACCAGGAAAAAACCTCATAATACTATCCCGACATGGTAAGTATTTGTTCGTGCATTTGTCGTACTGACTAATATATACTAAAAAATTATCTTTAGTTAAAAGCCTTCTAAAGCGTATTATTTTCTAATCGGAACGAATATTTCAAACCAAAGTACACATCCCCTTTACTAAATGCACGAACAAATACTTACCATAACGGGATAGTATTATGAGGTTTTTTTCCTGGTTTTTCCCTCATAATTTACTATGGAATCACTAACAGGAGAATTTTACTGTCATCATGTCATGTGTTTGTCTTTTTAAAGACGAATTACATGATATGATTTTTTTTTCTGACGGATATTCTCCAGTTAAAGTTGATATCATGTAATCGAATGAACTATCTTATAAGTAAAGTCGTTCCGGGAGCGCATCTCAATAATATTGGCAATATCATTTTAAAGTCGTCTACTTTAAAATGCATAATGTATGTCTGAATTGTCAATATAAATGAGTCAGATAAAATTAAATTATTAGAAGAATTTTTCACTATATAAGAAAAAACAAAGTTTGTTTAATTTACTGTTTGTATTTTGAGAACGATTTCCGAAGTGAAAATTGAAACATCAATAAACGTATTTTTATCTTTAATTGTGGCTTATTCTTAGTTAAATAGTAATTAATTTAAAATGCCACAAGAAAATAGCTTCAGAACAATATTAAGAAATCGTTGTCACTTGTAACGTAATTATCAAATTGTAATATAAATTTTCTTTTAAATTATAATAAAGTATTCATTTAACCACGTATCATAAAGGTTGTGTGTTTCCGTGTTTGCTAATTATCATTTGATAATTAAGTCGAAAATAGTTAAGTGACAAAAACTGGTAAGATAATCCAAATTACTTTTGAATTGTTTATAGTCCGGGCGCTTGGTTAGAAATAATGAAGGGCACCTAGTGACTGCCAGGATTGTTGGTTCTCGTTAAAATGATCCAACAAAATGCGGGTCCGCAAACACCTAACGAGGTACTGTTAATACAACAAAATAGTGCACTCTTTTAGGAAAATTATGCAAGCTCCCAGAATGAACAGATGCTGTACACGGCATGGAAACAGACGGAAATGGAAAAGATTTACGCTACGGATAGGATAAATCAGCTCCAACTCCAGTTAGATACCTTACAAAAATTAAATGAAAGCTTGCAATTAAAATTTGCAGATCTAGAGAAAAACTTGTCCAAAGAGAAAGAACCTAAGAATGAGGAGTTTCATACTGACGATGAGGAATTAGCTAAGGAGACAGAGTGGATACGTGTCAAAAACTTCAAAAAACGTAAAATGGATACATCATTGACCCCACCACAAAAAGAGTCATATATACAACAAAGAGAAGAAAAAACCAGAAAAACACAAATCCCACCTCCAATAATTGTGGAGAGTATTGCCGAATTTAGCCAATTTCATGAATTAGTCAGACTACATACTGCTAAATTCCAGATAAAAGTACTTGGAGACAAGAGCGCTAAAATTAATGTCGATAGTGAAGAAGACTTCAAAAAATTAACAAAAAAGTTGACTGAAGTAAATTATCCATGGCATACGTATGAAAATAAGCAAAGCCGACCCATTAAAGTTATGGTCAATAAGTTACATCATTCAGCCAGTAAGGATTCGATCATGAACGATTTAAGTAATAAAGGATTCAAGATAATAGATGTCATACCAAAATTTAAATACAAAACAAAGCAACCACTAAATATGTTTATGCTGGTATTCAGAAATGACGAAAATATCAATAGAATCTATGAGATCTCAGATATCATGAACGTAAAAGTACAAATACTTCCACTCAGAAAATCAAAATTGGTACCTCAATGTAAGAGATGTCAGGCATATGGACACACACAAGGTTACTGTTCGAAAGAACCGAGATGTGTCCGCTGCACAGGAAAACACCTAACAGCCAAATGTGAGAAGCCCAAGGACGCAAAACCTAAATGTGTCCACTGTGGAGAAGGGCATCCGGCTAACTATAGAGGATGTATCGTGGCAAAGGAAGTACAAAAATAAAAGATTAATATAACAAGAAATAGACCTTACCCAGACAACCTCAAAAAATGCATCCAAAACCTGTAGAAAATCCAAAACAAGAAGAAAACAAAACAAGAACTTATAGTATGGTAGCAGCTGGTAAAAGTAGCGAAGAAAACTATAGTAGTCAAAAAGATCTGAAAATAGAACAAACACTACAAAAAATATTAGAGAGATTAACTAACCTAGACGAGCGTATAACCAGAATAGAATATAGCACCAAAGGAGCTATACCTAAAAGACTTGGTAATGGCGGGTAATTTACGAATACTAGAATGGAATGCAAATGGGATCTTAAAACATCAGCAAGAACTACAAGCGATACTAGATATAGAAAAAATAGACATATGCCTCATTTCTGAAACCCATTTTACGAATGAGTCATATATTAGATTTAGAAGTTACAAAACTTATCATACTACTCACCCTGATAATGCAGCCAAAGGAGGTAGTGCAGTAATAATCAAGGAACATATTATGCACTATCAGGAAATCGGGTACAGAACAAAAGAATTTCAGGCCACATCAGTAAAAATTAAATGTAAAAATTATGAGGTAATCGTCACAGCAGTTTACAGTCCGCCAAGACATGCCATCAAGAAAAATCAATACGTAGATTTCCTGACCAGTCAAGGACATAGATTTATCCTTGGAGGAGACTTCAATGCAAAACATACGCATTGGGGGTCACGACTGACTACAACCAAAGGGAAAGAACTTTTAGAAGCAATGAAATACATAAAATGCGACGCAGTATCAACGGGAAAACCAACATACTGGCCTACTGACACAAATAAAATTCCAGATCTTATCGACTTCTTTGTAGTTAGAAATATTTCTACAAATTACATAGAGATAGAAGAGTCATTGGATATGACCTCGGACCATTCTCCAATTATTCTCACACTCAGTGACACTGTTATCAAAAAAGAAAGCCCCCCTAGACTTGTTAACAAAAATACCGATTGGAAAAGTTTCCAGATAGACCTTGAAGAGAAGATTAACCTCTCAGTGCCATTAAGAACCATTGATCAACTAGAAGCAGAAGTAGAATTACTCAATAAAAATATACAACAAGCTGCTTGGAACAACAGCACGAACAGTGTCGAAAGAATAAAAGGAAATAACTACCCGAAAGAAA
Organism: Diabrotica balteata; assembly: GCA_918026665.1. Classification (NCBI taxonomy): domain Eukaryota; kingdom Metazoa; phylum Arthropoda; class Insecta; order Coleoptera; family Chrysomelidae; genus Diabrotica; species Diabrotica balteata. The sequence goes on from OU898277.1 coordinate 68,443,008, forward strand.
TCAGAGAAATGATAACCGAAAAAAGAAAACTAAGACGCAAGTGGCATCAGTCTAGAGCACCAGTTGATAAAACTAGATTAAATAATGCCACACAAAAATTAAAAAGAGAAATACAAAAAATTAAAAACGAATCGGTTAACATTTACCTAAGTGAACTATCAAATGATAGCGCTACTGATTACTCTTTGTGGAAGGCTACTAAACGATTAAAAAGGCCAATCTTACAGTATCCACCAATTAGAAATACTAATGGTAGCTGGGCAAGAAGCAATATACAAAAGGCCAACAGGTTTGCTGACCACCTAGAAAATACTTTTCAACCAAATGAAGAACAAGAAAGAATAAACTGGGAGCTCCCTGATCAAGACGAAATGGAGATTAGCCTTGTAACTCCAAAAGAAGTATATTTGGAAATAAAAGAAAATATAAATCCAAAGAAAGCTCCTGGATTTGATCTAATTACTGGGGAAGTGTTAAAGCAACTTCCAAGGAAAGCTATTATAAAATTAACACATCTTATAAACGCTTCCTTTAGGTTGAGGTACGTACCAAAGATATGGAAGGTGGCAGAAATTATAATGACACTAAAACCAGGAAAACCTCCACAAGAAGCTTCTTCATATAGGCCTATTTCACTGTTACCTGTCATGTCTAAATTATACGAAAAATTACTCTTGAAGAGACTAAAACCGATTATAGAAGAAAACAATTTAATTCCTAATTATCAGTTTGGGTTTAGAGCAAGCCACTCAACGATAGATCAGGTGCATAGAATAACAGATATCATAGAAAAAGCTCTAGAAGAAGGAAAAGTTTGTTCCGCAATTTTCCTCGATGTAGCGCAGGCTTTTGACAAGGTGTGGCATGATGGACTATATCATAAAATGAGATGCTACTTACCAAAACAATATTCTGAACTACTAGAATCATATATATCCGACAGATACTTTCGAGTTAAATATGAGGAAGCATATTCAGAATTAAGAGAAGTTAAGGCTGGAGTTCCACAAGGAAGTGTCCTGGGGCCAGTGCTCTACCTGCTCTATACCAGCGATATTCCATCATTAGAACCTAACACAATTGCGACATTTGCAGACGACACATGCATACTAGCAGTCGGACAAAACCACGAGGATGCAGCTACCATGTTACAGAGCTCTGTTGAACAAATTAACATCTGGACCAGCCGATGGCGTATCAAATTGAATGAAACAAAATCTGTTCATGTCAATTTTACTAACAAAAGAGAACAACATATCCCAGTACATATAAATAGAAACCAAATACCTTATGCAAATACGGCAAAATATTTGGGTATGACGTTAGATTCCAAGATACGTTGGAAAGCACATGTTAAGAAAAAAAGAAGGAATTAGAAATTAAGTTCAGAAAGATGTACTGGTTGATGGGAAAAAAATCCACTCTCTCTATTTACAACAAATTGCTATTATATAAGCAAGTCCTTAAACCGATATGGACATACGGAATACAGCTATGGGGCTGTACAAAAGAAAGCAACATCCAACATATACAACGATATCAGAATAAAGTATTAAGGAACATCGTTAACGCTCCATGGTACTTTAGAAACTGTGATCTTCATCGAGACCTCCAGATGGATACGGTTATCCAGACAATAAGTAAGTTTGCCGAGAGTCATGAACAGAGGCTCTCCAACCACGTTAACGTCGAGGCCATCAAACTCCTAGACAACGCCAACCAGATAAGAAGACTAAAGAGAACGAAGCCGTTTGAATTAGTGCTATAAGTGAGTGACAGTGAAAAAGCAGATTAAAGTGCGGCTAAAGTGTACACGTTAGCTAGTAGTACTATAATGTATTAGAGCCTAAGGAATATTGCTGAATATAACCTTAGATAAGTTTCTTGTAATATTTATATATAGAACTAACTTGCTTATTGATCATAGTGAATGATCAGATAGCAATAGTCATAAGATTCCTGTTGGAGTTTTATTAAACAAAAAAAAAAAAAAAATTATAATAAAAAAAATATGTAAAATAATCTATAAACGTAACGTATTTTTAAATAAACAACACAATTGCAAACAAGTTCAGGGTTGCCCAAATAAATTTTAAAAAATTCGTAAAATTCGAAAAAAACAATCACATCTGCATGATTTATATATCGCCTGATTGTATGGAACTTAAATATGACAACACTGTCGCCAAGCATTAGTTCAATTTGCACTGTTATTATCTGTTATTTCTAGTTGCAGTAGTTGTTTGGTCGATCGGGGTTAATTTTTTAAAATCTTTCTTGGAATAGTGAGATCATTTTATAACGGATACATAAAAATAAATTTTTCTTAGGCTTTACCAGGTTGCAGTAATAGTCATGTTGATAGTGAGTATTTAGACATTGTTGTTTCACTATTGGAATCGCCATTATCTAGAAGAACTAAAGTTGATAGAAAAAAAAATGATGAATGAAAGGCCTACTCCATCATTGCGTATTGACCAAAAAGATCGGAAAAAGGTGCGTACTTTTAATTGTTCTTGGTATGATGTCTATAAATGGTTGTCTGAAAGTATTACGAAAAACATACAATATTGTTGGCCATGTTATTGTTGAAATGTTTATGAATTGTGAAGGATACTTTGATTTAAAAAATATGTCTGCCTCTTTAAAAAAACATTTAAGTTGCAAGGAACATTTAAGTAATTTCCTGTCATTTAAGGATGTACAGAAGAGGGCGTTTTCTGTTAACGATTTGCTAGATGAAAAATCAAAAATCGCAAAAATTAGATACAACGCAGAAGTTACAAAGAAACAGAGAAATCATTAAAAATTTAGTTTCTTTAACTTGTACTTTGGCGGAACAGGAACTGGCTTTCCGTGACCACGACGAATCCGATGTTTCCACAAATCCTGGGAATTTTAAAGGGGTCCTCAAAAACTATATAAAATGAACTGATCGATCTAGTGAAAGACGAAATTCATATTTTTTTGAGAACACCATAAATAACTCCACATTTTTGGATGCATTCTTGATGAAACAACCGGTATTACTGAAAGGGCACAGTTTTCAATAGTATGCAGATTAGTGGACACAAAAGGCGTTGTTCAAGAATATTTCTTAGGTTTTTCTGATCTGGGGGAATACCGAAGTGCTCCAGCGTTACGTGATTTATTGTTTAGTGTAATTGGTAAATTTGACTGTAAGGCTAAATTAATTGCTTAAACCTTCAATGAAGCTAGTGTTATGTCGGGACAACTTAATGGACTTTTAAAATTAGTGAGAGATTCTGCACCATTAGAAATATTTACCCATTGTTTCGCTCACCGCCTTAACTTAGTTTTACAGAAAAGTTGCTCTAACATTACAACAGTCAAAATATTTTTCTCAATGCTTCAAGGTATTTCAGCTTATTTCACAAATCGTCCAAACGGTCCTATTTTTTATGTAAAATACTTGGAAAACGAATTACCACAAATAGTGAAGTGAGATGGAATTTAAATGCAAAATAGCACATGCTGTGTCACAATAAAGAAAAAAATTGTTACAAGTCTTTCAGGACATAATGAATTGTCCAGAATCAAATGCAAAATCAACTAGGCAAGCAGATGGTTTTAAACGTAAGTTGGAGGATTTGGAATTTGTATTTTTATTACATGTTTTTAGTAATATATTTCAACAAACTGAGCTCTTATACATCATCTTGCAGAAGAAAAATAATGATGTTCAATAGTGTGCTAATTCGGTGTCCAGAAGTGTTGCAATGTTAAAGAGCTGAAGAAATGACCTTACATTTTCTAACCATTTTCAAAAAGTTTCAATAACTGGAAGTGGGCGATCATAAAAGATTCACAGAATATGGCGCTAACTTTACAATGTAATTTACTGACTACCTAACTACCTAGAAGAGATAATTCAAAGGAAAAAAATATGTTTCATAAATAGCCAAACGACATAACTCCAGGATCACGAGAAGAATATGTTACCTTTAGACAAGTAAAACAAGGAATAAGACTCGTAAAGAACGAATACTGAGAGAGAATGTGTAGATACATTTAAAATACAATAGTATATAATAGTTAAAAGTAATAAACGAAGTAAAAATACTGTACAGATGATTACATCAAAGGAACAGACAAAAGTATTGCACAACATTATTGCAGGATAATAGACCGGAGTATATCTCACAAGATCCTGTGACAAAGTGGAAGCCGAAATCACAGAAGAAGATATAACTAAAGCACTAAAGAAAGTAAAAAACCACAAGCACCAGGACCACAGAACATAAAAATGGAATTGGTGAAATATGGAGGCGTAAGGACCATATAATTTATATGAGTGTTTTTCAAAAAAATCGAAACAAGAGAGGAGATTCCAGAGGAGTGGAATCTATCGTATATATCCTCTATTTTTAAAAAAGGTAACAAAAGGTTACGAAGTAACTATAGAGGTTGTAGCGTTTACGCTACTGATTAACCCCTTTAGAAATTTTTATTACCCGCCTACGATCGATTTTAAATCGACATTCCTTCACCACACGCGCTGTAGTCGCTTTGAAAGGAAGATCGATTTTATGCGGAAGCCGAACGATCAGTTTTGGTCTGAACTCGTCAACGCAGACACGTCAACCGGTGAAATTGTTCACCTTCAAAGTGACGGAATTGGAGCAAGGAAGATAATTTGGGGAAAAATATAATTCATTTATAATAATAGTAATAATTAATTTTAAAATCAATATTCATTTATGAGTTCCATATAAAAAGGAAGAGTTGGCGTGCTGCGAGCTCCATATTCCGTCACGTGAAAATATTAATTTCACTTTACTTGAGGATATTCTCTTGAGAATATTCCCTCAAGGATACTAGTAACAGAATCCTTAGATACATAGTTAGCAAACCCGTAGATTTTGCTGTCACCCAGAGACCAGTGACTGGTTGTGGCTTTTGTGACCAGGATTCGTCTTTACAGCCACAAACTGATGTAGCCGTGCCAAGAGGAGTTTTTCCTATGGACTTATAGTGCTGTAAAGATAAGTCGTTTAACTATTTGACCTTTTGTATTACGTATTACTTTATATTTACTGTTAACTGATCATATGCATATGATAAGGTGAATACCTTTATGATAATTTTTTTTTGATAATTTAATTATAAAATATTCGGGAGGAAAAAGGGACACTTCATGTGTTATTAGGTTTTAACTAGGATTTAGAGAGTCTGACCAAACTCACTTTTTTTTGGATATAATATTTTTGTTAATATAATACAATTTGATATTAAGAGGGACATAAATTTAATGTGGTTTGTTTTTAAATATTATATAATGAGTATGGAACAACTCATTTTTTTGGATGTAATATATATAGTTAATATAATTGTAATAGAGATTTATCAAGTTTGATATCTTTACAATATTGTCATTAGTACCTCATTTTAGTAGAACTAATTTAAATTTAAATGACTACCTTTTTGTTTTAAGACTTTGGCTACCCTACGGACTATTCTTGTTGTATACTAATATTTCATATTTTATTTGGCCAGTGGTAGTGACTATTCATTTGTTGAGGGGCTATTAGGTCCTATTGTATCTGTACACCATCCACTACCACTGTTATTTGGCTTTGCATTATATGTAAATTGTTTATACACATATACCTATATACATTTGTTTATAAATATATTTATTGTTGCTATTTTGAGTTTTATTTCAGTTCTACTAACCAGTATATAACATAGCAAAACAAGATTAATATTTAGTATTTTTGTATTTCAGAGTATTACCTCCAGATTAATTTGTTACTTCAAAATCTCAACTATCGTTGAGTTGGCGCCCTTCTTTTCTCTTCTTATTGTTCTCTTTCTATAAATTTATTCCCAGTGACCTTCTTTAGTTGTATCACGTTTGATATTACCAGGTCTCATTTCGTTTCTTGTCTCATTAGCTCAGTATCCTTGCTATCTGTTTAAATCTTTAAAGCCACAATCCAGTGCATTGAAGCTAGCCCGAACACTCACTTGAGATTTAGTGTCTCTTTGGCCATTTAAATTTGTTCCTCTGAGCTTAGCCCTATTTTTAGTATTTTTTTTTCATCACTTCTCTTTCAGTTCTTCTGAACTTTGTCAATTCACACATTTTATTCGTTTCAATTGGCTAGACCCAACGTGTGGCTTCTTTTCCACTTCTGCCTTAAAAAAAAATATATATATATATATATATATATATATATATATCTCCTTTAACTTTTGGTTTTGATCTTGGGTTGTTGTGGTTTTCACTGGTTGTGCTTTTAGATTTTCATTTTAACTTTTAGTTTTGTTTTTCAAATTTTTTTTGGACATTACCTTATATCTATATCTATATCTTAAATTGACTTGTTTTTGCTATATACTGTGTAGACTGAATAAATTGCTTTGTTTTTGATTGATTAAATAACAATTTAAATTAATAATAAATTAATTAAAAATTTAAATAACTAAAGTTAACTATTTCACATATTTTACAAGTCCGGAGTAGTCAATAAGTTGAGTCACTACCTCGAAATAACAGTTTTGAAATTTTAGGTTCCTTAGGGTGTTGTAGCAGTATATGTCATTGGATTTCATAACTGGACCAAAACAATTAAACATTACTGGTATTGGTATCCCTTCAGAATATTAATTTGGAGTCAGAGAGTAAGTTAAACTTTACCTACTTTTACTCATTCTCTTGTATATTTCTCAGTTGTGTAATATGTCTGCGTTCAAGGTAGAGCATCTGTTAGCTCCTGAATTAGAGTATCAGTTGAGAGTCCGTCACTTAAACGATCCATCTTTGACAACGGTGGAAAGGAAAAGGGTAGTGTTGCGTGGTGCATTGAAGCAAACTTCATCCAATCGGAGTTTCGCTGTTCTGTCAGCTTCCCATCTTAATTTTAAGGATGAGATTGCCGAAATAGAGGTTACTCTTGCAGATCTGGTGGTCAAAATTAATTCTTTTGTTGGTTCTTCTAGTGATACTGCCTATGCTCGTTATACTTCTCGGTTAGGTCATGTTGCAGCTAGAATCCATCTATTAGAAGCTACAACAGAGGAAGAGGAGGAAGTGAAGAGGTCTCTTAATTTCAGGGTTTTGATTCTGGAAGGTGAACTTGATGGTAAAGTGATTCCACAGGCACAGTCAACTCCTCATGATGCTAGTGTTCCAGTCAACTCGTTTCCTTTTGTTAAGTCTGCTCCTATTCATAAATGGGGTGTGCATTTTTCAGGTCAAGATAATGAGAACGTTGTTAGTTTCTTAGAGAAGGTAGAATGTATGCGTATAGCACGTGGTAACAGCGAGGAAGAGTGTTACTCTTCTGCTGCCGATTTATTTAAGGACTCAGCTTTTACTTGGTACCTCAATAACCGCGGTAGTTTTGCTTCTTGGCAAGAGTTAGTTGCCAAACTCAGATCAGATTTTCTTCCATATAATTATGAGGATAATCTCCTTGACGAAATCAAGTCTCGTAAACAAGCTCCACAGGAGAAAGTTACAATTTTTATTAATGAGATTGTTAGTTTGTGTAAACGTCTAGAGACTCCTCTTTCTGAACCTCATATTGTCAGGATTAATAAGAAAAACTTGTTGCCATCGTACCATTCTAGTCTGGCACTTACAGATATTCCCTCGATTGCTGATCTTACAGAAAAGTGTAAGAAGTTAGAGGAAGTTTTGTCATGGTCTTCTGACAGCGTGTCTAGAGCCCCTATCCATCAGAATTTCAGAAATAATGACTCATCCTATTCTGGTAGGCCTAATTATTCTCGGTCTGGTAATGTCTCTTCTTTTAATTCGAAGCTTACCTGTTGGAATTGTCGTCAGTCAGGACATGGTTACTACGAATGTTCTGAACCTAGAATTCGGTTTTGTTATGGATGTGGACGTCAAGGTGTCCGCAAATTTGAATGCCAATTCTGTTCGGGAAACGACAGAAGGGGTGGGTTGGCCCTGGCTCCTACTCCTCGTCAAAATACAGGGAATACAAACACTGTCCAAACTCCTCAAAACCAAGGAACCAGTTTCTCGAGTCTGGATGCCCAAGCGTCCACAAGCCAAACATCTCACCCTCCACCGAAAGACAAAAGACCACAGAACGGCAAATACCAACCGAAGAGAGGACAACGTTAGTTGAGCACGAGCACCGTAATTCTTCTGTAGTTTCTTCCTGTAATCCCTTGTCTTCGTTTGTTGATTTAGATATAAACTCATTGTTGGTTCGAAAAAACAAGGATAATCGTCCATATCTTGAAATATCTATCTTAGGACATTCTTGTTTAGCTTTACTGGACACAGGTTCCAATATCTCTATTTTAGGTTCTCTCGGTATGGAATTTCTCCAGAACTCCAATGTAAATATAGGAATAGATCAAAGTTTGCAAGTGACTACAGCTGATGGTCAAGTTCAACCAATTTTAGGTCAATTCACTACTGAGATTTGTGTTAGTTTTTGTAAAAGAATGATTACATTCTTTGTTATTCCGTCAGTTAAGAATTCAATCATCCTAGGTATGGATTTTCTGAAAACTTTTAATAGTGAGTTAAATTTTCCTGAATTTTCCTTATCTGTTTCTTCATTTAATATCTCTTGTGTCAATGCGGTTAAAGATATGAGTCGACTTAATGCTCATGAATTAGAAAAGTTAAATAATGTCATCAAATCATTCTCTTCTATATCTGCGAAAAATAAGTTGGGTAGAACTCATCTCATCGAACATCACATTGATGTGGGTTCGTCCAAGCCCTTCAGGCAATATCAATATCCCTTGCCTCAAGCCTGGCATGAAAGCCTAGTAAAGGAGGTAGATGAAATGCTTAAGTTAGGTATTATTGAGCCCAGTACTTCTTCTTTTTGTAGTCCTTTGTGGCTGACAAAAAAGAAAGATGGGACTTTTCGTGTCTGTTTTGACGGACGTAAACTTAACAGTATAACTATGAACAGAGATGCGTATCCTATACCTCGTATAGATATCATCCTGAGTAAGTTACAGAATGCTAAATTCATTTCATCTATTGACTTGAAGAAGGCGTTTTTACAGATTCCTCTCAGCGAAGAGAGTAAAAAGCTCACTGCCTTTGCGGTCAATGGAAAAGGATTGTACCAATTCACTACAATGCCTTTTGGTCTTGTGTCTGCTCCACAGACTATGTGTCGGTTAATGGATTTGGTAATTGGTCCTGCTTTAGATCCATTTTGCCAATACTATCTTGATGACATTCTTGTCATTACTCCCGATTTCGAAACTCATATCTCTGTATTGCAGCAGTTGTTTCAGCGTTTAAAAGACGCAAATTTGACTATTAACTTAGATAAAAGTAGCTTTTGTCGTGAGTCTATTAAGTTTTTAGGATATGTTGTAGATTCTCAGGGTCTTCGTACTGATCCCGATAAGGTATCAGCTATTCGTGATTTTCCTGTGCCTAAAAATACCACTCAGGTTCGTCGATTGTTAGGAATGGTGGGTTATTATAAAAAATTTGTCAAGTCTTATTCTACCTTGTTGTCTCCTATCACAGATTTACTTCAAAATCGGAAAAAGGGACAAAATATTGTGTGGACTCCTGAGGCTAATGAAGCTTTCATTAAAATCAAGGAGGCTCTCACAAATTCTCCTGTTATGGTAGCCCCAGATTTTACTAAGCCTTTTTATCTGATGACAGATTGCTCAAACACAGCATCTGGTGGGGTACTCTATCAAATTGTTGATGGAGAAGAACACCCTATAGCCTACACCAGCAAGAAATTAAATAAAGCCCAGAAAAATTATACTACAACTGAAAAAGAGTTGTTAGCTATAATTACGGGTATTGAACATTTTAGATATTTTCTTGAAGGTCGTTCTTTCACGGTCATAACTGACCATAGTAGTTTGGTGTGGCTACAAAGTATGAAGAACCCATCTCCTCGTTTGGCTAGGTGGATTTTAAAATTGGCACAATACGATTATAAAATTGTTCATCGTAAAGCTTCAGGTGTAGTAGTCGCTGATGCACTCTCTAGAACTTTCGATATTAATTTGTTAGACTTATCTTCCTTACAACCAGATGACTGGTATCGAAAAATGTTGTATGATGTACAGAATGTACCAGGTAAATTTCCTGATTTTAAAGTTGAACATGGTGTTTTGTATAAACATGTCTTAAGTTCCATGGATGCCCTTACTGGAATGTCGGATTGGAAGATAGTCGTTCCAACTCCTAATAGAGCAGAGGTTTTGGCCACTTTTCATGACCATCCTACTGCAGCTCATTTTGGTTTTTACAAAACTCTCCGTCGTATATCTGAACTCTATTACTGGCCGAAGATGCGTCAAACTGTACGTAGCTATATCGCTAAATGCAAAATCTGTGCTACATGCAAACCGACAAATCTTCCCCAACCAGGTTTAATGGGTAGTTATCGACGGATTGATTTTCCATTTCAACTGATATCTTTAGATCTCATTGGTCCGTACCCTAGGTCCTATAAAGGTTCCCAATATGCTTTAGTAGTTGTTGATTATTTTACTAAATTTCCTTTGGTCCATACCATGTCGAAGGCAACTACTTCTTCTATTATTAAATACCTCGAGAATGAAGTTTTCTTAATTTATGGTGTTCCACAAATTGTTTCATGCGATAATGGACCCCAGTTCACAGCTAAGGCTTTTCGCGATCTCATGGCTAAATACAATGTCCAAAAGATCTGGTACAATGCGAACTATCATCCACAAGTCAATCATACCGAAAGAGTGAATAAATCAATCGTGACTGCTTTAAGGTCATATTCTTTTCCTGATCAGAGAGCTTGGGATACTCATATCCACTCTATAGCACAAGCGATCAGGACTTCTTCTCACGAAATAACCAAATGTCCTCCATCTTATTTGATGTTTGGTCGTCATGTCCCTCTTTCTGGTGATTATTTTGGTAAGATTTCAGAGAATGCCAATAACTTTCCCACTATATCAGATAAATTACACCGTTTAGAAGATATTCAGCATCTTCCTGATATTTATGTGGATGTTCGCAAACGGTTGAAAGCATCTTATGCTAGAAATAAATGCCAGTATGACCTGAGAAAGCGAGCCTTATCTTTCAGAGTTGGAGATTCTGTTTTAAAGAGGAACTTTGTCAAGTCTGATAAATTGAACTTCCAATCTGCTAAGTTATGTCAGAAGTACATACCTTGTACGGTTATTAAAGTTATTTCTCCTTTAATATACGAGCTGAAGGAAACTTCTACTGGTAGGAAACTAGGAAGGTTTCATGTCAAAGACTTACTGGAGGATAAGACAGTAGGTCCACATAACTTGTCAGATAATTCGGATTCTTCATCTTCAGATGAAGATTAACTGGTCCCTTATCACTTCTGTGCCAGTTTGGTTGCTTAAAATCTGTTTTTCTATTTTGTTTACCTGGCAAAAAAAATCATAAGATGTTGTGCTATTTTGCCTTCTATTTTTTTTTTATCTTATCTTAATGTTGGTTATTATCTTGGTTTATGGACTTGTTAATTTTGTTGTTTGTTTTCGCTTAAAAGTCCAACTGCATATCATAGGAGTACAGGATGGATATATGGGAATTTCCCCATCTTGAGTTCTGAGTTGAATAGATATTTACAGGGATAATTCGGAAAACATTCCAAAGATTTTCATTATGAGTGTTGTATAGTTTTGTGGATCATGACCATAAAGCTTATGCATTCATATTTACTTACTGTGTCGGTGTTTTAGCGTGGGTTCAGGATTGATCACCCTGGATGTGTGCCCTCACTTGGCTCAGAAATATGTCAATACATATTAATTGTTCCTTGAGTGTCTCTTAGGTTGAAATTAGAATGTGTCACTTAGAATTGGATCGTTCTGATATTCAGCAGTAAGTCTGTTTAACTTAGTTTGTTATCTCCTATGTTATTATCTTCTCAAAAATTTGAGTTTAACATATCTTATTGTATACTGTTTGTTTACCTGTCTCTCTACTAGTGATATGGATTGGTAGATGTGTTATCTTTATCTGTATCTTAATTGAGTTTATCTTTACCTTGATGGAATTTATCTCATACCTGTAATGGAGTTTATTTCGCATCTTTACCTTGAGTTTATCTCGTACCTTTACCGTGAGTTTATCTCGTACCTTGACTGAGTTTATCTCGTACCTTTACCTTGAGCGTATCTGTATCTTTACCTTAATTGAGTTTATCTCGTACCTTTACCTGAAGTTAATTATCTTTACCTTTACCTGGATAAGGTTATTTCTTATCTATATCTTGATTATAGAGTCCTGAAAATCTGTCCTTTACTGTTCTTGTCGTGAGTAAAGAATTGGAACACGCCAATAGTACAGTTTGGGTATTACAGTTAGGATCTCTTTTATCTTTCCTTCTACCAAGTGTAGACCTTTTATCTTTTACCTTTTGTGCATATCCTTTATTATGAGTTGGGATTGCATTTATCTTACTTACCTTTTTTTTAGCATACCCTATACCATGAGTATAGTGGGCTTGCTAGTATCTAAGGCACTAACAACCTTTACCGATTATGTGCTTTCCTACCGCTGCTAGAGCAAGTAGGTGTATTGAATTAGCTTTTACTTTGAATTTTCAATATGTTGTTGATATCCCGAACCATATATATGTTTAGGTTTGTAGTTTCAACTAGTTCTGACTAATTAGGCCCTCATTGAACTCTATGGTGACGAATAGAATCTGGTCGCTCTAGTGTCAACGTTGGGTAAAGTTCATAGGACTTTGTTTGAATTTCGTTGTTATGAATGGTTCTTGGAGATATTGTGTTAGGGGTTGTTAATACACATATGCAATGTAGTTTTAACGATGGTTGTTTTTACTAATACTTGAGAATGTAGATAAGTAGTGTTAAAAGTTAACTTGATCTGTAATGCTATAGAATTAAACTTAAGTTAACTTGATCTGTAAGGTTATAGAATTTAACTTAAAATGTATACCTTTTTTATTTTTTTTTATCTTTGGTTTATACTAAATTAACATACATTATCTCATTAAAAAAAAATGTATGACTTCGTCTCATATTCTTCGTTCCATATTTTTATTTCGTCCTTGATTTTGTTCCAATTCCTGAGCAAATGGTTGACTGGTGACGAAAATGTTCAATTTTAACGTATCAACGTTCATTGTCAGTGTTAGATCGTTCTGCCACAAAAAAAAAAGTTCCTAAAGTTTTTTTTTTTTTTTTTTGCTGGAGATGAGGGAGAATGTAGCGTTTACGCTACTGATTAACCCCTTTAGAAATTTTTATTACCCGCCTACGATCGATTTTAAATCGACATTCCTTCACCACACGCGCTGTAGTCGCTTTGAAAGGAAGATCGATTTTATGCGGAAGCCGAACGATCAGTTTTGGTCTGAACTCGTCAACGCAGACACGTCAACCGGTGAAATTGTTCACCTTCAAAGTGACGGAATTGGAGCAAGGAAGATAATTTGGGGAAAAATATAATTCATTTATAATAATAGTAATAATTAATTTTAAAATCAATATTCATTTATGAGTTCCATATAAAAAGGAAGAGTTGGCGTGCTGCGAGCTCCATATTCCGTCACGTGAAAATATTAATTTCACTTTACTTGAGGATATTCTCTTGAGAATATTCCCTCAAGGATACTAGTAACAGAATCCTTAGATACATAGTTAGCAAACCCGTGGATTTTGCTGTCACCCAGAGACCAGTGACTGGTTGTGGCTTTTGTGACCAGGATTCGTCTTTACAGCCACAAACTGATGTAGCCGTGCCAAGAGGAGTTTTTCCTATGGACTTATAGTGCTGTAAAGATAAGTCGTTTAACTATTTGACCTTTTGTATTACGTATTACTTTATATTTACTGTTAACTGATCATATGCATATGATAAGGTGAATACCTTTATGATAATTTTTTTTTGATAATTTAATTATAAAATATTCGGGAGGAAAAAGGGACACTTCATGTGTTATTAGGTTTTAACTAGGATTTAGAGAGTCTGACCAAACTCACTTTTTTTTGGATATAATATTTTTCTTAATATAATACAATTTGATATTAAGAGGGACATAAATTTAATGTGGTTTGTTTTTAAATATTATATAATGAGTATGGAACAACTCATTTTTTTGGATGTAATATATATAGTTAATATAATTGTAATATAGATTTATCAAGTTTGATATCTTTACAATATTGTCATTAGTACCTCATTTTAGTAGAACTAATTTAAATTTAAATGACTACCTTTTTGTTTTAAGACTTTGGCTACCCTACGGACTATTCTTGTTGTATACTAATATTTCATATTTTATTTGGCCAGTGGTAGTGACTATTCATTTGTTGAGGGGCTATTAGGTCCTATTGTATCTGTACACCATCCACTACCACTGTTATTTGGCTTTGCATTATATGTAAATTGTTTATACACATATACCTATATACATTTGTTTATAAATATATTTATTGTTGCTATTTTGAGTTTTATTTCAGTTCTACTAACCAGTATATAACATAGCAAAACAAGATTAATATTTAGTATTTTTGTATTTCAGAGTATTACCTCCAGATTCATTTGTTACTTCAAAATCTCAACTATCGTTGAGTTGGCGCCCTTCTTTTCTCTTCTTATTGTTCTCTTTCTATAAATTTATTCCCAGTGACCTTCTTTAGTTGTATCACGTTTGATATTACCAGGTCTCATTTCGTTTCTTGTCTCATTAGCTCAGTATTCTTGCTATCTGTTTAAATCTTTAAAGCCACAATCCAGTGCATTGAAGCTAGCCCGAACACTCACTTGAGATTTAGTGTCTCTTTGGCCATTTAAATTTGTTCCTCTGAGCTTAGCCCTATTTTTAGTATTTTTTTTTTCATCACTTCTCTTTCAGTTCTTCTGAACTTTGTCAATTCACACATTTTATTCGTTTCAAGGTATAAAGGGATCAGTTTATTGCCTTTACTAGCAGAAATCTATTCCACAATAATAAAAGAAAAAACAGAACAACACCTGGACCGTTATATCAAGGATTAAGTCAAATTCCGAAGAGCCAGATTGTGTCTAGATAATACAGTGTGTCAATTTTAAAACTTGCAATGGGCTATATCTCACGAAGAAAAGCTGATATCGAAAAATGCTTGAAACCGTTTTTAGAGTAGTAAAGGGGAACTAAAATGACATGAAAGACAACTCACCCCCATAAACCCCCTAGGACACCACAACCAAAAGAGTTTAAATTGCAAACCCCTACTTGTGATAAATCATTGAAAATACTATACAAAATACTATCCAATGGTATAAATAATAATTATACAGGGTGAAGCAATAATTGTGAAACTTTGGCTTAAATGGAAAATTTAATGAGGTTTTATTTTATAGGAAATAAGCCACAATTGACGGTAAAAATAAGTTTATTGACGTTTTAATTTCTACTTCGGAAATCGTTCTCAAAAACAAATATTAATAAATTCCAATTGAAATTAAAACATTAATAAATACTATTTATTAATGTTTGTATTTTGAGAACGATTTCCGAAGCAGAAATTGAGACGTCAATAAACTTATTTTAGGCAGTTGTACACAAGGCTGCCAGTTTATGTTGTGTGTGATTAAATGATGAATTGTGTATATAAATATAGTCTAGTCTATAGTATATTATAGTCGTGTCAGTATGGGTAGCTTTATGAAATATGGAGAAGTCATGTTTGGTTTTAAGTCTGATAATTTTTAAATCTAAAAAAATTATGGATGGATTTTGTGCTGTTTCTATTGTAAATTCAATATTATTATAAAGCTAACTGATATACGATAAAAATTCTACGTATCTCCACCAATATAAAAACTGTTTGAATATGGTACGTTTTGAAATCTTTGTCTCTAGATGATCCATAAAAATATCTGATAACAATGGGCTTAGAAAATTGCCTATTATAAGACCTGCACTGTCACTTGTATTTATTTGATTACTAATTTCAAAGTAGTCCTGGTTTATGAAAATTTCAAGAAGATGTAAAATTTAAGATGTAATGATTGGATTTGTAATTATTTTGGTCTAAAAGGTTTTTTACTAGAATAAAACAAAATACTAGTAGTAAATAATGGATACAATGACCAAACAATTACACAGAAATACACAATAACGCCCTGAAATTAGTATTTTCACCACCAGAGAAAAAACCCAGTACTTTCTGCTCAATTACATATACAGGAAAAATATCAACAAAATTAGCCAAACACATTAAAAACAAACAAATAATACCAGCTTTTAAAACAAACAACAACTTAGGCAAATATATTAAAAACAACAATAGCCAGAATAAAAAGCTCTTACACAGCTCTTACAGTGGTGTATACAAACTCAAATGCGGCGACTGCCCGAAATAGAAGAACATAAAAGATCTTTCAATAATAGAAAACAGATTCTACATACGCACTTCTGGATCATATTGTTTCTTTTAATGACGAATCTCAAATTCTTCACATTCAAAATAAAGGCCTTAAGCTATTTTTGTTAGAATCTATGGAAAATAACAAATTGAAAAACACAGATATAATTATGAATGACCAACTTAAGACAAACAGGAAGCTCAGTAGATCTGTTATAGTAAAAATTACAAAAAAAAGCTATTAACAAAAATTGTAGGCAGCTTTAAACTCCACATTTTAAAATTAGTAACAGTCTTACAGGGTGTTCCATACGACGATGGCAGACCAAACTTATGTTTTTTTAAATAGAATATTACAAATATTACCCGAAAATCGTATCAAGTTTAACTCCCTGTATAATTAAAAAGGAGTATGGGAACATTGATCTATTGAAACCATAGTTGTTTAATAATTGTTAAAAAATTATAAAACATATTTATTTTCATATTATTCGTTAAATCAAATACAGGGTAAGTCAAAATGCAAGTACAATATTTTCTTGGTAATTTTAAATATAACACCCTGTATTTTATATCACAATCGAAAAGTACTAATATCGTACTTCAAATTTTATAAAGTACTTTGTGTACCTAAAGTTATCAGTTTTCTAGACATTTTTATTTTTCTATCAAAGTATTAATTTGATAGATATTTTAACGTTTACCAATAATTATTGTGAGTTGGCCATGATTGATTTGTCAGAAACTGACACGTTGACATTATTATTTATTAATTCAGTAACGAAATAACGACACATAAAAGAAAACAATTTATTTCAAATAAAATTTATAAAAAATAACCGACGGAAAATTAACAAAAAAATAACAACACATAGAAAAATAAAAAAAAACAGTAATTTTAACTTATTTTATTTAAGTATTACTTCTATTTTTCATATCATCTTTTGTTGTTGGACTTATTTTAAATACTTCGTTCTTAACATAACCCCAAAAAAAAAGAGTCCATTTTATTGAATTCTGGTGACCACTTTACCGGTCCATATCTTCCGATCCATCTTTCACCAAACTGATCATTAAGTTCATCACGTACTAATTCGTTGTGGTGCGCAGGAGCACCGTCATATAGAAACCACATTTGTTCACGTATATTAAGTAGAACCTCTTCTTATAATATCAGTAACTGATTTACAATAAAATCTAAATAAATCTCACCATTTAGTTATCTTAAAAAAAATATGGTCCTACTTACATGGTTACCGACGATACCTCCCCACACATTTAGAGACCATCTTGTTTGACTATGTGTTACTATATGGTATGGATTATTTGTTGAATAGTAGTGAAGCTTATGCCTATTAACAGAACCGTTTCGATGAAATGTAGCTAGGACATAATAAAAAAAATCTCTATGAGAATTCAGTTAGACATAGATTTACAAACTCCATTAATTAGAATTTGTAGAGGTGTCAGACAAGGGGATATAATCTTACCCAAACTATTACTCTGGCGTTTGAAGACATTTTTAAATCTATAGACTGGGACAATAAAGGGATTGGTTTAAAAGGGGAAATATTTCAATCATCTAAGATTCGCCGATGATGTACTCCTGATATCAACAACTATAGAACAACTACGAATAATGATTTCAGACCTAGAAAAATCATCTCTTGAGAAAGGCCTAAAAATGAATCTAAAGAAACCTAAAATAATGACTAATACAGAAGACAGCTCAATAATTACCATATGTGGAACAAACATAGAACACGTCCAAGAATATATTTACTTAGGACAAGCTATCAGATCAGACAAAATTAACCAGACTAAAGAAATAACCAGAAAAATAAGAATGGGGTGGGCTGAATTTGGAAAACTCTCATATACTATCAAAAACCAAAAAATACCTTTAAAATTAAGAACGAAGGTATTAAATGCATGCGTCCTACCTGTTCTGACATATGGTGCCCAGACGTGGACGTGTACTAAGAGCAGCTTAAATAGAATAAAGGAAACTCAAAGAGCTATGGAAAGACAAATGTTGGGAATAACGTTGACCCATAAAAAGAGGAACGGGTGGATAAGATTCAAATTCGAAACAACAGACGCTGTCGAACATGTATTAAAATTAAAATGGAAATGGGCTGGGCATAACGAAAGATATCAGGATGGAAGATGGAATAAAGAAATTGGCCGCTGGAGACCATATACTGTAAAAAGGTCAATAGGTCGACCGCAAATGAGATGGAAAGATGACATTCAGCAAAGCGCAGGTCCAATGTGGAAAAGACAAACAGAAGACAAAGACAAATGAAGACAAATGGAAGAGGCCTATATTCAACACATGAATAGATTTTGGGCTATAAATACAAATCCAATCATTTGCGTTTCCTTGGTTTTAAAATAACTTTCGAACCTTTTCAGATAGGTAAGTTTTACATATTCTATTTTAAATTCTTGTTAGAGCTCCTATAAGTACGCACTGACATTTTAATCTTTGTTAATTTAACCAGAGAACTTTATGGCGAAGCTTTCCACTCACCTTCAAACTATAAAGTGCAAGAAAATCGATAGTATGATAAAAGCGGTAATCGAGGCGCATCTGTCTTCATCAAAAATGCTGATTTAAAAAGATAAAAGTCATTAATCTTAAATTATGTGGACTCTGTTTCTGGCAGTGCGAATACAAATTCTCAAGATAATTTAGAAAATCTGCCATCGCCACAAAATTTAAATCAATTTAAATTTTTAATTGTTTTAATTGTAATCCAATTTAATAATTTCAAGCAATTTTTAGTAGAAAATTATAAATTTAAATTTTATATTACTTAGGAAAAATATATTTCTTTATTTTTTTTTTTAATTTTGGCAACATATTTAAAAACTCCAGGATCGTTTATTTGGTAACAAGTCGATATCATAAAATAAATAAATAAAGTTATGAAGATTTTGTAGGTTTATACTTATTCTCTTTATTATATAAGTAATATGAAATATAAAATGGAATTTTTTGCAAAATTCAATAAAGAATAAGAAGTAACATATAAGTAATATATCATTTTTCTCTTCTTCTTTTCTTTTAATTGGATTTTTACCTTTTAGTGTTGGGATTGACTCGTTCGATGAAGTGTTGGGTATGGTATTAAACTACAAATAATTTATATCGATTGTGTCCATTTTCAGTATTTTCAATTTAACATTTTTTAATCAACACGTGGATGGCAGCTGTGCTTATAGTCACAACTAGTGATGAGTATTATATCGCAACCGGCGATTTTATAGCTGCTATTTGAAAATCGCAGTTAGCCACTGTTATGGAAAAATAAAAATAGCCGCGATTCTAAATACAGCTATTTATAAGAATATGTGAATCGAATAGCAATGGTCAACAGTTTTGTACTATTACTGACGGTTGGACATATATTAATACCATTAGCTATATTTATGTAACTGCTCATTTTTAAGATAGTATTTTTTTAAGTTTTACTCTGTTCTGTTAAAATGTAGTGCTATTGATGTAGTTCATACTTCGGAGATTTTGTCAAAAGAACTTCAGCGAATTGTAGAGCCTTGGTTGGTTGGTTGAAAACAAAATATTGCTTGCAGTTTCTGATAATGCCAATAATATTAAAAATGCAATAATTTTTAAATTAAACTGGAATTATTTTGGTTGCATGGCACATACACTAAATTTAATTGCCAAAGACGGTTTGAAAACAAATTAATTTCCTTGTAAAATCAAGACGATTGTAACTCATTTCCGAAAAAGTTATAGGGTTAATAAGAGGTTATTGTATTATAAGCGTAAGATAGGAAAATCACTTAAAAGTTGCTTAATGATGTTCCAGCTACTTTTTACATGGAAGAAGTTAAGTCGCGCTCATTGATAAGGAATTTTCTATTCAATCAATCAATCAATCAATTAATAATGCCTTTTATTTCTCAATATAAAAAAAATACAACACAATACTTTAAGTGACATTTGTTCTCCTTGGCACATGCCATCAGGAGGGTTGGCAAACAAATATTCCCTAATTAATATACAAAAAAATATACAAAGGCTTATTCTATCTAACAAGGCCATTAAAATAAATAAAAAATAAATTATGTAAACATTCATATAAATGTTAGTAATAAACTAAATGTATATATCCTACTAAGTAACACTTCGCACTAAACTTAACAATAATAACAATGTATAACAGTGAGGTATAGATTAAAATTGAAAAGATTGAATATCCCTTTAAGGAAGTGAAAGCTGCAGATACAACAATAATAATAGTAACAATAATAATAACAATATTAGTCAAGATAGACCCGATAGATAAAAAGACAATAGATATAAGCAAACAAATTATTAATCCTAATTTTAATATAACACCACGCTAATAGATTTAGTAGTTAAATAGGCTCACTAACTCATACCTATACATCCATGCCTCCCTACAATAACCTGCTAACTCAGCCTTGCCCTGTCTCATCATAGTAACTACTTCCACTCTACTAAGTTCATGTCTACCCAACCACTTTAACCTAATATGTCTCAACACCGAACATTTTCCCAAAAAATGTATGACATCTTCCCTTTCCTTCGTGTTACACATTGAGCAAAATCTTCTTTCATCATTTCTACTAGGTCGATCATTCAAATATAAAACCCCACATCTTAATTTAAAGAGCCATCGAATATCCCCAAAATTTTCCATTTCCAGTAGGTAATGTATGTTTACTCCTTCTTCCCTCAGTTCTTTGTAGTGTCCACAAAAATTTGATTCGAGTGCCCTGTTCTCAGCCTGACGCTGTATCTCCTTCTTCTTTTCTATCATATTTTCAATCATACTAGGCCAGCTATCTCTCCACTCCCATTCACACCTAACCTCAATACCAAATTTTTCTCCCATGCTCATCCAATCTTTCCACCAGCCACACCTTGCTCTCATCATTTCCTTCAAAAGAAATTTTGGCAACCTATCATTCGTATATCCTAGTATTTTTTTAACATAGTTTTTATGTAAGTTTATCGTATATAGGCTGACTCTAGCAATACCTGTCTCCAAATCTAACATAAAGTTAGGACGATACCTTGGACCAGAAAACATTTTTTTTATATAAAATCTTCTGACTATTTCCACCTCATCGTACTCAAAAATACCCCATACCTGAGACCCATAAGTCAAAATCGATCTTACCACTGACTCATACACTGTTACTTTAGCATTAGACACTAAACTACTCCAAGCCGTGTGAATCGCCACTTTTGCCAAACTCTGGCGCTTTTTTAGATGAGCTTTATACGACAACTTGGGTGTTAATATCATTCCTAAATAATTATAGTTATTCACTACCTCTAATACTCGATCATTGAGTTTCCAAGATTTCCTGATCACACCACCTCTTCTTCTGAACACAAGAATTTTGGATTTATCTAAATTTATTTTTAGATTCCACATCCTGCAGTATTTTTCTAGTTCATTAATCATCCGCTGTAGCACCTTCGAATTGATTGCCATTAAAACCAAATCATCTGCATATAATAAAAGTCTTATAACTAAACCATTTATTTCCAAACCGCCTTCCAATGCTTCATGTAGGTCATTTAAGAAAAGCGCAAACAGCAATGGACTTAAAAGACATCCCTGTCTCACTCCTACATTACAGTCAAACCAGTCAGATAGACCTTCCCTTGACCAGACTGCCGATTTTGTATTCGCAAACATACTTTTTAACAAATTCAGTACTTTAGTAGATAATCCTAAATGACTCAACTTGTAAAAAAGTGCCCGCCGATCAACCGAGCTTCCAAACTTATACAGACCAACAGCCTTCCAAAATTCTTTTGGATTCTTCGTATTTCTTAAACTCAATGCAGCATTCTTATAAAATTCTTTCTTTTTAAAGTCACAAAGGTGTTTGTATTCCTGTTTAACGTTCCTGTATATGTTCGTTGCATAAGTTGAGCTAATTTTTCTAGATACTCTGAGATATGACATTACTTGCTTTCTCTTTCTTGCGCACTCACCATCAAACCATTGCTGACTTTGTTTACACTCCTCCTTTGCCATAAAAAGCTTACACTCTCCCTTGTGTGCTGACTTTTTTATACATTGTTGTAATAACTCATAAAGTTATCTCCGGTTGATCAGTCCACTCAATCACTGTGTTAATTTCACAAGACATTCTCTCTTTATATTTTTCCGAATCAGTTTGGGTCCAAGTAATTTTAGAAAATAGTGGCAAAACTTTACTAGTTGATTTTTGACCACCATCGTCGAAGGTCAACTCCACTATTAGAGGCATATGGTCAGAATAATATTCACAACCTATAAAAAAAATTATCTACTAAATTTAACATTGGTCTTGATACACATGCAAAATCTATGACAGAACTGCCTAACGGCCCTAAAAATGTATACTCCCCCTCTATATCGCCTTTTGTTCTGCCATTCAAAATAACCAAATTGAAGTCGTCACACAGCTCAATTAATTTTTTCCCATGATGATTAATTAACTTATCTTTAGAAACTCTCCTTTCACTTAGGCTCGTCCTTCTGTATACCCTATCTTCATCAAGCTCGTCACCTAGAATCCCTTCCTCCCCCAACCTTGCATTAAAATCACCTACAACTAAACTATTTTCAATATTCTGATCTGAATTTTGTACTAAAACCCTTTCAACATTTTCAAAACACTCCTCCCAGTACTCTCCTGGCCTTAGATACACTGGAATAATGCTTACTTTTTTATTACCTACTTTTATATCTATAATCATTTGACCATCCACTGCCCTCAACTTATGTTGTATCTTATGATTAACACCACACAACCAACCTCCACTCGCTCTACCAAAATTGGAATATCTCACAGCTGCCTGTGTATATAACTTATATCTATTATTAAAAATATTATCAATAAATACAGTTTCTACATACGTTTCACATAATATAAATATTTATATATAAGGAATTTTCTATTATGAATGTAGCTGATTGGAAAATTATTAAACATCTATGTAGTATTTTAAAACCATTCGAAAATGCTACAAAAATTAATAGTGGAGAATTATAATACTACACTGCATCATTAGTAATTTTCATGTCTAATTGTTTGATAACAGTTTGTTTGTTTGATATGTTGTTTACAGAAATTAAATAAAAAAAGATTTTTCCCAACCGATTAACGAAGATACAAGAACTTTTCTGATTGGCTTAACTGAGTAGCTAGAAAATGTAGAGAAAAGAAAAATTTAATTATCTTAACATTTTTAGATCCAAGATTTAAAACGTTTGGATTTGAAATAAATTCAGGTGAAAATACCAAAGAATGTATTATAGCAACAGTTTTAGAAAAATATGGAGAATAACTTCGCAAAAAAAAATATTTCAGCAACAGATTTATGTGCTGAAACAAAATCCACCATTTCAACTGATAGTGATGAACTCTCAATCTGGAACTCTTTCGACAAGTCTGTGACAGTAGCTCAATTTCAAGGAACCAGCAAATCTCGTGTCATTATTGAGGTACAGTTTTTTTGAGAATAAAATTTTACCAAGATATGAAAATCCTTTAAACTGGTCGCGTTGAACACAAATACCACTATCTCACTTTATCAATAATAACACAACAAAAATAGTATGCTCTGACTTCCTCAGTGCCTTGTGAAAGGCTTTTTTTAAAAACTGGGCAAGTACTAAATGAACGAAGAATTAGACTCAGTGGTCAAAAAACAAAAATGTTATGATTTCTAAATATGAATTATTACCAATATTGTAATAATATTAAAAAACACCCTTACCTTGTTTATTGTACAGAAAAAGCAATTTTTTTTTAAATTCAAAATGCTTCATTTCAATTTTTTTTCAAATTCAAAAATTAGATTTAAAAAAAATCTAATCGACAACAAAAAAATTTATTTTTTTTTATCAGTTCCCCTCCTACTAAGTAATGTAGTGCTAATAAGTTCCCCATTTTAAATTTAATTTCTGTTTCGTCCTATTAATTGTGTTCTGTTTGTCCCTAACTGTCCTTTATTATTTTAGTTTTAATAATTTTAACATATCTGACATTTCAATTATCTGCCAAAAAACAGTAATCAAATTCAACTTTATCAAAGAAATTTGAAAATATTACAAGTTTAAAGTATTGCACCCACACAATTATACATCTAATTTAATTCATTGTCATATAGCTATCACCTTAATAAAAAATTTCAATAAATTAACACACATTTCGAAAATATATCTCTTGAATAATTATAAGGAACTTTCAATGAATTAAATAATACAGAACATCACTTTCATTTAACAAACAATCACATTATACCTTATTCCTACTTCATTGGTTAATATCTATTGCCTCAATAAATTTCCCCACTAATTATTAACTAGTTACAAATCGAAGATCCCCCATCATCAGCAATTACAGGATAGTTTGAACTATGTTCTCCAAATTATTAATAATTAAATCTTGTACCGGCATCATTTAATTAACTTTGTACCAATTGACCTGAAGAATCTTTGCAAATTGTAAAAGGCGAAACAGGTCGTCTAAATAGTTACATTAAACTGATTGTAAGTAAGTCTTACTTATTTCTTTTTACCTAAATCTATTAAAATAATGTCTTAATCCTAAGCCATATTCGTGGATTCAGAGTTTCAGGATTTTGGCATTGGGCTATATGACTTCGTTATTTTTCTATATATATATATATATATATATATATATATATATATATATATATTTGATTTCTCATCTTAATTCTCGTGTCCCAGATACTTATAGGTATACACTTGTTTAATGTGTGTACCATTAGTTGAATTGTTTGTGTCTAGTACAAAGTTTGTCCATGTATTGTGTTTTTAAAAACTTAATTTATAAGCCAACGCATGTGCGAGAGATTTAAAGGTTATAAAGAAGTTGGCAGGAATGATCTACCCGGTCTGGAATAAGGACTATGTCATCTGCAAACCTCAAGTTGTTTAGAAACTCTCACTTTGTGTTGACTATTATAACTGTTATAATCAATATTGTAAATTTTGTATAAATAAATATGTTTTTTCTATAAGTGTTATATAACAGTTTTATTGATATTAATATATACAAAATATTTCTTACAGCAAAAATCTTTCCTTTATTATTAAAATGTCTGAAGTTGTAAAATGCAGTACAAAAACAAAAACAGTAAAATAACTGAAAAAGATTTAAAGAATGGCAGAGATGACCTGCTGTATAATATTTACGAGTTGCATTTGAAAAATAGAGATAAGTACTACGCTACGAAAGATTGCCAAAGGACTAGAAAATAACTATAGACCAGGAAACGTAATGTGTACGTTCTGATTTGAACCATTAGAAATTAAACAGGTAATTTAAAAAAATACAACAAATCTGTAAGTAATTTTTAAAGATGTAAATAAAAATAAACGTCAATGTTTATTTACATTTTATGATTTTGTTGGTATAAAGCAAAATAAAACACGGTTTTTTTTCTCTCAATTTTTATGTCAATTCTATCGAACTTGCTTGTAAATTACATCATGTAATAAATTCGTCTTATTTATATTTATTGGGAATTAATTACGGAATTAATTTATTGGCTGAGGTCTATTGATATTTTATATTCAAGTAAAATAAATTAAGTTCAATAAAATTTTAAAATGGAGGTAATTTACGTGGCAACAAAGTAACCATTTGCTAAATGGATTGCATTCGTATCGATAATTTTCATTGAAGGGTCTTGTGATATATTATGTTTGTCATTGTATTAACAAGCGCGAAAATGGGCAAACTATTTGGTTTGACTGCACATCAACATATCACGTATAACTTTTATTGGAGAAATAATTATTTTCTATATTCAGTCTACAAATATTTAAGTATTAACATTGTGACTTGTTTATTGTTATGGTAAATGCAAGACCAATCAATCGGATATTAAATTCGAATGGCATATCTGTTGGTATCATTGGAGATCTCAAATGACAAGTTCTTTATTCTTGAAGGTTTCTTTGCGTATTGTTGTGTGTAATATATTGCCTATGAGTTTTCTCACCACAAAATGTTACATATTGTTCTGAAGCTATTTTCTTCTGGCATTGTAAATTAATTACTATTTAACTGGGAATAAGCCACAATTAAAGATAAAAATACGTTTATTGACGTTTCAATTTCCACTTCGGAAATCATTCTCAAAATACAAACAGTAAATTAAACAAATTTTGTTTTTTGTTGCATAGTGAAAAATTCTTCTAATAATTTAATTTTATCTGCCTCATTTATATTGACAATTCAGACATACATTATGCATTTTAAAGTAGACGACTTTAAAATGATATTGCCAACATTGTTGAGTTGCGCTCCTGGGACGACTTTACTTATAAGATAGTTCATTCGATTACATGAAATCAACTTTAACTTGAGAATATCCGTCAGAAAATGACACATTCATAAAAAATACACAACATTTTTTAAATAAATTATCAAATATTGAATTTAATTCAAATCATACTTTGGTAAGTTTTGACATAAATAGTTTATTTACGAATGTGTCATTAAATAAGACTTTAAGTATAGTAAAGACAAAATTAGAGAGTGATGATTCATTGGCAACTAGAACAAGACTAAACATATCGGCTATAATGGAGTTATCAACATTATGTACTGATAATACATATTTTCAACTAAATAATGAATTCTATAAACAAAATTTTGGTCTAGCAATGGGCTCTAGTTTATCTCCATTCTTAGCCGATATATTTATGGAAGATTTTGAAACAAATATCATTTCTAAACAAAATTTCAAATCCACAGTATGGTGGAGGTATGTAGATGATGTATTCTCAATATGGCCTCATGGATCAGAGTTGTTGGACACATTCCTAAATGATATAAACGATAAAGAAGAGACAATAACATTTACCATGGAAAAGGAATATAATAACAAGCTACCTTTCCTAGATGTTTTAATCTCTAAGAACGATACTGGATATGAGACTCAGGTGTATAGAAAACCAACACACACCAATAGATATTTAAATTTCAAATCAAATCACAATATTAATGTAAAAAAGGGAATAATTAAATCCTTATACGATAGAGCCAAAATTACTTGTTCTAACGAAAATTCGTTCTTGGAGGAGAAACATTTGGTAACATCTGTTTTATTAAAAAATTATTATACTTTATCGTTTATAAATTATCAGAAAAGAAAAGGATTATCAGAAAAACTTAAAAGGATAGGAAATAAATTCAACATTTCAACAACATTCAAAACAACAAACACGTTGAGATCTATTTTGTCCAAAACCAAACCTAAGAATGAACAAGAAAGGACAAAGAATTGCATTTATAAAATACGTTGTGAATGTGATCAGTTTTATTTAGGTGAATCATCAAGGCCATTAAATTTTAGAATAAGTGAACATCAATCTTATATTAAAAATAGAGAATTTGATAGATCTCAAATATGTAAACACGCATGGGATAATGAATATAGGGTTCAATTGAATAATTCAAATATAGTCCTAAAAGAAACGGATGGTAAAAAAAGAAAAATCAAAGAAGCGGCTCTAATTATGCTAAATGAGGCCAATTGTGTCGCAAATTCCTCGGCAGAATGTAGTAGGATCTGGTTACCAATATTGAAAGAGGAAGTTATTAATAAGAAAATACCAGTATTAGTAAGTCAGTAACATATAGAGGATACATAATTTATGTTTTTTAAATAACGTAACATATAAAATCAGAATTTTGATGTTTGTTGAATGTAAACTAAATTCACGAAGAAATACTTACAATGTCGGGATAGTATTATGAGGTTTTTTTCCTGGTTTTTCCCTCATAATTTACTATGGAATCACTAACAGGAGAATTTTACTGTCATCATGTCATGTGTTTGTCTTTTTAAAAGACGAATTACATGCTATGATTTTTTTCTGACGGATATTCTCAAGTTAAAGTTGATTTCATGTAATCGAATGAACTATCTTATAAGTAAAGTCGTCCCAGGAGCGCAACTCAACAATATTGGCAATATCATTTTAAAGTCGTCTACTTTAAAATGCATAATGTATGTCTGAATTGTCAATAAAAATGAGTCAGATAAAATTAAATTATTAGAAGAATTTTTCACTATGTAACAAAAAACAAAATTTGTTTAATTTACTGTTTGTATTTTGAGAACGATTTCTGAAGTGGAAATTGAAAAGTCAATAAACGTATTTTTATCTTTAATTGTGGCTTATTCCCAGTTTAATAGTAATTAAAATGTTACATAGTTTTAGTTGGTTCAGATTTCTAATGACGACCGTGCCAAACATTAGTTTTTAATTGTGCGGTATTAAGCCAAGCACACGTCTTCATTTTCACATGTCAAAGTCGATAGATTTGAAGAAATACAGTCGATAACCGATTTGATTTTAAGTTATTAAGTCATCTATCTTCTTGTTTTAATATTAATCCTTATTAATATTATCCAGATTTAGCTGTACGACTTACACTTCGTCTAAGGGTAAAATTTGCTCACTCCAGATACCTACGGTATTAAAAAGATTGAGCTTAGGTAAGACTCTTTTTGTATCGAGCCCTACGTGACTTGGTACACTAAAATATCTCCCAAAAATTTTCCTACACATCTGGAAGTCCCAAAAATGTTCTTACACGTCTTAAAGTCGCAAAAGCTACTGCTTTCTGCATGGTCTTATAGAGAGGTTTATTCAGACCCAGCTGTTTTATGTCCTCTAGGAGATGTTCCGAAATAATACCGGTAGGAGATAGAACAACAGGTACTATCTGGATACTTTTCATTCTCTATTTTCTCCTGATTTCTATTTAAAGATCTCTGTACTTGTCAATCTTTTCATTTTATTTAACACGCAGATTATTGCTGTTAGGTATCGCCATATTATTTAGCGTTGTTTTCCTTAAGTTTATTAACTAGTATAGGATACGGTAAACTTTAAACAGGCTTATGATTCAATTAAGCGTGCAACATTATGGAAGGTAATGATCGAGCTCGGCGTACCCAAGAAACTAGCTGCGGTAACACAAATGTGTGTAAGTAACTCTTTTGCACAAGTTAGAATAGAGGAAAAATAGCAAATGCTTTCTGCGTAAATTCCGGACTGCGACAGGGAGATCTGTTGTCCCCATTGTTGTTTAACCTGGCCTTAGAATATGTCATGCGAAAAATATATCCAAAAATCAAACCAGACATAACTGCTCGGGGAGCAAAAATCATACTCGCCTTTGCCGATGACGTAGACGCAGTAGCACAATCAACATTAGAAATAATCAACATTAGCTGCATTAAACATCGGTCTAAAAATAGAAGAAGACAAAACAAGAAGACAATACATGGTCGTCATTGATGATGATGATGATAATAGGATACGGTCTATTATGTGCCATTTGGCCCGTAAGCACAGTGCGGTCCGAGTATTATAGCTTATACTTGTTATTTTTAAACATTTTGTGAAGTACGTATTAATAATAAAGAAGAGTCGGTTTGGAGAAATCACAGTTTGTTAGCTAGTTCTTGGTGGATAATATTTCCTATTGAGGTATGGCGTTTTTAATAATCAGTACGCCTTACAGCCCCCGATAATACGTTGGATGGCTTCTTAAGCTTAGCATCGATATCGGCATTTGTCATTTTGGACTTTAGACTTATTTGATAATAATATATTTCGGGAAATTTTTAGATGGAACAACCTAATCCTAAATGACAAGTAGGAAACCCTCTGTCTCGAGGAACATATTTCTTGATGTCAACCAATAGTTCGACGCTGGATTGTCATATTCTTGGATGGTATCGTTAAGATGTCACCCATGCAGAGGTCGATTTATCCAAGTGTGCATTTTTTCTTGCTTAGCCGGGTGATTTATGTGCATTTTTTGTTTGCTCTGTTGAAGTGACGTTGTATTATCTACTGCGCAAATTTCTTGATGTTAAATAGATGCCTCAATTTGCGCTTGAAAATGTGTTCCTTAATTAGCAACCTGTTTATCCAGTTGCTCATCCATGTTCTATGTCCTAAGTTCTCTTCCCCTCTTGATATCGTGGTAATGTTGTTTTCTTTACTGCATTGTGTAAATGACGTTTTTGCGCCTTTGGGAGAAGTTATCTTACTTTCTGTTAAAGAATTTCTATAAACCTCCCATTATTATCAATAATATTATTATTAATAATAAAATAAATTCTGCTAGAAAAAGTTAAGGGTACGACAGACATCTGCATATCGTCAAATATCATAACTAAGACGGCCTAAGAAACTGAGAATAATGCTTGCAAACATCCATTACGAAACTAATCAGAGGAGCAACTTAATCAGCATCCATTTTCCTTTCATGAAACATAAAACTAACATGAAAATAGTCTTTTAGACTTCTTGATAAACTTGGTACTGTTTGAAGTCATATTTGTTTATAGAGCTTCATTCATTTCTCATAAAATTTTAGCTAGCATAAAGTTAGTTTGGTAGTTAGTATGGAAGGAATTTCTAATTTACGAACTCTTATAATGAAGTTGAACCTTTTTCTTCTTAACGTGCTGTATCAAGTCCCCTTGACGTTGGCGATTAACATGGCAAAACTGTCTCTGTCTCGAGCTATTCTAAAGAGTTGCTCAGCTTTTCTTATTCCTGTCCACTCCCTAATATTCTTCAACCAAGAGGCCTGCTTTCTACCTATTCTTCTGCGTCCTTCGATTTTACCCATCATAATAAGTTGAAGGATATTATATTGGTCTCCTCTTACTACGTGTCCGAAATAGGCCATCTTTCTACATTTGATGTTATCGAAGTTGAACCACTGCTTAATATTCCCAATACCGATATATGCATGCGAATCTTGAACAGTCTGCCAAGCATAAAGAAGAAAGATAGACGCCATTAAAATGTTTTGTTGTAGAAGAATGTTACGAATTCCGTGGACCGAAGATAAGACAAATAAGTCAATTCTAAATAGACAAAAGATAAAATTCTAAACATAAAAGTTAGCAAATGGCTATCCAGCAAAGTATATATTTAACAATAATTAAAATACTTTGGACATGTTATGAGAACAGACACAGAAAATATGGAAAAACTTTTTATTCAAGGAAAGGTAAAACGCCAAAAATCTCGAAAAATTTCCCCAACAATACGGATCGACCAAATAACAGTAATATGCAAAAGACCTATGCGTAAGTTAAAAAAAATGACCAGAGAGATCTTTGGGGAAGGACAATACACGGCTCACGACGACCACTACTCTTTCTTTGGGAGGACAGGATTTAAAAGAGAGCTCGGATATATAAACAATATGTCTATTATTTATATGCAAATTACTCAATTTATATCCATTTCTACATAGTAAAGTAGGTTTAGAGGACTATACACTTGAAAAGCCCCATTTTATGATGGCAATAACCCTGAGTCTTCAAGTAATCCAATAGACTATATACTTGTAAATGATCGTTTCCGAAATGCCGTCAAAAAAGTCACTACATATCCTGGGGCAGATATTGGATCTGATCATCAACCACTTGTAGCAGATACTAAACAAAATTAAAACGAATTCAGCGACAAAAACCAAAAACCAATAAAGTTAAGTTTGACGATATAAACATAAAACATAACATTAAAAAAGAATTTAACAATAGAATAAAAAACATAAGAACAACTAGAAGATCCAGAAGAACTATGGAGTAAATTTAAAAAATAAGTTAACGAAAGTTCTACAAACAATGATTATAGAAAAAACTTATTCAAGAAAATAAATGGATGACAGACGACATCCTGAAATTAATGGACAAAAGTCGACTGATAAAATCTAATGTAACAAAATATAGACACCTGCAGAGAAGAATAAAAAAAGGGATCAAATTAGATAAAGAAAAATGGATGAGAGGAAGGTGCGACGAAATGGAGGATCTAATATCTATCTAAACATATAATATAATATCTAAACAACACTACTAAGAAAAGAATGGCAGCTAAAGTTGTTTGAGATGACAGGAATAATATTGCTGAATTCTACCAAAACTACTTATAGAACACGCTATAAATAATGCTAAAATAAGAAAAGCTTGTGGTCTAGATGATACACCAACTGAGTTGCTGAAACTAATAATGATAACATAAAAGTAGTAGTAAGACTTTTTAATTCAATCTATAACACCGGAGTGATTCCCGCCGATTGGCTGAAATCCATCTTTGTCACTATACCTAAAAAACATAATGGGAGAAAATGCTATTACAAAAATGCCGTTGCCAAAGAATAGATGTATTTGCATGTTTCGTGGATTTCTAAAAGGCATTCGTTAAAGTCATCATCATATAACGGGGGTCCTACGGCGATTGCCGCTTCCCGCATTTCAGCCTCCATCTTTTCCTATCTCTCCAATCTCCCTCTTCTAAGCCTCTAGATTGCATTGTTTTTGTAATTTCTCTTCTCCAGGAATTTGGTGGTCTTCCCCTTTTCCTTCTTTCTGGCGGAACATACATTAAGGCTTTCTTTGGCCACCGCTCCTCCTCCATTCTCATCACGTGACCATACCATTGTAATTGCCTTCCTTGTATTCTATCTGAAAGAGTATCTCTAATTCCTGTACGGTTTCGTATTTCCTCATTCCTGATTCTTTCCATTCTCGATAGTCGACATGACCTTCTAAGATAATCCATTTCCACAACGTCTACTTTATCTCGTTCATTCTTTGTCATCGTCCAACATTCGGCACCATATGTGGTAATTGGTTCTACAATTGCTCTGTATACGCGAAGTTTGGTATGCATCTTTATTTTATTAGACCACAGTAATGAATTCAGTATTCGGATGCATTTTTTCCCTTGGGTTATTCGGTTTTGTACATCTATCTTAACTCTGCCATCTGCTGATATGATGCTTCCTAGATATTTATACTGGTTGCAGCCTTTTATGACTGCGTTTTCAAGCCTCAGATCTGTGGTATTTCCTCCAATTTTTAAATATTCTGTTTTGCTTATGTTTACAGTAAGCTCCCATTTGGCATATTCCTCAAATAATTTTCGATTCATATAATTTATATCTTCCTCATCGATTGCAACCACCACCTGATCATCTGCAAACAACAATGTATACAGAGTTTCTTGTCCCACTTCGATGCCCATAAATCTACATTTATTTCTCCAATTCCTCAATGCTTCTTGGACGTATATTTTAAAGAGTGTCGGTGACAAACAGCATCCTTGCTTTAGGCCTTTAGTGACTTTAAATTCATTTGAGGTTCTGGTTCCAATTTTTACACAACTAACTGCATTTTCGTACAATTTATATATCGCTCAGATATACGTCGAATCCAATCCGGACCTTTTGAGGACCTCAAACATTTTCTTTAACGGGGCACTATCATATGCTTTCTCAAGGTCTATAAATACCAACTGGGTCTCTCTACTTCTTTCGACACGCTTTTCAATTATTTGTCGTAGGATAAATATATTATCAAGGCAGGATCTCCCGGTACGAAAGCCGCTTTGTTCTTCAATATCTTGTATCTGTCTTTCAACCCTCTTCTTTAATATTCTGCCGTACAACCGGCCCA
This sequence comes from Diabrotica balteata, assembly GCA_918026665.1. Classification (NCBI taxonomy): domain Eukaryota; kingdom Metazoa; phylum Arthropoda; class Insecta; order Coleoptera; family Chrysomelidae; genus Diabrotica; species Diabrotica balteata. Next base: position 68,476,906 of record OU898277.1, read on the forward strand.
CATAGCTCGTCACATTAATACCTCTATAATTGGAACAGTCTCTTTTATTCCCTCTCTTATATATGGAGCTTATATAAGATTTATTCCAATCTTTAGGAATTTCCTGGTCTCCACACATACATTTATTGAAAAGGTCTACTATTAATTCTAAAAGTGCAGTCGGCCCATATTTAACCAGCTCTATGGGAATGTCTCCAGGCCCTGCGGCTTTTCCGTTTTTAACCTCTTTTAAGGTTTCCGTCAATTCGTTAAAGTACAGCATCTAAAATTAATGCAAATACTGAAAAATTTTGGAAAACATGACAAGGATATTCGTGTCATTAAAAATGTGTACTGGAATCAAACTGCTATCGTAAAAATTGGAGATGACTACACCGATGAAATCTCAATACAACGAGGAGTCAGACAAGGTTGCGTTTTGTCGTTAACATTGTTCAATGTTTACTCAGACCAGTTATTTAAAAAAGCACTTGAGAGACACCCATACGAAATAAAAATCAACGGGGACTACTTAATGTGATTAGATATGCAGACGATGCTGTAATTCTATCAGATAATATTCTTCAAATTCTGTTTGATCGTATTCACGAGGTACGAGAGGAAATGGGCATTAAAATAAACTAAAAGAAACCAAATTTTTAGTGTTTAATCGTAACACACATCCCGAAGTAAAGCTTCAATTAAATGGAGTCCAAATTGAGAAAGAAAAGTAGGTTTATCCAATATTACCACAGGTGTTCGTGGTTCAATAGGGTTGTCTTTAGATATTTACTATGGGCGCTACTTCATTTAAATTTATTTACGAGATCACGTATTTCTTTCTTATTTCTGACTTTTTGCTATTTTATATGTCCCTGTATTCAATTGTTTTGTGGAAATATTTTGTTGTTTTATGCAGACTATAGTTTCTATCCTCAATACTATCATCGTTGTCAAATATCTGTTTTACTTCTCTAGGTCATCTTTTGTTCCATTTGAACTACTACAGTTACTTTTATTTATAATATTCTTTAAGTTTTTGCAGTGCAAGAGCACTTTGGATCAGCATTTAATTGTTTGATTTGATCGATCTTATATTTATAAGTTACTAATAAAAACACGTTAAAATTACATGCAATTTCTTTAACGCGGATACTAAGTACACGCAAATGTTACGTACACATCACCTTTAAAATATAAATGCGGTTATGCATTTGTTTTACGGACCAAGAAGTATGGATAGTATAGCTAACGCGTATAAAGGTTGCTGCATTTAATATTTTTTTCAGTAGCCATCAGATTAAAATCGGTATGTAACATTAATATACAGTATTCTAAGGTTAAAGAGGACAATATTTTGTTAAATTAGTTGTATTGTTACCAGCATCTTCTCGTTTTCCAATGGCGCTACAGCTTAAAACGAGCCTTAGCCTCCTCCAAACTATGCCTCCAACTTTGGCGGTCCCTCGGCGATCTTCTTCAGATTCTCACGTCTAGCATCTGCTGCCGTTTTATTCTTCCACCTTTTCCTTGGCCTTCCTTCTGGTTTTACGCCCTGCAGTTTACTATCTAACGCTATTGACCAGCTCATCAAAGTCTCTGAAGGTTAAAGAATTCTGATATCGGTGTCTCTTTGAACAGTGGTAGAGTTCATGGTTTCTTTTTGTGTTTTCTGTCAATACCTATGTCTTGCATCCATAACATAATATTGGTCTGATAATAGTTTTGTGTACCCTGATTATTGATTTACAGTGTGTGTTTTTGAAGCGAAACACATAAGTGAGCAAAAATTAGGGTCTACAAAACTAATATCAGACCTTTGTTTCGCTATGCTTTTTTAAATTTATGTTCTCCTGTTCCATCCGTGCCTAAGGCAACTCCCAAATATATCAAACTTTCTACAGCTTTAATATTGCCCCCTAATTCAACTGGGCGTCTATTTCTCATAGCGCTTGCGTTTGTTAGCTTTTTTGTCGTTTGAATATTTAATTCTAGTCTGGTCTCGTTTCCCTGTTTCTAATTGTTAATATATTTCTGCGTCTCTTCCGTTCTGTAAGACATAATACTGATTTTATCGGCAAAGGTTGGTTAAGAGGTTAGCCCTTCTTATATTTAACTCTCTTATCGCATATTCGAGAGTCAATTTAAATAGTGTCGGTGCCACTCCGACTCCTTGCTTTAATCCTTTAACTATTGAAAAGTTCTAAGTGAGCTAATTTTTTATTTTGACAGTTGCTGTTGACCATTGTTAGTTTTACTAGTCTATGTTAAAGCTATGCAATGTTTGATATAACGTAAGTCGATTAATTTGACTGTAGGCCTGTTTGAAATTTAGAAATCGGTTTCGCTGTGAAAAGCTAGTCAGTTGTCGAAATCCTTTTTAAAACCGGTTTGCTATTCCCCAGCAATATTTTCAGTTAATTGTTGTAGTCGCTTGCATAGAATGTAAGTAAAAATTTTGTACGATGTGCACAAGTTTAATATATCGCTAAGTTTATCCCCTTTTTTACAGATTGGGCATATAATCCCAGATATCCAGTTGCTAGAATATTTTTATCATTTAAAATCTTGTTTATGAACATATGCATTTGTCGTACTAGGTGTTCGCCATCTAATTTATATAGCTTAGATGGGACGTTGGCAATATCTGGAACCTTGTTATTCTCCTCCTTACCGGCATTTTAGTAACCTAATAATTAAACTGCAAAATTTATTAAATAAACCAATATGCTAAACAATTCAATTAAATATATGTTTGTCCTGGACTATTGCAAGACTTATTTTAAAAAATGAGATGCAACGGAGTGTAAGAGCTTTACGAGAAATATCATCCGTAAGCGGCATGTATGAAGTATACTTTAATATTATGTTAGTTCGCAATATTATGTACAGAAAATGTGGAAAATTTTTGTAAAATGTGTTATTTCTTAATATCCTGTAAAATATCTTTAAAATGTGGGTATTGTTCGCAATATTACATCACATATGTGTACATATGTATGTGGTGTTACATAATGATCTGACATTTAAAGAAAAGAGAATACAGAGTTAAATAATTAAAATGGCAAAAGAATAAAAAAGTAAAAAAAAAACAGACAAAAATAGGGTACAAGATGTAAACAGAAAAAAATTGATTTGGGGTGAAGGAAAAGAAAAATTACAAACAGATACCAGAACTGCAAGAAAAGAAAATACAACATTCAAAAACACGAAAATAAGTACAAAAAAGGGACAACTCAAAGAAACAGCAAAAACTGCGACACAAAATGTAAAAAGTACTTAAAAACAAAAAGCTAAAAAACTTCAAATAATGAAAAAATATACAATCAATATCCTCACCTTGCAAGATACCAAGCAACTGGGAAATTAAATAATAAAAATAGGAAAGAGCACCATGTTCAAAACTGCAAAATTTTGCAGTGAAATTCATGGTTAATAAAAAAGTAAACAAAGTAGTGGTAGATTTGCAAGCAATATCAAATCGAATACGCTACTTAAGAAGGGGGCTAAATTATCAAAACATAAGTATTATTAATAAACGTGCGTCTATTATATACACGTCGGTTAAGACTTAAAAACCAAAACAAAATTCTTTGAAAATCTTAACACCCTAATAGGAAATATACAAAAAAAATTAAATTAAATATTTATTTAAGATATGAATACGTAAGCAGAAAAAGACGAAATATACAGAAAAATAACAGATAAAATGAAAATAGCAAGCGCACAAGTTTTGATGATAAATACGTTTTTAAAGTAACACGTACCTCCTTTGATGGAACGGTAAAAATCAGATAAACAATATCCTAATAGAAAGCAAAGCTAATGGAGGAGCAGATACTAATAGTGATCATACACTTGTAATACCCAAATTAAAACAAGAACTGTCAAAAATTCCAAACACCGCTATAGACAGATTCAATTAACATTTAGAGTGCCTTCAAATGATTTTGCAGAAAAAAGAAAGAAAAACAACTAGAAAAGCGATTGAAAAAGATAGAATAAAACTACATAAAAAAGAGGTAAAAAAATTTTATCAAGCAGTTAATAATTCCAGAGAAATTAAGAAGAATAATACAAAGTATTGCAAAAACAACGAAGACTCTAGAAAATTAATGATATTTTCTACAATAGTTTGTTTATTATTCTAATAATTATTAATACTCTTACTAATAGATCTCACTAATTTAAAGACATACAATCAGCATGACATGTCTTCTTTCTGCTGCATTGTATCTTCTGCGCCTGTCAGTTCTTCAGATTCAAAATATTCAAAACCAACTACCCTTAACAACACTTCGTTTTTGCCTTCTTAAATAGAAGCACGCAAGTGAAACCTTTTTTACCTTCTCAAATAGAAGCAAATAATAGTTCTTATCACGCTTCTTAAATACAAGCAGTTTTCAAATAATTTGTTTTATTAAATAGTTAATTAACTATGTTAAATTCAATGTCTTTGCAATTAATATGTAAGTACCTGTTATTATTTCAAACAAAAGAAAAAGTTCTTGTGACAACAATTCATAAAAGCCGGTCCGGTCTATTCAATAAACTACACTTGAGTGCAAAAAAATCGACTCAAAATTATTTTGCGAAAGTACGTCTCCTGTTTCAATCAAAAAAGATGTAAATTTAAAAATATTTAGTGTACAATAATTATTAACCTTATTATTGAGTTTGAAAAAAGTTTAGATTTTTTGGAAATCGGGTGACGTATTACAAATAAATATTGCAACACGTAGAGAGGGGTTTATAATTTGACCTATTGAAATCGACACGCACCAACTTAACACATTTGGTTAACATCGTAAGCATGAATTTCACTAATACATCAGTAAATTAAGTTCTCAACTTCGTTACAAATGGATACCACATCTGTCAAAGCAGCTTAAACAGTAGCATTATTGAGAGAAGACCTGAGCCAGAGAGCCGTGGTAAATCGACTAAATTTAAACCAATTTGCTTTGTCCTGAGTATATCGTCGGTACCAAGATATTGGTGATTATGTCCGCTGACAAGGAGGAGGTCGTAAACGAATAACAACAGAAAAAGATGATCGATTTCTTGTATCTAAATCTCTGAGAAATAGATATTTGACTGGTGCTAATCTCAAAGAAGCTTAGAGAAGTTCAAGGTGTGGTTACCAGCGTTTGTACGGTCAGAAGGAGCCTAAAAGCAGCCATCCTGACACCAAAAAGAACAGCTACTGGTCCCAAGCTAACTGCAGCCCAGAAGCAAAGACGACTAAAATTTTCTCACGAACATCTGGATTGGGACGACTATGAATGGAGTCAGGTATCATTCTCCGACGAAACTAGGATCTGCCTACATGGCAACGACCAGAGGCGTCGAGTCTATAGAAGGCGAGGGGAACGATTTGTTTAATACTTTATACGAGAAATTGTGTCATATGGAGGCGGTTCTTGTATGTTTTGGGCAGGCATTTCCATGGATGGGAAAACCAAGCTGGTTTTTATGCCTGGTGGGGGACGTGGAGGAGGTTTAACGGCGGATCGTTACATCAGAGATATTTTGCATGATAATGTATGATGTCATACCGCACTAGTTACCACCACCTATCTGACTGAGATTGGTATACCTACAATAAATTGGCCTGCGTTGAGCCCGGGCATAAATCCAATACGGCATATTAGGAATGAGCTTAAACGAAGGGTCCGGAGTAGAAATTATGCACCAAAAAGCATATTAGAATTGATAGCTGCGAATAATGATAAATGGGAGGCAATGCTTTAAGACTTTATTAGAAAAGTCATCCGATCCATGCGAAATCGATTGTAAAGTGTAATTAGGAATAGGGGTGGTAATATCAAATACTAAAAAACAAAAAATTCATTTTGTAATTGATGACTTCTCTCTTCATTACGTCTTTCTTGAGATAGTTTCAATAATGAATATTTGAGAAACTTTGCTCGTATTGCATATTGGTTTTATAATGCGTCTTCCAAATAATGAAATAGCAGTTTTTGTAAGTTCAATAATAAAGCTACTGTTTGCATATTACATCTTGTTATTTTCATACTTCTTACATTAAAACAGAAGGTGTAATCTCAAATATCGCTTTTGAGTCGATTGTTTTGCACTCAAGTGTATAAACTTTCTTGTTCTCTAAATTAATATTAACAGTTGTCCGTTTAAGAACATTTTATAAAACATTTATCTTTTATTATTATAAAAGAGTGATTTGTTGGCGATTCTGCTACTTCTATTTATTTCTGTAAATAATATAATCAAACTATTCATATCTTAATTTTTATATTATTTATTTTATTTTTAATTTTACTACTCACTACATTATTACTAATTTGCAATTATGCGACCTATGGTTCGCTGGTCCTTCGAGTTTTACTTATTTTTTATCTACCAAATGTAGGAAGGTGAGACTATAATTTTTCAAATATTTACTTTCAAATCATCGAACCAGCTACCTCATCCTTTCCCCTACAGAGTCTCATAGTAGAAACTACAGAAAATAAATAGATATTTCTTACGTCTTCATTGCATGTGGTTGTCTTTTTAACTCTTAACTACTATAAGTCAATAGTAATTACATAGGTATTATAAGTGGGTCTATAAGACCTATTTTTTTTTTTTAATTTAGAAAAGACAAACAAACTTTTTGACATTTTTTTTATTTATAAACTAGGACTACAAAATAAAGTACCATAAATAGTTTAAACACAAATTGAAATTATTGTTTGCATTTTTTGCATAATTGAACAAAACATTGTAAACATACAGGCATTTTACACTCTGCGCAAACACAGTTCGTTTTTCTGTCTTTCTTGACCGGACAGAGATGACATCTCTTTCGATTTTTATTGGCTCGAGGGGGGTCAGGAATACCTAAAAATTTAGTGCCAAGAATATCTGCCGCAATAGCTCGAATCTGTCGGGGCACATTGGACTTATATATTCTTCTCTTCATATATGTAATGTACAAGCTTTTGCTAATTGTTTTAGGAATTTTTCCCGGGGGATAAAATTTCCTTTATTTACCAACTGATATAACACTCTGGTGTTAACACCTGCAATATTTAGCTTTTAACAGCAAAAAACACTGCCATTGGCCATCTTTGCGATTGTATTTCAGACTAAATAAGCCGAGAATAGACGAAGCCGCAGCAAAAAATTACTTAAGATGGGGAGAATGCGTGGTTACCAGGAGCTCTCTGGGTCCGACGGACCCAGATTATAGTAGCTAAGGGTTAAAGAGAAATCACATGCTATGATATTGCTGAAGGGGATTCTTAAATTAAAGTAGATTTAATTTAGTCAAATAACTTATCTTCCAATAAAGTTTTCCCAGCAAAAGCAACACAAAAAAAATTAAAATATAATTTTAAAGTCATCTTTTTTTAAATGTATATATATAAATATATATATTTATCAAATTATTCTCGACCGTACTGTGTTAAATATTATTTGTAGTCTCAGCAATTCGTCTAGACTAGACCAATTGCTGAGACTACAAATAATATATATATATATATATATATATATATATATATATATATATATATATATATATATATATATATATATATGTATATATATACTTTTTACTTATATATATATATATATATATATATAAATATATATGAATTGTCATTATGAATTTGTCAGATTAATTTAAATTATTAGAAGAATTTTTGTATTAACAAATAAACAAAATGTGTTTAATTATGTTTGTTTTATTTGTTAATACAAAATAAGCTTCATTTCAACATACTTAAAATAAAATTTTGCTTTATTTCGAGTAAAAATAGTAAACTGTCTAATTTGCAAAAAGAAACTAGCTTTAGAACGATATTATTTTCCTTATAGTATACTTCTAAGTAGCAGGAAAAGCTTTTCTTTATTAACACTGATTATTATCTCGGAAAAAAACTCTAGTAAGCAGCTTAAATCACTATCAGCTATTATTGCTATTGCAGAATTCCATCCGTTTGAATATACTTAGTCAAATCCATGTATTCGCCTATAATTTTCTGTATTTTTATAAGATTATTCGGAAACAAATCCAATCCTACCTGTACTTGATGTACATCACTTACAAAACAGAGCTTAACCAAATTTTAAAAATTGATACTTGGATTTCTAAATATGTGATCCAGTTAGGCTAATTTACTTTGCAATTTTCAGTAGTTCTGTTTTGCTTTCTATTTGGCGTTCTACTTTGGTTTTGGTTATCTGATTCATCCAGGAATTTTCAAGATACTTACATTTCAAAGAGCTTAAGGCGATTCATGACTTTTGCTTTTATTGTCCAAGTCTCCACCCCATACAGCAGCATTAGGTTAATGTAGCATTTCATAAAACCATACCAATAAATTAATGCTCTTATTGCTAAATAGAGATATTACATTTATAAATGTTTGTTGTACAAATTAAGACATGTATTGTGTGAAATTATTAATATAACTTCAGATTTTAAAATTGTATCCATACGGCTGGTTCAGAGAGAGAATATTAGGTTGTACACAATAGCTAATCAAGTTTATTAAAAAACTTATTAATATCGGCATTACACAAACTCGCGATATTCAAATAAGCAGGTTAAGGTCATCGCATAGCAGGTTTTCATTCGCAGTACTCATACGCGGCTGTTTTTCGTACGAGTATAGCGTTTTTATCCACTTTGTCACGGTACTGTTTGTTGTGTAAGTTTCGTTCGCGGTACGAGTACTGGACGCTTGTCGTTCGCAGTTACTTAGTCCGTAGTTTAGAAACAGTTCAATCGATTCTTGATATCTGAAGAGACCTTAGAATGCGTACATGTGCAATAGGAATTTTAAAATACTTCTAAACATTTTTATATATTCTTTGCTCTGTGCTTTTATTAACCGATTCGTCAACATTGGCGTCTTGAACTGTTTACTTTGCGTTCTTTATTTGTGTTATTATTTAAGTGTAGAAGTTTATTAAATTTATTTTTTACATCATTTGATTTCGTGGGTAAGTGGTGAATTTGATGTTATTTAACAATAAAATACTGAAAACTTTGTTTTCAAACTTCCACAAAATTTATTTTAAATATTATCACTACAGCTGTTTCGGCTGATTGCCTTTCTCAAGTGATCTATTTTGGCTTGGGTTTACAAATTTATAGTCTCTAATGAAATAGGTTGAGGAGGGGAGAACTGTTTGTCTCGAGTTGGTCATTCAGAATTATATCTGTGTTTTTTAATTTGTTGATTTCCATAGATTCTAACAAAGATAGCTTAAAGCCTTTATTTTGAATGTGAAGAATTTTAAATTTGTCATTAAAAGAATGATTATGATCTAGAAGGTGAAGTGCGTATGTCGAATCTGTTTTTCTATTCTTGAAAGCCCTTTTATGTTCTGCTATGCGTTTTTCAAAGTTTCTACCAGTTTGACCGATGTAAGTTTTTGGGCAGTCGCCACATTCAAGTTTGTACACACCACTATTTAAGTGTTTTTTATTTTGGCTCTTGTTATTTTTAATATAGGCCTAGGTTGTTATTTGTTAGGAAAGCTGGTGTTATTCCTTTCTTTTTTATGTGTTTGGCAATTTTTGTTGTTATTTTGCCTGTATATGTAATCGAGCAGAAGGTACTGAGTTTTTTCTCTGGTGGTGGAAATATTAATTTCAGGGCTTTCTTGTGTAGTTTTTGATTTAACATTTTATTAATTATTTGTTCGTTGTATCCGTTGTTTACTGCTATCTGCTTAATTATATTTAATTCTGTCTCAAAGTTGTATTTTGAAATCGGAATTTCTGTTAATCTATGTAACATACTATGATAAGCTGCCAGTTTATGTTGTGTTGAATGGGATGACGAATTGTGTATAGTCGTGTCAGAATGGGTAGGTTTATGAAATATGGAGAAGTCAAGTTTTGTTTTGAAGTCTGCTAATTTTTAAATCTAAAAAATTTATGGATTGATTTTGTTCTGTTTCTATTGTAAATTCAATATGACTATTAAGTGAATTAATATATGATAAAAATTGGTCCAGTTGCCTGTTAGTTCCTGTGAAACACACCAGTACGTCGTCTACGTATCTCCACCAATATAAAAACTGTTTGAATACGGGATGTTTACTGGTATGTTTCACAGGAACTAACAGGCAACTGGACCAATTTTTATCATATATTAATTCACTTCATAGTCATATTGAATTTACAATAGAAACTAAACAAAATCAATCCATAAATTTTTTAGATTTAAAAATTAGCAGACTTCAAAACAAACATGACTTCTCCATATTTCATAAACCTACCCATTCTGACACGACTATACACAATTCGTCATCCCATCCAACACAACATAAACTGGCAGCTTATCACAGTATGTTACATAGATTAACAGAAATTCCGATGTCAAAATACAACTTTGAGAGAGAATTAAATATAATTAAGCAGATAGCAGTAAACAACGGATACAACGAACAACCAATTAATAAAATGTTGAATCAAAAACTACACAAGAAAGCCCTGAAATTAATATTTCCACCACCAGAGAAAAAACTCAGTACCTTCTGCTCGATTACATATACAGGCAAAATAACAACAAAAATTGCCAAACACATAAAAAAGAAAGGAATAACACCAGCTTTCCGAACAAATAACAAACTAGGCAAATATATTAAAAATAACAAGAGCCAAAATAAAAAACACTTAAATAGTGGTGTGTACAAACTTGAATGTAGCGACTGCCCAAAAACTTACATCGGTCAAACTGGTAGAAACTTTGATAAACGCATAGCAGAACATAAAAGGGCTTTCAAGAATAGAAAAACAGATTCGACATACGCACTTCACCTTCTAGATCATAATCATTCTTTTAATGACAAATTTAAAATTCTTCACATTCAAAATAAAGGCCTTAAGATATCTTTGTTAGAATCTATGGAAATCAACAAATTAAAAAACACAGATATAATTCTGAATGACCAACTTGAGACAAACAGTTCTCCCCTCCTCAACCTATTTCATTAGAGACTATAAATTTGTAAACCCAAGCCAAAATAGATCACTTGAGAAAGACAATCAGCCGAAACAGCTGTAGTGATAATAATTAAAATAAATTTTGTGGAAGTTTGAAAACAAAGTTTTCAGTGTTTTATTGTTACATAAAATGAATTTCCATCAAGTAACGGTCGAATCCATCAATTATTTGATGTTATTTGTTTGCTTTTTAACAGTATAAACTTTGTTATAGGATACAAGGTGCACATATAATAAGTAATTTATCCAACAATTAAAATATCCTTAAAAAGATTCTCTTCAACAAATCAGGCTGTAAAATACAGACAACCAGGCACTGAGGACTGAATTAAACTGAAGGATGTACAAAATTCGTTTACGGTGTAAATCTATCCTGAACTGATTATAAACCGCGCTTGCGTATAACCAGATTACTAAAAGGATTCTGAAATAATCCTGAACGCCTCCAGTACTCGTACTTTGAACGAAACTATTAAAGTCGTTATCAGTAAGAGGGGTGGAGAAGACATCTAGTCCACTCGAGTCAACAGTTGAAAGAGACAACGAAAGAGCAGTTTTTTTCGGTATAAACGTCAATGACGGCACACCTATGTAATAAAGAGCGTTCTTTCTGTTTGCTTGTCCAAAACTCTTTTTCGTTATAAACGAGTGGTGTTAAACTGCACGGGCTATTGTTATTTAGTCTTGCGTGGGCTGTTGCTTCTTATTACCAGGAAACTCTGATGGTAGTTGTAATAGTACGACACTGTGAGAGAAAAATTTCATTCTCGTGTAATATTTGGCTTTTAGAATGACAATAAACAGATTGGAAGGCCAGTCATTGGAAGTTTGCAAGATCAACTTGAAGTTTCCATGTTTTAAGCATAGATAATTCTGTGGAAAGATGGCAAAAGCATATATGTCAACATATTTTAATTTTGAGATTTTTATACCCACATATTCGTAGTTATGAGATCTAGAAGATGGCAAAATAAGGTGTGCTACAAATGTTAAGGTACTGTGTTATTATTGGTGTCAAAAGCAAATAAATTCAAAACAGTGACATCTTAAGATAACAATACCATATAATATCTTATACATATTCTTGTCTGCATGTAACACTTTAGAGTAATTCCTATACCTTGAGGAGGTAGCAATATACTATATGCAGATATATTATCCGTGGCGGTCTCAGCTTGCGTAGAGGAGGGACTGTGAACTGAATAGGGGTCCTTCAGCACTTTACTCAAGACAGACTGGGCGGGGAAGTCCTCAACCCCAACACGGCGCGTCCCAATGGCTGATAGGGAACGATCCTGTAGATATGCAGGACAGGTATGAATAAGGCTTAGCCAAATAAATACCCGCGGATCAACTGAGGACATGACACAGGTCAGCAGCTGTGTTATTAGTGGCCCGTGGCTGAGGAATGAAATTCCTGACAGGTGCGAAACCACAGAGTCGCAGGCGGCAATCAAGTAGATTTAACCGGCTGTGATACTGCGAACACTCACCAACCCCTCTGGCAAGCGTGGTGTTTTTAATGCCAATATACCCCTTAAAAACGCGATGTCAGTTTTTAAAACAGATACAGATCTACCCCAGGTGAGTGGGATGCGTCCAGAATCTCACACTGATTTATCAGTCTGTCCCAAGGATTCTGGGGGGGACAAAAAACTGACTATACGGAAACCCAAAAAAACCATAACTCTCTACGTTAGTACATACAATGCCAGAAGTCTACTGTCCGAGGAAAGATTCACTGAAATGGAAACTGAAATGAATAAAATAAAATGGGATGTCATAGGTATCAGCGAAGTTAGAATGAGAGGTGAAACTTTGAAAACAATTAAATCAGGGCATATATTCTATCAGATTGGTCCTGAAACTACATCAGTTGGAGGCATCGGTTTCTTTGTCCATAAAAATCACGCGAACAAAATAATAAACATCAAAAGTATATCATCTAGAGTGGCATATCTTATTCTGAAGCTGAACAGTAGGTATCAACTCAAAATTATCCAAGTATACGCTCCAACAACAGACCATACAGACGAAGAAATTGAAATGTTTTATGACGATGTATCCACTGCGCTTGATGATTCTCGTACTCAATTCACAATTTTATGTGGCGATTTCAACGCAAAAATAGGGGTAAAAGAAGCAGATCTAGAAACATCGTTAGGACAATTCGGTTCCCCAGGAAGAAATGATCGAGGAGAAAAGCTACTAGGATTCCTACTCCAGAATAACTTATTCAACATGAACAGCTTCTTTCACAAAAAGATGCACAGAAGATGGACTTGGGAAAGTCCAAACGGTAGAACAAGGAACGAAATCGACTACATCATAAGTGATCAAAAACAAATAATTAAAGATGTAACAGTACTCAACAAGTTCACCACAAACAGCGACCACAGGATGATACGAGCGAAAGTTCAAATCAATATAAAAAGAGAAAGGAATATAATGATTAAAAATAAATTTCATGGTATCTGGACACCCCCATTAGATATCAACCAATATCAGACACATATCAATAATAAGCTTCTATTGCAGGAAACCTCCGCTAACGATATTAACGACTTGAATAACTGCATCATAAACGCCTTACAAGAAAGTCACCGAGTGCACTGTCCTAAAAGAAAATCAGATAGTAAAATAAGTCCATATACTGAAACGCTCTTGGATCAAAGAAGACAAATGAGAAGCGATAAGAATGTAGATAGCAACACTTTAAGAAAAATGAACAAAACTGTTTCGAAAGCAATTAGGAGAGATTTAAGGAAATTTAATACCGATTATATTAAACGCACTATAGAGGAAAATAACAGCCTAAAAGTTCTACGTAGAAAGCTAACGAATGGGAAATGCGAAATTCATAAATTAAGAAACAAGCAAAATGAAATAATATCACGTAGAGACGAGTTAATACAGGTCGTCGAAGAGTTTTACGAGGACTTATATAGAAGTAGACGAGAAGATAAAACAGGAATACAAACAGCCATTTCAAAGAAGATCAAGAATCAAGGTTCCGAACTAATGCCAGAGATAAAGCTAGATGAGATTCGACAAGCATTAAGAAAAATGAAAAATAACAAAGCCCCAGGAGAGGATGGAATCGTAATAGAAGCTATCGTAAATGGAGGAGATATGCTATTAAATAAATTAAGGAAACTATTCAATCTATGTTTGCAGCAAAGAGAGGTGCCCAAAGAGTGGAACAATGCTACAACCATCCTTTTGCATAAAAAAGGAGATAGAACGGACCTAGAAAATTATAGACCTATTAGCCTGTTGAACCACATATACAAGCTCTTCACTAGGGTAGTGACATCAAGATTGGAGAAAAAATTAGATTTCTACCAACCGAGAGAGCAGGCAGGATTCCGCTCAAATTATGGTACCAATGATCACCTCCACACAGTAAAGACACTTATTGAAAAATCTATAGAATATAACAAACCTCTTGTTCTCACTTTCATAGATTTTCATAAAGCGTTCGACACGATCGAATTAGACAGCCTTATAGAAGCAATGAATGACAGCAGGATTGACCATAGGTATAGTGAGCTTATTTATAATATTTACAAAAATGCCACTATGACTGTTAAAATAGACAATAAAACCCGACCAATAAAAATAAATCGTGGAATAAGGCAAGGAGATACATTGTCGCCGAAATTATTCATAACGGCATTAGAATATGCCTTTAAGATGATCAATTGGGACCACAGAGGAGTAACGATAGACGGCGAAAAGCTTAACCATCTCCGTTTCGCAGATGACATTGTCCTTATCACAGATAATTTAGGAGAAGCTACAGATATGTTAAACGAATTGGATTTTGCATGTTCGAAGGTGGGCCTGAGAATGAACTTGACCAAAACTAAGTTTATGACAAATTTGGTCCCCAATAACCATTTGACTATTCAAGACAAAGTGGTAGAACTGGTGGAGAAATATACGTATTTGGGTCATGAAATAAGAATCAGCAGGGATAACCAAACATGTGAGATCCAAAGACGAATTACTTTAACATGGGCAGCCTTTGGAAAACTGCGAGACACACTTAGGGCCAACATACCAATCAGCCTCAAAAGAAAAGTGTTTGACCAATGCGTATTACCGGTCATGACCTATGGGGCGGAAACTATGACTTTAACCAAGACCACGGCTTCGAAACTGAGAGTGGCACAGAGACGAATGGAACGGTCTATGCTGGGAGTGACGTTGAGGGACCGAATAAGAAACGAAGATCTGCGAAGAAGGACGAGTATTACTGATGTTGTGGAACGCATAGCGGAACTAAAATGGAACTGGGCAGGCCATGTAGCGAGAATGCACGATTCACGATGGACGAGCAAAATTACAAATTGGAGGCCAAGAGCAGACAAACGCAGTAGAGGAAGACCACCTACACGTTGGGCCGACGACATCAGGCGTATCACTAAAAATTGGCAACAAAGAGCACAAAATCGTGAGGAATGGAGGAGTTTAAGGGAGGCCTATGTCCAGCAGTGGACGTGATAAATAGAGGCTGGATGAGGATGAGGATGATGAGATATATTATAAAGTAACACCACTATTTACGTTAATATGCGTTTAATTGAATTATTTAGTTAGACCAATAATAAAAGGTACAAAAAATTATCATCAAAATTGCACCCTTGAACAACAAAATATAATTTGGTCCAGTTTTATTTTAACAATTATTGTGTGAAAGAATGTCTCATTTTAACTGCTAATACCAAATAATGAAAAGCACAGGTATGAAAGGGGGGAAGCCACAATCTCAGAAAATTTTAACTGTGTGCAAGATTGTTTTATCAATCTGCATGAAGTAACAGTAAACCAACTAAATCTGCTCGTTAAGAAACTAAAATTGTCAGAGGATGGATTTATAAAAATAGATATGAGAGGACAGCATGTACCCTCTAATAAGTTGGTCGAAGAACGCAGTGAAATTCAGAAATTTATAGATCAATGTCCAAGACATGAAAGTCATGATGCAAGGCGAGATAATCCTAATCAAATATTTCTACCGAGCCGACTAACCGTCCGTCAAATGCGTAAAGAGTATTAAGAAGATATAATGAAAAAAGGGTTAAAGAAATCTGGTAGTTATGATGTTTTTCATGACGTATTCAATAGTACGGGGTATAAATTTAAACAGTCCTACATCGATACATGTCGTAAATGTGACGAATATCACATACTAAAAAAGAATGCTAGTACTGAGGCAGCTAGAGCAAAAATTATAGAACGAAGGGATAACTACATTAACGAAGCTAATAAAGCCTTTAAAAGCAAATGAAAAGACAAAGAGATAGCTGAAAATGATGAAACGAAAAGAAAGAGTACTGGTTTAGAACCAGTCCTACCAGCATTTATTTATCAACTAACATAGTCTACCATAAGTGTTTATTATCTGTGTATAATCTTACTATACGTCATTGTTCTTCCACTGAATCGTCTGTTTGCTTTATGTGGTATGAAGTCATTGGAGGCAGACGTTCTGACCAAATTGCCTCATGCTTCTACAGTAAAGTAATGAGTTTATCAGAGACCGTTTAGCACGTAACAACATATTCGGACACGTGCGGAGGACAAAACCGCAACATTAATATGGCAGTTATGTTTTTGTATGCCATTCAGAAGAAACCAACTCTTGAAATAATTGATTAGAATTTTCTTTTGCCAGGTCATACATGCCTCGAATGTGATAGTGATCACGCACGAATTGGAAGGTGTGAAATGGCTAATTTCAACTGATTTTAAAATAATGGTACCACGAGACGAGGTTTCAGTTTGTACGATCGCTTAGGGACAAATCCAAATTTACAGTGATTAATATTAGACAAGAAGAGTTTCTGGAATTTTCCAAGCTCTTACGTGACATACTAGTCAAACGAACAAGCGACACTCAAGGTGAAAAGATATCTTGGCTTAATATTAAATAGCTAAAATGTACCAAGGAGTTTGGGCTA
The DNA here is from genome assembly GCA_918026665.1 of Diabrotica balteata. NCBI lineage: Eukaryota > Metazoa > Arthropoda > Insecta > Coleoptera > Chrysomelidae > Diabrotica > Diabrotica balteata. Next base: position 68,493,844 of record OU898277.1, read on the forward strand.
ATTTAGTTTAAGTATACTCTTGTCGATGAAGCGCTCTACATATAATAAGAGGAAAAAGAAGAAGTCGACCATAACTGCCCTTGGCTCATACAATAGCCCCTTGGGTATTAATCCAAAGAAAAAAAAGGACCTTTTATCGATGTTAGACCTGAAATACAGAGACTGACATATCTTTTATGAAAATTTGCCAACCATATCCAACGCAAAAAATGTGACGAATTGTGCGATGATGCCTTGGATTCGGATTGAGAAGATTAATTGGTTATACAAATCCAATTTGTAATATTTAAAGCAATGACATAAAATACATGTGTTTTATTTTTTCATTTTCTTTCAAAACAATATATACATAAAATAATTAAGTTATAAGATGGCACAACTACATATATCTAAAATAACTAAGATATTTCAAAAACTAGCAAATAATCTTAATTCATGTTTCACACATTAGAATTACATTCAGTTCTTTGTACTATTGGACAAAAAACAAAACAATACCTTGTATCACCTAATTAATATTAAGTTTAAAACCTTAAAAGTGATCTCCTGAAAACTAACAAAAATTGACATAATATATGGTTTTGCCATCTTTCCACAGAATAATACGTCGCGTTTTCGCGCCTCAGAAATCAAGAACATGAACAAATATCAGATAACATCAAATTGAATAAACTTTTTTCGTACAGAATGTTTTTAAGTAGTCTTAACAACATTCACAAATTAACAAACATCCACAAAGGATGTTTTTTAATTTTTAGTTACTGAACTTTGACACAATATTTTTCTCAGTACATACTAGGTTACATGTACAATTACAGTTTAATATTCTTCGTCATTCTAGAAATAAGTCTCGAGAATTAAAAAATACTGTAAATTAATGCAATTACATTTTATAAATGTGATTTTTTATTCTTATTAATAATAATGACTCTAATTTTTATTAATAATTTTCGATATTGTCAAAAATAAAGGTTATATAATAGTTTTTATACAAAACTTATATCTTTTGATATATCTCATATTAGAATAAAATAATTTGCAGCAGTTTTCAAGGATAACTTTTTTTTCATATAATTAATACTAGAAAAAATGTATATAGGTATATATAATATAAATTTGTAAAATAATTTTTTAATTAGCACAAATAAATTGTTTTTGTTGTATTTTAGATCTTATCTTTCAAGTTTTTCCTGTTGATTGCTACAGTCTTTTAGTAAACATTGGGTTATATCTCACGTATATTTTAAACTTACCATTTTTCTCAAATGTTTTGTAATTTTCTACGTGGGCTGTCTTGTCTGCTGAAAGTGGAATATAAGATAACAATGTGAGTGTATGTTGCTGTGAGTAATTTGATGTGTTGCTTTATTACAAATCACCTTGTCATACTTAATACAATCTTGAATATAAAGTAGAAGAACAAAAATAACGCCTTGAATTTTTAAACAACACAAAAACTCTGAAAGCCCAAGTGAAATTGTAAGGTTAAAAAGCAACTTTATATTTAATGTATACATTTATATTAAATATATATATATATATATATATATATATATATATATATATATATATATATATATATATATATATTGAAAAAGTTGTATTTTATTAATTTTGTTTTTTTATTCTTATATTATCTTTGATTCTTATAATTGTTCCCCTATATACTATTTCAAATACTATTTCAGTATCTTTATTCATTGCCGCATTATTATTTATTCTTTTTATATCCGCATATAATATTCAGTTCATCATCTCTACATATAACTTTCTATATTTCATATTTCAATATTTCATATAATTTTATTTTTCATCTTAATTCCGCATATACTATTTATCATTATAATATTCCCTATTTCCCAATTTCTACAAAATATCGATTTGTCCATAGTACTTTGCTCATTAATTTATACTGTAACTCCTATAAATCTACTTGAAAATAAATCAACCTTTTTTGTTTATATAAATTCATCATTATTCTGTACATCTGTTCCTAATAAATTATTTAATTATCAAATTTATCTCAAGATATGCTTATTTATTAATTATCCTTCTATTTGCAAAACTTATATCTTATAATACCAAATTCGTGTCATAATATTGTCCTTATTTAAATTATTTACAATGTTTTTGTTGATTAGAGTTACTTCTGAACCTGTATCTAATAATAACTTGTATACTGAATCTTGTATGTACCCTTTAATAAACTTTAAAGTATTAGTGTTATTATTTTTATTTAATTCCCCAGTATCTCTAATAAACTCCATTGGATGTTCATACTTTGATAAGTAGACAATATTATGCACATAGGAGCGGTCTAAACAAAATTTCTCCCTTCTGCATCAACACTTGCTTCCCCCCTATTCTCCTCTGTTCCAGCTACATTCACCTGTCTTCTCTCCTCATTTTCCCCCCTATTATAACTTGGATTCCCTTCTCTGTAAACTTCCCTATTTCTCGTTTCCTGTGGATAATTTCCCTGGTTCTGTCTCCAATTATTTCCTCTGTCATTTCCTTGTCTCCAGTTATTCCCTCAATCATTGTTTGGATTCCCTTGTCTACGTTCCCAGTTATATCTTTCGATATCTCTCCTGACATTGTTCATATTCTCTCCCCTGTTTGTAAAATCCCTGCTTCTATTTTGTCTTTTTCGATTCTGCGTCCCTACACTCCTCTCAATCCTCTGAAGATATCCTGTCAAACTTTCCATCGTCTTTATATTGTGGAGAGCTATTGTTTCCGCCATGTTATGGTTATGTTGCCTGGCGATGTATAGGACAATCTCCTCTTCTCGCATAGCCGGTTCTAAGTATTGTGCTGTCTGGAATAACTGCATTGCGTACAGATTGTATTTGGTACTTTTTTCATAATTGAATTTCCCAAAATACAACTGCTCCCTGAAACTAGCCTGTTGGTTTTCTCCTCAAAAATAGTTAATAAACTGGGCCTCAAATTCCTGCACATTATTTATGGAGTTTTCATTATTGCAAAACCATAATAATGGCATGCCCACTAACATGTTTCGAATATTCAATTTCATTTCTATCGGATCCCTTACATTCTTTACCTTATTTTTAATATCTACAAATATTCTAGGATGTAAGTGATTCAGGTTTCCGTCAAACTTAATTCCCCCGTCATTATAACTCGGCATCACAGTACTCACTCCCCTTGTTTGTCCTAGATTTGATTCCAAACGCTGAATCTCCTCACTTGCATTTTTAAATTTCTCTCTCAATTCCTCAACTTGTCGCTGTAATACTCTATATCCCTTTTCCGCCTGATTTGCATGCCTACCCATTTCCAGTTCCAAATTCTGCAATCCAATCTTTATATTGTTTTTGATAATGGTAAGTTTTTCCTCATGATCCTGAGTTTGCTTTTTAACACTTTCTACCTCCCTAACAATCTCTTTATTCTGCTTATTAACTTCTTTGTTTATTTTCGTTGGTAAATTCTTTTGAATGGCTGTTCCCAACTCTACAAATCTGCTCCCAATTTCCTGTCCTATTTCCGCTCTAATTATGGCCTTTTCTCTTGATATCTCCTCCTGTACATTCCTCTTAAAATTCTCACTTTCTCCTCTGACCTGTTCTACTTTCTCTTCTAAACCTTGGGTAATGTATAACATCTCTTCCCTGACTATCTTCACTTCTTCTTTGATTTCTTCCCTCATTTTAATTAACTCTCCCCTAAGTTCTCTTTTAATATTATTTTCTATTTTGTTCATATCCCCCTCTAATATTGTTAATATTACTATCCATTTTTTGCATATCCCCCCTAATATTATGATCCATCTGTTGTAGCATCCGCATTATTTGCCTCATATCCATCTGTGTCATCCCTGACTCTCCAACATCTCCTTCCCTGCGTCTCTCCTCCTGCGCTTTACTTTCATCCTCACTTTCATCACGTCTATCTCTCACTGTCTCATCCAACTCCTCTCTCAAACTATCTGTTAGACTTCCCTCTCTATCACCTTGTCCTGCTTCTTGTGTGCCTTGCTCTAAATATACTACAACTTCTCCTGATCCTCCTCTGCTTTCTTTATCTACCTGTATATCCTGTTCCTATTCTAACACCTGTTCTCCTTTACTCTCTTTCGGTACTACTTCTTTTCCATTTCTTAAAGTCATTCGGTCTGCCATTTTATCCTAATATCTATTTATTCTCAAATTTAACTTTAACTGCCCCAGAATCTCTGCAACTCTAATAACACCAATTTATTTTTATTCTAATCAGTGTAATATTAATAAATCTGCTTAAAAACACCCTTATTTCTGTTTTCCCAGAGGCCCCACGTTGTTAGCGTCAATTGAAAAAGTTGTATTTTATTAATTTTATTTTTTATTTATAATATAAATGTTGTCATTTTTAAAATATGTGGTTCTTTGTTTAATTTAATATATATTTCAGCTGGCTCAATTATGTGTTTTAAGCAATCTGTCACTGTGTGACGTCGACTCTGTAGTCTCCTGGTAGAGTTCAAAAAGAAATTAAACCAAAATTTACTTTAGACTTTTGATATATTAACCTAAATGAAGCAAGTTATTTATTAATATTGAACAAATTTAATATAAACAATAAAATTCGTCTGCAACTTGGGTTGCCTTTAAAAATTTACAAAAATAGGAATCGTGTAAGTCTTAACGTGGTTTAGTGACGTGACAATAAAAATGTATTACAAAATGTGAAGAATCTCTACAAGTACCTAAAAACTAAATAAATATTGCAACTTTATAAAGTGTTTAAATGAACTATAAAGAAAAAGAAACTGAACACTTTATTCCGCTGACATTAAACTTGCATTCAAATATAATCAAAATTTCAAATGATCCCCAAAATTATTATCCAACCTCACTTTAAAACAGTTCTGATTCTTTAAAGAAAACTAACTACTCGCAAAATAATCGGTGAAACTGGAATATCAATCCTCTCTTCGGAAGTTAAGGTAAGTATTTTTAATTTAATGATCATTAATATTTTCAATTTTTAAGGCCTATCGCAATTATGTTAATTCATGAATTTTAATTTTCTCAACTTAAATGACATTTCTGTACTCCAATAATAATTTATAAGTCAAATTGTTTCTCTTACTCACTGGAACAAATTCTGGAAACTGTGGAAAAACTAAATTCTAATTAGACGAGTTAAAAAACACTCCCGACCTATTCCACAGTTTCAGGGCTCCCCTTCGTCCAAAAATCCTCGTCGGCGTCCAAAAAAAAACCAATCATTATTATCCGTTGCTAACAGCAACCAACGTTCTTTTTTCTTTTCGTCTTCTATTTTATTAAATCATAAAACTGTCCTGTTCTAATACATTTATCAATCCACATTAATTTCTCATAATCACTTTTATCACATCTAATTTGGGAATTTATAAAAAAAATGTTCAGATATAAAACTTATTCTATTACAATACTAATACAATTTATTCTTTTCATCTCCACATCATTGTAATTTCTTATTTAACAAAACCCCCATTAATTTAGCTCCGACAGACTTGCTTGACAGTTTATTTTCTGACGTTTTTTTTTAAATTTCTATGTTTAAATATTTTTTTAAGAATTCTTCTTTTTTTGTTCTTTTTAAGGTTTAGACGATTCACCTATATACTAGGCAACTATACTATTTAGAAATTATTAACACTATGCCAGGTAAGTCAAAATTAATTTATTTAACAATTTACTAATCTTTTTCTCTCTTTTATTTCAGAGTCGAACCCACATTGTGATGGCTTCATGAAATTCATGAACAACAAACTCATATAAAAATCCATTTAAGTTGTATCCTTTTTAACATATTGAAATCATTTCAATATATATATATATATATATATATATATATATATATACAGTGGGCGGCATTAGTACGAGGAACTCCAATTACTCATTTGGTGTAAGATACACAAAAAATTTTCAAATATACAGATCCTCTCATATTAACGGGGTCAAACAAACTTTTTTAAATGGAATATCCTGTATATTTTTGCCTTTTTGGACTCTCCTCGATGTTTATTTAGACTATTAATGGTAAAATAACGTTCATATTAGCTGGGTTTGATCGCACAAGGAATATATTGATGAATATAATAGTGTTTAAGTGTTTTTGTATTACTTGTGACTCTAATAGGTATAATTTGATTTATAGAGAAAAACAAGTTAGCATTTAGCAGCACTTCAAGGTTTAGTATCTCCATTAATATCCCCCATAATCCAACATTTCTTGTTCAGCTTATTCAATATGCCAAGTTGATTTTCTAGAATAGAAATAAATTCATTTACGCTAAAATCTCATGGTCTATATATTGCACTAAAAATTATTTACTTTTTCAATATAAGCAAATAGTATTGAACATGCATCATTGTATTGAGTAACTTCATTAACTACATAGAGATCTTTTTCTAAAATATCAAAACAAACACCTCACTTTTTTTTACTAACATAAAATGACTGATAAACTGATGTTAAAGGACTTTTTATCATCTAGATATAACCATGACTTCGTTTTCCATTTCTAACCCCATTAATCAATTTTGTTTTTAAGTTTTGTAGGCAAGAATAAACAAATTTCTCTACTGTCAACTTCCATCTTGTGTAAAAGGCTATTGTCATACACTTGAGTTTTTTTAATGTTTTTGTTACAGTTGAGCATATCCAAGTCTATCTTTCTCCCTTGTCGACATTTTATTTTGTATTGCAACTTTATTAGGGTCTCTTTTTGTGTTCTTATTCGTACATTCTATATTGAAAATCACTTGAATATTACACTGTAGCAGATTTTTAACAATATACAAAAATACACAATCGGCATTAACCTCTTCCTTTAATGGTGTATCCATAAATACAATGTTGCTTGGGATTCTGTCACACGTTTTGTATATTACACCAATAATATTATTTTAATCAATTCGCTAGTTATACCACTTCACTTCTTTTTTTCTATTCTAAACAACTTGACCTGTTTTTATTTATTTATGCATATTTTATTCTGATTATTGTTATTTTACTTATTTATTTGTCCATTTGTCACTTTTTGATAAATCGATGCATTTAATTGCCCCTCTGATGAAATTTTTTATATTTACTACCGCCCTATCGTGGACATAGTAAAGGTAATGAACATCAGTACCTTCAAACGAAAATAAAAAAATTATGAGAACCATTTTAATCCTCTCACACCGACATTTTTACCTAATATGTTATTTTATTTTCTTCTTGTAAAAATAAATTGGAGAATAAATATTAATTATATAACTTTATATGAATATATGGGAATCACTTTGACTCTCTCACACTTACATTTTTAACTTGTATTGTGTTTATTTTTGATACACGGAGTTCACCTAGACGACTTTTCATAATGTCATTACCCATAGCCTATATCTATTGAAATTGATACACATTATTTATGAAACTTTATAGTTACAAATATTTTTTTTTTCTCTACATTCAGTGCCATATACCTAGTGTTGCACTGTTTGGAATTCTTAGATGCATGTGCGCGACCAAAGGATTTTGCCAGTGTGGTGTAATATATACCACATCGTCCTCTTTTGTCATATTCTTCCCGTTTATGGTGTATTTGTTGAGGGTTTGTAACATTATTGTCTTTGCAAATGGCAGTCACTAATTCTTCGCGAAATTGTGTTACATCCATTTTTTGTGTGCAAAGCTTTGTTGTACAGAATTGAAATAAAGCATTCACTACGGCTGTATTTGTCAATAACTCTACTCCCACTTTCCGGTACCATTTTATAGAACGTCTGATGGGATTACTGTAGAAAGCTTTTTGATCAGAGACGTCAATGTAAGATTTAACAGAATTATATTCTACTATTGTAGACGGTTTTCTTTTTATTCCTGATTTTGTACGAACGTCGACCATTTCTGGACAAAATTTTGTAGTAAAAAATGTTACCTCCCTTTTGTCGATCTATTTTCCTACAATACCTTTTGTGTTGCTCTGTAGCGCTATCATATCTCCTTTATTTGGCTTTGCTTCAAACACTGACTTAGGATTGTGTTTTCTATTTTTACGAAGTGTTCCAATTAGATGAACATTATTATCATTTAGTTTGTGTGCCAAATTGACACTAGTGTAAAAATGGTCTGTAACCAAAGTTCTTCCTGAGTTTAGAAAAGGTTGCATTAATTCCATGACCACCAGGGATGCTAGTGTTTGTTCCTTTGGTCTTTTTTGCTTTCCGCCATAAATTTTTGCGTGATATGTGTAGCTGCCTTTTCCGCAAAGTTTTAAAACTTTTACTCCATATTTCCTAAAGGGAATCGTCGATTTATTAATGCAAACGTATTTGCCTGGTACTAAAGCAGATTGACAACTTCTATTGAACGCCTGCAACAATGGTTCAACTTTGAACAATCTGCTTCCTTCAGGACAAGCTTCATTATCTGAAAAATGGAAACAAGCAAGAAGAGCCTTAAATTTACACCTAGACATGTTTGTCGTCTTGTATATTGAGCAATGATGGATAAAATTAGTGCTCCAGTAATCTCGTAGTCGTGGTTTTGTATTCAAACCCATCTATATCAAAACTCCCAAAAATTTTAGTATTTCTTCTCTGTTAGTATCATTCCAGTTAGTAAGATATGAATTTGTCTTAACGTTTTTACGATTTATAGCATCAATAATTTTTTATTCGGCATATCGATTTGTTTCCTGTACCAAAATATCAAGTATCTTGTCTGTTAGTAGTAGTCTATAAAATATTTAAGATATTCATTTTTTCCTACTTTCTACAACTGTGCCAAAAAAAGTATTTTCATGTATAATGTCGAATGTATTCAAATTTCCATCAACATTGTTCCATATAACATTTGCCTGTAAATTGCCTATATAAGGATTTACCTTATCTATATTATTTAGATCTTCAATTTCAGATTCACTTTCGCTTATTTGCAAATTTAACTGTTCATCTTAAATTCTAGGTTGACTTGTAACAGTATTATCCTAAAATATTTCAAAATTAGATGCTTGAATATTTGAAATTTATACGTAACTATACACTTACCTAAATGTTTCCACTTTCTGCCGTTTTGTTTGTTGTTGGCAATCTGAAGAGTATTCACTGCTATCGGAAATATCAGTGTGTAATGGATCACATCTGAGTCATCAAATTCACAATCACTTTTTTCGCTAAAATTTTCAGCCAGATGCTCAAGTTCGTGTAAAGAAAGGTTACTCTTGTTATTTTTAGACATTGTACATAAACAAACCTGACTACATTAAAGGTCTAACAGTAACTGGTATGCCACTCGACGATTTTGTGTCTCCAAATTTTATTTACAATGTTGCCGACTTTAGTATGCTAGGATTACCGAACTAATATTGAAAATTGGTTAGCACAGCCTAAAGGAATGATAATACACGTATAAATACATTACAACTGCGTTCGGACCACATACACGAAGTATTTTAGGTACCCCAGATGCGGTTTTGTTTTTATAACTTTTCAAAATATTTTCATTTTTCTTTATCTCTCCAGGTCATCTTAGAAAATATATTACCAAATCATTTTTTTGTAAAAATTATTAAATATAATTTCAATTTTTGAAATCATACGCGTATATTCCTGTCGTCGGCCAGCCAAATATGATGTAAACGAAACGAAATGAAACGTAAACAATATTCTATTTTTAGATTACTGTTAGACTAAAATAATCAGGTTTAGATTACTTTAGTCGATCTTAGTAGTAATTTCTTTGCTTTGCGGTACGGATTTGTGTATTTCGGAGAAAATGGCGCGACGTAAATATTATACCGAAGAGGAATTACGTAGAATTTTAGAAGAGAGTGACAATGATGAATACGAGATCAGTGATAGTGAATCAGAAAGTACCGACAATGTCGAAGAACAACAAACAGTTCTAGATGAAATTGCAGTCACTGAAAACGAAAGTGAAAAGTCTACTTTTGAGCCAATTGCGGAAATACTAAAATCAAATCAGGATACGAATGGAAAACGCAACCCCCTGCACCTACAAGGCGCAAGGCTCATAATATATTAAATTGTCGAGAAGGTTTACAAAATAATAGGTCAGTATACATTTTGAAAATAAACAAATGTTTTGATTAATTCGCAATTCGTTTTAGCATGGCTCTAACTTCAATAAAAGAATCATTCCAATGCTATCTAAATGACAATGTGCTAGCTGACATATGCACTCACACAAATCGACATGGAGAAGTATATTCTGAAAAATTTAATGAAACTCATCCTGATGATCAAATGCGTTGGAAGAATGTTACAATTACTGAATTATACGCTTCCATTGCAGTGCTTATAGCAAGTGGGAGGAATCACGAGAAAACTCCACTTGTCGGAAATGTGGGCCGAAAATGAACTATTCAAACAACCATTCTTTACTGCTGTAATGTCTAGAAATAGATTCAAAATGATACATAGATACTTGCGATTTGATGACCCCTCAACAAGAGCAAATAGAATAATAGAAACAAAAGATAAACTACAAGCAATTCGCAATACATACTATCAATTTGTAAAAAATTGCGTTGATAATTATTCACCTGGTGAAAATATCACAGTCGATGAGAGATTAGCTAAATTCAGAGAAAAATGTCCTTTTAAAGTTTATATAAAAAGTAAACTTGGTCGATATGGAATAAAAATTTGGGTTTGTTCGGACTCTGATACTGCTTATATTTTGAACAGTCAGATATACACTGGAATGATAGAAAATCAACGAGAAATAAATCAGGGTTTTAGGGTAGTTCTAGACATGGTTAAACCCTATTTTGGATCAGGGCGTGGAGTTACCACAGACAATTTTTTTACCTCTGTTCCCCTAGCCGAAGAACTGCTAAGACGTCAATTTACAATTACGGGAACTCTAAGGGCCAACAAAAAAGAGATTCCTGCTGAATTTGCTCCAAATTCTGCGCGCGAAGAACGTTCCTCTATTTTTGGATTTTCTAATGATCTCACATTAGTATCCTATGTACTTACAAAAAAGAAAGCTGTCATTTTGTTATCGACACAGTTTCACAGAGACGAAATATCCACTGATAAAAAAGCAAAACGTAAGCCTGAAATTATTTTACACTACAATAAAACCAAAAGGTCAGCTGACACCGGAGATAAAATGACTAGAGAATATACATGTGTTCGTTCAACTAGAAGATAACCATTAAGGATTTTTATGGAAATTATTGATATGGCTGCACTCAATGCCTGTATTATATTTACTAAAAAGTTTCCCGATTGGAAGAGTAATGACCGAAGTAGGCGAAGAATTTTTTTAAAAACTTGGCAGAAAAACTTTCACTCCCAAACGTTCTACACCTTAAACAGAATAATAAAAATTTTACAAAACTGTAAAAAGTGCAATAGATTGCAACTGTGTCAGAAACCCCTGCCAAAAACATTCAACAATATACAAATCGAAGATGCAGCTTTTGTGCCAGAACGACTAAAATATCATGTAGTACATGCAGAAAACCCATATGCAACATACATCGAGAAGAAACTAAAATATTTTTTTGCCCTGACTGTAAAAATGATAAATAAGATCATATTATTGAAATTGCAGGTAAAATAAAAAAAATGTACATCTTTGGAATAATAAAAACAAATTATTTCAGTGACTAGCGCTTTATTATATAACTTTCCAAACAATAATGTATAATTTAAATGAATTATTAAAGTATTTTAGTGGGGTACCATAGTTACCCCGCACGGCCTGCAACGTAAGTTTTTATAGCACGGTTCCGGAAAGGTTAATGCAGTAATAGACGAAGACGAAATAGGTTAGGTAATGTAATTAAAAATGTAAATAAACTATAAGGATTTATTAAGTACATATTACATGGGAATATGTACTTACACTTACGGAGCAAAACTAAGTAAACAACTTCTTTGAGCATTGTTTAAGCTATGTCCATCCAATTTAAACCATCCGTTCATCGGGTGTGGTCTGTGTCAGCAAATAAATACCATTCGTTTTTTTTTATAAAACACACTTTTTTTCTAATTTCTAAATATCTGCTGCGTGGCCGATTATCCAGAGAGATCCCTTCCAATCAAACGTTTAACAGTATTTGTACAATTTCTTAGTTTGTATTTTTCTTAATACAAACTAAAAAATAAAGACAGAAATATCTGTAATAGACGAATTAACAAACATCAATTTAGACAAAAAAGACATTGAGTTTATTAAGGCTATATACTGAATGGGTACTGAGAGAGAACTCCTAAATATCGTAAAAAACAGAAAAACGAGTTATCTAGGACATATTTACAGAGGAGAAAAATACAACTGCCTACGACTTAGATTGGAAGGAAAAGTGAAAGGATAAAGAGGTCCAGGAAGAAGAAAATGCTCCTGGTTGAAGAATGTAAGAGACTGGACAGGTATGGACACACATTCGATACTAAAAACAGCTCAAGATAGAGAGCAATTTGCTGTAGTTATAGCCAACCTTTAGTAATGGGGAAGGCACCTTAAGAAGAAGATATACTGGAATCAGAAAGCAATTGTAAAGGTAAACGATATAGAAACAAATAATATACCGATCGCGAGAGGGGTCAGGCAAAGATGCGTCTTATATTCGACGCTTTTCAACGTGTACTCACAGGTCATATTCAGAAAAGCCTTATGGGAAAGAAAAAAGAGAATAAGAATTGGTGGAGAAATCGTAAACATCATAAGATTTGCAGATGACACGGTAATTATGGTTGAGAGTGGAGAGGTAGAAGAACTAGAAACTTTACAAGATGCAATAAATAGTTAATGCATTCAAATGGACAAGATAAAATAGGAATTCAGATAAGACAAAATTTATGATAGTATCAAGGAGTCCAATAAATAATGAACAACTATAGCTTATATCCACACAAAATTAGATTCAGACCGAGCCATCATCATCATCATCATCAGTAGTGCTACAGCTCTAGTTGAGCCTTGACCTTCCCCAGTCTATTTCGCCAGTCGTTTCTGTTCATCGCCAACCGTTGTAAATTTGCCGCGCCGATTTTCCTTGAGTCCTCGTCCACACCGTCCCTCCATCTCAGTCGTGGTCTGCCTCTACTCCTATTTCCCACTGGGACCGATAAAAGAGTTCGTCTGGGTGGGTAATTTTCATTTGCTCTTGACACATGTCCAGCCCATATAAGCCTACCTATTTTTATGAAGGATATTACATCTCTACCATTTACTATTTTTTTTATACTTCTCGTACAATTCGAAATTATATCGCCTTCTCAAATACCATTCTCACAGAATGCGCCCATTATTCTTCTTAGTATCTTCCTTTCGAAGACGAGCAGAAGATTTGCGTCTGTTTTGAAGATGGTCCATGTTTCTGAATCATATGTCAGCACTGGTAGGATGAGTGTTCGATATATTATTAGTTTGGTTTTCTGGATTAAATTTCTGTTTTTTAGCTGCTTGTTTAGTCCAAAATAACATTTGTTTGCTAGCAGTACCCTCCGTTTAACTTCTTCAGATGTGTCATTATCGTTTGTTATGAGAGAACCCAAATATGTAAACTTATTTACTACCTCAAAATTATATTGGTCTATACTGAAGTTTCTAGCTCTATCTCTGTTATTTGGAATAGATGCTAACATTTTGGTTTTTTCCTCGTTTATTTTAAGGCCCATATTTTGTGCGGTTGTCAAGAAGGTGGAAGTCATCTCTTTAAGTCCTCGTGTAGTACGTTCGATCAAATCCAGATCGTCAGCGTAAGCCATAATCTGCGTTGGTTTATTAAAGATTGTTCCCCTATTGTGTAACTCGGCATCTCTTATAGTCTTTTCTAACGCTATATTTGACCTGCATATGTTTCAAACGCTTGTGACATATCGCCTTGTATTTGCACTCTGCAGATCACTTTACTCATAGTTGTTTTTACGAGCCTTATTAATTTATGGGAAATATTAAGTTCATTCATGGCTTCGTATAATTTACCTCTTAGGACGCTATCATACGCTGACTTAAAGTCCACAAAGAGATGGAACGTGTCAATATTAAATTCATTGGTTTTTTCTAAGATTTGTCGTAGCACAAAAATCTCGTCAATTGTTGACCTACCTGGCCTAAAACCGCTTTGATACTCACCAAGGATTTCTTCCACGTACGTACTTAAACGGCTGTACAGGGTGTTGGAGAATATTTTGTACATTGTATTCAGAAGAGTTATACCCCTATAATTTTTACATTCCAACAAATCTCCCTTTTTGTGCAGTGGACATATGATTCCAGTGCACCATTCCTCTGGCATTTGTTCTTCTTCCCAGACTTTGACTATTATGTTGTGAATTTGGTGCATAATGCTGCTACCTTACAGACCGAGACATCAGGGTACGAATAAAAATGGCAAAGACAACGTTTTTAAAATTTAAGCAATTGTTCTGTGACAAAAATCTGAATACTGCGCTGATACTGAAGTTTGTTGAATGTCACGTCTGGTCCTAACTATTGTACGGAGTAGAAACATGGACGTTAAAAGTGCAAATAGTTAATAAGCTTAAAGCTTTTTATCCTTGGATATACCGGAGAATGTTGAGAATTCCATGGACTGCCAGGGTCACCAATGAGGAAGTGCTGAGATGGATGTGTCGAGACAAAAAATTGTTCAGAATAATAAAATACGCAAGACTGCATACATTGGACACATACTGAGAAATGATAAATATAGTCTTCTGCAGGTCCTCATGCAGGGCATAGTCGATGGCAAAAAGGGAATATATAAAAAAAAGAAGTCATGGCTGCGAAATACTCGAGACTGGACAAAGATGACTATAGACGAATTATGCCACGTTGGAAAAGAACTTTTAGAAAATGCAGTAGATTTTTCTAAAATATTTGTATTTATTTGTATTAGAGTTTGTATTTTTCTTAGTCACCTATACAAACTCTTTAAAATAATAGTAACGAATCGTCTTGAGAAAAAACTTTCTCTATTTCCACCAGCCAATATAGCAAGCAGGATTTCGGATTTGGAACAAATGATTACCCAAAAAGCATTAAAGCAGTAATAAAAAAACTATTAAATACAATCAACTACTAATTCTGACCTTTGTAGATTTCCATAAAGTCTTTGACATGGTAGAATTTAATAAAATCCTGAAAGCACTACAATCGTGCCGCATTTACTATTGGTATACAAGGTTAATTTACAATACATACAAGAACGCAACTATGTCGACGAAACAACACAAAAACACGGATCATATCCCAACCAACAGAGGGGTGCGACAGGGTGATACCTTATCGTCTAAATTGTTAGCAGTACTATAATATGCTTGTAAAAAACTTAACTGGAAAAAGAATTGTCTGAACATTGACGGTAGAAGATTAACAAATTCGAAATTCGCAGACGACATAGTTTTGTTCTCCGACAACCTCAAGGAGATAATGTACATGAACGTTATTTAGTTTGTACCAGTATGGGTCTTAATATAAACATCTTCAAAACAAAATTTATAATAAACCTAGTACCTAGCGGAAATATCAATATTAAAAACAACGAAGTAGAGCTGGGGGAAAAATAAATATGCCTTGGACACAAAATAAAGATCACAAGAGACTACCAAACATGCGAACTACGAAGAATAATAAACCTAGCAATGGTAGCCTACGGAAATCTCAGAGACATCTTTAAAAGTCTTTTATACCAATTTCTTTAAAACGTAGCACATTTGACCAATTTGTGTCGCCTGTGACCTATGGTGCCGAAACTTTGCTAATAGCTCAGAGGAAATTGGAAAAGTTAATGGTGAGTATATCGCTTTATGATCGAGTTGGAAATGAAAACGAACACAAAAACTGTGCGTGCTTAGACGTTAAGACTCTCAGGCATTTAGGTAGAGGTTGTACCAGAGCCCCTGTCAGGTAAGAGAGGAAATTGCAGATGTTAAAAAAGACGAAAAACTCGCTTTTGTGTAAAATTTGTAAATACTGGTTGTGTATGGACCACACAGTGATATGCTGCAAATATTGTTTACATAATTTAAACACCAAAGTTTGATTGCTGTAGTTAGTGTCCACAATTTAATTTTTTAGTTTTCATTTTTTTTGTAATACCCTGTTTATTTCTAAATAAAGATTTAAATTTTTCTTTTATGATTGAGTCGCTATTCTCAAATTAAAAAAAGCATTTTATATAACATATTTTTACATATTTTATATAAAATTAATATACATAATTGTAGCCATTTTGGAATTGTTTCTGTAGTAAACATAATATCGAAAATTATGTTTTAAAACATGTTGATGCCAAATTGGCACTTAAAGGTATGATGATGCTCGGAAGGCGGTATTTCATTTTGGTTCTCACAGAACACACCCGACCGAAAGTGTTTCAGAATGGGCATCCGATGAATGACGGCTTAATTAGAGTAAAGCTGCAAATAAGTACCTAACAATAATTATCGCGTTGCAAGGATTAAATCTGCTCCCGATGCAACCATGCCCATAGCTCAAAACACCCTTTATTTAGACCGGATTATTTCAAGTACTATCGGCGCAATCGTCCCCAGCCCATCTATATGCATATACAAATTGTTTGTACAGTTGAGCCTTATCTATTTATGTAAAATGTTTAATGTGTTAAAGTAATAAATATGTGTGTTTGTATTAAATTTTTTAATTTAGTCCAAAATAAAAGCAATGAAAATTAATTATTAGCGTAGATGTTGCCAAATCACTAGAACAGATAAAGTAATGAATAGTGAAGTTAGAGAGCGTATGGACGTAGACATTGACATCCTGAAAACTGTAGATAGTACAGTCGTCAGAGAGTTGACTCCTAAAAACTATAGTTTATTTTTATGAACGAGAGAGTAATTAGCATAATTTTAACTGGTACCTCCGACCACTCCATGGGCGTGCTCAAGATTAATTGAAAAATTACTTTGAATAATTGTAAAAAATAAATGAATTATTTCAGTGTTATAAAGTGTTATGTGTATGTAAACAAAAGTGACCTCTTTTATCACACACTATATTAGAACTGACTGGCCTACATTAAAAAGGGTTTTAAAAAATTCACATTTTTTTTTAATTTTTAAAAATTACAAAAGAGAAAAAGAGTTTTTAAAACCGTCTAAGGTATGTTAAATAGATGAAAAAACTATTAATATAAAACTTACAGCTACTTGTTACAAATCCAAATCCGATTCAGAAGATGAACTTTTAGAACCAAGATTTATAATAACTGGCTCGATCATTTTATCAGTAATACTGTCCAGCTTCCACATTTTTTCCTCTTCTTTAATAGTGTGATTTACTGCCTTTTCCCAGTTTTCAGGTTTTACATTATTTACGGCCTCCAAAAACAACTGTTTAACATCATGAATTTTAAAAGTGGTATTTTTTCTTGAAACTTCACTCTTTATCTGTGCCCATACCAGTTCAATCGGGTTTAATTCACAATGATATGGTGGGGATCTAAGTACTGTCATTCCACGATTTTTGGCAATTTCATCAATTTCGTATTTTTAAAATTTTTCTTTATGAAGGGCACACAACGAATAAAGTTCCTTTCTTATAGATCCGGGATGGTACGTAATATTTTTTGAACTCAGCCAATTCTGCAAGTCTTTTTTTACCAATTGGTTGTGGGCAGTCCTTCTATAAGTCTGGAGTGATAACTTGCATTATCCATTACTATTACACAGTTCTTAGGAAGAAGATCTATCATTTGTTCGAACCATTCTTGAAAGACATCAACGTTCATGTCTTCATGGTAGTCACCGGTACGAGTTGATTCAAAAGTTAATAAACCACCTTCAACAAAACCGTCTGAACTGCCAATGTGTACTATTATCAGCCTGCGTCCCTTTCCTGAGGGTGGGTTTAAACCAGTAGATAAGTTATTTACAAAAGCGTGCCTTTGACTTGTAACAGTTTCATCCTGCCAAAATTTATTTGGTGTATGACCCTCGTTGATCCATGTTTCTGGGATTCTTTTTCCAGCGGAAGCCTATTTCTTTTAAAAGTTTCCATAACGTACTTCGACTCATTTCTGGGTAATCCTTATCATCTCGAACTGAGACAAGAACTTTTTCCAATGTTGGAAATTCTTGTCTAAAGAAGAATTCATGCACTTTCCGTCGAAGTCCTTCTTTAAAATGATATTCTATTTGAAATTTTGGTTTCCGTGGAGCATTACGTGGCATTTGAAAACTACCACATTTCTCTTCTTTAATAACTCTGTAAATCGTAGATTTCCCAACACCAAGTGTACTGCTAACTAACTCAACGGTCTCATCAACACTTTCACATAAACGTTTGTCTGTAAATGATTTAAAACAATTAAATATTAATGTTTTTTCATTAACTGTTAAAGGAACAATTTTTCGGCGTTTACACGGCACTTCCAAATTTTCCATAACACTAGTATACACAATAAACTGCACCTTGCAACTGAAGTACCTACTTTTAGTGAACTGTTAAGAATTTTGAATACGCCACTTGGACCTTCCTACAAAATGGAAAAACCCACTATCACATTTTCTGTGGAATAAGTTTAGAAGGTAATTATCTAGTCAATTGCTGTCGTAGATTCCTGGAATTAAAGAATTAAATGTTTGATTGTTGAAACCCTTACTTCGTGGAATGCACTTATTTCAGATAAAATAAAACGTTTTATTTTATCTAAAGAATTAAACTTTATTTTGCAAATAGGTAGGTACTTATTAAACTTTTATTGGTTATATATAACCAATAAAATAAACATCTTACATTTCTTGCAAATTCATTAGTACCTGTTAACCTTCATCACTCGGACACTGGCAACCTTATTTAGGGATTAGTAACCCTCACAACTATTGTATTCTATTCTGCTCCAACCTTTATACCTGGTGGTCATACTCAATTTAAAATTGTTTTCCTATATACTTCTGTAAACTTGTTGACAAATATCTGTTTTTCATTGAGTCACCCGTATCAACAGTTTAGGGATTTGCATACATAATTTATTGTTTTATTACTCTCTCATACATAAAAATACACTATAAACGAACAAGCTGAATTTTGCCGAGAATAATAAATTTGGGACCCCAAAAAAATTACAAAAAAGTTTACCACATTTACCCCAAGGCTTCTACCTAAAACCCCCCTAGCAGGGAGGTAAAAACGCAAAAAAATCGATTTACCAAGAATCTGTTCACCGTAGAAAAAAATATTTTAAAAAATATTTAGCTGAGATAATTTTAACCAAAAATGTTTATAAGAATTTTATGTGTGGAATAAACCGTTCTCTTAGAAACAACCCTTGAAGCGACCGTCCATTTTGCATGTCAGTTACGCTCGCGAAATCAATGTTTAATCAAATTTGTATCAGCCAAACCGTAAAAATTCGATATCTTTTGATCCAAATGTCCTACCGACAAAAATCAAGACGCGTTTTAAAGGCAAAGGGTGTGGCTTTTGTATGCAGTTTTTGTATTTTGACGAGAATATACTCAGTTTTAATAAAAGCGGTAAATAAATTACCGTGGCGCGATTTTTGTCATTTTTTATGATTCTTGTGTGATCAATGAAATTTATCACTTTCAGTGGCCAGTTGTAGTAAAATTTTTATTTTTAGAGATCAGTCCTTAAAATTTATAACATGGAAATTTAATTTTTAATTGTGTTAATAAATATGAGGCATTTGAAAAATGAATAATAAATGCAGAATTTAATGTTTTACATTACAAACAATCACACGTCACGGAAAATACATTTAAGATGACGGTTTTGCGTGTAGTTTATTGCAAAAGTCTTGTTCTTTTAAAAACGTACTGGTATAATTGAAAAAAAAGTTTTAAATCAATTGATATGTGACAGTTTAAATCCAGGGTTTTTTAAGCAGATTTGAAATGCCTGATAATTTTTGTCAAAAATCAAAACCAAAATTTAATGCTATAGGTTTTAAAGGTTTGGATCTAGTTATCGAAACTTCATAGTGGCCAGTCAATAAAAGGTACAAATTGTATTGATCTCGTGAGAATCATAAGAAAAGGAAAAAAATCGCGTCACGTTTATTTTTTTAACACCTGTATAAAATCTGAGTTTAGTTGCAGGAAAATGCAAAAACTACATAGGAAAGATATACGCTTTACCAACAAATTTCATCTTGACTTTTGTCGATAGGTCACTTGAATCAAAAGATATCAAATTTTTACCGTCGAGCTGATACAAATTTTATTGAACATTGATTTCGCGCGCTTAGCTGACATGTAAAATCGACGGTCATTTGCTAACAACTAAGCGTTGTTTCTAAGGGAACGATTCACTCTACACTAAAAATGCTTGAAAACATTTTTGTTTAAAATTATATCATCTACATTTTTTATTTGAAACATTTTATCTACGGTGTACACATTCTTGGTAAATTATTTATTTTGCGTTTTTACCCCCTTACGAGGAAGTTTTATGGAAAATCCCGAGGGGTACACATTTTTGCATCTTTTATGTGGTCCCAGAAATAATATTTTCGGCAAAATTTAGCTTGTTTGTATGATTTTTAGAGGTTCAGTGGCATTTTTGTCTCTGGCGACTAGAGTAAGAGTGCAAAAGACTGAAATGGTATGGCCACGTCAAAAGAATGACCAAAGTTGGCCAAGACGAATGTTACAGTGGATCTCCACTAACTGCAGGAAAAATACCAAGAGGGTCATGTAGATCAGAAGTAAATAATGCAATGAAAAATAGCGATCTAGCAGATGACTCAATTGATAGCAAGCAATGGAAGCTAGGATGTGAGAAACGGCGACAGATGTAATAAACTCGTCAGATATATTATATGTTTTTGTAGTTTAACCCACATTGCTATAGATGCGGTTAAACATATCACAGATACTGTCAGGATCACAAGGAAAAGATGGGCCGTCTTAGTAAAGTTTATTGTGAAGAATGCCTTTAACTCTGCCAATTGGAAGCACATCATAAGCAAATTAGAATCTGCCAAAGTGTCGGGATATTTAATAAAGATAATAAAGAGATACTTAAGTAATAGATATTTTTCACACAGATCAGATTAACAGTCGGAGTAGCGCAAGGGTCCATATTAGGCCCGACGTTATGGAATGTATTATATAATATGGTACTAGACATCGATTACGGTAGAATGGCAATAGCTATGCCGACGACATAGCTATATTAGTAACAAATGACATGTATGTGGAAATCGTAGACACTGTAAATGACTGCTTTAGTAAAGAAAATAGGTGGATGACGAATAACCACCTGGAACTTGCATGCAAGACCGAAGCGGTCACCCTGAAAGCCCCGAGAGCCGGGCCAACTTTGATATTCCAACTAGATAATAATGAGCTAAAATCAACAAACTGTGCTAGATATCTAGGCATTAATTTAGACAGAGGCCTACGTTTCATGAAACATCTTTGAGAGTGGTTTAAAAGTATTACGAACAGACAGCAGTCATCCAGAGAATAACACCCCATATAATTGGGTCTAGCAGCAACAAGAGAAGATTGTACCTACACGTTGTACAACCGACCCTTCTATATGGAACCTACGTCTGAATAAATGTCTTGAGATATAAAAAGTACAAAGATATGATCAATATCTTCCCTTCCGGACTGCGTCCATGTTTCGTTCTCCAATGAACTCGTCTGGGGATATTCAGCGTCGAAGAGGTGTTTTAGTTGGTAGGCGACCTGACAGGGGCGCACGATGTGGACCCGGATTTCGTGTGAACTATGTGCCGTTCTCGTGTGGTTTAGCCTTCTTTCTGGTTAAATCCAACAGTACTAAGGACACCTTCCCTAGTCGGTTTCGAATCATTTTAACTCTTTCCAAAAAGAGTTTGACCCACATAGCTTATACTGAGAGTCTGTAATTGTATATTTAGCATGTGTATCAGTAATATTTATATTTTTATGGAATATATAAATAAATAAAATAAATAATAAAACATTGAACAATAAAGTTTTGAAAATATATAAAATTAAGCCTGAAAACAAAAATATTAGAATATTAGCAAGCCAATTTGCTTTTTTTTGTTTATTATTATTTTGTTTATTATTCAGTTTATTTTATTGTATTTTATGTTTCCCATTAACATTTCATGGAAAGAGTGATAATTTTATTAACCTATTAAAACACTTTTATGATGAGTCTCAGTGAAACAAATAAAAAAAATATTGTGTTGATTTTCTCTAAGGGCCACTTCACGAGTAAACGCTTCGACATTCAATTTATCGTTTAGTCGTTAACTACAAGAGAACAATCGATTGCTAATTAATACGAACAAATTCAGAGACCTCAAAAGTTTCAGCTTTGTTATTATACACATAAGAGATGATGGTCAAAAGGTCGATATCAAACGCCATAAATTGACAAATATTTGATTTGTAACATCAAATTTATCCGTTTGTACTTTATGTCAAGGGTTTGAATTGCTATAGCCGTTTAATTAAGCGTATATAACTTCTTGATTATGACTGACTTTTATATTTTACAAATAATGTTTTTATTTCAGGGTAAAATTAATTTAATCCTTTAAATGGTCCTTAAATAAAAAATAAGTATTACTACATTTTATTTAAAGTGATATTAGGTACGTGGTGAACGATAAAAATAAATTTAGTTATCGATAAACCCATACTCTTTGGTTACCGGGAAAGTTTGGTATCTAAATGTTCGTAGTGAAAATCTGTACAACTTTTTTAGAATGATTTAATTTGAGTACAAAAACATGTTCATAAATAAGAAAAAAGCAAAACAAACATTTTTAATTTTAACTGTATATAAAATGGCGATTTTTATTGTGAAAAAAATCGTGTGCTACTCATCGGATATTTTTTTATAAATAAATGTCTGTGCTACACATTCTTGAATCTTATTTTTAAGCAATTTTGTGTTAAAACTTGTTGTCCA
Source organism: Diabrotica balteata (assembly GCA_918026665.1). Lineage (NCBI taxonomy): Eukaryota > Metazoa > Arthropoda > Insecta > Coleoptera > Chrysomelidae > Diabrotica > Diabrotica balteata. Next base: position 68,516,722 of record OU898277.1, read on the forward strand.
AAAAAGTCTCCTGGACAGTTTCGGATTTTCAAACTAAATCATCAAAGGAGAGATTTCTAGTTCGTTACTTTTTATATGCATAATAAACGATTTTTTATATGCCTAAATTTATTTAATTGACATGACAGTTGGAGCAGATTGGAAAGAGTAAATTGCAGAAACTATTAAATATATGGGTAAAACAAGTATAAGAAGTAATAATTAAAAATAACACGAAAAAAAAATGGAATATTGAGCATCGATAGAAAAGTGGCTACAAAATAAATATATAATAATAATTATAATGATAATAATATTTTATTATTTATTATTATTAATATTTTAAAATGCAGTAGAGAGAACAACATTACCGCGGTTACAAGGGAAAGAGGACTTATGGACATGGTGAGCACCTGGATAAACAAGTTTCTAATTTAAGAACTTATTTTCAGGTACAGGCTTTACATCGAGCAATTTCCGCAATAGATCATTACACTAAGGGAACAATAAATCCGGAAAAACTGGATGAGTAAGCTTCTGTATGGGCAACATCTCAATGGGATCAGCCAAGAATATGTCGACAATACAGCGTCAGAGCTATTGGTTGACATCAGTAAAGATGTTTCCCAGACTAAGGGTTTCCTAATTGCCATTCAGGATTAGGTTATTCCAACTAAAAATTACCTGAAATTTATTGTCAAAATTCTCATGCCCAAAATGACAAATGCCGATATGGATCCCAAGCCTAGAAACTATCCAACATCTTACCAACGGCTGCCAATTATCGGTACTGATTATAAAGAACGCCTTGATTCAGTAGGAAAGATTATCCACCAAGAACTAGCTGACAAACTGGGACTCATCCAAACTATCTTTCTTATTATCAACGATAGAATGATTGAAAATGACAACTACAAGACATACTGGGACCTAATAGACTGGATTTAATACTAGTCTATAAACTTACTACGAAAAGATCGACAATTACCAACTAAGTACCTAAGTACCCAAGTTAAAAAAGTCCAGCCAAGTACCGCCCAATGGTCTTTAAACTTTGTATAAATTGGTCACATTATATGTAGCCCGGCTTATCTACCAACACTCTGCTCTAAATAGCATCATATAGTCACAACAGAAAGGATGCACTAAGAGTTCCATGGTTTGCAAAGAACAACTTATTATCGACTTGGTCATTTCAAACTAGGCAAAAAACAAAAAAGAAACATTTTATTGCCTTCATTGACCTTAAGAAGGCCTTTGAATTAGTGCCGCATTAATATTTTATTGATATATTGAATATATAAAGTCGATAATAATATAGTGACCTTTTAAAATATATACTTACAAAGTGGAAAATTAAAATTTACCTACATTTAAGTACCTGGTGAAAATAATATGGAAAGTAAAGATATTCCAATTGTAGCGTTTTATATTTAATGTCTATATAATAATATAAATTCGGTTCTAAATTGTCATAGTACGCCCCTGGTATACCAAGAAATGTTTTTGTCTGTTATGGAAGTCGAGATTTTTAAATACGTAATAAGGCTTCAAAAATAAAGACGTATTTGGCAGTTGAGAACGATTTTGTTTATCTAGTCAACAAATATTCAGCTTAAAAATAGTTTCTTAGAAAAACTATCGCACAGTCAGGTAATTTTTGTTACCACGCAAAAATAATAGGAATTTCAAGGTTGTGTGAAAGAAGTCTTGTTTAAGTTTGTGGATGACAGGCTAACTGCGGGGACAAGGGGTGATTCGGCGTTCGAATTAAGAGAAGCAACGCGGTGAATGCGGATTGCGGCAGTCAAGCTTAATCAACCAAAGGGGACAGACATATCGATTTGAATCGAATTTTTCGATTCAATCGTTATAACTCCGAGTGGAACAACGAGTTCCACGTTGTTCTCCGAGTGCAGAGGTTCCCTCTCACCGGCTCTGGAACCCAATTGAACCATGTGTTACCTACAGTCAAATTTAATTTAATACTGAACATCACAGGTATTTTATAACACAATGTACAATATTTCATAACTAAATGTAATTTAAAGGGTTTTTACCCTAATATTTTGGTGGCTCAGGCATTGTGACCTAGCATTTTCGATTTTAATAACCTGATGATGGACTGTGTGGTCCGAAAACGTTTGTTTTATTGATGTGGCCCTTTTAAGGGTTTTTTAAATAAATATACCCATTTACAAAGATTAACCTCTTTTAGATGATATTGCTTCAGCAAATAGTATCTGGTTTGTAGCATTAACTTTTACATAAAAGGAGGTGCTTTGTTGAAAAGACCGTACTACACAACCGAAGTACTTGCTACTGACCTGAAGGTTCTACTACTAAACATAACGCCAGTCGTAGTGCTCTTGTGCGCATCACACGAATCGTATAAGAACTAGTTTTTCATGTGATTTTTCAACTTTTCATAAAGATTTTATATTAATACCTAAATACATATACATATGCAGTAAGCTAAAATAAGTCTTACCCGTCCCCTACTCTCCTACTTTCCCATTTAAAAAATCAAAGTTATGACTGTCACCTGAAGAAAGATTGCTTAAAGTTCGAAACATTGATGCTATAATATACTATGATTATTTTAATTAAAAATTGACATAACACCAATGACTCTTCGAGTCATTGGTGTTACTTCCGTACTAGAAGGTTGGCTCGTGAAGCGCGCTTAATTACATTTTGCTCGAATTTAGGCAGGTTTGTTTTGGTTTGTTATTTCATAAACTCATAGATAAGGTAAGTACAAGTTTATAATTTTATAATGAATAACTCTTCCGACGGGGGTGCTCCCCCGTCTGGAAAAGACCCACCAGATGGAAACGGTAGGCAAAACGAAATGGAAATTGATAATAAGATATATAATTTAGACAACAAATATGCTTCGACTGACACTGGACCGTACTATATTGTTGTAGAACCAGTCGATAAAAATTGTCGATTATCAGCGGTTAAAGTTGGTCATTATCTATTTAAACATTCTACTTTTAATAAAGATGTTATTGATATAAAATTGATTGGAAGAAATAAGGTAAAAATTATTTTTAAGACTTTTAATATTGCAAATGCTATTATAGAACATAAATTAATAAAAGATAATAATTTGATCGCTTATATACCTATATTTTTTAACCATAAAAAGGCAATTATTAGAGAGGTTGACACTTTTTTGGCTGAAAAGTATATTTTGGAGAATATTGAAAGTGAGCAAAAAGTTGTAGAAGTAAAAAGAATGAAACGTAGGATTATTGATTCCGATAATGAGACACAGTTTGTCCCAAGACAGATGATAGTGTTAACATTTTTAGGAAATAATTTACCAAAATTTGTTAAAATTGATTTGGTAAGATTTGCTGTTGAGCCATACATATATCCTGTCGTACAGTGTTATAAGTGCCTTCGATATGGTCATACAGCAAAATACTGCAAAAGCACTGTGACTAAATGTAAAAAATGTGGCGAAAACCACGATGAAAATGACGATATCAATTGCACTGCTAATGCTTATTGCATATACTGTGAAACGCATGTCCATCAGTCTGTATCAAAAAATTGCCCTAAATACCAGGAACAAATCAAAATTAAAAAAATCATGTCTGAAAAAAATGTATCATTTAAGGAAGCTGAAGGTATTGTAAGAAATCCGTCTTATGCTAAAATAGTAACACATAATAATTTCGATGTTTTAAATAACCTAAATAATTTCCCTGAGCTGAACGGTAATATTGATACGAATATTTCCCCTTCCACGAGTAATAAAAATTGGGTACCACGCCCTCATTTCCAACAGCCGAAAAAGCGCAAAGTAAGTTCGCCACTGTCAGTCAATAAACCTCCTTCATTTAAACTTAAAAATAGCATTTCAGATCCTGTTATTCCTAATCCACACAGGGAAGCCTTTCAGTCATACAAAGAAAAATTAGAATTACAGATACTGCAGAAACTTCCTTGTATTTTTGAAAATATGTTTAAAAAATTTAATTTAGTAAACCCAGATCCACTAGTTATTCAGGAAACACAAACAGAACTCAAAAAAATATTAGGTACAATACAATATAGTGATAGTGATAGTGATGAAAATTATTATTAAGTAGATGATAAATATATTGCAATGGAATTGTAATTCCATTACTAAAAATAAAGCTAATCTTGTTAATTTTCTTAACCATTACTCTATTAAATTTGATTTAATTATACTTAATGAAACTTGGTTATCTAAAAAGAAAATATTTCATTTACCAACTTACAATATACTACATGTAGACAGAACTGATGGATTTGGAGGCACTGCTATACTTATCAAAGACTACCTAACCTATCATGAAATCTCAATCCGTAAAAACTTTAATTCCAAAATTGAAGTATGCACAGCATATATCGATGAATTTAAGATATCCTTAGCTTCCATTTATAAATCTCCCAAAATAAAAGCAACTAAGACTACTTGGAGTAATCTTTTTTCACAATTACAGGGTGATGTCATTATATGCGGTGACTTTAACTGTCATCACAGCCTTTGGGGTTCTACAATAGATAACTCACAAGGAAATCGACTTGTAGAGGCTATTGACGAAACTAACCTGATTATTTTAAACGACGGACGACCTACTAAGATAGTCAGACCCAACGAACGACCTTCTGCCATAGATCTTACTTTTATCTCACCTAGTCTTTTAAGTTACTCAGAGTGGAATCCTCTAAATGATACACTTGGTTCCGACCATCTCCCTATCCATATTAATATATCTCGGGAATATATCCCCACTAACAAAACACCTTCTAGAAAATGGATTGAATCTTCAGCTGACTGGACGCTTTTTCAAAACCTAATTGAAACACAAATTTATAATAATAACAGTGATAATAATTCCTTTGAATTTTTTATGAAAGTAATAAATGATGCAGCTTCTAAGTCAATGAAATCTCGTTCAGGTAAAAGTAAAAAACCTCCAAATCCTATTTGGTGGGATAATGAATGCACCTTAATTGTTAATAATAGGAAAGATGCATATCTGGATTATAAAAATAACACGAATTATGAAAATTATCTCAAATTTAAGCATATTCAGGCCAAAGCTAAACTACTTTTTAAACAAAAACAACAATTATGCTGGAAAAATTTTATTAATAAATTAAATAAAAATACGCCAATATCAAAAATTTGGAGTTTTATAAAAAAAATATCTAACAAAAACTCAACTTTTAAAAAACATACTATATCTGAAGAACTAATAAACCAAGTTTTTGATATTGTAGCACCTAGTTTTGTGCCAAATATGCTTGAAAGACCGAAAGAGAACATTGGCAGCCACTATATGGATGCACCTTTTGATACAACTGAATTTGAAGCTGCAATTAAGACCTCTAGATGTACTGCTCCAGGTAATGATTTTGTTACATATGACATTATTAAAAATCTTCCCCAAGTTGCTAAAGAATTTATAATAAATATATACAATGATTAGTGGGTAAATGCAAACTATGTTGAACAACTTAAACAAATTACCATTTGTTTAATTTTAAAACCAACTAAAGATAAAAATATACCCTCTTCTTATCGCCCTATATCTTTAATGTCATGTATAACTAAAACATTTGAAAGAATGATAAAAACAAGACTGGAGTGGTACATAGAGTATAACAATATCTTGCCTAATACTCAATACGGTTTTAGAAGGGGATATGGTACTTTGGATGCAGTAACTCATTTAGTAAATGACATCCAAATTACTTTTTCTGGTAACAAATATTTAGCTTGTTTATTCCTAGATATAAAAGGGGCTTACGACTCTGTAAATATTAATATACTTAAACAAAAAATGATTAGGATTGGTCTTAGTGAAACGACTGCTCTAAATATATTGCATCTATATTTTTCTAGACATGTCTATATTAGAGATCATAGAAATGTGTTACATGGACCAAGGATTGTTTATCATGGCTTGCCACAGGGATCAGTACTTAGCCCTATACTATTTAATATATATTCTGCCAATATTCATTCATTATTTCATAACTCCGTAAATTGCATACAATATGCAGATGACATCTGTATATACACCATCCAAAACAGTTATGAAGCATGCACGGAAGCTCTCGAGAATATTATGCATAAGGTAAGTATATGGACAGAAGAAACAGGCATGACTCTTTCAACAGACAAATGCTCTATCATGTTTTTTACCAGGCATAGACTACGTGCTCCAGAGGAATTGACTCTGTGTGGACGTACCCTGTCGGTAGTTAAAGAGTATAAGTATTTAGGTATTATTGTTGACACCAAATTACTATGGTCGAGCCACATAAATCACTTAATAAACAAATGTGAAAAAGGCTACAATTTACTTAGGTGTGTAACAAATCGAAGTTGGGGTGCAGCTCCTGGTATAGCTTTATTGTTTTATAGAGCCTACGTGCGTTCTATCATTGACTATGGATGTTGTTTATACGGATCCTCTTGTAATACCAATCTAAACAAAATAAACAGAGTTCAATATAAATGTCTTAGAACTTGCATCGGTGGGATGGTATCATCACCGGTGAAAGCAATACTGGCAGAGTGTAATGAGTTACCTTTGGACTTGCGTAGGCAAATGTTATCACAAAAATATCTCTTAAAACTAAAATCCCTTGAGTCAAACATGATCAACAAATTAAGTTATATTGCAAAAGAAGACCTAACAAATCGATATTGGAAACTTAAAAATTCTCCCCCACTTGCAGAAGCTTTTGTTGAGACTAATGGTGATCACATTTCTTATAGTAAAAATAAAAAATTACTTATGTATACTATACCCTTTAGATCACTAGTAAAACCACAGAGTTATAATACCCAATTATACAGAATATAATCATATAAACCATACCCTTTTAAAATCTATATTGGATGGATTAATCAATAACATATTTATATATACAGATGGATCCAAAACAAAACACGGAGTTGGTTGTGGAGTATTTATTCAAAATACAAAACAATCATTTATGTATAAATTACCATCAATATGTAGCATATATACTGCTGAACTTATAGCAATTTTGAAGGGCATTACGTGGTTAATATCAAATAATTTACGAGAGGGGGTAATACTAACTGATTCTAAGTCAGCCTTGGAGTCAATAAAAAGTATAAAAATTGAAAGAATGAAATGTCCTATATTATGCAATTTAAAAAAATTGATAGCAGATTTAAATATAACATTTGTATGGGTCAAAGGACATATAGGTATACTAGGTAATGAAAAAGCTGATAGTTTGGCCAAGGAGGCGATACAAAACGGAGTTCATTGTAATATTTGTACAATACCAGACGCCTCTAATTTGATAAAAAATAAAATAATGTCCAAATGGGAAAGACAGTGGGAAAACGTTGTAGAAAACTCACAAAATACATATTTTAAAATACATCCAACCTTACCTTCTCCACCCCAATATATTTTCAACTATTCCATTTCAAAATTCCTTTCAGCAACTGTTTTTCGACTTAAAACAAATCATGGGCGATTTCCATCGCACCTTGCTAAGCTAGGCATTATACAGTCATCGGCCTGTAGTTGTGATCAGAACTCTTACGGAGACCTAAACCATATATTTTTCGGTTGCAAAAAACATTTAAAAAAATCCGATGATTTGATTCGTAAGCTCATTGAAATGAAATATTTTCTTCCATTAAATCTAACACACATTTTATTAAATGCCAATAGAAACACCTTAGAACTTCTAGTAAATTTTATTAAAGAAGTAAAAATAGAAATTTAAAACAGCATAAACCACAACTCTGAATTATTTACATTGTAAGGAAATGTAACAATAAAACACTGAAAACTTTGTTTTCAAACTTCCACAAAATTTATTTTAAATATTATCACTACAGCTGTTTCGGCTGATTGCCTTTCTCAAGTGATCTATTTTATCTTGGGTTTACAAATTTATAGTCTCTAATGAAATAGGTTGAGGAGGGGAGAACTGTTTGTCTCAAGTTGGTCATTCAGAATTATATCTGTGTTTTTTAATTTGTTGATTTCCATAGATTCTAACAAAGATAGCTTAAGGCCTTTATTTTGAATGTGAAGAATTTTAAATTTGTCATTAAAAGAATGATTATGATCTAGAAGGTGAAGTGCGTATGTCGAATCTGTTTTTCTATTCTTGAAAGCCCTTTTATGTTCTGCTATTCGTTTATCAAAGTTTCTACCAGTTTGACCGATGTAAGTTTTTGGGCAGTCGCCACATTGGAGTTTGTATACACCACTATTTAAGTGTTTTTTATTTTGGCTCTTGTTATTTTTAATATATTTGCCTAGGTTGTTATTTGTTCGGAAAGCTGGTGTTATTCCTTTCTTTTTTATGTGTTTGGCAATTTTTGTTGTTATTTTGCCTGTATATGTAATCGAGCAGAAGGTACTGGGTTTTTTCTCTGGTGGTGGAAATACTAATTTCAGGGCTTTCTTGTGTAGTTTTTGATTTAACATTTTATTAATTGTTTGTTCGTTGTATCCGTTGTTTACTGCTATTTGTTTAATTATATTTAATTCTGTCTCAAAGTTGTCTTTTGACATCGGAATTTCTGTTAATCTATGTAACATACTATGATAAGCTGCCAGTTTATGCCATATGGGGGGTTATACTTATTTCAGCGCACTGTATGAATAAAACTGCACGATTCATGATAATTACCTGAATATTTTACGATAAATATCATCATTATATATTCTTCCTGGTTTGTAGATTTTTTACGACAAACATTCATAAATGCTGCCATTAAACAAACATAACAAAAAACACCTAAGCCGAAGTTGTTTATCTACCAACTTCACCTAAACTGAAGCAAATTCTACTAAACTAGCAAATACTTCAAGAGCGTAGTATATCCTTCTATGTATCTGGTAAATAGTAGTAAATACTACGGAGGAAAGCAAAATGCTTTTAAGTGTAGCAACTACTACAAAAATGTATAATTACTTGAAGCATTAGCAGATACTACGTTTTATGCATTCCACCCATAATATGTTTCTTTTGTAATCTATATTTGGGATAACTGTTTGCTTGAGACAAGAATAAACATTAAATTTGTTTCTCTGTTCCATTTTGTATTTTAATTTAGAAAGTCTCCTAACCCTTGTATGTATTTTAGATTGTAGGGAAGAAGATTTTTTTTCTTTCTCCCAGCAGGAAGTTTTCTTCGAAGTGGCGTCCAAGAAAAGAAAAATAGCTAGAGGCAAATTTATCTGCCATATCTTATTCGTTTTTTTTTTGACCCAGGAGATTTATGTAAGTATCCTTTTGTTTTCATTTTGTAGATACCCCAATCCAACCCCCAATATCTTCAACTTATCCATGACCCAGCTCTCCAACAACTAAATGAGTGCCGTACGCACTTGTTTCGATTTATTTTGTTTGCTCAATCTTCTACCCCATGTTTTTACCCTGAGGTAAGCAAAATATAATCGTTACACAATTAACTTGGAACTTTTTCAGGGGAAATTGTCGACGAGTCCACTTTGCGTCTGCCTAACGATAAATTCACTATCTCAGATACTAAACTCCATTGACTTATATTTTAGAATCAAAAATAAGACCGAAGTTAAAACAATTTAAACACTGTACTACAGGGTATATGTATTGTTCAACTTAAAATCTTTTTTTTTTCATGTCCTTTTAGAAGGTTAACTATCAAGATGGCAATCTTAATTTTATTCACTGTCACCTAAATAGCATGCTTGTATAAATACCATACAGTCTCGGAAGTTCTTCAACTATGAAGTCTTTCCTCATCCTGGGCTACGTTTGCCTGCTATTTTTGCATAATATTTTATAACAAACTATATTTGGGACATGTCCGATGTACTCTAGCTTTCTCTTATTAATGCTTTTTATAATCCCAGTAGTCTTGCTAGAAACTCGAGAAACTTTTAAAATTGTCTTACAGCACCACATTTCGAAAGCCTCAAGGCGAATTAGATAATTTTTGTTCACAGACAAAGAATATTAAGACTCAACATCATAAAGTAAGACCGAGAACACGTAGCAATGAAGTAGGCGGATCTATAATGCCAATTTTATATACCTGTTGCTTAATACCTTGGACATTCTTCGAAAACGGCTCTGGTTTGCTTAGTTCTGAGTCTTATTTTCATCATGACTCTGCTTTCCACTGATATCTAGGGTAAAGAATTTGATCAACTTGCTGAAGTTTGCTACTATTTACATATAGGCGGTCTTATAATCTGTTGTTTACTTATCACGAATATTTCGGTTTTTCATATGTTTAGATTCTTAATTTAACTTGTTTGTAACTTAAAACCTTACCAAATCTAAAATAATATACTAAGGAGTGATTTCTTCAAATTTATTATTAACATTAGTTTAGAGACAAAACTAGTTTCATTATCTGAATCGCTAAGCTTTCTTTCCATACGTCTTACTTCGGTTATTTTTTGGTCGGAAATAATATCATTCATCATATATTTTTCGTGCAAGAAAGTATCTACCTGTCTAGTTATTTCCTTTTTGTTATTAAAGAAATTCTGAATATAGGCAATAAATTTATTAGTAGTAGAAGTAGAGTGAATTTGTGAAACCATTACATATGTAAGATAATGAGTAAGAGAGAGACAGAAAATATATATTTTCTTTCTCGAGAATAAAAATGTTCCTTTTGTATATATATTTAATATTATTATAATATATATATATATATATATATATATATATATATACATAGCCTTGTATATATATATATATATATATATATATATATATATATATATATATATATATATATAATATGTATTAATATTATTATTTATGTGATATGTTTTATATTATTTATTAAACGTTTATAAACATTTTAGGCTTGTGTATTTCAAAATAATCACTGTTTGACCGAGAACTGTCAATTTTGAAATCCGTTAGTGACATGTCTAATTGGCAAATCCTTTACGTGTTCGATTCATACGCTGGTGTTTATGAGTTCGAATCCCAATATGAATTTCCTTTTTTATATTTGAAATATTTATAAACCTCACGTTAATCTTATTAAATATATGCAAAAATGCTAAATTTTAAAATAAAATGAAAATTTACAACATAATCCGAGTTGCTGGTTTTTTATTTTTATCTTCGTAAGTTATGTATATTGGCAGTTTTAAATACTTGCCTATAAATGAATATTGCATTTATATTTTTATATTGTAGTGTTATATTGAATTATATTGTAGTGTATTTATGGTATTGTAAGTTTTATATTAATAACAAAATAAACAATGAGTTTTACTGCAGAGTAGGTGTACATTTTTTTTGCATTCAACTCCTTTTATACAAATATGAAAACAAATATATATATATATATATATATATATATATATTCATTAAAATATTCTTCTTTCAACAATAGATACAATCCTTCATTTACTATACTCCTATTACAGGTCAAATGTTTATATACAGCAAACGATGCACCATATGACTATATAACTAATTCTTTTTCTCTTTCTTCTCTCTCTTACCTATAGCATTACATATGTATTGACTCCCATATTGTGTATAGCAGTATAGCTTCTACCAGCAGTCCCACTGGACTGCCACACAAAGAAAAGTAGGTAATCATAGTAACATTCCTTTGTAAAGAAAAACTTAGGTAGAACAGATACCTATATTTAGCTTGTGTTAGAAAATATTAAATACCAAAACAAATTAAGGACTTAACTTGAAGTTTATTCATAAATATAAAGATCTCTTACAAAAGTGAAATAGATAAATCAAACAAATTATCTTGGCTTATCATTGCAGAGATCATCATAACACAATTTGCATGTATAATCGTAAGTAAAGGGAACATTAGCTTCCGTTCTTTTGAAATATGAACAAAGATCTTCTCCTTCCATCTCTTGGTAATAACATCCTCTTTCTGTTATCGGATGACCCACTAAAAACAAAATTGTTTAAAATTTAGAAAACAATATATATCTATATATATATATATATATATATATATATATATATATATATATATATATATATATATATATAATACATAATAATATACATAACAAGACCTTATAATTTTCTTGACTTCTAACTTTCGTTTTTCACGCTTAAGCTAAAGAATATACTATTAGTTGTTTTGTTTTTATTAAATTATCAAATAAGATTTTATTTTCTTTTTGTGTTCTAATCAATTTGTAATACCGTGATTTTTGTGTAGGTGCAATCATTTCTACCTATAATTCCGTTGTTAAAGAATCTGGGAAAAAGGTATCACGAACTCACCAATATGTTGACTAACTAATGAGTTTATGATACTATGTATAAAGTGGATAACTTATTTAGAGTACTAAAACTTTGTTAATATCTAAGAATGTAATTATTGGGATTTATATCTTGTAACTTCATTTATGTTATGATTAACTTCATATATGAGAAAAAAGAATATACAAAATTTATGTGATCGTACTTAAGGTATAAAAACGGAATTTTTACTATAAAATTTGGAGAAAAAGTCTGAACCCGTCTATCCTACCTTGGCAACCACAATAAGGTTAAAACTTTTGTGAAAATTTCATAGGGTACAAGTAGTACTCCAGGAACTACATCTTAAACATTGTTAATGAATGGTTTATTTCAGAAACTAGTTAGCCAACACAATTTAAAAAAATTCTTTATGGCAGAATATTATTCTATAGAGATAAATATGCGTTTTTAGTGCAGAAACAAGTACAATTGGACTTGGTCTTGATTTTAGGTAATCTTTAAAGGATAAGCTTTATTATAGAAAGAAGTCAGCATTGTCACTTGACTGATTTTCTGTTCCAAACCTGAGACAAGTGACAAAGTAAACCTCTTGACTGCGCTGTGAGTGTCTAAGGTTATTTCTTCATGGTTTTTGGTATTGTTGAAGAAACTCTTCCAATACATGGTTAACCTTTTTGAGAGCTTAAAAATCTTGGGTACACACGTACCGTTTTGCTGGCGCAAGTACGCTTAATTCAAGTATGCAGAATTAAGATCTTTACAATCTTCAAGCCGCTTGCGCAATCACAAAGCTTGCACCACATTTTCCTACAGACACTCAAGCGTGCTTGTACAAAACGATTGAACAAGCATGCTGGACAAGCTTGTATGTGTGTCTGTAGCCTGCTTTAGTTTTTTATGTACTCTATCGCTAGTTGAAGTAAGCGATTCTCAAAAGACTTTTTTATTCATATAGTAAGGAAGAACTGTTTATATCTAACTTTCTTTTTGTATCGGTAGTGTTTATTATTTATTTTAATTAAATTTTGAGTGCATATTTTTTACCAAATATACATATTTATACAAAAATTAAAACAACAAGTCATGTGGAAAATGATTTGAAAATTGTTTATATAATATTCAAGAACGTTTTAAAAACCGAATAAATATTTAAATAAATAAACCGTGTATTACACGTTTATTATCATAAGTATATACATTATATATCGAAACATTTTTGTAAAAAATGTTTATACTATCAAATAATTTAAAAATTAAGAAAATATTCTGTAGTGGTATATTATGATTCTTAAGAAACCATAAATACGATAATAAAATAAACCTACTATTATCAGTTTTAACTTATACAAGAAATTAAGCTATACTTACACCAGGTAGCTGTAACAGTATAACAAACTACATCTGAGGTTGTATTTTTGTTTGTGGGTATGTCTTTGCAACTTTGTTTTGTAATTTTAGATAGATCCGGGTCATTACAATGTGTTCCATCAATAAGTGAACAATGATAACATTCTGTGGGTTCCTGTTTTGCAGCAGAAAGAACTAAAACAAAAATTATATTAAATATTGTGATTCAGTTGACCTTTTAAAGGAACAACCGAGAAGCATCGCTTCTCTATAAAAATTGCAAAGCTTTAAGTGTACAGGAGAAATTGTAAACGAAAAGTAAAAAAAAAGGTGCATAAATTATATGATCAAAGAACGCTTGAATCCCGATGATTTAATTGTCTAGCTAGCGTTTACAATAAAATTGTAGTGAGAGCTACAGATACAGTAAGTAGATAACTGTTGCCACAGGCAACTGAATTTTAACAAAAGTTAAGAACAATTTATAAAGAGAAGAAACAGGAGGTGTTTGGGAAAGAAGTACTTATAATCAATTATATGACTTAACGTAACAACTCAAAACTGTGTGGTGTAATACATCAAATGAGGTCAAGTAGAACTAAGAAAATTATAGTACACAACTAGTCTTATATAAAGTACTAGATTGGTAAACATGGTGAAAAATTATACAACTATCTCGTTAGTTTAAAAAATGAACCAAATGACGACTGCAATATCAGATAATATTTTAAAGATATACTTCTACATACACTCAGAGACTGTAGTTGACTTATGGAGCAGAAACACTGTCTTTAGCAAAAGCCCTAACAAACGAAAAGTCACACAGATCCATTTTCGGAATAACTCTTCGAGATAAAATAAAAAATAAAGGTGTCAGGAGAAGAACCAAGGTGAATGACGTCATCGAAAGGATAGCTAGATGAAAATGGAGATGGCAGGACAAATAACTAGAATGACGATAGGGCGATGGATGAAGAAGTTGTTCCAAGGGAAGACAAAAGAAGCATCGGTTGACTTTCTACACGATGGGATGACGATTTAAGAAGACAATATAAAAACTGGATGAGAGTGGCGCAAAATAGACGGAGTTGGAAACACGAGGAAGAGGCCTTTGTTCAACAGTGAACCAAGGCTAGATAATGGATACTTCCACACAAAAAAATGTCTAGAGAGAGAGAACAAGAGAGTAAATGGGAGTTTTTTTTATTCTGTGAAATATTAAGTTCGTATTAAGTAGGTTAAGCTAGAGAAAAAGGAAATAAAAAAAAAGTATAAAGTAGGTATTAAGTGTACAAATTTACTTACCTGCGAAAACCCCAATCGTAAACAAAAGAATTACTATTTTAACCATGGTTATCGTCGTACTATCAACAAAATTGAAATATACAGAATTTATATAAAATACGGTAATTTTTTATCAGTATTAACTAAAATAATTGATAAAATCAATGAATGTATTCAAGTGTTGCATTTTTAGATACGTGTTATCAATACAAGTTACACGGGAGTATTTTGACCTTGTAAAAAAATATTTTAAGATTGTTATCTTTAGGAATTGAAAAGTAAGTTCACCTTTCATATCAGATCAAGTTCTGTTACTAAAATTATAGAAAATCAACAGTTCCTTACTGTTCAAGGTAATAAATGGCCATTTAAATAGAACAGCATCTTTATATAGATTCTGATAGATTCTTATTCTTTTATATTTTTTCATTCCTAGCCTTTCTTTATCGATGGGGATGAGATGTGATGATATCATCGAGCAAAAAGGCAACAGAGTGTATATAATCGTTATGAAAAGGAGACCAAAATTGTATCTGAGTCGAGAAAGTTTTAATTAAATATTAACCATAATAGTCTAAAATGTGACACAATTGTTAAAAAACTTCAATATAAATAAGATTTCATGTGGCAGTTGGGACAAACAATGACATAACCCAACTAAATTTGATTTTTTAACCAATAAAAGAGACTTCCTTGTTTAATGTGGCCTCTCAAAATGGCACTTCCCGTCTTAGAATATTTTTGCCCCCACCACCTTTACAATCCCTCTTTTGTCTTTTTGCTGGATGGATGATATACAACTATTTAGGTCGACATAAAATAGAACACCAAAGTAAAAAGTATTATATTAATCAGTAATAGTGATTTGGGTCAAGATAGTAAATTATAAAATATTGCAAATATTACTATTTTTATTACCTTTATTATGAAATGACCAAATTATTAACAGCATGATTCAGATATGTAAGTAATATTATGAGTGCAAGATTAAACTTTTTCATTAAATTAGAATATCAGAATAAGGATTTCGTGAAGGTAAGATGTGCCTCTTCTTTAACTATTAACATTAAGAAGGTCTTGTATCTTCTCCCTTCCTGCAATATGGCCTTAGCCCCAGTATTGTTACGCAGTGATTCTTCGTCCTAGTCGGTCGTTCGATTTGAACATCGCACCAGCTTAAATTCTCAATAATCTTTCTCTATTTTCTACAACTCTAAAGCAATGGTTTATTAAGGCTTTACCTTTTTTTGTACCGTGATCTACATCTTACTAGGTTTTTCCCCGAGCTTTCTGTCCTTGCACAATTCGCTACAATATCGGTTTCTTTGGACCATCTCTATGCATCACATAATCAAAATAAGCTGTGATTTTCGGTAACAGTGTTTTGGAGTCCTTTTGTAATGTACAACTCGCTGTATGTCTATAGTGCATTTTATCAGCTACCTTAAACAATCAGCATTCACACCTATATAAAAAATGGAGAAAATCATTATTTTTACAAGCTTCATCTTTTTATGTATGGTGATGTTATGACTTTTCTATATTTTGGTGAGCTTTGTTATTGCTCCCTTGGCTATTGCTAATCCTCTTTTGATTTCTTGGGAGCATCTTCCAGAGTTGGTAATGTGGGCACCCATATAAGATAAATTTATTAGTCATTTATATGTTATTAATGCTGACTTTTTCTGAGTGCATGTTATTTCTTCTATGTATAATGTTCATGTTTGTTTTTAATTTATTAATAAAAATCTACTTCAAAACTCACTCGTTCCTGTCCTTATATGGGATTACCTTAAGTTGTTGATTTTTATTTTGCTGATTAAGTAACACTACATGGCAGTCCTTAGGTCAGTGTTAGTTAGTTATTTTACTGTTAAGTGAACACCCAAAGGCAAAGCAGAAAATATTAAAAAATAATAATAATAAAATAAAATATAAAAAAAAGTTAAGTAAATCAAACTGCAAAAGAAAATAGCGAGAAGATTAGAAAAGATCGGAATAATTGCCAGGCGAAAACAAAAATTACCGTTTCTACTATCTGGCGAATAATAAATACTACATCGACTTTTTATCTATTTTGTTGGATCCTCCATTGTTTTTTACATATTCCAATCACTCGTCAATTATTATAACACCTTATAAAAAAATCCTCTACACAGAAAAAGCTTGTGTATTACATATCCGAAAAACAAATTGAAACGTCTTTTAATATCTAGTGGAGAAGAGACTTCAACAAGAGATTTCAGACTTAACACCCAGCAACAATTAAATAAAGAGTGAGTACACTTCGATATCTATTAGAGAAAATAATCCAGCCAAGAAAACTCAGGAAACAGTGGCAAGAACTAGATATTTACAAACAAAAACGCAGCTAGCTTACAAATGCTGTAAATAAGCTAAATGAAGTAATAACAACGGAAAAAATCTACAATTAGTGAGTATATAAAACAACTATATCCAACTAAACAAAGAAACTACTCTCTATCGAAGTCTACTCGAAAATTAAAAAGACCTCAATACAATATACCAACACTTAAAAGAGAGCAAGGCGGATGGTTAAAAATACCAAAAAAAGCAGAGACATTTGCAAGCCAATTAAGAACTGTGTTTATTTCCAATGAAACAACTGACCCCAACCGGGAGAAAACAATAAACCGAACACTTATACTTATACACTCATAAAAGCTAGAACCAGAAAAAAGATTTAAAAACATTAAAATAAACACCCCAATATAATTTATTACCAATTCTAAAAAAACCACCATGGTACGAGTTCATCACAGGACAAATATTACAAGAACTAATTACTATTTAACTGGGAATAAGCCACAATTAAAGATAAAAATACGTTTATTGACGTTTCAATTTCCACTTTGGAAATCGTTCTCAAAATACAAACAGTAAATTAAACAAATTTTGTTTTTTGTTACATAGTGAAAAATTCTTCTAATAATTTAATTTTATTTGACTCATTTATATTGACAATTCAGACATACATTATGTATTTTAAAGTAGACGACTTTAAAATGATATTACCAATATTGTTGAGTTGCGCTCCTGGGACGACTTTACTTATAAGATAGTTCATTCGATTACATGAAATCAACTTTAACTTGAGGATATCCGTCAGAAAAAAATCATAGCATGTAATTCGTCTTTAAAAAGACAAACACATGACATGATGACAGTAAAATTCTCCTGTAAGTGATTCCATAGTAAACTATGAAAAAAGAAAACGGAACAGTTTTTAGCTTCAGAACAATTACAAGAACTGTCGGAAAAGGATATACATATCTAACACAATTGTTCAATTCAATCATGAAAATCAGCTTGTTTCCACCATAATGGGTGAAATCATACCGGCCTATCAGCTTACTACTAGTGCTCTTCAAAGTGTTTGAAAAACACCTCTAGAAGAAAATATTTGGCTTCAGGCCTTGACCAATTTGGATTCAGGCAGATAATAAGAAAAATAAGTACATCGAATAGTAAACTAGACAATAAGCTAGACAATAACCTGATGATTATGAACACACACTTCCACCATAAAAAGATACACAAGATCACAAGAGAAGTCAAATCAAGAGATGAACAATCAATTATAGACTATACTATAGTGCAAAAAACAGAGAAGAACTGGATAAGAGACGTAAGGGTGAAAAGGAGTTATGAAATTGGTAGTGACCACTATCTACTAGAAACCACATTCAAATGCAAAAGAAAAGAAATAAAAAGAAATGAGAACATAAACAAAAAACACAAAGAAATAATAAAAATTTATATACTAAGGGAAGAAACAACGAAGATAAGATACTCAGAAGAGCTAGAGAAAGTGATGGACAATGAACATGAAATAACAGAAACAATAGAAGAAGAATGGGGAAAATTTAAAAATGCGATGATAAAAACAGCTAAATCAATATGTGGAACTACAAGAAATAACAACAGAGGGAGACGTACATCTTGGTGGAAATATGAAGTGAAAAGAGAAATAAAAGAAAAGAAAAAGTTATGGAAAGAATACATAAAAGACAAAACACAATCAAAATATGAAAATTATAAGAGACAAAGAACAAAAGTTAAAGAGATAGTTAAGAAAGAGAAAAAGAAAAGTTGGGAAAAATTCGGAGAAAAAATGGAAGAAAACAGCACAGAAAATGTAAAATTATTTTATAGAACACCGAAAACCCTAAGAAGCAACAAAGAAACAAAACTAAAACAAATAGTGAACAAGGAAGTAACAATAATAAAAGACGATAAGACAATAATGGAAAGATGGAGGGAACACTTCCAGCTGATACTGAATGGAAATCAAGCGAATACAATGAAGAACGAAAGCCACATCAAGAGAGTATACATGAGAAATATGGAAAATCCAGAAACTATAGAAAAAAAAGAACTAGAAGAAGCAATAAGCAAGATAAACATTGGAAAAGCACCAGAAAGCAATGAAGTAGCACCAGAAATGATGAAATATATAGGAGTAAAAGCAAAAGAAAAATTGTTATACATATATAACCTAATATGGAAGAGGAAAGTAATACCCAGAGAATGGACAAATGCAGTAATTATACCTATATACAAGAAAGGAAACACAAGAGACTGTAAGAACTATAGAGGTATATCACTACTAGGTGTAGCAGCAAAAGTATACGAAACCATATTAGAAAGGAAAATCAGAAAAGAAATAGAACATAAATTAGAGAATGTACAAAGTGGATTCAGGAAAGGACACAACACACAAGACCATATATTCACCATGCAACAAGTCATAGAAAAGGCCTTAAAGAAAAATAGAGAAATATATCTGAGCTTTATAGACATGGAAAAAGCATTCGACTCAGTCAAAAGAAAAGATATATGGGAAAGCCTAAAAAAGAAGCAAATAAGTGAAGAACTGATAGAAGCAACAAAGAGTATATACATGAAAACAACAAACACAGTAAGAATGTCAAATATGAAGTCAGAACCATTTGAAACAACTCAAGAAGTTAGACAACGAGAAAGTCTCAGCCCAGTGCTATTCATAAATGTAATAGATGAGATAGTGAAAGAATGTAAGAAAACGTTCTAGAAATACTGCATCGCATCGGTTGAAACAGAATGCAAATGATAAATGCTGAGATGTGTATATTTGCAGACGACATAGTATTAATTGCGGAAACAGCAGAAAAACTGAAATACAACTTAGAGAAATGGAACCTAGAAGCAAGCAAATACAACTTAAACGTAAACGAAGAGAAGACTCAGATAATGAAAATATCAAGAAAACAAGGGACGGAAGATCAACTAGAAATAACGATAGACCAACACAGAATAATACAGACAAATTTATACAAATACTTAGGAACAGTAATCAACAACAAAGGAGACATCGAGGACGATCTTAACAATAGAATGGAAAACACAGGAAAACTATTCCAAGCACTAAACAGAGGATTCCTTAATAACAAAGAAATATCAACAAAGACCAAGATGACAATATACAAAACAATATATAGACCTACAGTGACATATGAAGCAGAAAATTGGATACTAAACAAAAGGCATCAAAGCAGAATTCAGGCAGCAGAAATGAAATACCTCAGAAGAACGATCGGAGTAAAAAGAACTGATAGAATCAGAAATGAAGAAATAAGAGAAAGACTAAAAATCAAACCGATTCTTGAATCAATCAAGGAGAAAAAATTGGCATGGTTCGGACATCTAATCCGGATGGACAATAATAGACAAGTAAAAAGAGTGTGGGACGCCAAACCGATAGGGAAGAACAGAAGAGGAAGACCCATTAAAGAATGGAACAGTGACATCTCGCAGATACTGCAGAGTAAGGGTAAGACTTGGCAGGAAGCAACTCAGATGGCATACAATAGGAAGGAATGGAGAAAGTTTGTCAAGAGCTAGGACACCTCAGAAGATTATAAAATATTGTAATATAAAGAATTGTATTATAAACGGCCCGGGTCTACTGATTAAGTAAGTAAGTAGGGATAGTAAACACAATTCATATATGGCACCAGGGATTGCTCTATAATCTGAGGAGTCTTTTACTTTTAAACTATTAACTCTAAACTACTAAAACCATATCTTACAGATAGACGTCTTAAAGTCAAATACGACGAAGTAAATCGATTATTTCAAAAAATGCATAAGTCCACACTTTTCAGAAACTAACTTTTCGTGCGGAATAGACCACTCAAAGATAAACTCACGTTATGTGCAAAAACGACACCAGTCCGTACATAATTTGTCTAAATACTCTACAACTAAAATTCAAGGTCTGTGCAAGAACAACGCGAGTCCAGGACGTATGCAATTTTTGCTGTGAATTTGTAAACATAATTGCTAAGAATTTGGTTGGTAGCCGAGATCGTATGATTGTTGAGTCGTTTATGTTATCGTGTTTTTATTTCAGTTTTCATTAATGTGTTATGTTGTGAAGTTAAGTGCTTGATAACGATTAATTTAAATTTATTGGTCTTTTATTATTTAAACAAAGAAATAATATGCCTACCGCATCTGACGATAGTGTAGATGAACATTTAAAAAAGAGAAAACCTAATCTAGATAAATACAGAAGAATGTTGTACGTAATGCCAAAGTTAAAGGTTTACAACACACCTATAAAGGAAATATTGTACCGGCTAGAGCTACAGGACCTAAATGCAAGTAATAATTTATGCTGTTATGTAAGTTAACAGAGGTTTGTTTATTATCGTTTGTATCAGGAAATGTAATAAGCAATTTTTTTTAGTTTTCATATAATAGTTTAATATTTCATTTATAAAACCATATTTTGTTCCGCAATAAATAAATAAACTACAGTAATGTAATATTGTCGCTAAGGTTCTTGTTTTGCAAATTTTAAAAATATAAACTTAGTGACAGTTCAATGAATACTTGTTCCAATGATAAAAATAAGCGGTTTTTGTAATATTAATGAGAAGTTTAATATCCCTATACAGGAATTTATTAGCTTTAAACTTATTTCATGTTCTGGTCTGCTAGAAATTTTACCATTCATTAAAAATCTCTTTCCTTTTTAGATGCAGAGCAAAATGTTTCCAAAAATTTTCTGAAAAAGAATTGGTTTTTTGTGTTGATACACTAAGCAACTTTTCCACCAAAAATGAGCAAGCAAGGTCGTGTAAGAAGAACTTGCAGCTTGCTTCTAAGTCTTTGACCCCCCGTGATAGGCGAAAACACCACCCGAAATGAAATACCAAATCCCCTGAAGTTCATAAGCTCATTTATGATCGTATTTTGTCATTTCCCAGAAAACAGACACACTATGCAAGTAAAAAAATGGAATACCTTGAAGCACTCCTAAATGTCTAAACCATGCATAGTCTTTTTAAAGAAAAACATCCAAATGTTAAGTGTTAATACTACGCAAAATATTTTAAAGAACAGTTTTCTTTGCGTTTTGGTAGACCCCAAGTTGATACCTGTATTAAGTGCAAAGAATTGGTTACAAAATCAACAGCCAGTCATTTTATGCAAAATCTTCCTCTGCCCTGTATACCGATATAAGAGATATTTTATTTGCGTCAACTATGGGTGAACTGCTTTGGTATAAAAACTGTTAAATCTAAGAAATCTGTGTTTTACGTTCATCATGAAGGTCAAGCCAATAAAGACGCTAATGAAGTTTGTTCTATGTTCTTTTATTATTTTGAAACTTTTCTACCCGATAACGGATAAGAAGTATTTTTCTTCAGCGACAACTGTCCTGGACAAAATAACAACCATACGATGATCCGGTTTTTGCTCTCATTGGCGGATACAGGCAAATTTTACAAAATAATCCATTATTTTCAAATTACAGGACATTCATTTTTGCCAAATGATCGAGATTTTGGGTCTGCTGAAATCAAAAATTAATGTGTCAGACCAATATTATTCCCTTATGGCTCGAGCTGGAACAAATTTTTCCGTTTTTGAGATACAGACACGTCAAATATTAGAGTATCGTGATTGGTGGCCAACATATTACAAGCGAAACTGCCTCTTCAATGAAAGCCTAGGTTCAAAGGTGCAAAAGCAACAAAAAAGAACCTTATCTCAATCGTCGTTTATGTCGTTTGAATACGGTAAGCATGCAAGTGTACAGTTGTGACCTACGATTTTATTGACGGTTTCATTAGTCATACGTTTCGTCTTTTCAAATAATGCTGTAGCCATTAGTCCCAAGAAAAATTGCAAATATCAACCAAGTTCAAAACAGCACTTTAGAAGAATACAGACCATTATACGAGAAAATTTTCCAATGGCCTACCGGTGAGAGCAAGCTGACGACGTAGCCCCTGAGTCAGATAATGAATTTGATTTTGTTCCATAATATTATTATTTCATAATTATTAGTTTTTGTTGTTACTATTCGTTCGAAATAAAAATATAAATGGTTGTATTTCTGCTTTTTTTTCCTTTCGTGCAAAAACACTATTAGTCCAATATTTCAAAAATTATTTTTCAAAAAGCCTTATGATCAAAGATTTTGAAACACAATTACAATATAACTTTGTACTTTGAGGTCTTCCATTTTATCCACCTTTCAACTATTTAGTTTTTTGCTCTCCTGTAAAATTTGGAATATGTGACTCGTATGGTTTATGAAATGACCGATTCAACTAAATAACAAAACCTCAACCCATAACAGCGGCAATCACACAGGGAAATGTACTGGATCCTGTCCTGCACCAACTCTTTACTATCGACTTACCTATACCACCTGCCACAACAAAAGCTATATTTGCAGATAAAATGGTGGGGATCTTATGCTCCTACAAGAATTTACACATCGCATCAGAACTCCTACAAAATAACAAACATAAAGTCAAAAAATGGTTAAAAAACTGTAGAATTAAACCAAATGAGTTGAAGTCGATATATGTAACATTTACAACCTAGTTGGAAAGGTATATATCCACCTGTATGTATTAACCGCAAACAAATACCACAGAAAAATGATGTAAAGTCCCTTGGGATTCACCTGGAGAGAAAACTGACCTGAAAATACACATATTTCAAAAGAAAACAACTGGGTCATGAAGTTAAATACATATACTGTCTAATAGAAAAAAAAAACGATCTCAGTTAACAACTCAAAATAAATTACTCCTATACAAAGCGGTCTTGAAGCCAATATGAACAAACCGGACAGAACTGTGGGGAACAGCGGCAAATTCTAATATAGAAATTATACAAAGGATCTAATCCAAAATACTAATAATGATTTTAAATACACCAACAACGCCGTACATCGAGATGCAGAAATAACTTATGTAAAGAAAGAAATTACATACTGAATAAAAAAATACAAGAACCGGTTGCGGGAACACCCAAATCACCAAGCAAGGAATTTGATGCAGATGCGTAGAGCTCATAGGTTAAAACGTAAAGTGCCTAGTGAGTTAGTATAATTAAACAAAAAGTGTAGTGGTAATTATTTCTTTCCCAGAACCAATAATAGTTTAATGGACTAAGTGGCATATTAATGAAAATGTTTGCATATTAATGGATATGTAACGGATATTATCGATATGTTCGAAGAAAATCCTTCGCTTTCCTGGTCCACATTTTTCATCTATTTTTCCTTGAAAAATTAATTGGGGATATTTGATTGTGACTGTTTTTATTGTGGCTACCAACTCTTTTCCTTTTTGCATTCTTAATAAAACGTCATGGTTGGTATAGTGCGCGCAAGCACTCTTAACCATGGAGCTGCGCGAAGGCGGAGTCAAATTCACGTAAAGGCAAAAAGGTTCCATTGTAAATGGAATTATACAGTGCATAGTACAATGCGTTTCACACAGAAGTGGTGACTAAACCAAATTTCATCTACTGCGCCGTGGTCAAGAGTGCTTGCGCGCAACGTGGTTGGTATGGGATATCTTCAGGATTCGACGATAAAGCCACTTTTCGAAAGCATCAATTTTTTTACAGGTAGCATCTGTGAGAGTCCACGACTCAACTTCGTACAACGGTATAAAAAATATATAACAGAGTTAATAGTTCAACCGACATAAATATTACTTAATGCTTACTTTGTAAAAAATTCAGATTATAATAAATTGGGATGTCACTCATAAAAAAAGTCTGCGTACATCAAGTTATTGATTCTTGTTTTGCTCATTAAGTAATGATACATGGCGATCCTGAGGTCAGTGTTAGTCAGTAGCTCCACTGTTATACTCTACTGTATACCCAAACACAAAGTAGAAAGTAATAAAAAAATAATAAAATAAGAAATAAAAAAAGTTAAGTTAATCAAACCGTAAGAGAAACTAGCGAAAATATCGAAAGCAGAAAGTAATAATTGCCAGTGCATTTCCCCTTCACCTGTTTAGTCGGAAGCGCTGTTGTTTTTTACGTTATATTCCAGGTTTCTCTACTTCGAGCAATATAATTTTTGTCATCAGTTTGATAACAGCGCTTTAAAGACTTATCCCACGATAGCTTTTGGGATCATCTGTTTCACCTTTTTTAAATAATAGAATGCTTATACTTTTTCGCCAGGCAATCGGTATTTTTTTATATATACATTAATTTTCTCAAATGAAATACGTAGTTTCTCAGTCACTTTTTTTCCACCGGACTTTTTCCTGAGTATTTCGTACAACTCCGGCCATTTAGGATTTTTTCAGTTTGGATTCATAGCTGATATGATTTTGCATATTTAAATTTTTGTATTTATCATGTTTCATTTATTTTTTCATGCTACTTATTTAAATATTGAACAAAAATATTTTCGAACAATTAACGTTGAACACCTGTGCATCTATGACTTATTCAAAACTATCAATAATTATCTTGAGTTAAAGATACTAGATAAGAATGGATAAAGCATATATTATATTGATTTTTATGTAAGGTAAAATGTAAAATTTTAAAAACATTGTTTGTATTTTGAGAACTATTTCTGAAGTGGAAATTGAAACGTCAATCAACTTACTTTAACCTTTAGTTGTCGCTTATTCTCATTTAAATAGTAATTACTAAAGCCACAAAATAGCTTCAGAATAATATTAAGTACGAAAAAACAAAATTTGTTTAATGTATTAATGTTTGTATTTTGAGAATGAATTCTGAAATGGAAATTTTTTTTTTTTTTTTTTTATTTAAATTAATGTGTCTCGGCTGCAATGGCCATTGACACAAACAATATAATATACAATATATATACAATTATTACAATAAATACATATTACTGATTGCTACAGTTACTCTATAAGCTTAGAACCTATGATTAAATAATACAATAGTTTTATCACAAAGATAAATATAAGTTAAGGTAAAGTACAAGAAAAACAAGGGGTCATATTCTGTTAAACAACTGAATGTCTTTCAAGAAACCAATTAGCTTAAAGACTTGATCGGGCGAGTTTAAAATGTCTTTGATATTTGACTTAAGTTTATGTTGCACTCTGTGTTTTGCGTACCGGGGACACTCGATTAGGATATGTTTCACAGTTAATACACTTGAGCAGATTTGGCAATTGGGCTTCGGCACGGATTTCATTAAATACTCATGTGTAAATCGGGTATGTCCTATTCTTAACCTTCGGATGACAGCTTTTTCCTTTCTAGACATTTTTGGAAGTTCAAATTTTTCAACAGTTTGCCGGATCTCATGTAATGCACTCTTGATTGTGTTCCAGTAGGTTTGCCAGGTATGATACTGTTGTTGCTTAAAAATTTGCTTTAAGTCATTACAGATTTGAATATGTTGAGCTTTTGAGGATTTACTGTTTACACAAGAAGATTGCTTGGCTGATTGGTCTGCTTTTTCATTACCAGGGATGCCGACATGGGATGGTAGCCAGATGATCGTGACATCTACACCTTGAAGAGCGAGAGCACTGTGTATCCTATGGATTTCTTGCACTAAGGGATGCTGAGAGTATAGGCCTTTAATCGATTGTAGTGACGACAGCGAGTCTGTGCATATTGCTTGGTTTTTATGATATGTTTTTAGTTTTTTAAAAGCCTCTAGTATCGCATAAAGTTCTCCAGTATATACGCTGCATATACTCGGTAAAAAAGATGATTTTATTACTTCATCATGTGTGGTAACGGCACATCCAACGCCTGCTTCGCTTTTGGAGGCATCTGTATACAAAATTGTTTGGAATTTGTTCCTGCTTATGATTTCTTTGAAGTGTTGCCTTATGAGAAGGCTTGAGGTTTCATGTTTACTGTATTCTAATAGGGAAGTGATTGAATGTGGGATTAGTGTATTCCAGGGCGGAGTATCTGGGATTGGGAAGGGATGTGTTTTAGTAAGGTCGATGGTGTTTCTTAGAGTTAATTTGTGGATATCTATTATTGATTGGATCCTTTGCGAGGTCTCCGGAGGCGATGTTGAAGTAATTAAATGGTAGACTGGATTGGATGGGTTTGCGGATACGGAAGCAAAGTAAGATTGAAGAAGATACTCTCGTCGAATCCAGAGAGGTGGTTCATTAGCCTCGCAGTAAAGGCTATCTATGGGACTAGATTTGAAAGCGCCTAAGCAAAGACGAATAGAAGTGTTATGCACAGAGTTCAGTAGCTTTAAGTCAGATTTTGATGCAGACATGTATATGATGCTGCCGTAGTCCAGTTTTGAGCGGATTAAAGCTCTATATATATTAAGTAAGATGGTTTCGTCCGCACCCCATGTGTACTTTGATAGTGCCTTGATGATATTGAGTCTCTTCATTGCATTGCCCTTTAATACACTAATATGCTGTTTCCAAGTTAGCCTACTGTCAAACGTTAAACCAAGTATTTTTTGATGGGTGACTAGTTGCAATGGAGTTCCATTAAGGGTGATAATTGGACTTTGGCTGCAGGGTCTTCTGCTAAACCGAATTAATTTTGATTTAGTCGTTGAAAGAGCTAATCCGGTTTTTTTGGACCATTCGCTAAGTTGATTTACAGCGGTTTGGAGTACGTTGTTTGATTATAGAGGGCAAAATAAAAGGTAAAAGAGATGTAGGAAGAAGACGAACCTCCTGGCTACGAAATCTAAGGGAATGGTTTAGTCTGAGCTCTAGCCAACTATTTAGAGCTGCTGTAAGTAAAATAAGAATTGCCATGTTGATATCCAACCTTCGTTAGAAGATGGAACCTTAAGAAGAAGAAGGAGTACGTTGCAGGTGGCGATTGTACTTTTTCCCTGACAATATAAAATAAGGTCATCTGCATATATTAAGTGCTTGACTGGTGGACAAATACTGGAACAAATATCATTTATTGCAAGAATGAACAGTGTTGTACTAAGTACAGAACCTTGTGGAACTCCATTATTTTGCCCGAATGTCCCCGAAATTTCTAAATTTGTTTTCACTTTGAACGTTCTTTGTTGTAAAAAGTTTTTTATGAAGGAGTAAATATTTCCTGTTATCTTGTATTGACGAAGCTTTTCAAGAATGGCTTGACGCGAGATAGTATCGAAAGCTCCTTCAATATCAAAGACAGTAGCGATCAAATCCTGTTTATTTGAAATAGCGGAAGCTATTTGTGTTTGTAGTAGAACTAAATTGTCTAGGGTTGAACGGTGACGTCTGAAACCGGATTGCGATGAGTCAATTATTGCATATTTTTCGAGAAGCCATGTTAATCTTGAATTAATCATTTTCTCAAACAGTTTACATAATGAACAGGTTAGGGAGATAGGTCTGTAGGATTTTGTTAGGTTCGAGGGTAGATCAGATTTTTTTATTATTATGATAATTGATTCACGCCACAGTTTGGGCAATTGCTGAGTATGCCATATCTTGTTATAAAGATTCAGCAGTG
The DNA here is from genome assembly GCA_918026665.1 of Diabrotica balteata. Taxonomy (NCBI): domain Eukaryota; kingdom Metazoa; phylum Arthropoda; class Insecta; order Coleoptera; family Chrysomelidae; genus Diabrotica; species Diabrotica balteata. Next base: position 68,545,384 of record OU898277.1, read on the forward strand.
TTGCGAGGCTGGAATGAGATAAATTTTTGATGAATATAATTGGGATATTGTCTGGTCCAGCGGCGGAGTTCCTACAAGAGGATAGTGCAAGTGCTAATTCTTCTTGTGTAAAAGGAAGGTTAATAGCATCAATGTCGTGACTACTAATTTGTGGGTTAAGAGAAATTTGTATATTCTGGTCATTTGGACTTTCAATCTGTTCCACATCAGACCTAAATTTCCATGCAAAACTTTCAGCCATGATTTGAGCAATTGTCTGGTTATCTGTTATAACTTTTCCATTCAATGATATTGCTGGAATTTTTGGAGGTGTTTTATGACCTTTCATTTGTCTTATTTTTATCCAGACTTGAGATGGTGGAGTATCACTAGTAATTGTAGAGACAAAATTTTGCCAGGAATCTTTTTTGCTTTTTTTAAGGACATATTTCGCTTTGGCTCTTAGCTTTTTGAAATAAATTAGGTTTTCTTGAGTTCTTCTTTTTCGATATCTGTTGAGGGCAGTTTTGCATTGACGTACACTTAGTTCACATTCTGAATTCCACCATGGTACTGCTTTTTTTGAGGGGCATATTGTTATTTTTTTTACATGATTTTCTGCAGACATAATAATGCAGTTATTAAAGAGAGTTATTGCCTCGTCTATAACTTCAGATTGTTGAAGTAATAAAATATGATCTTCGGCGCTAGTTTGAAAATTATTCCAGTCCGCTTTAGCGATATTCCATTTAGTAATGGTACAAAAATTTTTATTGCTATTTGTTATGACTATCGGAAAGTGGTTACTATCATATAAGCTATCTAAAGTATACCATGAGAGTGAATCGGCAGACTTGGGATCACATATGCTTAGATCGATAGAAGAATAAGTTCCTGAGGCGATGTTAAAATATGTACTGGCTCCACTATTCATCAGACATGTATTATTGCAACTCAATACGGTCTCTACGGTTTTTCCTCTACCAAATGTTTTCTTTGAGCCCCACATGGTATTATGGGCGTTAAAGTCTCCAACTAGTATAAAAGGACTGGGAAGTTGGCGAATTAAGTCATCTAACTCGGTTTCTGTTAAGTTATAATTAGGTGGAATATATGTACTGCATATGGTTATTTGGTCGGGACACCAGACAGTTATTGCTATGGCCTCCAAATTGGTGGTTAGGATATATTGCATAGAGAATAAATCATTAGACACGAAGATAGATGTTCCCCACTTGCTCTTGTAAACGTAGGCCGAAGGAAATGGTAACCTTCAAAGTTTTTAAGTTCACGTCTATGTGTTTCCTTGAAATTGGTTTCTTGAAGGCAGATAATATCTGCTTTTGTATTATTGATTAATTGTTGTAAGCGTTCTAGGCGAGGGTAGAACCCATCGCAGTTCCACTGCACTAACGTGAAAGTAAAATATTTTTAACATTGAGAACGTTGAGAGGTCAGAGAAGAGTCGGTGAGATAATCTTCATCATTATTTGTAGATTGCGATGTTGTGCTTTCAATTTCTGAATTGTCGAAATTAAGTTGCTGTTTAATTTTCTTAGAAATCCTTGTGAATCTATTCTTAATTGTTCTATCTTCCAGTGAAGGGTATATTCTAAACATGTCGTCGAGTAATGATCGAACATTTTCAGTGAACTGCTGTGCTTCTTGTAGAGGGTTATTACTGCCGAATGAGTTTTCCAGAAAGGCAAGAAAATTTTCAACCGGTAAGGAGAATAAGTTTGGATTTTCTTGATAAAGTTTATTAATTGTTTTATTAATTAATAATATATAATAATAATTTAATAATAGTAATTTTATTAATCGGGAGAAGGCATTTTTATGTCTTTGACGGGTAAGTTAGTAGATGTGTATGTTTCTTGGGAGGTAGAATCGCTGAAGTCAGAACGAGTTCGTTTCTGACCAGTGGTAGGAGGAAGAAATTCATTGTTTGTGGCGATAGAAGTGGTCGATATCTCGACAGTTTTTATCTGTTAACTGAGAACCGAATTTTGTGTTGTGTTTGGCGGTGCCATATTGTTTGATATTGGGGTAGCAGGGATGGGTTCAGCTGGGGACGTTTGTTCATTTGGGAGAGGATTGCTAGGGGGATTTTGACAGTTATTTGCTGTATGTCCATGTTTTTTGCATAGAAAACATGCCATTTTGTCAGTAGAGAGAAATATTCTGTATGAATTATTGTCGAATGGAATTATTAATGATGTTTCGATTTCAAGGCTATCTGTAGTTGGGGTAACGTATACCTGTCTTCTGAAGCTCATAATATGCGTGAATTCATCACCGGGGATTCCAGCTTTGATGTGTGACACTGGTGAAGCAAGTTGAAGACCTAGATCTTGAAGGTGTTTTTCTATAATTTCATGAGGTATTGATGGACAGACGTTAGAGATTATTAGTCTCTTGGCTGGGGTTACCAGTCTTCTTACGGGTAGTTCTACAGAGTTGATTGTAATCGTGGGATTTTCTGTTAAAATATGTTCGACGAGTTCAGAGTTTGTTAAGTAGATGCATATCCGATTATTGGAAATTCTTGAGGCGAAACATATGTTTTTGGGACTAACAATGTTACCTATGGCTTTGACGTAGTCGAGTAGTACTAAGTTTGGTTCAGCATGTATTAATATTGCTTGATCTTTTTTAGGATATTTCGGTTTGGGTTTTGACATCGTAGCAGTTGCATATGAGTTTGGATTATTACTGATGATGTTGTTTCCAGACATGGTGTTGCTAACTGTAGGAGAACATTGATTTAAGTTGTTACTCATGTAGTCAAAAGTAACTATTTATGATTTTATTGTATTAAAGTTTCAAGTGATAGGCAGCAAATGTAACGCATGTCTGTATTACTGGTTGCCTGTCTAAAATTTCGACGAGCCCGTCCTTGATAGGACTGACTTATGTCGAATATGGCAAAAAAAAAAAAAAAAATGTCAACACAGCTGATTGTTTTAGTTAGAAAAGTATTAATAATAAATTTCTTACTGAATAATATTACAGCTTTTCACGTTAAAAACTCTACACAACAATCACTAATCACTTTTTGATGGTAATATACTTTTAAAAACTGGTATTTACTGTGATAAACGGCAAATTTTTACACTGATTCACAGAGCGGTATGTACTCGTTCGAATCAATTGGACGTCCGAAATGGAAATTGAAACGTCAATAAACGTATTTTAAACTTTTTATATACCTCCAAATTTATTATATAAAAATAATTTAGTTACTTATACATAAAGGTACTGTAATTTCATAGTTATTCGTTAAAAGACTCTTTTACTGAATAATATGGTGTTCAGATAGATAGGCTTTTGTCATTTTACGGAACTTAAAAAAAAGTTGCAGATTTAAGTTACAAAGCGAGATGGTTGTATAATTTTTTTTGTCGAATATAATATAGATTTCCTCAATAACTCACATTAAATCAATATAAAGGAACCATTTAAGGTTGCTATCTATAAAAATACTAAGAAATTTTACAGAATCAACGATACTGATCTGGCTGTCTGTTATTAAGAAGCAAAAGTTAAGGAGCTCCTTTAGAGGATAATCCTACTGTCCTATTCACGTTAAAAGATAGTAAATTAGAGTCGGACCAGGTTATTTGAAATAGATCATGTTATGGTTGCATAAAGATTTGCAACATAAGACTTCCTCCAGATGACACTGGTATCATCAACAAAAATAAAAAAATTTTCACCGATTTTTAAGTTAGTAGTGTCATTTATAAAGATAAGCAAAAATTGAGAATGAAATACTGAACCTAGTGGTACTCCACATACAATACTTCTGTGAATAGAGTATCATTTACTCTAACTAGTTGTTTCCTACTTCTCAAGTAAGATTGGAACCATTTCAAAGAAATATCTCGAATTCCGTAGAAATTTGTTTTTTTTATTAAAATGTGACTTACACAATCAGAAGCTTTGGCGTGGTCATAACAAACAGTAGCATTGTTAAGATTATTGTTTAGTGTTTGATAGACCTCATGTATTACAGAAAACGTAGCATCACTGGTATATTTATTAAATAAAAATCCAAACTGATTTTATAATAACATGTTATTTCAACAAGAAAGGCCATAAATCGGGCTTGTATACGTCTCACAATAATTTTAAATAGGACCGATAGTAAGGATATAGGCCTATAGTTGCAAACATTTGAGTTTTCACTATCCTTAGAAAGGGGAATAATAATGGCTGCCTTTAGGCACTCTGAAAATATTTTTTTTTTCAAAGAAATCATTAATTGGTGAGACCGGGACTTCCAATTTAAGACAGTTTAAAATTTTTTTTTAAACGGACATGGTCAGAAATGAGGAAGTACTCAGAAGAGCGGGCTTACAGGATAGGGAATATTTTAGTTATGTAAAAAGTAAGAAGACTGCATACTTGGGGCACATATTAGGAGGAGAAAGATACACTTTTTAGCAACTGATACCCGAAGGGAAGATAGAGGGTAGGAGAAGAGTTTGGGACGTAAAAAAATGGCATGGCTGCGCAATATTCGACAATGGACAGGAATCCACAGGTATGAAATGCTTCGCAATGCTGCTAAAAATAGAATTATTTAATCCTGAATATTTAACATCTCACCTGACAAGACGATGTACGGTGGACGCCTATGCAGAAATGCACGGCACCTTAAGAAGAAGAAAACATTTTTTAAGGGTAGTTCATCAGTACTACAGGAAGATTTGCTTTTGATACTACTAACTGTATCTGTTAGATTGATCAACTGTTCTTATAAAGAATGACTTCAATACCTTTTTTGAATTAGGGAGATTAGGGAGATTTTACTTACATTAACGAAGTATTCATTTATATTTTCAGTGTTTGGAAGAGAAAATGTTAGAGCTGTGTTCCTTGGTACTTGAATATTTATTCAGTATCGAATTTCTTGATGAACAGTAGTGAACGCATATTTTTGGCTGATATGCGGATACCTTTGGTATTCCAGGATTTGTGAAGTTTAGACTTCATTGTAATTAAAGGAAATGCCTTATTAAAAATACAGACAAGTCTACCTAAAATATCACTGCAATTGTATTTTACGTCCACAGAGGAAAAGTGAAGTCAAGCACAAATTTTGGAATTTACGAAAGTTCTAAACCTAATAGTTCTAATACCTAAACGTTAGGTTTTCTAAAATGGTTTGTTAAAAGTGTTAAACTTGATATATACTGCTTTATGATCAGATAGTCCTGCATTTATTGTAGAGTGTTCATCAAGCCGTGAGAAATTTTAGACAATATAATTATTTAATTGTGGTTAATGTTGTTTTAGTAATCCTTGTAGGAGAATTAACGTGCATTGTGAAACATGATACATGGGAATAATAGGTGTGCAGAGCTTCTTTAATACAACTAATGAAAATAAAATTGTACTAATAGACTTTAAAATCCACAAGGAAAATAATTCCTGTAGCTGGCTGTATACCACGTATCACAAAAAAAGAGGTTAGTCTTCGTAAGTGGGTATATTTATTTAAAAACCCTTAAAAGGGCTACATAAAAAAAAACAAAATCGCTAGGTTAAAATGCCTGAGCCACCAAAAATACATGGGTAAAAACCCTTTAAATTACATATAGTTATAAAAGATTATACATCTTGTTGTTAAAAAACTGTGATGTTCAGTATTAAATTAAATATGACTAAAGGTAACATACATTGCAAAAATTGAGTTCCAGAGCCGGGGAGAAAACCTCTACGCACGGAGAACAGCTGGAAGCTCCAGCTGTTTTCAAAGAGTTTCAGACGCTACAGACCATAATGACGCAACTATTTGAAGCTTTGAAAAAAGTAAGTCTTAAGATGAACTTGGAAAAAACTAAAATATTGACAAATACACCGAACATTAGAAAAATAACGATGAACGACATAAATTTAGAAACAATAAGCAAATACATCTACCTGGGGCAGATAATGAAAGTTAACAAAGAAAATCAAACTGCCAAAATTATCAGCAGAATAAGATTAGCGTTGGCAGTATTTTGATCTGAGTTTGATCTTGAAAAGCACTAAAATAGAACAATAATTGAAAACCAGAATTTACGATCAGTGTATCCTCCCTATACTCACGTATAGTTCACAGACGTGGACACTCGCCAAGTCTAATATGGGTAAAATATTAAAGGCACAAAGAGCGGTGGAAAGATCAAAGCTCGGGGTGAGATTTATGGACAAAAAAACAAACAAATGGATTAGAAGCAAAACCAAAGTAAAAGACACAGGAGAACATGCTGCCAAATTAAAATGGAGCTTTGCAGTACACAATGCCTGACTGTAGGATAAGAGATGGAACCACGAAATACAACAACGGAGACCATGGTTAGAAAAGAGAAGCAAAGGAAGACCACAAATGAGATGGGCGGATGACATTAAGAAGATAGAAGGACACAACTGGAAGCAATTGGCGCAAAATAGAAGACACTGAATTGATTTTGGGGGAGACTTATGTCCAAAGTTAAATTACTTAACGCTAAAGAAGAAGTTGGAGTTATTGAATATCCAAAACATATATATCTACCTTTTTATATATTACCATAAAGCTGTCTCTTCAAAATAAATAATTTTAATAAATTAACACACGTTTCCAAACAAATTAAACAAATACCCCTTCTTCAGCTTAAGTAATCAAACTTTGGACATAGGACTCCCCCAAATCAAGCTGTTAGCTATTACCCTTATAAACAATTTGTACATTTGGGATAGCAGGGAGATTGGCCTATAGTTCTTGAGATCTCATCTGTCTCACTTAAAAAAAAAAGTATTGTGTCAAACTTTCATACTAATCATCCGGGTCTTCTCCGCTGTGAAGAAATGAATAAATGAAGACCCCTTGAATAAATATAAATAACTTTCAAATAATGTAACACGTCACATTCATTTCAATAAACAATCTACATGTTACCTACTTCCTTTTATATTTGTTAATATCTCTCCCCTCAAGAACTTTCCCTCTATTTGTTAAATAGTTAGATACAATAAAACTAATGATCACCCATCATTAGTTTATCATAACAGTTTGAACTATGCTTTAACACTAAATAATAATTATTGAATCGGCATATAATTAGTATTTATTGGTGATTTATTTATTTAGTTTTAATTTTACTATACTGTTTTTGCTAGTTAATTTTACTTCATTTATTAAATCAATTTTAAAAGCATTTAGTATAGCATGTACCTTAAGACCTAAAGATGCATAGCAGATCATAGTATGCGAAAACGGTCGTTGGTGATAGAATAAATGGATTGTGAGTAAGTCTTATTCTTATTTCTTTTCACCTATTACCCTTTTTCTTATTTATATCGTCGTATATTATCCACATAATAGCATGAATAAATTATAAAACATAATGACCTTAAGACATTCAATTTTAACACATTTACCAGTTTTAGTTAGTTTAGTTTTCTTTCCGCAAGTCGTATAGATGTTTTGTGACAGTTAGACATTAATACTACTCTTTTTGTATCTTGCCACCTAGTACTCAGTACCTGAGCATTTAAAACTTGAAAATCAAACTCAACTCTTGACATATTTTCCACTTCAAATTATGGATGGTGCATTTTTACGATTGCTTATGTACGTGGCAAGGCAATACACACGACAAATTTAGTTCACTCAATAATTTTTTAAATGTCAAAAACGTACCAAAACATCAGAAAAACGTATTGTAGTAGCTAGTTTTTTCACCACACATTCACCTAAAGTACCAGCAAGTTTTACCTTCTTTACCAGAGTAAATATTAAGGTGATATATTATGTACTTGTTAAAAGAGTCAGACCGTTGCCTATTTTTCTCTTTTTATTAGTTAAAGTAAAGTGGAATGTACTGTTTGAGGGAAGACAGTCCCTTGAATTTGAGTATAGTTTTATCAATATACTGATAAGAATTCTCTGTTCTGGCTTTCCAAAAGTATGCTTCAAACATAAAACAACTTCTTTCAAGTAATATACACTGTCTTGCGTGAATTACTAGGCTTTGTAGGATCATTATAGTATATTTTTGATAACAAATAGCAACATCGGTGCTATAGCCTTTATTATGACTGGGTTGGCAAGCGATTCATTATTCGACCAATAGTATTGTTACGATAATTATGGCGTTTATAACTATTAATATATTATGACTAATTCTGTTTCCTGTTCCAGTAAATTCGAAGTTGTTTACAGAAACCTTTAGACCCCAATTTTATGAGTAATCCACGTCTCGAGGCTTTTCAAACAGTTGAAAAACGAGTCGAGCGCCTTCACCAAAATACGAGATTATTCCATTATAATGTAGAAGGTCGCCGAACTTTCGAGATGACAACAGTTGTGTATATAAACGAAAGAATTTTTTATTTGGGGTCAGTCATAAGAAGATCGGGAAACGCGATTTAATTGTAACGAAACGAAAATAAATTATTTGTAATATAAATTAGGATTAATAAAGACTTTAATAAATTCGTAATTAGTTATCGTGAGTTTTAATAAATTAGAATATAGACAATAAATTAGAATAAAGACAAATAAATTAGAACTATATAAATATACCACAATGGTGCAGAAGTGGAATTTTAGATAAATTTAATTTGAATTTTTGAAAAGAAGTGAAATATGACGACGATTTACGAGCTCACAGTTACGAATTTAAGAAGGCATCTTGAAGACAGAGAATTAGCTTCTACCGGAAAAAAGGCTGAGTTAGTCCAACGACTAAAGAATGCTTTGGAGGAAGAAGGTTTAGATCCGGAAACTTATATATTTTAAGATGCTGTCATCGCGTCGATTTCTAAATTAGAAAACAAAGTCTCGTCTGATGTAGCTAAAGTTTCCTGTGATATCGCATCATTAGAGAATAAAGTCTCCGGCGACATCGCTTCCTTAGAAGACAAAGTATCTAACGAGATTTCTTCTCTAGAAAGCAAAGTTTCTGCTAATATCTCCTTGGAAATCTCTAAGGTCACTTCGGAGATGTCTGCCCTCCATGATAGAGTGTCTTCGTTAAAGAACCAAGTTGCTGCCGATATGTTGGCATTCGAAGAGAAGATAAAAGAGATGGAAAGGAAGATGGAGGAAACAGGGACAGCAGAGAGAAAAAACAATCCAATTATAGCAGAGACAAAAGAAGACGAGACGAAATGTAAGTTGGAAACACGGCCGAAATTTGAAGGAAGCGGAGGTTATGTTCATGTGCAAGTTCCAACTTTCGACGGAAAATCGTCATGGAACAACTACATGAAACAGTTCGAATCAGCTGCAAGAGCGAATGGATGGTCAGAAAAAGAAAAGGCTGTAAACCTGACTATAGCTCTTCGAGGAGATGCCTTAGATGTGCTCCAGACCATAGCCGTAGAGGAGACGGATGATTTCGAACAACTGAAGAAGAGGTTAAATATGCGATATGGCCACGAACACTTGGAACATGTATATCAGTCGCAGCTCAAAAATTGAAGACAAAAGAAAGATGAGGCTCTTCAAGAATATGAAGTAGATATCGCCAGATTAGTGCGATATGCTTATCCAACAGCTCCCGAAGACATGATGGAAAAGTTGGCCGTTCAAACATTTATTGATGGTCTTCGTGATCATGAGATGCAAAGAACACTACGATTAGCTCGTCACAAGACGCTGGTTGATGTCTTATCCGCCGCCCTCGAATACGAGTCAGCTACGCAGGCCTCTGGCGGTTACAGTAAAGTTAGGACTGTAAAAGAGGAAGAAGATGAAGATAAACTTGACCAGCTCGTTAATATCATGAAAAGTATGACATACAAGAAGACGAAGACCATAAGATGCTGGAATTGTGGCGAAAGTATCGCTGTGATAGCGATAGCGGCTTTCGCTAAAAGATTTAATTCTTTACACATTTCGCATAGCATAAAGGATACAGAAAACGATTATTCATATCGTTTCGTTCACGGCCTTCAAAATAGAGGGCGCCTTTATAAGCTAACTACACGGTAGTGAAGATTGGGAGACATTCGTTTTACTTTCCGAGTTTGAATTTGTATCAGCCCAAGTGTCTGACGATGGCTGGGATAGGCCGAAATGATCATAACACTTTAGTGATACCAATTCGAGCACGGGAAGTTTAACGAATTTGTCTCCTAGGCCATATAGTTGGCCATTTAATACATACAGCGATAGCGGCTTTCGCTAAAAGATTTAATTCTTTACACATTTCGCATAGCATAAAGGATACAGAAAACGATTTTTCATATCGTTTCGTTCACGGCCTTCAAAATAGAGGGCGCCTTTATAAGCTAACTACACGGTAGTGAAGATTGGGAGACATTCGTTTTACTTTCCGAGTTTGAATTTGTATCAGCCCAAGTGTCTGACGATGGCTGGGATAGGCCGAAATGACCATAACACTTTAGTGATACCAATTCGAGCACGGGAAGTTTAACGAATTTGTCTCCTAGGCCATATAGTTGGCCATTTAATACATACAGCGATAGCTGCTTTCGCTAAAAGATTTAATTCTTTACATGTTCTTGTTTATTTGAATCTTCATGAGGCTCTCCGTCACTGAAAAGATATTCGTCAGAAACTGAGCGAAGAAAAGATTTCTCTGGTTTTGACAAGTCACTTAGCTCTTTAACGATGTTTTTTAATGCTTTTTGCGTTTAAAAACGGCTGGTCATATTTCAGGAACTGCAAAGTGTTGTTAATCTTATAAGACTGTTGTACGAGCAAAAAGAATACTGGTTAATCGAAGACGCATTATATGAATTGTGCGAAAAAAATACGGAAAAATTAATTTTATTAGAGATTTTACTTATTTTTAACCACAACTGCTTTCACTTTTGTTTTTAGTAGTATTTTTCAGGTAAATACACTAAATATGTATCACAGCAACAACGCACAGAATTACTGTAGAAAAGTAAAGAATACTTGCTAACAAAGCATATTTTTCTCCATCGCAAGCGTTTGGATCCAGAGACATTTATATAAAGTTCAAAATATATAAAGCCATAATAAGAACAAATATTAACCTATGGCGAAGAAATATGGATCAGGACAAAAAAAACTAAACCTTATTAATACTTTTCAAACAAAGATGTTGAGAAGTATATTGGAACGTATATGCGACAACGGTATGTGGAGAATAGAAAATTATGCAAAATTAGAAAGATTGCACTATACAGGTTACCTTATGAGAATTGATAATACCAGGGCACCTAATAGAACGGTTGGTGCAACCATGGCTAAAGGTCAACCAGTAGAAAGAAGAGATGGATAAACGAGGGGGAACTGATGCCAAAGAAATATTACGTTTTCTGTAGAAATTGTTGGGAAAAATAATATTAATAAATATAAGTAACCTTATAATGTAACCTTATAAGTAACCTTATAATGTAATGTAAGGTTAAATATATTATATTTAAACATAAACATTATATCTGTTAACCCATTTAGGCCCAGTTGTAGAAAACATAATAAAACCAATAATTTCTTATTAAATATATATTTATGATATAATCTTAAAGCTACATGAAGAAAAAAACTACACGTCCATTTTTCTAACGTTGCGTTAACGCAACATTGGAAATGTACTTATAACATAAAAATATTTTCATTTTCACTTGTGGTAGTGTTTGAAACAATGTGAATTTAATGGTATATTACATTTTTTACATATAGAAACAGTTGTACGTCTACATAGCCTAAAAAATCTTCTCCAGTTTTTATTATTACATTCAATTATGTAGCCCACATCATCCAAACGCGAGGTAGATGCTAAGGATGAACTAAAGCCACGATCTCAAACAGATTGGGTGCTACTTTTGTTAACACTAACAAGGCTTCGCACAAGTTCTGACCTAAAATCTAACTGCGAAATTGGATTTTCCTCATGTAAAATTATTTTGTAGAGTTTACAGGCAATATCGACAACAGAGTGTAACACGTTTATAAATAACGGCCACCGCCATTTTTTCCAAGGATATTAATTCTATAATTAGCCACTCCATTGATATGTAAGTCCACTCTCCCCATGTGTTTATTATATTTAGCTATCATGTTGGGTTGTGGAATAGCGATATCTGTTCTTACCTTGCGATTATATCGTTTTACGCGAAGAACAAGCTTTACTGGATCACAATTGGTTGCCACCGTCACCACAGAATTATCGTTCCAACGCACAAAACTTATTTTATTAGTTTAATCGTAGCGACAATCCATAGCGCCGCGATCTTTTTTTCCAACGGATCATGTGTTCTCCAACGTACAATTTAACAGTCTGTTTTTACGTCTTGTTTCAGTGGCAAAATATACAAGTTTTAACTAACAACTTAAAGCTGGTAAATAAATTATTAAAGTATATCTTGTATGCGGACTTATCTTCAACGACCTTTAAAAGATTAATAACAACTGCTGTACTCATACTGAGCTCTTTTGAATTATTCTGGTTGGATTTTCCAGTATAAGGGACACAGTTTTATAAATATTTATTGCTAGATGCAGGGTACCACATTTTATATACGAAACGAACAAGATTCCCTTTTTTAAACATTTTTGCTGAATGACGGCCAAAGTATGGGACTATTTGTTCATCCATTAATAAGTATTGACTGAAAACACCATATTTAAAAAAACTTTTGTTCAACAGGTCGATTATATAAGACCAACTTTTGCAAATTTATGTTATTTATCTAGCTGTGTATGTTTATAATATAATAATATGTAAATATATGTTCCGCTCTATTTCAAGAAAAATTGTATTTCTAGCGATTGCAATCTTCACAAACTGATCTCCCTTATCCTCATCGGAAAACCAGTAAAGTTTTACACAAGGAAGAGTGTAATATCCGCTTAAAATCAATAATCCCTAAAAAATTTCTAAATCATTTCGATACATATCTTCCATATTTTCCTCAGCTGTTAGGTTATCAACTTCTGGAGGTAATAAACAAACATCTATCTCATCATCTACATCCAGAATTTCAACTATAGCTTGATAAAATAACAAACACCACGTGTTTATCAGGGGAATTAGGTTTACACAAGAAATTAGTTACTTCTACGTATTATACTATTGTCCCATAGTTGCGTTAACGCAACGCTATATTGAAAGTCCTGAAACGACAATATTTTCTAAAAACAAATACATTTTATGTTTAGTTGATTATTACTTTATATCCTTAAGCTTTAAAAATATCTTGAATGATAAAACAATAATACCCAAATATTTTAAAGCATTTTTTGATAATGTACCTCGCTTGTAATAGTTTTTTGGGTATTTTTAACGCTATTTTGAATTATAATTTTTTGGGTGTAAAATTTTTTTTTGAATCGTTAAATATTTCCTAACACAATACTATCCGCAATTTATTTATAAAAAAAAAATTTCAGTATGAACGTAAAAAAAATTGTATTTAATATGTTGCGTTAACGCAACTATGGGCCTAAATGGGTTAACAAATAAAAAAGCAATTAAAATAGCGTATCCCAAAGAATTTTAATTAATCATTTTACCCCAAAACCCGTAAAATAAGACAAAATCGTTCGTTGTTTATAACTTCTGTGAAAATTTACTTTACTTTTGCAATTGCTCTCAACGAAGAGTCTTATAGTGCTTAACTAACCCTCAAAATTTCAGTTCGATTCATTAATGATATAGGTTTAATAATATATTAAAGAAAAAACTCGTCATATAGCTGAGTATTAGTATGTCCTGAGAAAAACTTATTTTCTGGACTAAATAGTTTTTATAATCTTTGATAAATAAGAACACATCTTTTGACATGATCTCCCGAAGTGGAGAAAACGATCGTACACCCTCGACCGGACGGAGCATCGACGTCGGCAGCATAGGTCAATCTATTACCGTACAACTACCGATGCGATCGACCTATCATGTTTGGTCTGATATACGCTCGACCAAGCGACCGATAGTCGGTAGAGAATTTGCAGCAGCAAATATTAGTTGCGGTCATGACATCGACTGTTCACTTCAAAAGGACCGACGTTCCTCTGATCACACACCCTCGTTATATAATGGGCGAGTGGCGAGTGCCCGGCTTACGACCAATATCAATATAAAAGCCTAGCTGCCGAACTTCATTCTATGTGTGATTTGTGTGTTGTTCGGCCAGATTGCGTTTCAGCTGGTATTGTTCATGTTCGCCGTTTTATTACTAAATTTGTATATGGAATTTTTATTAATCGATTTGGTGAGAACAATGCCTTTTTAATATGGAATAAACTGGTTGATTTAATTAAATGGAATTTCGTATTAATATAAAACTGGAATTACCGAGTTCACATAATGAATGAGCACAAGTTTCCGAAGTTATCATGAAATTAATTGCAATACTATTATTTATTACAATAATAGTATTAATCAGAATGAAGGCGATCACCTATTATTCTGGCTATTATTAACCAATATAACAAATTGTAATTTCTAATTATTTAAACTTGTTTAAATTTGTATTCTAATCCATATTATTACTTGATGTTGATGTTGATATTGCCTCTATTCAAATTTACCATTCACAAACATTGTGTAGAGGCTCTATATGGAGCATATTTTAAATTATTTCCAATACAATTTTACAATATATGTTGGTGAGAAGGGGGATGTCTGGGACAAGGGAGGTGTGGGGCATTTCAAATTTTCCACCTTTAGATATTATGTGAACTATCGGTTCTCTACTTTCTCACCCGATGTATTACTGGTTGTAGCATTTCCTATTCGGATAGTGTTGTAGAAGCACATGTGTTGTGATAAAGACAGAATATTATTGATTTTCATTTTTGTAGGTACCGTTCCCGTCATAAAAAACTGGTACAACTCTTATAATCAAAAATCGTGTTTTTTAAGTTGGGTACGTTGATCTTGTCATGTGTGTCATTCTGATTTTTAGGGCACCGTTTCCAGTTCAACGAAAATATTATATAAAACCAGCTAAAAGTAAGGCTGTGTGACAGACCGCCAGTTTTGAGTATACTAAAAACTAAAACATTATCGAGTATTCTCGATCAGTCAGTCACATTCGATTTGTTTAAACATGCACCCTAAAAAATTCTCATATTAATTTTGTAATTTTCCATCATCTCAATTAAGTACACATACATTGATTTGTGTTTTATAAAAATTTATGAAAATATTTCAATTCAGAAATAATGACAGATAATCAATATTGACAAACTTCAAATTTTTATAATAAAACATTACGATGAGATATGGTATTGTAACTGTTACGTTTTGAAAAGCGTTTTTTCGCACCGAATATTTTCTGGTATATAATACGTAGGATAAAGTATAATGTTAGTTTTTTACATTTTTTTATCGTTTTCGAAATAAATAATAAATTATTCTTGGTAGTTTGCCTGTTACAAAACTTATTGACACAGAATACAGTTCGAGTTCGGTAGGTAATTGAAGTATAAAATTACAGTAGATGCATTCCAATTTTCTTTGTACCAGTACCCTAAGTTTTAAAAATTCTTCAAACATTTTGGATAATAACTCAACCCTATTTCTGCTTGTTTAATTTCTTAGATTAAGTTGTTTTTGGTAATGATAAAAATAATACCTATCTAAAATTTTAAACATTTTTGATCGTTATTTTTTTATTTAGATTTAGTGCAATTTCGTTATCTGTAACGGCAACAACGAATTTATTTCTGAGCCCAGGTTTACATTGGGAAAAAAAAGTGTACCAGTTTTATATGACGGGAAGTGTACAAGGTAAGAGTTTAACTTGTTTGTAAATTATTTTTTCTAATTAGTATAATATTTCAAGGCAATATATGTAGAAACCAATATAATGGTAAGCTTTTAATAAATTTTGTAAATTATATTATACAAAACACTGGGGCACCTTGAGGTTATGTTTGTTCACTAATTTATTGTAAAATGCTTCACTGGAAGGACTGGGATTTAGCATGCGTGGGATGGACATTGTCTCAGACCCCCCAGACCTCCCCTGTTGTATTATTTTTAATTTTATGTTATTTAAATTCTTTTAATAGTATACTTTTCCTTTGTTATAGTGTATGCCTCATAACTGGAAGAAAAACAATCCTGAGAGGACTGTACCATTAAAGTCTCGGATTGTGGAGGCCATTCAGCAGATTAAAGAAGGAAACAGCATAAGGCAGGCAGCAAAGACTTATAGTATTTCAAAATCGGCTCTTCAACGCCATTTGAAGAAATATGATGAAGCTCTCAACATAGAATGCGTTGTTTTTTGTTCTAATTTGATATGTTGTATGGTATTATCCGAAGAGCAAAAATTGGCTCTTGTAGAATATATCCTGGCTACAGGTAGAATGCATCATAATTTAACATCAGTTTAGGTCAGAATTCTAGCGAGACAATATGCAAGTGCCCTGAAATGTAAAGTAGGTAATTTATGAAAAGTTAAACAAATGGCAGAATATCACTGGTTCAAAGGCTTCATGGAATGCCACAAAGAACTTTCGCTACGTTCTCCAGAAGCTACAAGTCTGGGAAGTGCAAGAAGCTTCAACAAAACCAATGTTAATATGTTCCTAAATACCTTAAAAGCTATCTTTAAAAAGTATAATAATATATCACCCCAGATCGTATATTCAACTGTAAAGAAATAGAAATAAGTACAGTCAATATTCCACCCAAGGTTGTGGCTAAGCGTAGTAAAAAGCAAGTACTACAAGTGACATCAGCTGAGACGGGGGGAGCAAATCACTGGTCTTTTTATAGTAAATGCAAAAGGAAACGCTTTACCACCTGTACTTGTGTTTCTAAGAATCAGATATAAGATATTTTTCTTAAATGGTGCTCTTTTAGGCCGCATTGCACTAACTTGCGAGACAAATTGGATGTCAAGTGATCTTTTTAAACAGAGTCTAGAACCCACAATTCATCAAACAAAATGCACTAAGGATCAACCAATATTGTTAATTTTAGATAACCACGGGAGCCAAAGAGTTTTTAAAAAACCATTAACTTCTGAAGAATGTAACGACCCTTAAGAACTTATAATGCCAATGAAAATCCTGATTACACCTGAGCAAATCCGACCATCTCCTAAAGCTGCACAACGAAAAGAAGCTCAAAGAGGAAGGAAGAGAGGCAGAAGTCGTATTTTAACTAGTACACTAGAGAAAGCAGAGGCCGAAAGATTAGCTCTCGAGAGAGAAAGGAAGAAGTCTGGTAAGTTATCTGTAGCCATCCGCAATATTTCTAATAAGAAGCAAGTTTGTGAAGATTCTGAGTCTTCGTCCGAGGAATTACAAACTCCATATCAAGATACAGATGATAATCTAGAAATATATCTGAGTTCTGAGAAGGATGAAATAGAAAAAATAGATTGGAATAATAGTTCTGTGAATCTTAAGACTGAGATTTTGTGGTTGTTAAATTTTGTACTAAAAAGTCTGTTGTTTATTATGTTGACAAAATGTTGCAGTGTGATTCATTAGATAAAGTTTAAGTTCAGTTTATGCGTAAAAAAGGAGAAATCTGAAAATTTTATTTTCCGAATGTGGGAAGCAATAGCGTTATTGAGAAACAGGATATATTGCTTAAATTGCCTGCACCAATATGATCTGGAGGTACAGAGAGAGTAAAATTATTGTTTGTATTTTCGGTTAAATTGTTAAAATACAATGTACAATAAAGAAAAGTTTCTATTGTGTTGCAATAAAAACATTTATTAAATCCTGTCCCGGAACTCTCTACTAGTGTCC
Organism: Diabrotica balteata; assembly: GCA_918026665.1. Taxonomy (NCBI): domain Eukaryota; kingdom Metazoa; phylum Arthropoda; class Insecta; order Coleoptera; family Chrysomelidae; genus Diabrotica; species Diabrotica balteata. The sequence continues at coordinate 68,563,058 of OU898277.1, forward strand.
CACTCCTCTCAGTGGTATGGGACATTTGCAGCTTCTCACACTATCCATTATACTTCATTTTAAAGAATACTTATATCAGCCAATTTTTTAAAATTGTGTATTCCAAAGGACTATCTAACATACTCTAGCATTAATATTTCACGAGGAGCTAATAAATAATATAAACGAATATTATAAATGGATATAAAAAATAAAACTCAATTTTATTATAACAGATCATTATATAGTATGATGCAAAAGTATGGAATAGATTCGTTATTTTAGAAACAGACCACTTAAACTACGTCAATACTAATTTTTGAATTGCTATTGACCGCTATATATGGGTTTGATATTATGTCATTAGTGTTATCAGTAATGACGTAATCGAAGATTTTTTCAATACAAACAGAGGTCACGAAACTTCGGAATTTGAAATTTAGAAAGTCTCCTAATTGTCTTTGCAACGATGTATTATTTGAATATTTATGTCTACAGGCTTAACCAAAATATGTACTTAATTATATAAAATGGAATTACACTAAATACTTATTCACTTAACCAAATTACGTAAAGAAAGAATTTACTGTATGTTTTCTCATTGCATCATTGCTGTATAGGGTTAATTTTATTCTTCTTCTTTCTTAGCTTTTCCCTCTTTGACGGTCGCTGTTTCATACTCTTTGTTGCCACTCATTTCTGTCCATCGAGTCTTCGTCAATTAAACCTTTCTTTATCGAGTGCTCTACCACACAGTCCTTCTATCTTCTCCTCCGTTTTCTTCTACCGCTGCTTTCATAAAATTCTAACAGCTCTATCCTCCGTCCCATATAGTTTTAATTTCTACCTATGAGACTTTCTAACCTTCTGTTGCATCTCATCCTTTCAACACCAAGTTTCTTTATCTATAGAAGGTCCTTTACCAGATGATTTTCCTAGCACTTTCTTTCCCACTCGCACCATAACTGTTAGCTTCCCACCATTGATACTTTACACTATTTCCTTCAATATTTCTTATTCCTCTCCCCAAACCTCTATGAACTCTATCTATTCACGCTCTTTCTGCAGCAACTGGTGAGTCAAGGGTCCTCCAAAATTTTTCATTTTCTTGTTCTTCACATATTACCTGTGGGTCATAGGCACATAATTATGATGTTCACGTTGATATTGCCTCTATTCATAAGATCGTCAATTTCAATATTTCTTATAATTTTATTGTATATTACTTAACATTTGGTATAAATTAATTACATTAATAAACCAACAGTTTTGGTTAATCTTGCAAAAATAAATAGTTAAATAATTGCATCATTTCAAAGGCAAGTAGGAGAGCTTTTGAATGAGATATCACGTGACCTAAGTTAGTATTTAATAAAATAAAAAAATATCTAAAAAAAGTCTTTGTGATGTTGTATTTATGTGCTGTATGTATTAAATGCCTTCTTGTGAGCACTTATAAATTGTTTTAGATGTTAGGTTGTTTTCTTTCTTAAACCTTGTGATATTGCTTATTAATAAAAAATGCCAATTAACCATTTTTTCATTAAACCTTTGTTAGTAGTTTTTTTCTTCCTGAAATGTATTTTTGTTAGTGCAGGTGGTTTGGTAATGTGGTGGCTCTTATAGTTATTTGATAATTCTCTTTTTAGTATTTATGTTGTGGTTTAAGTAATAGTTTACATATCTACTGGTATGGGTTGGTTTTGTGTAAACTTTGCACATCCTATATCCTTATTTGTGATCAATACGTCCAGAAAAGTTAGTGAGTTGTTAATTTTTGTTTTACTGTTGATGCCCATGAAACATTTATTCAGTACTTCTATTCTATGGGACCAAATTTAAAACATATTTACATATCTCCGCCATACTGTGAGTTTAGGTCATATTTTTATACGTTTTGCTTAAATTTCTCCATTAAAATGTCTGCTAATGATGAAGATAGTGAAGAGCCCATCGTTTATACAAATATTGTTTACAAAAATCATAGTCTAGTTGAAAATAGGTTCTGTCTGTGCATATTGTTAATAGTTTTATTATAGCTAATAAAGGGTTTCCCAATAGGGACGTCCTGTTTTTGAAATGTCATAGCGGCAATTTTAAAAATGGTAGAACTGTCACTTGTTGACGTTTGTATTTAGTATACTCTAACAAATTACCATGGCAAGATATACGCTTGAACAACGTTTGGAAATTATCCTAAAATTTTAGGGTAATAATAGTTCTTTTGTGAATACCTATCGTGCATTACGTGAAAATTGTGGACCAAATTATCGTCGTGATGTATGTGTAATTCGTTGAATTACACTAACTAGATGGGGAAATGCTAGAACTCAGGACAATATTGCTGCTGTAAGAGCCAGTGTAGCGGAAAATGCAAATGCGTCCATAAATCGTCGTTCTCAAGAACTTGGACTTACCAGAATGACAACTTGGCGAATTCTGAGAAAAGATTTAGGCCTACACCCTTACAAGATTTATCTGACTCAAGAACTGAAGACACTTGACCATCATCAGCATCGTTTGTTTGCTGATTGGGCTCTAGACAAACTCGAAAATGATGGCGATTGATTTAAAAAAAAAATTAATCTATTTAGATGAAGCTCATTTTTGGTTAAACGGCTTTACAAATAAGCAAAATTGTCGTTTTTTGAGTGAAAATAATCCACATGAGATTCTTGAGAAGCTTTTGCATCCAGAAAAAGTCACTGTCTGGTGTGGTTTATGGCATGGTGGCATCATCGGACCTTATTTTTTCGAACATGGTGTAACAGTCAACGGTGAAAGGTATCGAACGATGATAACGGATTTTTTGTGGCTTCAATTGGATGAAATGGATTTGGATGGCATGTTTTTCTCAGGACTGTGCTCCATGTTATACTACTCCCCAACCATTGATTTATTGAAGAAAAAGTGTCCGAAAATATTGATTTTTCTTGATGCCAGAGATCCCAGGAGAATTCAGCAACTTCGACCAGAAGCTTGGCCTCCAAGAAGCTGCGATTTAATACCGTTGGATTATTTTTTATAAGGCTATGTTAAGTCATTGTGATCATATGTGAACAAACCACAATCTAATGAAGACTTGAAGAGGAACATAGAGCACACCATTCGTGAGATTAATGCGGATATTTTGCATAAAAAGACCGAAAATTGGGTTTATCGGATTCGCTCCTGCAAACGTGGTCGCGGTGGACATTTGAATGATATTGTGTTATTCGGAACATAATTGTTATCTACTATATTTTGCAATAAATTTGTTTTTTCTGATTTACAGCAATTTTTACCGTTTTCGTTAAAAAAACACCAGGACATTCTTATTGGGAGACCTTATACATTTAGTTTAGTTTTTGTTGTCAGTGTATCAGCCCTCTCTAGTTTGGTTCTTATAATTTTTAGTTTTTTCTAGAGGCACATTTCTGAAAAGGCCAATAATATCAAAACTGACTAGCATATTATTAGGATTGTAATCTATTTCGACTAGTTTTTGTAGAAAATACTATGGATTTTATATAAGGGTTTTTTTGTTATATGGTAATGATAATTATGTCTAGAAAAAACTTGTATACCTCTGTATTTTTAGGACTCCGTACGAATGCAGAGTCCTGCTGAAGTGGAAGCTTTGAATTTAGGTAGTGTTTTGTCTATTTTATTCTCCAACAATTTGGTTTGGTCCTTTTGTAGTTTTTTGTGTGATCACTTTATGTTTAATTCTGTGATTTTCTCATGGAATTGAATTTTGTTTATAATTACAATTGCTTTACTCTTAATTGCTGTTGATATTATTATGATTTCTCCGTTTTTAGAGATTGATTTGATAGCTTTGATTTCGTCTTTACTAATATTTGCGATGAAATTGTATTAATATATTTTATATAAAATTTTATTATGTTCCCGATTTATACTTATAAATTCATCATCTATTATGTGTTAGTTGCTACACACATATTATACTACTTTTTACGGATCCTGAATAGACAGAATATTTTTTGCTTCTTAACAAAAAACTTAGGACATTTAATATTTATAAAGGTTATATATCACTCAAATTAGGAAACAAATAAAAACAGCTACATTGCGTATATTCCGCTACATTCACATTGATTGATTGACAAGTCAGCCAAATCTAAAAAAAAAGCAATAGCTCACAGACTAATCAATATAATGGAAGACAAGAATCTGCTCTTTAAATATTAAAAACAACTTCAGGCAACAGTATTACATTAAACCAGATTACTGCTGTTTTTTATGGTGTTCATAAATATTTATAAAATCTTTGAAGTGTATTTAAATATGTGTGCCCCATTTTTGTCCCTAGTCTTATTTCAACGTTGTATTTTTTTTCTTTTATCCTGATTTTCAGTAAAAAGGGTTTCTTCACGGGCATTTTAATTTCAGACACATGTAACTGCACATGCTATTAACCTTCTGATAGATGTACGTATGTGGTACATATGAAAATCTACAGTTCCATCCTTGTATTTATAAACTAGAGTAAGTGGTAGCTGGTCTGTTTTAGTAATAATAATCCGCTGTCAAATTTATGGTTTCCGATGGTAAACAAGTGCGACCTTTTTATACAGTGTGGAAACCACTTATGGAATAAAATTGTTTGTGTCCTTATTATAAAAAATAATCAAAAACTCTGAGACACGTTAACGTTTAAATTTAAATGTGCGCTTTTTAAACATAAGTTTAAATGTACAGGGTGATCCACGCAAGTCTGGCATAGTCCATAATCCTCATTTTGAATGAAACACCCTGTATATTTTTATGTTTTTAAAATACTTTTAACAGCGTGATTTCAATGAAATATATCATGTAGGGTCTGTAATGAATAATACAAGGTAAAATTTTGAAATTAATAATTTATCACGTGTTATCGTATTATTTTAAATTAGCTAAGTACAGACAATAAACTTCTACTCTAAGTGTCAGTACACTGAATATTGGGGAAAATTTCTGTTTAGTAACCGTGTTAACATTTTTAGTCGTGAACAGCTAAAAACTGTATAGATAGTCTGCTAATTAAACTAAATCGGTAAATAATGCGGATTGTTATCAATCAGTTGACATGCTGTTGACATTTTACGTTACAATAATAAATTCTTAATTAAAAACCAATTTCTTGCAGAAATAAAAATGAAATATTGAATTAAGGCCCACCGAATTAAGATTTTAATGATGATCGGTTACGGGGAAAATTGTAGAAGTCAAGTTGAAGTAGCAAACTTATTTAATCAGAGGTATCCTCAGTTGCCTAATATTTCACAAGGTACTGTGTCTAAAATTTATGCACAATTTAGAGAATTTGGATATGTAAAACCATTAAAAAGAAAATCAAACTTCATTGAAGATGAAGTCAAAGTGGATATTTTGTTAAGTGTCGCAGAGAATCCAACGTCAAGTTCACGTCAAATTGCACGTCAAAATAATGTGTGTCACACAACTGTCCTAAGGTGTCTCCATGAAGAAAACTTCATCCATATAAATTGACATTTGTGCAGGAGGTAACATGGAAGAAGACGATTCGGATTGTAGAATGGATTTCTGCAAAAGAATGAGGGATAAAATTAACAAATGAAATAGCTCTTGGCACAATTATTTTTTCTGATGAATCAAAATTTACATTGAACGGAGAGGTAAACTGACAAAACTGTAGATATTGGTCAGCGGAGAATCCTCATTGGATGCGTGAGACCCACACTCAGTATTCTCAAAAGTTAAATGTTTGGGCAGGTATTATAGGAGATCATATTATTGGTCCTATATTTATAGATGATAATTTGACAGCGGGAAAATATTTAAACATGCTAAGAGACGATATTCTTTCTTAGTTCGCTAACTTAAATCCCAATCCAATAGATCCGACCCTACCGCATGAAACTGTCTGGTTCCAGCAGGACGGTGCAACACCCCATTATGCTTTAATGGTCAGAAATTAAGAAAGTACTTGAATGAAATCTTCTTCAATAAGTGGATTTGATGAAGGGGACTAGTGAACAGCCAGCTAGGTCGCCAGATCCTACGCCTTTTAATTTTTTTGTGGGGTTATCTCACGAATAAAGTATATGCAACACAATCAACTATCATTGAAGACCTCAAAAAGTAAGGATCACTACAGAAATACGGAATATTTCACCTCAAACTTTAAACAAAGTTCGGAACGAGTTTTATAGAAGACTGTGTTATTGCTAACAACAAGGTGGAGAACATGTTGAGCATTTATTTTAATGTAATACAATCAATTACCTCGGGTATTCTATGATTTCATTGTCTTGAAGAAAATAAATAATTTCAAAATTTCACCTTGTATTATTCATAATAGACCCTACATGATATAGTTCGTTAAAATCAGGTTGCTAAGGAGCTTTTAAAAACATGAAAATATACAGGGTGTTTCATTTAAAATACAGATTATGTACTATGCCAGACATGCATTGATTACCCTGTACATTCAAATTTATGCCTCAAAAGCGTACATTTAAATTTAAAAGTTAAGGTATCTCAACGTTTTTCTAAAATAAGGACACAAACAATTTTATTCCATAAGTGGTTTCCACACTGTATCACGGTTTATACGTTTATTGTTTTAGGCGATATTTTTTTATTTATTTATCAATAATAGGTCTAACCTACTTTTATGTACTTACAATTATAAAATTGCAGTAGCAATACAATAATTTATACATAAAGAAACTAAACTAATTAATTCAACTGTTTATTTGTTTTGCACAAAAATGCTGCCACTGGTTACAAATAGTTCAGAACCAAAGTAAATTTCTTAGATACAAAATGAAATCTAAATGTAGGTATCTTACAAAAACTTAGACTACTAAAGAACTCAGGCTACATGTAGTTTCAACACACTAATAAACTTGCAGAAAATTATGTTAAAAATTCAAGAATATATGCATAAATACTTACGATAGGTGGTACTCTAGACATTTATAAATTAAAACCAACGTTAGTCCGCCTAAAGGGTTAATGAAAGATGATAATGTGATCCTGTGTTCCTAACTGGAAGTTTTATGAACATTTTAGAAATTAATAAAGGGGAATCAACCATACAAGTATTGATTTTTAAAAATAATTTTAGGTCTGCCTGGTTTCTTCGCACTTTTAACGTTGGTAATAAAAATGTATTTTTATGCAATATAAATTAAATTGCAATTTACTAATTTTTGCAAAATTTGCTTTATCTGCTTTGATACCGTACTTTATCTGTGCTTGCTCAATTCTGTGAATATGGCAGGTATAATAGGGGTTCCAGACTAGATAACAATATTTTAATAGGGTTCTAACACGACTACAGTATAGTAGTCAAATAGTATTACTTTTAAAGTCTGATATATTTCTCTTAACAAATCCTGGCATACCTGGAGCTCTAAAAAGTATCATGTACATATGGTTAAGAAATGAAAGTGTGGAGTCCATAATAACACCAAGATCTGGAATAGGTATGATTTGGGACAACTATGAACCCTTTATTCTCTTTTTAAAATTATATCTTGTTTAGTTTCTTTGTAAATATCATAAAATGACACTAATTTAGTCTGTCAATAGACACAAAATTATGATTTGTAAATCGGCATATAAATCACAAACCTTCTTTAGTAATGTCATCCCAGTAATTTCTCCGCTATGTGTACTTATATAAATATATATAAATATTTTTCGATTTGATCGAAAATAAATTCCATAGTATACGTATTACGATTTCTTAAAAAAAAATTTTAATAAACAGATATCCCTATTTGATTTAGAAAATGCAGAAATTAAATTAATTCGAGCCGTTCAGCCACAACATTTTTCTGGAGAGTGTAATGAACTTTCTCAAAATCTCGCTGTAAAATATTGCCTACGTCGTTTGAATACATTTATTCAAAGTGGAATAATTAGGTGGGCGATTTTCCAAGTCCCAATATAGTTTTAAACAAAAACATCCGATTTTGTCGCCAAAGCCGATACTTTTACGATAGTATTAAAAGATAAAAGAAAAAAGTACTGGATTCTGTTTATTATCAAAAATATAATTTGGAGATGTAGTCGTTGTTATCGTCGTAATCCTAAACCTACCCATGGATACTATGCTTACTGACTCCTCGTCATAAGGGTACGGACATACCGAATATACAGAGATGAGCACGGCGGAGGTCGCAGTCGCAGTCGATGTTTACATCGATGATGGGCAGAACATACCTTAAAATACCTTTCTTTCAGTGTTATTTGCAATTTATGAGATTACTTGATGAGATTTATTTATGTGTTTCGGGAAAGATAGCTCTTTATATTATAAAATTATGTACATGAGCAAAATTAGTGACGACAGTGAATGCCTGTCTTCAAGTAAACATTAGTGTGTCACTTGTAATTCTTTAAATCGCCAGCTTTCGCGTCATCCTTTAAATAAAAAAGGCAGTATCTAAGAGAATACTGAAACGGATAAAATGTGTGAATTGACAAAGTTCAAAAGAACTGAAAGAGAAGTGATGGAAAAAAAAAATACTAAAAATAGGGCTAAGCTCAGAGGAACAAATTTAAATGGCCAAAGAGACACTAAATCTCAAGTGAGTGTTCGGGCTAGCTTCAATGCACTGGATTGTGGCTTTAAAGATTTAAACAGATAGCAAGGATACTGAGCTAATGAGACAAGAAACGAAATGAGACCTGGTAATATCAAACGTGATACAACTAAAGAAGGTCACTGGGAATAAATTTATAGAAAGAGAACAATAAGAAGAGAAAAGAAGGGCGCCAACTCAACGATAGTTGAGATTTTGAAGTAACAAATGAATCTGGAGGTAATACTCTGAAATACAAAAATACTAAATATTAATCTTGTTTTGCTATGTTATATACTGGTTAGTAGAACTGAAATAAAACTCAAAATAGCAACAATAAATATATTTATAAACAAATGTATATAGGTATATGTGTATAAACAATTTACATATAATGCAAAGCCAAATAACAGTGGTAGTGGATGGTGTACAGATACAATAGGACCTAATAGCCCCTCAACAAATGAATAGTCACTACCACTGGCCAAATAAAATATGAAATATTAGTATACAACAAGAATAGTCCGTAGGTTAGCCAAAGTCTTAAAACAAAAAGGTAGTCATTTAAATTTAAATTAGTTCTACTAAAATGAGGTACTAATGACAATATTGTAAAGATATCAAACTTGATAAATCTCTATTACAATTATATTAAATATATATATTACATCCAAAAAATGAGTTGTTCCATACTCATTATATAATATTTAAAAACATACCACATTAAATTTATGTCCCTCTTAATATCAAATTGTATTATATTAACAAAAATATTATATCCAAAAAAAACTGAGTTTGGTCAGACTCTCTAAATCCTAGTTAAAACCTAATAACACATGAAGTGTCCCTTTTTCCTCCCGAATATTTTATAATTAAATTATCAAAAAAAAAAATTATCATAAAGGTATTCACCTTATCATATGCATATGATCAGTTAACAGTAAATATAAAGTAATACGTAATACAAAAGGTCAAATAGTTAAACGACTTATCTTTACAGCACTATAAGTCCATAGGAAAAACTCCTCTTGGCACGGCTACATCAGTTTGTGGCTGTAAAGACGAATCCTGGTCACAAAAGCCACAACCAGTCACTGGTCTCTGGGTGACAGCAAAATCCACGGGTTTGCTAACTATGTATCTAAGGATTCTGTTACTAGTATCCTTGAGGGAATATTCTCAAGAGAATATCCTCAAGTAAAGTGAAATTAATATTTTCACGTGACGGAATCTAAAATGATTATTTAATTTAATAAATACAATTCAATAGGTGTAGCATCATGGATTGACTGCACCAAAACAAAACATCAAAACATTAGGTATTAGGTTAAGTCAACATGTCAGATTTATGAAGTTACTTTCGTAGGCATGGCAAGCTTGCGCCATGAAAAGAACATGCGCAGAATACAGAAGGCTGTACCACATTTGTAGAACCTTTTATATTCCACCAAAAAAGTTAGGTAAAAAAGAACCAAAAAAACTTAATGATAACGACGTGGAATAAAACAGAATTTAAGTTTAACTATATAAAAAAAATGACCTTCTGTTCTTTGCAAGTAAATCAAGGAAATTTTATATTTAAATTATTTCGGAACTCAAAAATAAATCTCTAAAGAAATACTAAATATAATGATAAATTTGATTATATGATAAAGAGATAATACGTATAAAATGATTTACTTACATGGAGCTCGCAGCACGCCAACAAAAAAACTCTTCCTTTTTATGTGGAACTCATAAATGAATATTGATTTTATTATTTTACTTATTATTATTAAGATATGTATTTTATTTATAAATTAATTTATTCTTCCCCATATTATTTTTCTGCTCCAATTCCGTCACTTTAAAGGTGAAAAATTTCACCGGTTTGACGTGGCTGCGATCGAGTTCTGACCAAAACTGATCGTTTTCGTACAAACTCGACCAATCTTTCAAAGCGCTAACCACGTGGGTGGAGAAATGCCGATTTAAAATCGATCGTAGGCGGGTAATAAAAATTTCTTGAGGGGTTTAAATTGGACTAGTCAGTAGCGTAAACGCTACAATACCATCACCTATTTAAAGAGCTTGAGAAACGCCAATCAAACAGATTTTATGCTTATATGAGAAGAGTCTGGATTTATTTCACTATATTTATCATACCATGTGTATCTCCGGCGAATGTCACGTGGTTTGAAAAGTGGTTTGAAAACCACCAATAAACTTGTCATTTTCCATCCGATCAATAATTCAATCGCAATGTAAAACAAAGGATAAAACTTCCTTGGTATGTGCGATATTATAAGAAAATGAAGGTTTATTTTGACATCGATGTATGGACCGCGACCGCGAGCTCCACCACACACATTCATGTATCTTCGGTACGTCCCTACCTGCCGTAAGAATAATTAGGCAGAAGTCTTTTTACACATCGTAATAGATTATACTGGTTCGTTTTTAGTACATCTCGAATTAGCCTCCTCGCTCTCTACACATTGTTTCTTAACCGCTTTCAAAATGTTTTTATTTCGTCGTGAAAATTCTAAGGTTTTGTATTCAGATAATGGCACGAATTTTGTGGGTGCCAACAGAGCCATCGATGATGTATATAAATTAACTAGTTGTAGAGTATTAACTAGTAAAATTATAAAGATGCATTCCAACACAAAAAAAAATAATACTAAAATTTCTTGGAAAACGAATATACCTTATGGCAGAGTTGTGACAAATCAAATTCTTACTTAAGAAGAATTTTTAACTATTTTTACACTAATCGAGTGTATTTTTGACATCCACATGATGGTGAGTCCATCGCAGCTTTTTTTAATGTACGGAATATTTAGTGTCTTTACCCTCGTTTTATATTGATCTTGGTAAAAGTATAAGTATTTTAAAAAGATATAAATTGCTAGATTGTATTGTTCAACTTTTTTTAAAAATATGGTATTTAGACTTTTTTCTCTGCAGTTCGTTTAGAATGAAACACAAATTCTCTTCCAAAAGAAAGATTGGTAGTTGTATACTTGTAATAAAAAAATAAACGATCCCACCTTTACAGTGGCCTTTGGCAGTCATAGAAACTTTGTATAATGGAAAAATCGAATTGTTCAAACTGTAAGAGTACAAACCAAGCATGGTAGTTATTTGCGTCCAGTTATCCTATATACTCACTATATGCGACCTATATACGACCCACTCAATAAACTGAAGAGATTTTTTATACTCTGTTTGATTAAAATTTAGGGTAATAAAATACCCGTTTAGGGTAATGGGTTTATGTACAGACTTAGGATATTAAGATTTAATTTGTTTTAGTTAATTTTAATTTATTTTTTAATTATTTAAAAAAAAAACTCGGAAGCAGGATGTTTTAGCCCTTTTGTATTGTTTTCTTCTTCTTCTTCAAGTGCCATCTTCGTTCCGAAGTTTGGCTATCATCAAAGCTATGCGTATTTTTGATGCTGCAGATCTAAACAGTTGGTAATTGGTGCAATTGTACCATTCTCTCAAGTTTTTCAACCATGAATGCCTTCTTCTTCCTATAGATCTCTTTCCCATTATCTTTCCCTGTATAATCAATTGCAGCAACTGGTATTTATCTCCCCTCATAACATGTCCCAAATATTGTAGTTTGCGCTTTTTAACAGTAAGTATCAGCTCTTTCTCTTTCCGCACTCTCTGCAAAACCTCCACATTTGTTACTTTCTCTGTCCAGGGTATTCTTAATATTCTACGATACATCCACAACTCAAATGCTTCTATCTTTTTGGTATCGATCTTTTTCAATGTCCATGTTTCCATCCCGTAGAGGAGAACTGACATAACGTAACATCTCAAAAGGCGAATTTTAAGTTTTAGACTTAGATCTCTTCCGCAGAACACCTTTTTCAATTTAGTAAATGTGGCTCTAGCTTTCTCTATTCTGGTTCTGATTTCTTCAGAGCAATCATTGTTTTCGTTGATAACAGTTCCCAGGTAATTATATCTTCTTACACGTTCGATTCCTTGATCATGCACGGTTATGTCCGGGAAGTTTTGTGGTGATTTAGATATTAGCATTATTTTTGTTTTGCTTATGTTAAGTAATAATCCGTGTTTTTCACTGCATTCTACTATTTTGTTAATTAGTATTTGAAGTTCTTCTCAAGTTTCTGCGATTAGTACCGTGTCATCGGCATATCTCAAGTTGTTTATTCGGATGCCATTTATCTTAATACCCATATTTTGATCCGAAAGTGCTGTGTTTATAACTCTATAACTATAGTTTTAATGTTACTATTAACAGGAAAAACATTTGCAACCGAAAATTTTTTGACAAGAGTAATTACTGTTATGTGACAAGAAAAGAGTAATTACTGTTATGTACTCTATTTTCTCTAAAAATATTACAATATTTGAAATTATAGTTTTTTTCGGGATTTAAATTTATTTCTTGGAGACATATTATTTTGGTAGAGAATTTAGAAATAAGTTTTTGTAAGGTTGGAAAGAAGCGTTGAAAAAGATTGATATAAAAAAAAATTAGAGGCATTTGAACTGTGGATGTATGGCAGAATCCTGAGAATATCATGGACCGAAAGAGTTACAAATGTCGACGCATTGAGAAGAATAAATAACGAAAAAGAAGTCATATTTACGATCAAAAAACGAAAACTGCAATACTTGGTTGGGACACATTACAAGACGCGAAAGATATGAACTGCTTCGAATAATTATGCAAGGGAAAATAGCAGGAACAAGGTCCATAGGAAGAAGACGAAACTCCTGGCTAAAGAATCTACGGGAATGGTATAGCTGTAGCAACAACGAATTGTTTCGGTCAGCAGTTTCGAAAATACGTATAGCCCTGATGATCGCCAATCTTCGGAACGAAGATGGCACTTAAAGAAGAAGGTTGAAAGTCAATAAAAAATCCATCTATATTCCATTGCAGTAGTTTAATGAACTATTTATATAGAGATGTCATTACCCAAGTGTCAGAGGATTTTCTTTCTTTAGGAGACGAAAAGACGAAAGACACTTTCTTGTTTCTAGAGACATAAGAACATCATTGATAATACGTTTAGGCTAAAGATCGATATTAATTACTTTGCAGCTTTCCATAGTGTTAACTTCTCCTTGACCATTAGCAATGTTGGGATTGGAAAGATTGTTTGCTAATTTTTCTTGGACGGAAATTTGTTCGTTTGATGTGGATGTTGCTGCAGGTTAAGGCATGATGTCAAGGGAAAATGGAGCAGTAGGTTGACTGTAATTAGAATCAATTAAATTTGTTTTTAATTTCAGTTTATTTGGACAGTTGGTGGCGATATGTTTAGACTTTGTGCGGTTATAACAGGCCATAGTTTCTTAAGATAAGAATATTCGATATGTTGTATTATCGAAGTCTAAGGTAAATGAGTTGGGTAAGGAAATATTATGGTTACTGACGTATATTTGCCTTTTAAAACTCAAAATGTGATTTTATTTGGAAAAAGTAGAACTGATTTTTAGAAAATTTACAGGAGAGACCATATTAAGTCCAATACTTTGTAGAAAATTACCTAACAGACTGTGTGATCTTGTTGGACATATGTATAAGAAAACAATATGTTCTGCTGGTAAAATTAGTTCTTCTAGCTTTTACAATATTGTTCTGGATTTTTATTTGTCCATGGTTTTGAATAAATTCGTCCACAATTTATTAACTCCTAAACTGTTATAATTACTGCATTAAATTTGCAAATTTGTTGATATCAAAATAAATACCCCTTTCGGTGGCTTATTTAGGACCAAATTCCTATATACATTTTATTAACCAACAAATAATTTAGAAATTTGTTTGAACCTTTCTTTTCAATAGTAATATAAATAGAAGCACAAATTATATAAAATTTTGTTTTCATAAGATAACATGGAGATCTCTCATACTTAACCTGTACAGCTAATATAATGCGCTAGATCGTAAATATACTTTAAACTGACATGATTATCAGTGCTGAAGGAATATATTTCGTGCACTTTATATTAAAGATTATATTCGTTTTAAAGAAATATTTAATTACAGCTACACTACTTACTGAGTATCACAATATGATCACGATAAGATACTTTAAAGATAAAAATAAAGTTAAAGTAGTTTATTTTGCATATTAAATCACTGGATTTAATATCACGACGGTGCAATATATCAGTGTATCAATATTCTCAGCAATGTGATGCATCAATCGCATTCCCGAATTAGGTAAATTGAGGCGCAATGCTGATACCTTTATAGATACGACATCTGTAATTAATTATAATAACGATTAAGTGTTAATTAGTATTAGTGATATTAATTAAGTTTATTAAGCTGAAGATAATATTAGTATTAATGTAATGTGTAATTTCTCACAAAAATTATATCTCATTACAAAATGTAAAAATATGGAAGGAACTATGTGAACGTGTACTATATATATATATATATATATATATATATATATATATATATATATATATATATATATATATATATATATATATATATATTAAATGGCCAACTATATGGCCTAGGAGACAAATTCGTTAAACTTCCCGTGCTCGAATTGGTATCACTAAAGTGTTATGATCATTTCGGCCTATCCCAGCCATCGTCAGACACTTGGGCTGATACAAATTCAAACTCGGAAAGTAAAACGAATGTCTCCCAAATCTTCACTACCGTGTAGTTAGCTTATAAAGGCGCCCTCTACTTTGAAGGCCGTGAACGAAACGATATGAATAATCGTTTTCTGTATCCTTTATGCTATGCGAAATGTGTAAAGAATTAAATCTTTTAGCGAAAGCCGCTATCGCTTTATGTATTAAATGGCCAACTATATGGCCTAGGAGACAAATTCGTTAAACTTCCCGTGCTCGAATTGGTATCACCGTGTAGTTATAGAGGGCACCTTTATAAGCTAACTACACGGTAGTGAAGATTTGGGAGACATTCGTTTTACTTTCCGAGTTTGAATTTGTATCAGCCCAAGTGTCTGACGATGGCTGGGATAGGCCGAAATGATCATAACACTTTAGTGATACCAATTCGAGCACGGGAAGTTTAACGAATTTGTCTCCTAGGCCATATAGTTGGCCATTTAATACATAAAGCGATAGCGGCTTTCGCTAAAAGATTTAATTCTTTACACATTTCGCATAGCATAAAGGATACAGAAAACGATTATTCATATCGTTTCGTCCACTCCTTCAAAGTAGAGGGCGCCTTTATAAGCTAACTACACGGTAGTGAAGATTTGGGAGACATTCGTTTTACTTTTCGAGTTTGAATTTGTATCAGCCCAAGTGTCTGACGATGGCTGGGATAGGCCGAAATGATCATAACACTTTAGTGATACCAATTCGAGCACGGGAAGTTTAACGAATTTGTCTCCTAGGCCATATAGTTGGCCATTTAATACATAAAGCGATAGCGGCTTTCGCTAAAAGATTTAATTCTTTACACATTTCGCATAGCATAAAGGATACAGAAAACGATTATTCATATCGTTTCGTTCACGGCCTTCAAAGTAGAGGGCGCCTTTATAAGCTAACTACACGGTAGTGAAGATTTGGGAGACATTCGTTTTATTTTCCGAGTTTGAATTTGTATCAGCCCAAGTGTCTGACGATGGCTGGGATAGGCCGAAATGATCATAACACTTTAGTGATACCAACTCGAGTACGGGAAGTTTAACGAATTTGTCTCCTAGGTCATATAGTTGGCCATTTAATACATAAAGCGATAGCGGCTTTCGCTAAAAGATTTAATTCTTTACATATATATATCCTTCCATTGTTGGATATAGGTCTCTCCCAGTTTTCTCCATCTTTCCCCCTATCTTGAGCTGTTCTCTGCCATGTGGGACCTCCTTGTCTATATATATATATATATATATATATATATATATATATATATATATATATATATATATATATATATACATATATATATATATATATATATATATATATATATATATATATATTTTATATATATATATACGTATATATATATATATATATATATATATATATATATATATTGTTATGATTCATTTTATCAATCAAAGATGGAATAAAATTTTTATAGAACGCGGCCACATAACTTTCTAACGCCCTGTATATCTATTTGTAAATATTTGTTACAAGTAGTTTTAAGCAGTGGGTTTATCCATAATGAGTTTTACTCTGAGAAGGACTGAAAAACATTGGTAATTACTTAAAAGTGAATAAACAATTGTTCCCGGTATTTGTAGATATAATATTTTAAAAGCCTTTGTTTTTGTTTCGCTGGAAAGGCCAAATGCCGCCAGGTACCTAGTTATAATATTTAGAAAGTAAGTCACAAAAATCCGTTATCATTTTCAAAGAAAGTTGCTTACAAGCGATGCTTGGGTTTTTCTGATATCAATGAAGAGGCGGGATATAGTTATTTTCTGATTTGTTAGCGAGTTTGGAATGGGAAAAAAGTGAATGTTTTGAAAGTTTGGGGTAAAAAACATTTTTATTATGTGTTGGTCATCGGAAAGAAGCAGTTGAAGTTTTGTGTAGTCAGTTTAGAAGCAAATGCCAGTAGCTTAATAATTCTAAGTGAGTGGCTGAGAAGGTGGAACGCGAGATAGATCAAAGCTGAGAAGTCGAATACCTCCTGGATTCTATAAAGTCCGATTGAGAGATTGTTAGTATATGAAAGAAAGAAAAGAATTTTGGAGTTTGTTAAACGAGTACTGGTAAAAGAGGCCTGCTCGTGTTTTTGAAGAAAGAGTTGCTGGTATGCTGATAGGTTGACACTTAGAACGGAGAAGGCTTTGATTGGTAGCCTAACATAATCAACAAGTGGGAGATGTTCTGGACGAAAGAAGACATCGTTGTGTGTGAGTTAAAAGGTCAGTCAATAATTGTTATGACAGAATTTTTTTTATGTTTCAAATAAAAGACTCTATACTATCAGAAGAACAAAAATTATCGCTATTTTAAGATACCATAAATTTTATAAAAGTTTTTTTAACTTCAAATATAACTTAGAACTTAAGGTGATAAGGTATTATTTAGTCATAGGTTCTAAGCTTATAGATTAACTGTAGTAATTAGTAACATGTGCTTATTGTAATTATTGTACACGATGTTGTTTGTGTCAATGGTCATTGCAACCGAGACATTAATTTAAATAAAAAAAAAATAATCTGAACAGAGTTTCTGTATTTTTGATTAGTTTTAAACACCATACAAATTTATAAATTTGCATTACAAATACTAAGTGATACACTAATCCTTATACCTAATATATAATTATATACTTTGGTATTTCGCTGTATGTTGTGAAATTATGTCTAGAATAGAACATCTGTAGTTCAATTTTATAAACTTGACAATATGAAATATCAATTTAGCCATTAACTAGAGTATAACGGTCCAAAGAGAACATTAAATAGAAACGTAACATTCCGGAAGGAAATCTAAATCATAAATGCCCCGCGACAGGATGGCACAGTATCCATGTTCTTGTTGTAGTCATTATCTTGTATATTCAATCTTAATGGTAGTTGTTAAATAGTTTCCCGGCGGGCAGGCGGCAAGTCTCTTTGTTGGCAACAGTGCTAATTCAAAATGAATAATTTATATGGCCACCGTCGTGGTATACACACATACAACAAATTAGAATAACTTGTTAGTTTCGACCTTCACATCAATTAGCCCTAACCGCTGGGTTTTTGATTGCTCGAGGGCTGGATCTTGGATCTTTTAATGGAATTTTCATTTAGACCGAATTAGTCAGATTGGATCTCCGTCGAGAATGGGAAATGACTTACTTCAAGCTCTTCGCAAATTGCTAGTGTCTTGGGGTTTAGTTTGTTAACGCGTTTGCGGCGACTTTGGCGCACAAAAATTTAATGAAATTTTCAAAGAAAAGGGTAAAATTAATTAAAGACACATGATGAACAAGGAGATGTCATTAGCGGTGGTTAATTGAGAATAAATTCGCATAAAATCTACAAAATAAATTTATATTGTTCTTGAGACTTTCAAAATTCAGTTCAAATATACCAAAATACAAATAATAATTACAATTTAACTAAACTTTTCAGTAACGCAAATTTACTGGTTTATTTTTAGTCGCCATTTTACTCTTAAACAAACAAACAATAAATAAATCATAGTATATCTTCGCTTTAATATTTCGCTTAATCCCACTTTAAAGAATCAAGTCCTTATTATAAGAAAGCTTTTTTTCCTTGAATCAAAGTTATCACTGACAGATTTGGCAAAATTTTTAAATTAAAAGGAATAAAACAATACCTATTCATCCCTCAACTAAAACTTTCATTTACTTTTCGATACATGAAAGAAAACATTTCAAATGGACAACACGAAGTCTCTGAAATTCTATATGCAGACTGCTCAGGATATTATACAGGCCAAACCAATCATAAAATCTAAAATAGGATTTATAATCATTCCATTTCTGTTCGCAATTCCGATTTATTTTCAGGTCTAGTTTAACATAATTTCTATACAGGTCACATGATGGATTTGGGAAGCTGTGGAATCATCCATCCATGGGAACCATTTCTGTTAACCAAGAATTATTCGAGAAGCTATGTGTATAGAAAAACGCCCAAATTTTCCTACCAAAAAAGATAATAAAACGCGGTTACCTTTGACTTCTTAGTAGTAATAGTAATTTTGTTGACGGCAGCTCGGAAAAGATATGCAGAGGATTTGTTAAACCAATCTCTCAGGTTTCTAAGCCATGACGTTTTTCTTCAACCTGGCCCTCTTCTTCCATCCACCTTGCCTTGTATTATTAAATGAAGTATATTATATCTCTCTGGGTGACTCATAACATGGCCAAAATATTCAAGTTTGCGATTATTAACTGTTTTGACGACTTCCGTAACTTTTCCCATGCGATGCAAAACACCTTCGTTACGAACTCTATCCACCCAACTTATTCGTAGGATTCTCCGATACACCCAGATTTCAAAGGCTTTCAGTTTCTTGAGAAGTGTATCCGTTAAAGTCCAACCTTCGACACCATACAAAAGAGTGGAGAACACATAACATCTCACTAATAAAATTTTCAGACTTAAAGTAATATTGTTTCCACATAACAGTTTCTTCATCTTAAAGAATGCAGCTCTGGCCTTCACTATCCGTATTCTAATTTCTTTGCTCATATCCCTGTTCCCATTTAGATTACAACCAAGGTAAGTGATACTGTTAGTTCTCTCCAGTTGTTCACCATAAGCTGTTACCACTTCCGGTTGTATTGGCGTTTTACTGATGACCATCAACTTTGTCTTTGAGATGTTTAGCTTAAGGCCATATTCATCACACGTTGTGGTAATCCTATTAATTAGATGTTGAAGCTCTTTGTAGTTGCTTGCAATTAACACTGTGTCATCCGCATATCTCAATTTATTAATATTGACGTCATTCATTTTTATACCACATTGAACACTATCCACTGCTTTATTGAAAATGAACTCAGAATAGATGTTAAATAGTAGCGGTGACAAAATGGAGCCCTGCCTTACTCCTCTTCGTATTTGAAGCTCTTCAGAAGTGTCCTGGCCAATCCTGATGTTTGCACGTTGATGCCAGTAAAGATTTTTAATAATGCGTAGGTCTTTATCATCAATACCTACCTGCTGAAGAATGGCTATTATTTCAGTATGTTTTACTGGATCAAAGGCTTTTTCAAAGTCAATAAAACACATATAAACTGGATGTCCGACATCTCTGCATCTCTGTAACCTGGGCACCGGAATACTAAATAGTGCTTCTCTTGTTCCAAGGTTATTGAGGAATTTAAACTGTGTGTCACCAAGTTGTTGTTCTATTTTTGGTACCTAGAGTGCAAAATTCGTAGAAATATCTTTAAAACATGACTCATCAAGCTGATGGTTCGGTAGTCACTACATTTATTGTTGCATTTGCTTTTTTAGGTATCGTCACAAAAGTCGACAGCCGCCAATCCGTTAATATATAGACAGTTTCATAAATTTTATTAAACAGATGAAGGAGTGGTGTTATAACTAAACTTTCGAAAAGCTTTATTATTTCACTTGGTTTTTCATCTGGTCCCTTCGCTTTTCGGGTCTTTGCTAATCGTATTGCCTGTTTATTTTCGTCCATAGTTATGTCAAGTCCTGTAACTACTTTGTTAATTTCAAGCTCGGGCCTTTCATCACTAAACCGTTTCTCAATAAACTCTTTCCATCTGTCTATTTTATGTAAATTAGTGATAATCAGTTTTCCGTCTCTGTCAACGATGTTATTTGACTGTTTTTTGTTCTGACCTGTAAGTTTTTTAATGTGTTAATACATAATAAATAAATCATGTTTTCCCTGTAACTCTTTAATTTCCAAACATTTTGTTTACATTTACCTTTACCATTTACCTTTGACACAAAGATTTTTCCTAAAAAGTTACTTCATCTACCAATCCAATTCCCACCATGAAGAATCTTCGTTCGAACTGCCACCCAAGCGCCAGTGACCAACGTCTCCATAGATGGTGTAAATGTACCTCCCTTCGTCGCAGTAGTAGTGCAGTAAATAGTGCCATAATATAACATGTAGCTGACGAGACTCAGACCTCGAAAGCTCTGATACAGATTTCAAAGATGAAGTCGAAAGCTCAGTGTGGAAATTGACACGGAAACAATGTAACACTGAGTGTCCCGGAGAACAAAAATTGTTTTGTTTGTTATTAGGTATCTACCATAGCAAAAACTGGCTTTTTGACATACAGGAAGTACTGTTTAGGTCAGTTTGAAATTGGTACAAAGGTACTAATTGATACATATTGTTATAATATACTAATCATTTTCCATTCTTAGAGAAGAAATTAACAGTTTTCTCTACCTAATATTTAAAATACGTACTTACACAAAATTATGCTATTTAATCTTAAATATAGGATACTAATTATAAAAATCAATATAAGGTTGAATGTTCGAATAATTAAACTTTGAGGGTATACAAGGCAACTATCGAACACGGTGATTAATTTAATCTTGCCCAAGTACTTTCGATCAATAGATCATCTTCAGGGGCATTTCGTCAGTTGTGGCCTATCCGACATGAGGAGAATGTCATAAATGTAAAATTTGGACATAACAATAAAAAATACAATACACAAAGACAAACAAACACTTTAAAATTTTAAGGAGAAGCTACATGTTGTATAGAAGCTGGAGACAGAAGAATTTAAGCTTTCCATCCCGATTGTTTGAAGAGAAAAGTCAAATTTCTTGCATATGTTATGATCTGGGGCAGCATGTCTTCTAAAGGTGTGGGAAAGTTACATTTCATCGATGGTATTGTAAAAACAGACAAATATTTGAATATTTTAGAAGAATTTCTTTTACCGATTAAAGAAGACCGTTTAACATCAGCGAAAGATTTTGCCTTAAAGCCTGACGGCGCAGTGTTATACCTCAAAAACTGACTTGTCCCCGATAGAGATTTTCTAGCGCGAAATAAAAAAAGCATTGAGAAAACATCCTATTAGGTCCGTCAACGAATTGAACAAAAAATTTTAACAAATATGGGATTTGTTTACATTAGAATGTTGTCAGATCTTGGTAAAAACTATGTTTCGAAAAATTATGGATGTCATTCAAAATAAAGTGAAAGTAACTCAGTGGTAAACTTTCACATTTTTTTTGTTATTATTACAGTCTATGCGTTTTTTAAATTGATTATTATTCTGTTTAATCAATAGATTTTATTACGTTATAAAATATTTTTTATAATTAGAAAATTGCAACTGTTATGGGAAGGAGCTCGTAAATATATATATATATATATATATATATATATATATATATATATATATATATATATATATGTATGTATATATAATATATATTGTTGTACTTTTGAATGTCCATAAGCAATAAAAAACCGATATACAAATTTTATTACTTAAATAAAAATTAAAATTATTGATATTTCATAAAGACACGGGCAGTACCTAGTACCTGGGACATATTACACGTGGGAATAAATATCAACTGTTGCAACTAATTATGCAAGGAAAGATTGAAGGTAGACGCAGCATAGGTAGGAGAAGAATGTCATGGTTGAGAAACCTCAGGGAGTGGTTTGCTTGCACTTCCATACAATTGTTCCGAGCGGCAGCCTCCAGGGTCAAAATTGCCATGATGATAGCCAGCCTTCGTAGCGGAGATGGCACGTGAAGAAGAAAGAAGACGGGCATATAAATTTTCAAACATCCTGTATAAGACAAAATATGTATTTTAAGTTGTTCGAAGAATTGTTCATTAGGCCTCAGAGATAAGACTTTCAAATATTATCGATAAGAAATTTAAATAAGTCGGTTATTGTGGAGTGGATTTACCCGGAATAAAAGTGTATATAGAAAGTGTTTAAACAATAGACCGGGATTTGCGGTGGTTTTTCTCCCCGAAAGGTTATATCGGTAAAAGTTTATTAACAAAAGACATTGAATTGAGAAACAGGTATCGTTTGTAGCTATTAGTAAGAAATATTTGTAAAGCAGATAGATTAAGTTAGAATAATTAAAGAATGTTGTTTTCTGGAATTACCCGAATGACGTTTTATAGAGAGAGTTGGTTGGTAACGATATACGTCACAGAGGTGGATGATTTTTATTGGTCAATTTTTGAATGCAAGGAGGTGGTGGTTTTGGCTATGAGATAGGAGAGAGGAAAAAAGTTAGTTAGTCAGTTTTCGTCGCCCAAGAAGGAAGGAGCTTTGTGATTTGTGTTTGTTTGAAGTCCCGAAGACGTAATTTACCGAGTGTGTTTATTTGCTGTGTAAAAGCTGATCAGTGTGAGGAACGGGGTACAGAGAGATAGAAAAACCAAAGGGTATAAGAATATTAATATCAGACGAAGCCGGAAACATTTGGAGTTATAAACAGGTGCGGAGATTGGCTCAAAAGGAGGCTGCATAGAATAACACGAGTTGTTGGGTTGCAGATACAAGGACAGATAGGAGAAAGGTGTACGTGATCTGGACCACAATAGGAGCAGAAGCAGAGAAAGGTTTTGTTTTTTTTTTGGCGTGGCCATAGAATTGCAACGGCAGAGAAAGAAAGGTCAGTCAATTTTCATTAGAGCAGGAGTGTGGTTTTCATTTATTAATTAAATAAATTGAAAAAATAATAGAGACAGTTAATTTTGCGATCATTAAAAAAAAAGTTATAAAAAGAGCTTAGTTATAACAAATATTAAAAATCAATGTAAAATAACATTTGGGTCCATGATAGAAAACAACTTCTCATATATTTAAAGTTAGTATATTGCAAATATTACAGGATTGATTGTTATATAAAATTTCATTAAAATAAAGGACATCTCACATATAGTTCAGTTGAAATTCTATGTATTTTATTCAGGTCATATTACCTATCCCAATTAGGAAGCCAATTGGAAAATATTTTGAATCCACGATCAAAGGTAAATAGTGCAAGTTAAATAGCCTGAGATTGTAATTAATTAATGCTGATTTATTGTGATTAATTGGAGATTAGATCATTTAATAAATATAGACAGGATTTTTTCTAAATAAGTAATATAATATAATTTAAATAGCATAACAATATATATATATATATATATATATATATATATATATATATAATATATATATATATATATATATATATATATATATATATATCGTCGGCTTACTGGTAAAAACAGATAAATGTAATATACAATGATTTGAGTAATTCATATTTCAAAGTTTCAACCTTTATTTGAACCACTTATATCTTTTAATTTTACTTTTAATCAGTTTAAAATAAAACTTCAAACATCTATCTTTGTAGATAAAATCGACTTTTTTAGGTATGTGGAAGTTTAAACAAAAATATAATAAAACTAAATTAGAGAAGTGTGCATTTAACTGTTTTTTACCTGTAGTTAGTAAAAATCATTTATCTTTAAAATAAACTACAAAAGAATTTTAATTAAACTTTTATAACATAGCAGTAGATTAATTAATACTGTTTTTTATGAAAAGTAATATTTTCAGAAACAAGAATTAATAATGGGCAATTTTGTTTCATATATCTGGTTTTACTTGTAGATTTTCTTCAAAGGTATCACCCATTCCAAACAATACCTACCTACTTTAAGCTCATTATTTTTATAATTAATGTTAAAATTGTTTAACATAAAATAAAAGTTAACTTTTTTATAATAACTAAAGACATAATGTATTTAAATCAGTATATATTGAAAGTAATTATGGAAAAACAAAAAATTATGTAAAGTTTTCACCAAACATTATTAATCATCTTCTGTCCCAGATTCCTCATCAATTGAAGGCTGTGGTAAACGATCTGGTTCCATATCCGTTCGTAGGGAAGAATACCAGCCGTGGTATTCTTCGGGTATAATCTTTTTTTGGCACAAGCTAAGCAGATCTTTCTTTTTTGCTTCACTAATGGGTAACGGGTAGTTATAAAGTTGCTTTAAGGTAGGTGTGTAACTTGCCGGAAGTGCACTTTGTCGCACTCGCTTTTTAGACCTTGTTGTTAATCGTGATACATGGTCCGTGTTTTGAGAGACATCGATAAATAAAAACGTGTCGGACAAGTCATAATTAAAATAAATTTTGGTACTATCGCCTTTAAGATAAAGCATCTTTTTAATTTTTAACCACTTAACTTGATTTCCATTGCAGTCTTTTGACTTATTATAAATTGTTTTGTCGGCAAGATGCTTTAGATCGTAAAATTCATCAAATTTGAATTCTTTTACCATGTAT
The DNA here is from genome assembly GCA_918026665.1 of Diabrotica balteata. Taxonomy (NCBI): domain Eukaryota; kingdom Metazoa; phylum Arthropoda; class Insecta; order Coleoptera; family Chrysomelidae; genus Diabrotica; species Diabrotica balteata. The sequence goes on from OU898277.1 coordinate 68,588,356, forward strand.
GGTTTCCTGGTAAAAGATTTTCCATTAGCAGTGAATGTCTTGTTTGATCTTGCTCTTTTAAAAATTGATACGTAGTCTGGCATACAATACACTTCGGAATTTCTCTTTGCCGTCTCGATACTACTATGCATACTGTCTACTTCCATGTAGCTGTGTCCTGACTCAAGGAACTTGTGTTCAATTTTTTGTAAATTGGGTATATTTTCAACAGCAAATAAAAGCAATGCAGCAACATATTGATTTCTGTTCTGCCCACCACAGGTGTCTGAATACAGGCAGACCTCAGTTACTTGAGGAGGAACGCACTTAGTAAGATAATGAAATAGAACACTTCCTATTTCTGAACTCCCCCTTTTTCCATTTAATTCAGACCACGTAAAACAGTAGGCGTCGTTTGGCAGAGCTACTTCATAAATACACAAGTTATAAACACAAACTTTTCTACAATAATACAGCTGCCCCACCAATCCAGATGGGATTTGCAGTACTGCTTGTAGGTCAAATGTAACACAGCGGAACTGAGCTTCTTTTGTGGCTCTTTCTTTGTCTTTTGTTTTTTCTAAGTAGGCTCTCTCCTTTCTGGCTAAATGTTCCTCATAGTCTTGTTTTAATACTATCCTTTCGTCATTGTCGCTTTTGTTGTAATTGGAACAAATTGAACATTGATCTTTCTTTGGGACGAAAAAGCTGAAATTATAATTATTACAAAAGATTCTCCGATAGGTTATTTCCGAAACTGGAATAATGTTGGTCTCGTTGCATTTTTCTTTGTAAAGCCGATACATTTTCATAATACTTAACGAAGCATCTAAATAGAGACGCTTAGAGGTTTTTCTGATGTAGTGTGGTTCCATGTAAGGAAAAGATTCAATGTGCTTTTTTACAAAGTTCAAAGCAGCTTCACTTGTCTTGTTAGGAGGTAGATGTTTGCCTCTTTTGTCATTATTCTTGTATAGCCCCAAATCATTTCGTTTTTGAATAGCATTATTTACAACACTAGATGAAATAGCCAATGTATTACAAAAAAACTTTTGGCAAACCTGTTTCTTCTCGCCATTATGGAAAAAGAAACATTTTTTTGTAAACTCGCGTTGCCTTTTAGATCCACGGACAGCAAGAACTCTCTTTGGAGTGTCTACTACAATATTACTAAGAATAAAATTCTTTTGTTCCACAAAACTTAGGTGCCAGTAATGACGACATAAAGCCTCTCTTTCATTATAGGAAATAATACTACACTTATAGAAACAACTATTGCAATTGATCTCTTTTGGTATTTTTGCACTTCTTTTTTGTTTTCTGGGGGTATAAGATAAACCCTCCGCTCGTCTTTTTTTCGCCACGTTAACTTTCCAATTTTCTGGTTCTGCTTTCTTCCAACGATTTTTTACACGAGCTGATTTCGTCACCCTGTGTAATAGCAGCTCCAAAATAGAAAAAACAATTTCACTGGCATTGATTTCTGGCTCCTCCTCCGCCATATCATATTCCGACTGATCCACTCTGCAAATATTATTCTCGCCTTCTTCATAAACCTGCATACAATTTTCATCATCTCCATATTTTTTATTGCTGTCCCATTGCTCTCCAAATAAATTTTTAGGTTGGGTTAGAGACTCCGAGAGAGGATAGTAGGTGGGATCTTTATCAGAGTCATCGCTGTCAAACATCCGCTCTAATTCCGTTAGGTCCTTAGAACAACAAGGATTATCATCCAAAGCTTCTGAAAAAGAAAATCAAGTTAAACAAAACTCCCCTTCTACAAGTACCTAACATCAGTAATAGTATTTTTGTTTTGCTTCTGAATCCGATATTTATTGTATTTAGCCCACTTATTTTGTGAACATGAACAAACTTCCTATAATTATCACATAGTAATAAAATGATGTCGGGTATCCGTAATTTAAAAAAAATTGCAAATTTTGTTTTCCAATTACAAGGATGTAGTTGCATATTAAAACATAGTTTTAAATTCTAAACAACGTTTCATAATAAAAATTACTTTACTCTCGTGCGAAATTCATATTTTTTGACATACCTCGCATAAAATGGATAAAATTGTATATCTGATATTTTCATCCTAGATTTTAGACCATGCAGAGCATTTTATGAAGACTAACTTTTTTTCGTAAAATTGATAATAAACAAGTTACGCAGAATATTATATAAGGACTTAAAAAAATAATTTTCCAAGTGTAAAGTAGAATTCGGATTCAGCATAATCAACAACAAAATAGAAACATTTTTAATCAATGTAAAATGATGAATTCCCCGATATTTTTAAAAATGTTTATACAAAACAGCTTTTATTGTTGAAACAATTAATAAACAATTAGCGGCCAAATTAGGTATAACTTTTTAACTTTACATATTTATAAACTAACAAAAAAGGTTTTAGAAAAATATAAACTTGATTGATTTTTTACTAAACAATTCAAGTTTTCGATCTACATTAATTACTCTATAATAACAGTTAGTTGTTAAAAATTAAGTAACACATAACCTCAAAAAAGCAATACTAACAACAACAATAGTAATTATAAATTACGTACCTTGGGATAATTTGGACGTGTTTACCATATCAACTAATCTTCTTCCCCTTGAAAACATGTTTAACACAAAACAAAACAGTTCAGAGACTTATTATACACAGTAAAACCACTTTTATTAACGGTTATCGGGCGTGCTTTCATTGACAAAGCCAAATAATTACGTCAACTGCTGCAAATTCCTACCAGCAAAACCGAATAAATGCATTTATTTTGTTTTCGTTGAACAAAAATTTTGAAGTCGAGTAGAATATAAACAAAGAAAAATATATTAAGTGTATTTACTACGTTATTCCTGTTTATAATATCAAAGCTCAAATTAATAAATGCCTATATAATGTTTTTTCTGAAAGTACTTCCCAATATTTTGCTTTTAGTGCTAAAAGTAAAAAGTTATAGTCATATTTATAATTTTTTGCCTGTACACAATTTTCTACATTCTGCAATAAGTAAATTTATTATTTTTAACTGGTATATTATTTTGAAATATATGTACTTACAACTTTTACAAACAGCATTATTTTTGTAACGGTATATTGTATCACTTATTCGGCTTTACCAGTAGATACTACTTTAAAAATTACACATAACTACATTTCTAACTGAATTTTGTATAAAACTGCATTTATCATGTTTTACCTGTAAGCAGACGATATATATATATATATATATATATATATATATATATATAATATATATATATATATAATATATATATATATATATATATATATATATATATAATATATATATATATATATATAAAATATATATATATATATATATATATATATATATATATATATATATATATATATATATATATATATATAAAATCACTTGTAACATTTCCCCGTGGATAAAGACAGTGAATTTATCTCGATATCAAACATTCTATTCCACACAATTATGTTGTCAAAAGTTCCCATTTTTACTCTTAAGAAAAACCGGAAGAAAAACTTATGATAAAATTGTGACAGCTAGGGCGTACGTTTTATAATAAATCGTCGGCTTACAAGCGAAACACACTAAGTCAAAAAATGTAGTTTTGAGATAATCGTGTTTTAAATTTTTTTAAGAACAGTTTGATCAATTTTCACATTTAGAACTTTTATTTGTTGTTTTGTAATTATACGAAAGTTTTCATAAAGTATTAATAATGATTACTGACGAGGAGAAGTAAATTATATATTACCAAATTATTAATTTTTGTTTAATTTTCGATTTGAATACGTTGACTTAATGTTTTTTACCTGTAGCATTTAAATTAGTGTGTTTTACTTGGTTAATTTTGCTATGAAAGTATGACTTACGTGTATTTTTTTTATTTACTTACTGTCATACGATTATTGCAGGCTTCGTTTACGTTATAAATAATACAATTATTTATAATACAATAATAATACAATATAAGTTTTTACTTTTTTCATGTATATTTTCACAAAACAAGAACATTATTAAAAAAACAGGTATAACAAAACAAAACGTGTATAACAAAAAAAAATGCTTCTAATTTTCAAAGTCTTCTTCGTCAGAGTCCTTTTCAGCTGACTCCGCTGTTTGGTCTCGAACAGAAGAGTAACTTGGTAGATTTTTGAATCGGGTATGGAGCGCTTGCGGAACTATATTTTTTTCACAGAGCTTTATCAAATCTTTTTTCTTTGCATCCGAAATTGGAAGCTGTTTAGAATATAATTGAGGAATAACCAAATTTTCATTACTATTATCCTCTTTGACTGTTCTGTTAGAAGCACGACGTACAAAACTAACGTTAATGTTTTCATATTCGTCGTGAAAATTATACTTGTACTGTAGAATGTTAGGAAACTGTTTCTCATACCTAAAACACTTTACCTTTAACCAGTTGACCGTTTCCCCTTTTTGATCCTCTTTCTTATTAACAATAGCATATTGTGCAAGTTATTTCAAATCTAAGAATTCGTTATAATTAACTTCACGAGTATTATAGGAAGATTTTTTATTCCCATTGTTGCCCATTCTGGCCATTTTAAAGACATTTTCATATTCGTGAACACTAAAAATCTTCACATTTTTTTTTGGCACTTCAATGGCGCTATGCATGGGATCTACTTCCATATAGAAGTGTCCACTTTCCATGAAATTTTGCTCAATTATATGAAGACTCGGATGGTTTTTAACAATATGTAAAAGCAAAGCAGATACTTGATAATTTTTGTTCTGTCCTCCACACGTATCTGAAAAAATCGTTAGTAGTTCTATGTATATCAGATAATGAATTAATGTATATTCCTAGACAAGTACCAACTTCACATCTTCCACGCTTACCATTGACTTCGGTCCAAAAATAACAGAATGCCTCATTTGGTGGAGCAGATTCCTAAATTGTAAAATTATAGAGTTTCAACTTTCTAAGATAATACAAGAGACTTACTTGCGATGATGGAATTTGTAAAACGCTTTGCATATCACATGTAATTGATTTAAATTTTTTTTTTTTTTTTCGATACTTCTTTGTCTGAATTTTTTTTTTCATTGCAGCCTCTTTTCTGTCTAAATGCCTCCTATAATTAAGCTCCATCGCTTCTTTTCCTTGTTGCGATGCTTTTGTGTATTCCTTACAGGTCAAACTTTGGTCTTTCTTAGATTTGAAAAATGATATATTAAATTTCTTGCAAAAGATTCGCCTATAGGTTATCTAACTTAAGCTTGGCAAATTGTCCTCTTTACACTTTTTAACGAACAGGTCATCCATTTTTTTAATATTAAGATTGCAATCTAAATAAAGTCTTTTCGAAGACTTTCTAGTGTAGTGACTTTCCATATCAGTAAAGTTTTCAATGTGTTTTTTTGCTCTTATTCTTGCTTCCACTGAAGTTTTATTGCCAGGAATCCTACGGCCCCTTCTGTCTATTCCACTATATTCGCCGCTTACATTTTGCTCTTTAAAGGCATTAATTAGAGGCCTATTAGAAATAGAAAATGTTTTACAAAAAAATTTCTGACACACTTGACTTTTCTTTCCCATATTTGTGAAAAAATAGGATTTTGCGTTGGATCGAATTTTGCTATTTTCTCCTTTTCTAGGCCTGCGACTCTTTACCTTATTAGAAAACACATTCAATAATATAAAATCTTTCTGTCTTTAAAATGACAACATCGCATAAGTTTGACATAGCAACTTCCGGGTCTCTTCAGAAAAGTTGATGGTCTTGGGATGTTGACCACACATATGGTCTTGGGGTGTTCCATCGACTTCCTTTAGGTCCTACTTGACTATTTTCATTTGAATTTGTTTTTTCCTCGTCTGCTGTAGAGTTTCCTTCCCTGGTATCTAAATTATCACTTTCATTACCTGCAGGAATATAGTCGCTATCCTCCATACATTCATCAGAATCCTGGTCACTTATTTGAGGAGGACCTGACTAAATATCTTAACAAAAATTATTAGAATTTAGGCTCAGGTCTTTGTTTATTGCTGTAGGTAGTTCGACAGAAAATTTTATTTTTCTTACAGAAATTAATTAATAAATAAAAACAAAATTCAAAACTGTTAACGACCTAATCACGCAAAATACTGGAATAAAACTGACAAAACCTATGCAATATACCCAAACAAATAATTAATTTTTTAAAAGATTGGACAAGTTGCTCTGCGTAAGTCAGTCGGTAGGTTCATTCGTAGTCAAGTGAAATACATTAAGTCACTTAGTGTGTTTTGCCTGAATCATATATAGTTTTTGAGACTTAGTGAGAAACATGATAATTATAAAAATAACCGTTTTTGTTATTGTATGACTTAGTGAGTTTAACCAGTCTAAAGAGTAAAAAAAATACAATAAAATGCTGCAAATAACTCAAAAGTGAAAAAAATTGACTTAGTGTGTTTCGCTTGTAAGCCGACGAAATGGTCTCACTATACAAGGTGAGTAATAAAGACAAGTCTAAATAGGAAATTTATGTTCAGAAGTCAAAAATATTATTTGACTCTACAATAATGGATGAGTGCTGTATGAGCTGCAGTTTATTGAATTTGTAAAACAAAATAATATGTTTTTTAAGTACATCAAACATTTTTCTATATATCTGCTTAAAAATTTGAGTCTGGCTCTTTTAAACTACCTTTTGTACGAAATTTACAACCTAAATAATTAATATAGTCGTAAGAGATGACAATGCCATAGAATAATAAACAATCAGAATGCTTGAAAAATAAGTACGCGCATCTTATTCGCGCAGACGGAATCAGCCAAGTTTTTAACGGAACCCGTCCTGTTCAGTGATATTTTATCTGGTTTGAATAGATAAATCATGCAGAGATAATATGCACTAGTTTATTCGTACTTTTAGTTGAAGAATAGATTAAATTATTTCAAATGTACTAAATTATTAATCTTCGAAAATTTAAATGACAGTTCTGTCGTAGCTTGTCACAAATTTTTCAATTCGAGTCTATGATTCCGTCTAAAAAAAAATTTTTCAAACAAGAAAAATGTAAGTGAGAAAATTTTTAACAAAAGTTTTAGGATCTTTTTCTGTATCGTTTTCTCGAAAACAACGTTTCGAAGCGACCAGCAATTTTGAATGTCGTGAGTAAATGTTCGATATGTTATAATTATTGTAGTGTCTAATTGATATAATTCAAGATGAGTTTTAAAGGTAAAGAGTGCAGCTTTCGTATGCATTATTTGCATTTTGCCAAAATTCAGTTAGTTTCTATACATAAAACGTATGGAGATTTTTATCATTTTTACGACTGTCATGAGATCAATACATTTTATTACTTTTATTGAACGTTCACTATGGAATTTTCATTGTTAAGCTTTTTCTTTGAAACCTATGGCATATAATTTCGATATTGAGCTTTGGCAACAAATATGAGGCATTTGAAATATGCTTAATAACGATGAATTTAAATATTCACATTACAAACGGTCTAACACTTTTAAAACTCTTCCTTTTTGATTGAAAAAGTACATTATTCAACTACTCAACTTAAGCTACAAATTCCACGTAACCTAATTATTCCGTCTCATTATAATTTAGTTCAGAGTATTTTTGATTTTATTTTATTTAGATTTACATAGTCGTAGACATAGTCGTAAGTTTTAAAATTTTGTGTAAATTTTGGTTTTCAGAAATCTATTATAAGATTAAAATATTTATTATTTACATATTTCTAAGAAAAACTTGTCTATTATAATTCCTCCTTTAAAAAGTATGAACCCGGCAAATCCGTTGGCTATTGTTGTTGCATCCGCTGCGCCTCTAGGTGGTTCTGATAAGGACAATATGAATGATTTTGTAATTAACGTGTTTACCCCAAGGTAAAATTATATAGTTCTTAGTAACTCCCTTCCCTCTACTGGGGTATTCTGTTAGGCATTTGTAATGTATTTTTAGTAGTATTGAACGAAACTCAGTTCAGTAAATATATATAGTAAGCAGTAACTAGTTTGATGAAAATTGTCGTCGTATATTATTTAAATTTATTAAAATAATATTTCATAGCAAATAGATCTCACGGTAAACTAATCGTGGATCAAAACACCCATTTTAATGAAAGAATTTCCCATGATGTAAGATTGTTTATTTATTTAACAACTCTATAGAAACTGACTTAATTTGCGACAAAATCTAAATAATGCATACAACAGCTGTACTTTTAACCTTTTAAATTTTTGTCAATAGAATGCTCTGACTTATTTGCTATAGGATCCTTAGCTACCAACATTTAGTTGGTTTTGTCTTTTTTGATGACTAGACCGACCTGTTTCGCCACCTTTTCCAATTCTTTATATTATTTCCCTAACCTATCGCTTGATACGTCCTATTATGTCAATTTCATCAGCGTATGCTAAAATTTGTTTCGATCTAGTGTAAATAGTACTACCGTCTCTAATTCGTGTGTCTCGGACTGCCTTTTTTAAGGCAATGTTAATGTTAAATAGGAGGCACGTCACGGCCTTCCCTTTTCTGAGACCATCCTTTATCTCAAAGAATCAAGAATCTTCTTCCTGTATCCTAACGCTGGCTTTTAAGTCGGACATTGTCATTCTTGATAATCAGATAAGTGTTTTTGGTGTAACAAACTCACGCATTGACACTGGCGTATGCGGCCTTAGGTGATGGCTTTCAATGTTAAATTCTAACGTTTTTTTGAGGATCTGTCTTATTAAATGAATCTTATTAATAGTTTATTTTTCTTAAGTAAATACCGGCCTGGTATTTTCTAACTATGCTAACTGTGTAAACTGGTAGCCTTTCGTAAAGAATATTTGCTAGTATTGTGTTGCAGTTGTTAACAGTGTAATACCTCTGTAGTTGTCATACTGAAGCCCATCTTCTTCTTCTTCTCCTTTGCGTGCCATATCAGAATTATCCGACGTTGGCGATCACCATTGCGAAGGCTTCTCGATCTTCTGCAATATGGAATCATTGACCTGCATTTGGTATCTGAGTCCATTCACGAATGTTTTTGAACGAAAAAACTTATTTTCTTCCTACACCTATATGACCCTACACCTATACAGCCCTATATTTTGCCGTTAAGGATCAGTTGCAAAATTTTATATCGACTTGCCCTTACTTTATGTCCCAGATAAGACATTTTTCGATGTTTAACAGTCTTTAGCAGTTCTTTATCTTTGTTGATGCTCCTTAGTACTTCTTCATTAGTTTTTCTTGCTGTCCAAGGTATATTCAGCATTCGTCTATAAACCCACTTTTCCAATGCTTCAATTTTATTTATGATTGATACTTTTAGCGTCCACACTTCTGCACTATACAAAAGTACAGACTAAACATAGCACTTAATCATTCTTTGCTTTAGTTCTAAACTGAGATGGTTATTGCAAAGAGATGTTGTGTTCATTTTTATAAAAGTAGTTTTCGTTATTGCTATTCTACGTTTTATTCCTATGTCTGGATCTAGTTGGTCCGTTATCACTGTTCCCAAATATGGCATCTTGTGAACTTTCTCAACTTATACTCCGTTCAATTAAAGCTTTGCATCGGGATGTGGGCCACGACTAAACACTAAAAGTTTAATTTTGTTTGAGTTTATTTTAATGCTCATTTCCTCTCATATCTTGTGAATACGATCAAGCAGAATTTGAAGACCTGTAATATTATCTAATAGAATTACTGTATCGTCTGCATATCTAATCACATTAAGTAGTTCCCCGTTGATTTTTATTCTATATGGTTGGCTTTGAAGTGCCTTTTTAAATAACTGGTCCGAGTGAACAACGTTGGCGACAAAATGCAACCTTGTCTGACTCCTCGTTGTATGGGGATTTCATCGGTGTAGTTATCTCCAATTTTTACGATAGCAGTTTAATTCCATTACAAATTTTTAATGACACGAATATCCTTGTCATCTATTCCGATATTTTTCAGGATTTATCCTGAAGAATACAGGATCCTGTACTTAATCGAATGCCTTTTCGAAGTCCACCAAACATGCAAATACATCTTTTCTTTGGTCACGGCATTTTTGTAGTAGGATGTTTAGCGCAAAAAACGCCTCCCTAGTTCGCATCGCCTCCCATCTTCTTCGTATTTGCATCTAATTCTGTTGTGAAGTATTCTGGAAAATTTTAATAGTGTGGTTCATTAGGCTAACTAATCGATATTTTGAGCATTTTCTCGCATTTTGTTTTTAAGGTATTGCGATAAAGATTGATTTGAGCCAATCTGCGGGAATTACTCCGGTGTTATATATTGAATTAAAAAGTCTTACTACTACTTTTATGTTATCATTCTCTATTAGTTTTAGCAACTCTGTTGGTGTATCATCTGAACCACAAGCTTGTCTAATTTTATCATTATTCATAGCATGATTTACTTCACATTTTATAATGTCTGGGCCATTAGTACAGTTTTGGTAGAATTCGGCAATATTATTCCTGTCATCTTCAAACAACTCTGATATATACAGCTGCCATTCTTTTCTTACTTCGTGTTCATTTAAAATAATTTTGTTATTAGTGTCAACAAGTACAGATGTAACTCGTTTTTAAATATATTACTTATTTCTTTTAGTTTTTTGTGCACAATAAATAAGTCGTGTTTAGATATTACATCTCTTAGATATTAGATTAGATATTACTCTCATCCATTTTCCTTTGGCTAGTTTGACCTCCTTTTTTATTCTTCTCTGCAGGTGTCTATATTCTGTTACATTACATTTTACAACTCGACGTTGTTCCAATAATTTCAAGATGTCGTATGTCATCCAATTATTTTTTGTGATTAAGTTTTTTCTATAATCATTGTTTGTCAAAATTTCGTTAACTTTGTTTTTAAATTCACAACATACTTCTTCTGGATCTTCTAGTTGTTCTCCGATGTTTTTTAATGCTATTGTTAAATTCTTTTTTAATATTATGTTCTGTGTATATATCGTCAAAGTTAAGTACATTGGTTTTTGGTTTTTGTCGCTAAATTTGTTTTAACCTTAGTTTAATATCTGCTACGAGTGGTTGACGATCAGACCTAATATCTGCGCCAGGATATGTCGTGACTTTTTTGACGGCATTTCGGAAACGCTTATTTACAAGTATATAGTCTATTTGACTTCTTGAAGTCTTAAGATTATTGCCATCATCAAATGGGGCTTTCCAAGTGTATAGTCTTCGCTTGGGTAGTTTATACCAGATGTTTGTAATAATCATATCGTTTTCTTTACAGAATTCATACAATCTCTGTCCTCAATCGTTAGGTTGTCCTAAACCATAAGGACCTACAGTCTGACCTGGAGTTCATCACCTTGACAGCTTAGGCATATTACGGCTTGAGACCATTCACAGGGCATTATCTTATTTTGCCAGATAAGAAGTAAGTTTATGCAGTGTTTGTAGTAGGGCGTCAGCAACATTCTTGTAGAGCTCACTACAAATTTGATAAGTTTCTGGTGCTTTATTATTTTTAAGTTTTATTGCTTTAGACAATCTTTTCCCCAATATTTTCGATGGGATCTTACTTATTATATACTACTACTCAATATGTTTTTAAAAATAATTCACAAAATAGTGGGTATAAAATCCGAAAAAAATTCACATATACAAAATTTACTTTTAGGGATTCTGCAGATAAAAAGGAAGCTGTTTTATCACACAAGTTTTGTTCCAGCTCTGCAGAGATGTCAACTGTAACATGTACATATGTTTCGTCGACTAACAGAAAGCATTTCCCAAGGTGAAATAGGATAACCTAATATCTATATGAAGGAGAACTAGCATCGATGAAAGATATCTCAGAATAACCAAAAAAGATTAGAGATTAAAATTTTACGTATTCTTTATGACTAGCTTTGTATAAATGGTGTTAACTATCATGTTAAAATACGTGTAATAAGTCTAACAACTTTATATTTTAATACAGTTAGCAGAGCTACCCAAATCACGGATTAAAACATCCAAAACTATGTTCTAGAAAACACTTGAAATTTGCTCTTTGTTAGGCGGTAAACCAACAACTCCAACAATTTACGGAAATTATACAAATTGTGTTTTTAGCTCGGCGGTCGGGGAACCGGGGTAAATTACCCCAAATGGGGTAAAAATGAAATTTTTGGGGGTAAAAATGAAACTTGTGAGTAAAAAGTATATATTTTAATTTGACTTTCTATAAACCTGTTTTGCATGCACCGAAATTTTTTTGTATTATTTGTGAAAGATAAATTACATTTTCCTACTATCTACTACTATACTTACAGTAGAGTGTTCTCTAGTTATATCTTTGCGCAGTAAAGCACAGCCCCGAGCCCCGGCTACCTGCTTATGCCCTCAGTCCGTGCCATGCAGTCAGAATACAAATACATTGACGAGTCAGAGAGTTATAGTTAGTTGCTGACAATCAGTAATCATCGATATATCGATCAAGGTAAGCCACAATTTGAAAATTTAATTTAAGTATTTTACAACTATTATTTTTTGTCTCCTTCAGATGGCAGCAAATAGAAAAAAAAATATCAAGACGAATTCCTTAATTACGATTTTACACAAATAGAAGACAATGGTACAATGAAACCACAGTGTGTTGTATGTATGAAGGTATTGACTTCAGAATCTTTCAAAAAAAGTCAACTGAAGAAACATTTAGATAATTTGCATTCACACCTGTCTTTCAAACCGCGAGAATACTTTGCAAATTTAGAAATATCTGTTAAAAGACAAAGATTGAATAGCAACTTGTTTGGTACATTTGATCAGCGTTCAGCATCAAGGGCTAGCTTTGAAGTAGCCTGGTTGATTGCTCGAAATAAGAAACCGTACACTATTGGTGAAGATTTGGTTAAACCAGCTGCTGTAAAAATGACAGAGATTATGTGTAAGCGAACAAACTGAATTCAGTGCCCTTGTCTGCGACAATTGTGAAAGAACGAATTTCTATATTAGCAAAAAATGTGAAGGAACAAGTTATTTTCTCTTTAAAACAGGCTAAATATTTTGCTATTCATATTGACAAGACAACTGATTTTAGTAACAATTCACAGCTAATGGTATATGTTCGCTACAAAGGTGCAGATAATTTTGAAGAGGAATTGCTGTTTTGTTTTTCTCTCGAGTTAAGATCTCGTGGAATTGATGTCTACAATGAAGTAAATGAATACTTCAATGCGCAAAGTTTAAAATGGGAAAACTGTATTTCAGTATCTTTGGATGGAGCTCCAGCTATGCTGGGACATTTTAATGGTTTTTCGGCTTTCGTAAAAAAAACTAACCCAAATATTGAAGTTATTCACTGTATGATCCATCGCCAGGTCCTTAAGGTCAAATATTTAGAACCTACACTGGAAGCCGGCATGCATGATGTCATCAAGATTGTAAATTTGATCAAGGGACATGCACTAAACACGCGGCTATTTCGTGAATTATGTCAGGACGGTGAAGCCGAATATACGGACCTACTTTATTATACAGAAGTAAGGTGGCTCTCTCGCGGAAATGTACTAAATCGAGTATGGACTCTCAAAACTTAAGTGGAAATTTTTATAGTTGATCAAAAAAATATTCTCGCAGATAAGTTTAAAAACTCTTCCTAGGTTGCATATCTCGCATATTTAGCTGACATTTTTGAAAGTATAAATATATTAAACAAAGAATTGCAAGGAAAGAATATTAATATCATTTCAGCGAGAGAAATAGTGTCAGCGTTTGGATTAAAGCTGCACTATTGGAGTCAGAAAGTAGAATAGAACAAGATAGCTTCTTTTTCAAGGTTAGCTTTGTTTTTGAAAGATTGCGAAAATACTACTTTTGCTGACATTAAGGATACAACTGTAAGACATCTTATCAAACTCAGAAAGCGGTTTTCAGATTACTTTCTAGATCTTGATATACGTACTGTCAGTTGGATTGATTCTTTTAAATGTGGAATTGATATGATACCAGAAGAACCTTCAGGTTTGGCAGAAGCAATTCTTGAACTTCGATCTAATACTGAAGCACGTATTCAATTTGAGAGTAAACCAAATCTGTCGTCTTTTTGGATATCAAAAGCTGCAAAGACTTTCAAAATTACATATGAAGACGCGGTTAAAAAACTGCTGCCATTTGAAACAACATATTTGTGCAAACAAGGTTTTTCCACTTTAGTGAACATAAAAACGAAGAACAGAAATCGATTAAACGCCGAAGACTGTATTCAAATCGCTCTTACATCAAAAAGTCCCAATTTTGAAGCAATTGTATCGAACATGAAACAACATCATTTCACCAAAACGTAAAGGAAGAATGTTTTCAATTATTCTTTTTTTATAATTTTTGCAATTCTAATTTTTGTTAGTACAACCATTATTATTATTATTATAATTTGTTACAGTACCGCAAGGGGCTTTAATTTTTTATATCTCATTATTCTTATCTATTATTATGTTATGTATTTCTAGGTATCATAGAAATTGAATAAATAATGTTTATTTTATGTTTTTGTTATTGTTTTCTGTTCAAAACTATCATGGGGGCTATAATATGAATGATGCTAAAAAGAGGCCTTTTTTTTTGCTTTTTTGTTTTTTGCCTTGGGTAATATCAACTTACACAAAAATGTTTTGGGGTAATGATTAAAAAAGTTCCCCGACCGCTGTTTTAGCTGAATAATAAACACTACTGCTATTTATTTGCAGTATATAGGAATTTAAAATAAACTGATTATTTCCCTTTGCTGAGATACGTAAGGGAGAATGTGTTTTCGATCCATCCCAACTTTTTATGGTATTTTAATTATCGCTATTTGCATTTTAAACCAACTTTATTTTCTTTAGCGGATATCAGTAATTGCAGCTGTCGTATTTTATTCGTACTAAAAAATAGAGTACAGCTAATTTCATTGAACATAAATTTTTATCGTAAAATATAAATTATTAACCGCAATGAATTAATCAGTACTGGCCATTACTGCCACCCGGTCATTACATTTATTAAAATAAGGAATAGAATGTAATACATTTTACCAAGAAGTTAAGAAATCCCGAAAAATTAAACCGAATAATCCTAAGTATTGCAAAACAAAGAAGGTTTATTTCTAGCAGAAATTTTAGAAAATTTAAACAGATAAGCTGAGAAAAAGGGAAAATATACGAAATAACAACAAACCAACAAAAAAACATAATATATCCAAATGAAAGAAGCAGAAGTTCAACATGTTCGAGAGCTCGCGTATCGGAGACTAATTAGTTCATATCCGAAACCAAAAATAATACAAGTAGTGATGATTATGCTATTCCATTCTACGCAGAACATCCTGTAGAACCTTCTGTAACAGTTCTTCAAAAGACGGTAATATCCAGTGGACTCTTGATCCTCCTTATTAACGCTGTCGTTTTCCATGGCCAATGTTACACATAATGCTCCAGGAGTTACACATGACGCATGTGCACGAATTTTTTATATCAAAACTTCATTTGACGCACTCTGTTCTGACATAGTTGCAGACCAAATTATTAATATGACCAACATGGAAGAATAGCGTGTTTTTGGAACCAACTGGAAAAACTTGGATAAAACTGGTTTTCAAGCATACATTGGTCTTTTATTGTTAGATGGAGTTTTTAAGTTTCATGGCGAACAACTAAAAGTTTGTGGAATGAAGGGTACACTGCGGGTCGTAGTGTATTTCGAGCAACAATGTCCTTGAAAGTATTTATAAAAATTTCGCAACCTATACGTTTTAATAACAAGACTACTAGACAGCATTGGAGACGTACTGATAAACTTGCTGCAATAAATCTACCAAATCTACCAAAATTTTTTAACCCCGATGAAAATGTTACCGTCGACGAGCAATTAGTTGCCTTTTGAGGCTGCTGTCCCTTATTGCTCATTGGTCACTTATAACCAGATTGTAATTGTAATATTCATCATCGTAGTGATGATAATGGAATCAAAAAAAAGATACAACTATATTAGAAGGTGAAAGAACTGCACATTTTGGTGGAGGCATGCTTTTTTGGTGGAAGCGTAATTATTATATTGTCAGATGATTTTTGTCAGACTCTTCTAATCATCCAAATTGTGGCGGCACGCAAAGACGGTCCAATTGGCAACTAAAATGTATTTTTGCAATAATGTCAAAGTGGCATTTTAATTTCGAAACAGTTGTTAGACGGTAACAATGGTAAATTCTTTTTTACCTCTCAGATTTTTGTTACCTCTCACACTAGAAAGAGGAGTTTTTAAGCTTGGTTTTTGGTACATAGCGAAAACAGTTTAATAACTACAACCGACTTAGTGAACGAGCAATATTCACTACAAAATATACAGATATAAATGATCGTAAGGAGATCATTCAGAATTTATTTCCAGGAAAGCTGTGGTCGTTTAACTCAGTTGACAGAGTTATAAACCAGGCTAACGTAGTTAACTATTCCACAACAAAGTTTAAATCCACTTTACAATTTACAATTAAAGGTAGGATCAGTTGTTGTTATGTCACGTAACATTAATCAACCTCTACTGTGTAATTGAGTGAGACTGACTGTAAACAAGTTAGTAAATAATGTTATTGCGGTAAAAATCGTCAACTAAAAATTCAAGGGAGAAAATGTCTCACCTTTTATGTCTAAGGTGTCTAATCGACTCACCATGTGATTTTAAATGGTTACAATTTTCCGTACGTTTGGCTTTTGCAGAGACAATAAACAAATTACAAGGCCCATAGTTAAACTCGTTAAATCGTTAAAAGTTTGCGAAATTCACTTTCCGTATTTTGTGCATGGATAAATATCTTGTGCTCGTCCACACGTCAAAAAACAGTCATCGTTGTTTATTTACACACCGCAAAAAAAACAAATATTGTTTATCAGAAAGCATTAAATTGATTGAACTTTTTTCGTATATAATATCTTTGTGTATATTTTTTGATTTTCTGTACATTTTTAATAATTTAGCTTTGACGGGATACCGGATTAGCTAATAATACTATAAAGATAGATGTACACTTTCCATTGTCATGTCAGATTAGCTACACTTCTTTAGATGTTCAAAGAGAACTAATTTTCATCGCGGCAGCATCCTAAAAAGATAAGTTTACATATCAACTTAAATCGCTTTAACCGTAGTTTCTTATCAGACTTTAACAAATCAGTTCTATTAGAAAATCTGAAGAAGCAAAACGTATCTGAATTAATAATTGTTACTTTGCCAAAACATCGGCGTCATCAAAACAATGCTTTTTGTAAAATCCCATATAGGTCTTATATAAGATAAGACTAATTGTTGCAATACTAGCCCCTTCCCCCAGTGCGACAAAAAAAACTGACGCAAAGCAGTCTCATTATATTTTTTATTAAATGTCTATGTAAAAACCAAAGTTATTTAATGCGATGTTTAGGTATATAATCACTATTCTACTACTATGGGTAAGTATCAATGTAAGTAGCAAGAAGTATGGCTATGGCAAAAGAAATGTATGAGGGCAAAGATTGCTTAACCTTTTACAACAGGAAAATTTATTCAAGATGAACTCTTTTTTCAATAAAAAGTCTCAACGTTAATAAGCATGGATCAGCTCAGGCGGCAGTTTTAAAAATGAAATAGATTATATTATAACAAACAGAAAAGAAATAATCAAAGACATTGAAGCACTTAACAAATTTTGCAAGAAGACTTGCAAGACCAAATAGAAAATGTAAATTAAGCAGATAATGGTGTAATGAAGGCTCTAAATGATACGGAAAGGGAGCGCTGCCTGATCATTCAGACCCATAAAGAAAAACTTAGCCATAATACCAAATAGCTGGTAGGTCAAAGAAGACGGCTCCAATTGCACAACAATAAAGAAATTAAATAAGATATTAACCGGTCAATTTAAAAAGACGTAAGAAAAAACAATACAACTGAAATAATTAAAAAAAAAAACAAAAGTTTTGAGGCGAAATACAAACAACATAGGCAACAAGAAAAAAAACAAAATAAAAAACAAAGATGGAAACATTCCTACTGAAAGAACCAAAATCCTTGAGGTTGTCAAATCCTTTTATTGCGAAATGTATGAGAGCACAGACGAAAGACAAGATCAGCCCCTGCCAAAATCACAAACCAGAGATCAGAATGTATGCGAGAAATACCTCCATACGAACTTAAAACGGTACTTTTAGAAATGAAAAATAACAAATCCTATGGTGATGACGGAGTAGTAATTAAAGACATTAAACTAGGTGAAAATAAAATTATCTACCAAAGAAAAACTCCTTAATGAAATAATACAGTCATTACTTTATTACACAAGCAAGGAGACATAGAATATTTAAAAAACTTCCCTCCTATTAGTTTGCACTTGTATAAATTTTTCACAAATTATCAAAAAAAGACTGGACACGAAATTAGATTTCTATTGGACACGTTGCCAGATTATCAGACAACCAATGGACAAAACGTATTTTAGAGTGGAGACCCAGACAAGAAGCAATACCGAGCAGAGGACGCCACCAACTAGATGGACTGACGACCTGAAGCGTGTTAACAATAATTCGATGCAAGCCGCACGAAACAAAGACAGACGGAAATAGCTGAGGGAGACCTATGTCGAGCAGTGGACGCATACAAGTTGTTGATGATGATAATTCCAATACAATTAAATCTATGCTATTGTAATAATTAAATATAAAAGGTATGTGATATTTGAATATGATTTTTTCAATACGAAACGTTCTATTGTTATTCCTCCTATAATAATGTTTTATGTTTCATGCTTATGTCAGTTATTCTAAAATACGCTATATAATTATTTCAAAATAAGTTTCTAAATGGTGGGCTCTTACATTTTAGCACATAAGATCTTATGTTGGACTATAGCTAGTTTTCAATAACCTGTAGTAATTCTAATATACATTCGTGTCATTGGTAAAAAGGTTTCCTATACCGATAAGAAAGAATGCGACGTACTAGAAGAAATATGGCAACACTGCTTTACGCATCAACTCATTCTCTCGCTTACCTCACTACTAACGGCTCGCTGAATTTAAAGGTGGAGAACTATCGATAGTCACGACTATCGATAATTATCGATAGTATTCGATAGTTAGGTTAGATCTGTTTCGAGGGACATATCAACAATAAAACATTAAAAAATTTGCAATTATTTAAATCTACTATGTACAGTTGCGGTCACGGAATAGTTTACACCTTACTTTTTATATTGTAATACTGTAAAATTGCAGTGTCGTACGGATTTGATAAATGTCAAAGTCAAAAAATTTCAAAACGTCAATGCAATATCTTAATAATCCACCAAATATTAATTATTATTTATCATTGTTTATCGTTATTTAATATAAAATAGATTTAAAATAAAATGCATATTAAAAAAAAAGACTTCTTTATTTTCGTTATTAAGATCATAATCCATTTTATTCAAAAAAACTGTTCTATATTTTTCATTTTGTAAAATATTTTGATATTTTAATTTTAATCTACCTATTCTAGCTAGTACACCACTGGCAACGTTACTTTGACGTAAAAGGTGCGTTTAAACGAAGTAAAAATTTAAAAAATGGGCTCCTAGATACGTGAACCTGTAAACTATTCCGTGACCGCAACTGTACCTATACTCCGTACTATACAACTGCGGCAGACCAGATAGCTGAACAAATCCGAATCAAAAAAGAAATTGTACTTTTTGGTCACTTAGAGTAGAGAGAACCTGACCTAACCTAGAAAAGACAACACATAAAAACAACTTTTCAAACAAAACGTAAATTATCATCATTATCATTTAACCCAGATCTATTGACTGCTGGATATAGGTCTCCCTCAGTCTTTTTCATGTATTTCTGTTTTGTGCTGTTTGTATCCAATTTTTGTCGATCCGTTTTATATCATCAGACCATCTTGTTGGTGGACGACCTCTACTTCGATGTGCTTCTTCTCCATCTTATTTCTTTGTTCGTGATCCGATCCATACGAGAAATGCCCAACATCGATCGTTCCATGGCTCTTTCTCGTTTCAAAAAGCCAAAAGGTAAATGGTATCAAAAAATTCAGCCCAATTGCCCTGACAATCCTTGAGTCAAATCCTTTCACTTCATTGATTGAAGCCTTTTAACAAAAATCATTGGGTTATGTACTCAACATTCCATTTTTGCTCACCTGTTCACCTGAGCACCTGTTCCGTATTAATGCAAGCCCTCACCATTACCTGTGCCCTTACCGTGAATTCGGACAACAAGAAGATCTAGGTCACATATTTGTTCATTGCCCAATTCGTAAATCCAATAGTTATGACTTTATTAATGAAATGACAAAAACAGGAGTCCAAATGATACAAATATGCATCTTGTTGTTGTTATGAACAACACGATTTCAATAGTTATCGATAGTACTAATAAATACCGATAGTTTCCGATAAGCCAAACTATCGATATTTATCGATAGTGCTATCGATAGTTCTCCACCTCTAGCTTCATTGCTTAGTGCCGGACTTCTTCTTAAGGTTCCATCTTCTAACGAAGGTTGGATATCAACATGGCAATTCTTATTTTACTTACAGCAGCTCTAAATAGTTGGCTAGAGCTCAGACTAAACCATTCCCTTAGATTTCGTAGCCAGGAGGTTCGTCTTCTTCCTACATCTTTTTACCTTTTATTTTGCCCTCTATAATCAAACGTAGTAGCCCATAACGAGGACCTCTTAATATATGACCGAAATATTCAGTGCCGGACTAGCAGCCTTCAAAGTTGGAGCTTTCGATCGCTGTTACTGCCAAATACGAAACTCATGCTGCAATAGGTTTTTAAATGCAAAATATATTTCACCTATTGACACCCATCGTTAGTTAATCAAAGTTTATGGGGAGAAGGTCATATCTGTCTAACATGTTTGAAAATGGTGTAGGGAATTCAGTGAAAACGGAACGGAAATTCACGAATAGAGATTTATCATTAATGACCACAAGTCCAGACCTAGCACCAAGTAATTATCATTTATTCAGAAAATTAAAGGAACATGTCGTTTCCTTAATTGATTGGCGGATTTTATAACCTGGAGATAGAAAAGTTGGAGCAATGTCTTTAAAATTGTTTGGATAGAAACGTATATTGTGTAGAATAAAAACGTGAATGTTTAATTTTTAAAATGATTTATAACACGAAGAATAAAAATAAAAATGTCTATTTTTAAACTTCTTGGGAACCTAATTTTGCGAATGACCCTCGTTTTATTATGATTCAGGGATTATTTTCAATAATTTCTTTTTTATTTATGTTAATTCTTATAATTGTCGTTGGTTATTATTTTTTTGCTTAGTACTTACTACTATAATTTAGTTTATCCTGTTTTTAAATTCTTATGATCGTTTGCAATAATAATGAGTTTAAACCCTCACTATTACTAAATACCCTTCTCACAAACGTCACTATATTATATGCTAACTGGCGTCTAACTCAATAAAGGAGCATGAATAAACGCTTCTAACTCAATGTAAATTATTCCGTATGTAAAATACATTCTATTTTGCAAAAACAATTATTTACGTTTTGATTCGACTCTGAACATAGTAGCTAATATGTGTTTTAAAATTGAGCTCTTAAAATTAATTTAAAAACTAGTAAAATACTAAAAATCTTTTCGTTATTTAGTGTTCCAGTATTGAAATATCAAAAATAAATACAACAGAGACAGTAAGATACTTTAATCATAAAAGTTTTTACTATTATTTTCAGAATATAAACATTGACCCTACAAAAGCTAGGGTCTAGGGGCTAGGCTACAGACTACAAAGGTTGTTTGCCAGAACCGTACTCCAATTACAAATGATTACTAAAAATGGATAGTTCTATTCAATATGAAATTGCTACGACTAATAATACACCAAACAGCTCCTCATCAAATCAATTTAATGGGTCAACTACATAACTTTCCATATTCAATCAAACACCAAATTCCAATATATTTTCATGAAGAAAGCAAGCATTTATTTTTGATTCAATTAAAAATACCAAACTAGGTGATTACTTATCCGCTCTAAGTCTTCCGATACAACCAACCCACATTATCTTTTATTCCAAATTATTAAATAATAGGGTATGTATATACCCTATTATTTAATAATTTGGAAAGGTGGTCAGAAGCAAAACCGCTTAAGTAGCAAAATACACATTTTGAGTAATAAAGCATCAAAGTTTTTGCTCTTTTAAAAATTCTGGATGTTCAAACTTAAAAATTTTAAAGTATTAAACAATTCAAAATAAGTATAAAATTTTTAAGATACTTCTGGTGAGAAATTATTTTAGTTTTTTTACCTCTTTCGACAAAAATATGCACTTAGGTTGTTTTACCTTTAAGCAAAAATGGATTTATAATACACAAAAAGAACTAAACAAAAGCTTAATTTTCAATTAATATTTATTTTTTCTTAAAAAAAAAATACAAATGTTACTTTTTTATAACACCAGAGTTACTCATAATCTGAGAAAAAACCTATGTAGTCGTCTTGTTCGACGTTGGCATCTTCTTTGGAAGACTTAACAGCAGTGCTTCCTTTTTTCATTGTGTTTTTTTTGCTGCTTTGACTCCTGCGGCAAATCATTATAAAATTGATGGTAAATGGGGGTATGAACTCTAGCAGCTGTTATAAATTTTGCCATTTTTGATACTTAAATTGTCTCGTACTTCTTTTTTCGTCTTCAGTTGATGATGATATTAAGTTTACCAACCGAATCCCATTTATAACAAGAGTTGAATGAGGATAGTGAAATTTTAAATTGAATTCAGTATTATAATCGCCCATCTCTTCCTGGGGGTGTATCGTTATCAGTGCAATTATTATCTTTGTAAAGACCATACATTTTGCGAATGTTTAAATCGGACGATTTGGATTTTGATTATAATAGTAATGACTCCTATTACGTAGTAATGATCTGATATATTCAATCACTATTTTTCTTGCGTTCTCTGATACTTTGTTGGTTGGGACATATTTTCTTCTTTTATTGGGCTCCACAAAATTGTTTTTGTTAACTTTTTTACACATAACCTTAAGGCGACTGTCTCTGATATCAAAAGTTTTTAGGAAAAAGTCTGCATACACGGCGGTCAAGAAGTTTAATTTCTGTACTGTAATTTTTTTGCTATTAGTCAATTTTTTTTAAGTTTCGGTTTTTCTGATGTATGAAGCTAAAAAAGCTGTTTGCAGGTTGGTAAACTGTCCAACTTAGAGAAGAGTCATTTACTTTCAATGTCGTTAAATATTTTACGTTGGTACCTACACGTATGCATATACTCCTGGACACATTTCTTTCTCTTCAATTTTTCTCTGCTTTCATATTCTTAGCCAGCAAGCCCCTTATTTGTGATTTTATTCCTCTTCCATGCATGTATGTTACGCTTCCTTTTTCGGTAAATTTTAGGAATTACTGAAAAGGAAAAATATGTTAAACCCTTAAGTTGAACTTAACTTCGAAATTTCTAAAAGTACATAACTGTAAGGTAGGTACTAAATTTACCGGTATTTACAAGTTTAATATTTACATAATAAATTAATTTTTGTTAGGGATATTACGCTTAAATTAAAACTAACAAGCTAAAACACACACTTTTACTACTCAAATATTATACTCCACATGTGTGCTTATAGTTGCTTCCTCAGCAGATATTATAGAATTATCGCTGTCGTTATCTTCTTCATATTCACTCGGAATAAAATCAGATTCTCCATCTGTAGCGTATGGATCACTATCTGACTCTAAAAATAATATCAAAACTCAAAAAACATGATCCAAATATTATAATAACAAAATATATCATTTCTGCAAACAATAGTATCACTTAAAACACTGCTGTTAATCTACTAAAGAAGTATAACCTACACGCCATAAACAAATCCAAACCGTTGAGTGGAACCCAAACAACATAGGTAATAAAAATATATTTACATCCAGCCGCTTGTTTGGAGGTAAAACAGCCTAGGTGCGCTAAGGCGATTTCTGCTCTTAACGATTGGTGAATTTCATTTTGGTTGTTTTTTATATTCATCAAAAGATGGCGATAAAGTAGGGTTAGAGCGTAGTCGATTTTACTACCAAACAATATAAGATATTCAGAACGTGAAACATCACTAAAGTCGTTTTGGTGAAAATTTTACTTAGGCGGTTTTACTTCTAACCCCTTCTTATTGTCGAGTGTCCAGTGTACCAGAACCAAAGAGTCGCGTGTGCCCTTAGTGACAATTTAAAAAGTGTACTAACGTCAAATTTACAGTCTTTATTAAGTTATCTTAAAATGACTAAACTATATACCAGATTGTAAAAAATATTTTTTTATGTAACAATATGTATCTTACTGTTTGTGTAAGTCCTCCAGCTAATAACCCTTAGTGGTTGATACGGGTATATTTGTTTAAATAAAAAAAAAATCAGATAGGAAAGGCAAATAAAAGCAAAACCGTTTTCCCTTAAATACAAACAAAAACCAGTAACTTTCTAACACAAGCCTTTTTCCGTGATATGTAAAAAAACGTAGGTATGTCTATGGTGTAGTCAAAACTTATATTTGCACATTTAGATATAGTTCAACATTCAGCTTAAATAAGTAGTCTTCAGATAGAGTTAAAAGAAAAAACAGGAATAAAGTTTTATAATTTTACTGAAATTAATATTTTCACATATTATAAAAAAAGAAAACTCCAATATTGATGTTGTGACCATTCTCATAAAGCAATTTAAATGACATTTATTATATTTTTGTAAATCATTTGCTATGTTACAAGATGTGTATATTGCTTAGTTTTTGGTAGTTAAGTGCAATTTACACTTTGTTTACATATACCTTCAATAATGACACAATTTCTCAACCGATCGGATGATGTTACTTAAAGGGTAAAAAAGTTTTAATTTAATAATAGCAAGTTGATTTGTTGTCGTTTGTGCACTAGTGCTGTAAAATTTTCAGTAACTTTTGCTTATAATGACTTAAATTCACAAGCGTTTCTAAAAGTTCTAGTTCATTAACTATTTTTTCGTGTCCGGTTGTTCCAAGAAAATGTTATTTTAGTTCTCGTTTATACGTAGTTCTCGTACTAATGGATATTTAATATCCTTGTTTCTCCAGTCTGTCGACATAACTAAAGTGTGAATGTGTTTAAAAAGTCCAATTGCAGCAAACTCACTGCTTATTTTGTACTCGTATTAGAGTAAGTCTCTATTATATCTAATTTATCTATAACTTAAGACCTTATTGAAGAAAAGTATGTATTATTGTTTTGTTTTTTAATAAACATTTTTTCATTTGTCATAGAATTTTTTTTTATTAAAAACACTTATACCACACCAACTACGACGGGTTATTAATGGGATGACAAACACAATAATAGTTTTAATACAATTGTGTACATTAAATTTAAA
This sequence comes from Diabrotica balteata, assembly GCA_918026665.1. NCBI lineage: Eukaryota > Metazoa > Arthropoda > Insecta > Coleoptera > Chrysomelidae > Diabrotica > Diabrotica balteata. The sequence goes on from OU898277.1 coordinate 68,613,727, forward strand.
TTTTCATTTGTCAGGATGGATTTGAGGTCGTCTGAAATTACATACATTCATCTTTGATTTTGGAAACCTGGGAAGTCCAGCAGGAAATGTTTTACTGTCAATGGAGTGGGGCAGTTATTGTAAATTGGTGGTGGATTTTTACTGATTAAAAATTTGTCTGTAACAGCAGTATGACCAGTTTTTAAACGGTTTATAATTACTGAATCTCGTCTACTTGTGGAGTTATTCAAAGAGCTGTTCACCTTTGGGCATATAGGGTTTAATTCGGTTGCTAAATTTTTCCAGTAATTTTGCTAAATGTTATTGCAATGAACTTTAATCAGATGTTTCATGTCACTATATGGATATTTCGTAATTTTTGTAGTATCTTCCAAGCTAATACGGCTTGTAGTTGCTAGTTGATCTGCTTTTTTATTTCCCCAGATTCCAGTGTGCGATGGTACCCAAATGAAAGCATGCTATGAAACAATGAAAGAATGCACCTTTGTTCTTTTCCATGGATTGAAGTGTTTCTAATTCATTTTTTATTGCTTGTGTAATGGGATCGGTTGTATGAATTTGCTAGAATTCGTTATAGTAACGCGCTTCATCGTGTTACTAGTTTTTAAAAAGTTAAGGTTTTTAATATAGCTTTGGTCTCGCCTGTGGGTATACTACAATTTGTAGGTAAGTGTATATTGTAGGAGTTTCTTCATTAGAATAGTAAGCAGCAACGGGGGTTTTAGAGGCGTCGGTAAATATTTTGTAAGTATTTGGGGTAACAGGATAAATTTGGATTGCGAAAAAGCCCTGTTTCGTTTCTTGTTGGGTGATCTATTTTGTGCTTCTAACTATGATTAGAATCTTTTTTTCTAATCTTTTTTATAATCTTTTTTTTTAAATATTAACGATCTCTTAATAACAAAATCTTAGAACATTCCCAATTTTTAATACCTTTTATATAAATAACATATAAATACATATTTTAATACCTTTACAAAAATATACAATAATATAAAAAAGTATAATTTAGTAAAAAAAGAATAATCCTGTAATACATATTTTGTATATACAAATACATATTTTAATACCTATATTAATAAAAGTAATAGAAATCGACTGATTTTCATCCCTATTTTGAAATTTACTCTCAAATTCAATCGCTTTTTATCGGTATTTTCACATACTAAAATACTTTTAGTACGTTAATTTGTTTGTTAAAAAAAATTGATATTTTTGATTGAATCCTTTTTTATCAGTAGAGAATTGATATATGGGTTGTATTAAATTTTACAGAAAAAAAATACAATTCATACAGAACAGGTCTACTTCAAAAACATTAGTATTAATGATTATTTCGTTTCTCAGTGCAACTATAATTTTATTTCGCTACAGTTTTGACCGTCTGCCTCATTACTTTTCTTAGTGTTCTAAGTAGTTTAACTGTCACTGTCACTCCGACTTTTTATAATACGAACATCAAAGGTACATACAAAGCTTTTGCTTCTTGTTGGGTGATGTATTCTGTGGTTACAACGGTCCTAAGGTAAATTGTGGTAATTAATTATAATATATATATATATATATATATATATATATATATATATATATATATATACGGAATTTTAGTTCACGTTGGAATAGATTCCAACGTGAACTAAAATTTTGCTGAACATCTAAACCATGTTTCGGGTTAATATTCAACAAATATTCTATATATGTATATATTCAATATATTGAATCGTATATATATATATATATATATATCTATATATGTATATATTCAATATATTGAATCGTATATATATATATATATATATATATATATATATATACGATTCAATATATTGAATATATACATATATAGAATATTTGTTGAATATTAACCCGAAACATATATATATATATATATATATATATATATATATATATATATATATATATACGATTCAATATATTGAATATATACATATATAGAATATTTGTTGAATATTAACCCGAAACATGGTTTAGATGTTCAGCAAAATATTAGTTCACGTTGGAATAGATTTTTTCATAATAATTTTTAAATTTAAAAACAATACACACGCATTTATATTAATTTAAATAGATCCGTTGTGGTGTAAAAAATTTTTGGGTAAAACATTACAATTTTCTTATTAACGCTCACTTCAGGCATCAGATAATTTGTTTTCTCGTCTCGACATTTTGGATTAGTGAGCGAACAGTTTGAAACAATATGCTGGAAAGTTATGGTCGAGTCACAGACAAGGCAAATTTTTTCTTTCGTATATGCTCATATATGTTATTTTAGTGTGTCCTATACCCATACGATATAATATAACTTGATCCCTACGTATTGGATAATTTGCTGAATTCACTTGTAATTCTGGAGTAATTTTTGGAGAGTAGAATAACATTAGCTTTAGAATATAAACTTTTTTAGGATGTATTGTGTATGTTATTTTTTTAGGATTTATTGTCTATGAACTTACAGATCATTTAATAGAGATTTATCCTATACGTATAAAGTTAAGATAAAGACCATTTTTTGCAACATATTGTTAGTACTCTTATCTAAAAAACATAACCAACTAATGAGCAACAAGGAAATATTTAAAATACTTTTATCCTATGAAGGCCGATATGTAATTAAGATATGATCAGTGGGCCTCAAACAGTGGGCCGTTAATATTTAATTTCGATCGCTTGAAAAGTAAAAATATTTAATTTCCTGTATTTCATGTTCAGTAATATTATTAAATTTTACTATAACAAAGGTTAATAAAATGAATATAATATGTATATACAGGGCGGTTAAAAGAGGTGGGGCGAAATATTTCGAATAATCGAAATTATTTGTCGACATCAAATGTTCATCAAGGTCTCTATAAGTCTGTATTTTGCGTAGATTAAAAATTATACGAATGGTTTTGCATGCAGTTAAATTGGAATAAACTTGCCAAGTTGCTGGTATGTACAAATTTTAATCAAATACATCCCAGACTTTACTTTCTGCGGACATTGTATTAAATATAATCTTTTGGCACTAAATCGCCTCCCATTTTTCAGCAAAACAAAATGTTTAAACACGTGTAGTTCAACAAGTAATAAGAAATCTATTGAGAGTATGCAGTCCAGTAATTAGACCAAAGGTACTTTATCATTTAACTATAACACACTACAAAGTTTGAATTGAATTCCTGAAACACTTTTTTGTTTCTTCTGTTTAGCAAACGATTTGTCCTACTCACTGTCTGATATTTCACTAGCAGGATTGCAAAAACCGTTTGACTGTTTTAAATAAGGTTTTTGCTGATTATATATTTTGTTAAATTATTAAAATACAAAAATACCACCAACGACCATCAATTAACTTTTAACGATAAACAGAAGAGAAATATGATGAAGTTTAAATTAGATTTATATTGTCGATGACATGACAGTGTCGTTAACAGAAAGATATTTTAAACAGTATGAATCATTTTTCAGTGATTGTGTGGATTTAAGAAATACATTACTAAACAATTTTTTTAAGTGTGTATAAAATCCTGTCTTTTTTTCTGAGATTAAAATTTTTATGACACATGGTATTTACTCCTTATTTTTCAAATAATATGTTTTTGTTAACGCATAACTTTGATTATTGGGTAAACCTACATTATACGATATGTCATAGAAACTAAAAAAAATTACATTGCAATAAAATTATAAACCAATAAACGATAACTTGTTGAGTAGTGATGATTGAAACAACAGAGCAGTAAAATGTTATTCATAAAGGTAGTGTAAAATATATCGCCGCTTATCTAGTCCGCTTATCTAGTCAGCTAGTTATTGGCGCCCACTGTCTTACTTTTCTCTTTCTTTCTGTTCCGTGGAATAAATATTCGCCCTCTCTTTCTTTTTGTCCAATAGACTAAGTATTCTGTTCTAGGTTGACAGAAGAGCTAATTTCAGCATAGGCATACTTCCTAGGCATCTATCAATAGAATAGAATAGAATAGAATAGAATAGAATAGAATATAATATTCTTTATTAATCCCATCAGATCACATTGTGATATAGGACAAGTCATATAGTACATCAAGCATGATCAACAAGTTATATAGGATAATTGCATAAAACAAAAATTATGAAATATAGATTAATATAAAAATAAAAATAAAAGATATGCAATATATGCTACACTATATGCTAAACTTCATTTCTGTCTTCCACTTACCTTCTGTCAATCAAATTTCAAACCTAGGGGAATATGTTTTTTGTCTGTTTTTGAGATTTAAAAAAGAAGTTAAAAATTATTATAAGGTTCATTTTATCGTCTGCAGAATTACCTTGGGGTGAGAACTTTCATTGTAATCTAAATTCTATAATTCTGACAGCATTTTCATTATTTATAAATTTACTTCTTTCAAATATTGTTCTGAAGCTATTTTCTTGTGGCATTTTAAATTAATTACTATTTAACTGGGAATAAGCCACAATTAAAGATAAAAATACGTTTATTCACGTTTCAATTTCCACTTCGGAAATCGTTCTCAAAATACAAACAGTAAATTAAACAAATTTTGTTTTTTTTTACATAGTGAAAAATTCTTCTAATAATTTAATTTTATCTGACTCATTTATATTGACAATTCAGACATACATTATGCATTTTACAGTAGACGACTTTAAAATGATATTGCCAATATTGTTGAGTTGCGCTCCTGGGACGACTTTACTTATAAGATAGTTCATTCGATTACGTGAAATCAATTTTAACTTAAGAATATCCGTCAGAAAAAATCATAGCATGTAATTCGTCTTTAAAAAGACAAATACATGATATGATGACAGTAAAATTCTCCTGTTAGTGATTCCATAGTAAATTATGAGTTAAAAACAGTAAACAGCAAAAAAAATTTGTTAGTGCATTTAGTTTACCCTTAACACCAAAAAATTCTGATTTTATTTGTTTCGTTATTTAAAAAACATAAATGATGTATCCTCTATATGTTACTGACTTACTAATACTGGTATTTTCTTATTAATAACTTCCTCTTTCAATATTGGTAACCAGATCCTACTACATTCTGAGAAATTTGCGAGACAATTGGCCTCATTTAGCTTAATTAAAGCCGCTTCTTTGATTTTTCTTTTTTTCCATCTGTTTCTTTTAGGACTACATTTGAATTATTTCATTGAACTTTGAATATTTGGAATAATGCCATGAATAATTAGCACAATACCTGCACAGAGCAGCAAAAGGTATCTCCCAATTAGTTACACCACCTTACTCTCCTGAATGCTTTGTACGGCCTGCTAACGATACACTTAAAAAAAAGAGAACTATCCCAATAATAGTTCCTATTTATATACAGAAATTGATGCAGCCAATAAAAATATTTTTTGAAGACGACACAAGCGAAAGTGTTCTTAATTACCAAGAAACGATACACTTTTTTGAAGACGCGTATGCTTCACCCGACCCATTAATTATCGCTTAAACTTTTACAAAAGATATTAAGGGGTTATAAAAATTATTAAACAACATCTACAGTGAGAAAATAATAAAAATTTTGCACAAAATTAAGTGCAAAATATCTAAATTGCTGGATACAAATTCCTCCTCTAAATTAGACAGTGATCAAGTACAAGAATAAACAACTAACATATAGAACAAAAATGTAAATTCTTTAGTGGAAACATAAACGGTTATTACACACCTAGAAATGTTTAAATTATTAATTACTAAATACTCACCCTCAATAATATGTCTCCAAGAAACAAATTTTACTGACCAAAAATTAGCAAAATTAAAGGCATTTACAGGTTATCATAAAAACTAGCATGATTAAAAAAATGAAGGGGTTTTTTCATTTATGTTGAACTGTAACTCATTGAAATTTAGACAAATACCTTTAAAGACCAATACTGAAGCAGTAGCAGTAACCATAAAAACTCCAAAAATTATTAACATCTGTAACATTTATATTTTACCGAATACTAAATAAGTATAAAAGAAATAACTGATATTATAGATCCAATTCTATCGCCTAACAATATAATAGATGATCTATATGGACAGAATCCACTTTGGGAATCTAATAGATATAACAAAATAGGACACATAATAGAAACTGTCATTAATAACACCAATATTGCCCTACTTAACAATAAATGCATCAATACTAGAAGAAAAGTTAGCTGAATCTATCATCTTCATCTTGGTGCTACAGCCCTTAGAGGGCCTCGACCTTCCCAAGCTTTCTACGCCATTCTGTTCTGTCCCTTGCTTGAATTTTCCAGTTGCCGACTCCGATCTTCTCCGCATCTTGTGTTACCCCATCCATCCACCTCAGCTTTGGTCTACACCGTCGTCTTATTCCCACAGGATGCGCTGTTAGAATCTTTTTTATCATGTTCGATTCAGGGGCCCGGGCTACATGTCCTGCCCACTGCAGGCGGTTTCGCTTAATTATAGTGGTAATATCTTTACCACCAAACGTATGCTTGTAGATATTCTGCAGTTCGAAGTTAAATCTACGCCTCCATATTCCGTTCTCTCAGACTGCTCCAAATATCTTGCGTAGCACCTTTCTTTGATCCGTATGTGAGAACGGGGACTATCAGTGTTCTATACAGCCTTATACGAGTTTTTTGAGACAGACGTTTGTTAGCTAAGTACTTTGATAGACCATAATAACACCTGTTTGCAATTAATATTCGCCTTTTTATTTCCTCAGATGTATTGTTATTGGGGTTAACCGATGTCCCTAGATATATGAACTCATTGACTGTTTCGAAGTTTTGGTCATTGATGATTAAATTTGTGTCAACATTTCCAGCTCTTGTGTTTGTGTTAGTCGCCATGAATTTGGTTTTATTTTGATTTTTATGTAACCCCATTCGTTCTGCTGCTGCTACTAGCTCGGTTAGGATTTCCGCAGTTCTCGCCCTAGTTCTTGTTATAATGTCCACGTCGTCTGCATATGCTAGAATTTGGACTGATCGATTAAATATTGTTCCCCTGCTATCTAAATTAGCGTCTCGCACAACTTTTTCTAAGGCGACATTAAAAAGCTGACACGCCAGCGCATCTCCCTGCCTTAACCCCCTATGTATTTGAAATGGGGTTGACGAGTCGTTTTGAATTTTTACTGCTGATAGCATCTTCGCCATTGTCACTTTTATCTAACATATTAGTTTTTTTGGAATTCCTAACTCATTCATAGTGTTGTAAAGACTTGGTCTTAAGACACTGTCATATGCCGCTTTAAAATCGACAAAAAGCGGCATATGACAACTGAATCTATAAATTCTATTAAAAACTCTGGTCCTGGTCCAGATGATATTTTTTTTATTTTCCTTAAAAATTTGCCTAAAAATAGAACTGTCTATTTACTAAAAAAATAAAACAAAATATTGCTTAATGGAGTGTTTCCACATACTTGGAATAATATTTACACAATACCTATCCTTGAAACTGGTAAACCACGTTCAGACTTAAACTCCTGCCGTCCAGTATCGTTAGGATGTGCAATGAGCCAAGTGCTCAAAAAATTAATTAATCAATGCCTTATTTAGATACTCGAGCAAAGATCTGTTCTATTAAACAAACAAAGTGGATTTCATAAAGATACATCAACTCTACTTACAACATAGTTGACCTCAAATCTGAAATACATCAAGCGCTAGCAAATAATCAAAGCTGCATAGCATTTTTTGATATAACCAAAGCATTTGATAGTTTGGCGTCATCGAATAATTAAAACTTTACAGAAATTAGGTATACAAGGAAATATGCTAAAGTTTATTACTAACTAAGAATACAGGAAAATGGTACCCCTCAAGGATGATCGATTAGTTTTACTCTTTTTCTTATTGCTATTAACAGTATTTTGGAAAACGATTCTTCACCAGTAAATAGTAGGCTATACGCAGATGATCTCATAATTTATTGTAAAGGAAGAAACATAGGACTAATTAAACAAACCTTACAAGATAATATTTCTACATTAGAAAAATGATCAATGAAATCTGGAATGAAATTTTGTTTCAACAAAAGTAAATGAATCCATTTCACCAGAAAACGTAATTTTAGTAGTCCAGAACTTACAATCTTTAATACAAAAATAGAAAAGGTTGATTGTATCAAATTCCTTGGAATTAATTTTGACAAACATTTATATTTTAAGCAACATATTTATCATCTTAAAACATCTTGTCAACAATATTTGAAGATAATGAAAGTCCTACCTACTAAAAATTGCAGTCAAACACTTTTAAAATAGTTGCAAACAATCCAAAATGCTGCTGTAAGAATGACCTTAGGAGCGTGTTGTACCACACCTACACATAGCTTATTATGTTTAGTAGGAGAAACGCGTCTAAAATTAAGAATACAGTATCTTAGGATAGCATATGCTGCAAACATTTTAGCAAATAGTGAAAATCCCGTCAGAAAAAATGTCTTTGCTTCTCGTTTCCACATAACATATCTCAACAACAAAAGATCTAAACCACATTTTTATAAAAGCCTTAATAGATAAATGACCAGTAATAGTATTGTCTTCCCTAAAATATACCAAAGCACCCTTTTAACCGGTCCCCATTGATTGGTCAGAAAACCCTTCAGGATTTCTTGATCATCTATCAGAAAAAGGAATGGGATGTGCCCTCATACACAACGACTACATTGCTTTATAAAAAATCTAAAATTTTAGCACAGTATATACAGGAGAATTATTCGCAATTTACAAAGCATTAGAATATGCACTGAACGACAAACTTAAACAGGTACCTAATAATGATATATTCCCTAAGTTCCATGAGTAGCTTAGGCACCATTTACCCAACTCATTCACTGTTGCGATTATTAAATAACCATTTGTACAAACTTCAGCAAAAGAATTCGATTATAAAATTTATGTGAATTCCGTCACATATAGGTTTACATGGTAATGAAAGAGTAGATGCTGTTGCCAAATCTTCAGTGAACAACGAAAACTTGACAGAACCTACCTATAAGAAAGATTTTTTATTACTGGAATAACTCGATATTGAAAGAACGGTGGCTACAAAAATGGAATCAGTCTTAACAAAACTACGAGACATAAAAACAATAGTTACAAGATGAAAGAATAAGTGTAGCAACAGGAAACACCAAACTATAATAAACAGACTGAAATTAGGAGATACACACTTAACAAATGAATACCGTATTACTGGAAGTGTTCATTAAATGTGCGGTAAATGTTTCAACAGTTTAAGTGTTCAACATTGCTTAATCGAATGCCCTGCATATTCAAATAAGAGGAAAAATTGTAACCTACTTCTTCTTCTTCTAGTTCCATGACCGTTATCAATCGTTGGCTACCATATTCGCTATCGTGACTTTATCGACAGCAGCTCTATAACGATGTAGTTAATTTTCCATACCATTGCCTTAGATTTTTCAGCCATGATGTTCTTCGTCTACCAGGACCACGATTACCTTGGATCTTTGCCTAAATGATCAGATGTAAAAGATCATATTTTTCAGGGTGTCTCATAATGTGACCGAAGTATTCCAGCTTGCGTTTTTTTTTATTATATTGACCAGTTGTGTTGTTTGGCTTAGCCGTCTAAGGACCTCCTCATTTCTAATTCTGTCTACCCAGCTTGTTTTCAGTAGTCGTCTGTATACCCACATCCCAGAGGCTGTCAAGCGTTTAAGCATAGCCTCAGTTAGAGTCCACGCTTCCAATCCATACAGCAGGACAAAAAAGATGTAGCAAGATGTCATACGAACTCTAAGGTCAATGCTAAGATCGTGACTGCAAAGTACGTTTCTCATTTTTACAAAGGCAGCTCGGGCTTGTTCTATTTGGATTTTAATTTTTGCGGTTGGAACCCAGCTCTCATTAATATTACTGCCGAGATACATGAGTTTCTCTACTCTGCTGACTTGTAGTACTTGGAGTACCTACTTGTAACCTACCGACAATGCTAAACGAGCATCTTGAAGACAACTGTCTCTATTCGTTAGTTCTAACTTTTCGAAAATCAATAGGAATATACAACCAAATATAAACATCAGTGCATGTACAAATAAATGTGTAATATTCAATGCTTCTGTTTCCCAATGTACTTAGTTTAACTCAGAATTATGTATCTAAAAATCTATATATGTCAAAATCAGTATATATTAAATATCCAAAAATTAAAAAAAAAATAATTGTAATACCAAGCGGCACTAATAACCACAGACGTTGATGCGCCTTGATTCTAAATAAAAATAAACGTGAGAAAAGGCAGCAAATATTTGATTTCACGCAAACAAATCCTATGCATCTCTTGATACGTATTTCGACCTAATAGGTCTCGTCAGAAGAGCTATTCATAGGAGTTCATAAATAAACGTATTTAAAAATAGAAATTTTTATATTATTTATAAATTTATTCTTACTAGTTATGCAACCACAAAACACTACAACCACTTAGATAACATTTTAATATAATATAGTATATGATATATAATTTAGACGCTTATTTTGCGTTTAGATCTCCTTTAATTCATTACTTTATCAGATAAAAGCGTACCCGTTTTTATATTTATTTTAATCATTCTCGAAAACAAATGTTATTTTCCTTTACTACCGTGAACGTTGCGCCAAATGTCTCAAAAAGGTAAAACTTTTATCGTCTCAAATGTGTTGTATAAAAGTGTAATCAATAAAACGTATCCTATTTGTAAGATGTAAAGATGGGAATAAATCCATATTTTTGTAATTCTACACCTATATCTGGAGAGAGCTCATTATTTTTAAAGCGAGTTCAAGGGTTTCCTTTACGACGTCGGCATCATTTGCAGACACTTAAAACACGTTAAAATTTTCTTTTATGTGCACTTACTATGAGAAACGACTAAATAGACGCGAAAGAAAATGTACTATGTTTAAAGATTTAAAACAGAATCGCAATAAAATATATCTTATGAGCTGACAGTAACCGTTTTATGGCGATCATATTCAGTGTTATAATAAAGCATGGGGAGTACAAAGAAAAATAAGGAGATTGTCCGTTTAGTTTTAAAATTATAGTTGTAAAATCTATTTTTGTATTTATTAAGATTAAAATTAAAACCGTTTACAAGATATACATTTTAAAAACAAAATTACCGGGATGTACCTAAAAACAAATACGATGAAACATGATCTTTTACCACTAATTGAAGAAATACTACTAATGTCAAAAAAACATATTTAAAATAATACAAGCAACTACAACTGTAACTTTCATTATCAGTTGGCGCTACAGCCCTTTGTAAGCCTTGGTTTGCTCCAAAACATTCTTTCATCCGTCCCAGTCGAGTGCCGGTTTTCTCCATCTCCTCACTCTAATATTTTTTAAATATTCCTGCACATGATCCACATCAGAAGGTCACTCCCTACTTCTTCTTCTTCTGACTGGCTTACTTAGCATGGTTATTTTAGATCAGTGTCATCTATCCGCATAACATGGTCCACTTTGTTTTGATGGATTTCACGATATATACATCACCAAAAAGTTTATGAAGTTCGAAATTATATCGTGTTTTTTAACTTCGATATATATAATCCTTCAGATTTTCTTTCAAAAATTCGTAGTAACTGTGTATCTTGCGTCATCATTGTCCATGGTTTCGATCCGTAAATAAGCACTGCACCCTTAATGTTTTATAAAATTTGCACTTCGTCGCTCTTGACATACTTCTATCTCGTACTTGGTGGCCTGGGCCAAAATAACAGTGGTTGGCGATGTATATTATTGATAATATTTGTTTGGCTTCTTGTTTTGCAGTCCACAAGCGATCCTAGGTAGCAGAATTCTACCACCATTTTTTTTTGTTTTGTTTTGCATCTCTAAGTGATTTTGTTGAATTCCTGATATTTATATACAGTAACTAAGTATGATATGATTAAAATATAATGTCGCTCCCTTGGACAATTTTTAATAATATTAATGTTCCTCAGATATTTTAGTATATATTAAAGGTAGATTGATACAATTTTAAGTTTTGTAAAAAAATTATATTTACAAGAACATTTTAAGTTAAAGTATTGAAATATGTATAAAATAAATGGAAAATGACTAAAACAAAGAAAAGTGATATATAGTACCATAGGCCTCTTCCATTTGCTTTTATTGGTTTCTACTCTTGGCAGTTCGTATGAACTGCTTGCCCGCGACTTGTTTGTCTGTGGTCTGCCTACTCCTCGCCTGGTCCCCAGTTTGTTAATCTCTGTGTTCATTTTTCGAGATTATTTTGGGAAACCTGTCCGACCCATTAGCACTTGAGCCTTGCTTCACATTTTGCAAAATCAGTAATCTTTGATCTTTCACAAATGTCGATATTTCGAATCCTGTATCTTAAACTAATCCCTAGCATGGCCCTCTCTATCCCTCTTTGGGTTGTACTGAGCTGCTCTAAGGTTTTCTTTGTAACGGCCATGGTCTCCAGTTCACATGTAGTTACAGATAAATTAATGTAGTTACCTTTGTTTTAAACTCCACGTTTTAGACACATTGGTGTATCTTTATTTTTCGAGAAAAAGCTAAACTTGCTGAAAGCTACCCAAGACAATTGTATGCGTCTTTTTATTTCGCCTATTTAGTTTTCTTTACCAATTTTAATGGTATGTCCAAGGTATATATAGTGGTCTCCATTTTTAAGACTGACATTGTCAATAACAATATTAGTTTGTAAATTACTTTATAGTTCTGTTTTCTGAGGGTTCGTGTTCAGAACTATTTTATTTGACTTTAATTCCTTGATTATTTACTCCAGTTTCTTGATATATGTACTAAATAATACTATGTCGTCCGTAAACCTCAAACGACTCAAACGTACATCAATGTTTGGACCTTTTTGCTCCCAGTCGAGCTGTTTGAATGCATTTTCCAATGCTAAGGTGAAATAGTAGTAATAATGAGACCATTAAAACATTCTAAATACCAGAAAAGATTATAAGGCTAGTAAGAATAACGCTTGGAAATAACGAATTTATTCAACATGATATATCGTGTTAGAACACGATAAAAAGATCAAGTATGAGCACAAACCGGACTATATAGCAAAGAACAGAGCATAGCATACAAGGATGATATAGTGATAATAGCGATAACAAAAAGCCATCTGGAAAATACTTTATACGAAAATTTGAAGAAAAAGCGGAAAAATACAGTCTAACAATAAAATAAACAAAAACGTATATGGACATGTAAGGAGACATAACAAATAATAGCAAATAATATCTCCAAATAACATTTAATTGGCAGATGCTGTGTATAGTATTAAAAAAGTGAAAAATTTTGAAAACTTGGAACTCACCATTACAAACACAGAATAAGAAAAAATAAAAGAAAAGATAAAAGGTTAATGAAAAGCAGGAGAGAGGTAGAGTTACTTTAATTTAAAACTTAAAGCAGAAATGTGACGATAATAGCTAAACTGTTAGTCTACGAGACAGTAATCAAACCCACAATGATGTATGTTAGCGTTACTTTGGAATATAAACCAACATCATCAACATTAGTGCTACAGCCGTATTAAAGAGCCTCGACCCTATCCAAGTCTATAAACCAGCATAAAGAAAAGAAAATTGAGAAAATAACCTACTGATTTTTAATAAATAAATCAGTTATTGGGGACAATATTTAGTTATCCTGTCTCTATGGCTTTGACAGATTTGTTACCAGATTTGATTCTACTACTTTGAAATACTATAAGTCAGTCTGCCAGCATAATATTTCTTGGTGTTGACACCATTGCGCTCAAACACATTCTTAAACATCTGTATTATACATGATTTAAATGTTTATATGAGTTAAGTTAATATTAACAGTTGTAGTGATAAGTTAAAATAAATTTTGTGGAAGTTTGCAAACACAGTTTTCAGTGTTTTATTGTTACAAGTTAATATTACTTGATCCATATTGCCAACATCCATAGTTCATAGTTGATCTATAAAATCATTGCAAAACACTTAAGCTATTTTGAGGTCTGCATCTCGTTTTCGTTTGGTAATGTGCCCAAGTTTAATAATGCTTTTTCATATTCACTTTAAATGTATCCAATATGTTTTGACCACATAAGTTTGGTGTCTAAAATAACTAAAGTCTGAATGTATGTTGACATTTAAATATTAACTGGCAACTATTAACTAAAATGGAATTTTTGGCTTTTTATAAATTAGGCCTAGGGTAATTAATTTTTGGGAAGGGAATGTGTATTTTGGTTCGAAATATTCGTTTCTATTAGAAAATAATACGCTTTATTTGTGCTTGTTTGTATTGCTGCTTACTACTACTACTACTACTAATATCGGTTTACAGCGTTCTCCGACGCCTTCCGACTCCTAACCGCCATTCTTCTCTATTCAACCATAGGTCTGAAGGAATTTCTCTTTCTTCTAGTTCTTTTTCAATTCCCTCTCTTTAGCTTCTTCTTGGTCTTCCTCTTTTCCTTCTCCCTTGTGGTGTCTACGTCAAAATCTGTTTTGGAATCCTGTCATCTGGCATTCTCTGTACATGGCCGTACCATATTAACTGTTTTGTTTTTATGTGATCAACTATTGTATGCTTGACTCCCATCATTTCTCGTATTCTCTCATTTGGTATCCGATCTCTTCTTGATATGCCTGCTGCTCTTCTCCAGAAGTCCATTTCTGTTGCTAGTAACAGTTTCTCTATTCTTTGTTTCATTGGCCAAACTTCACTGCCATATGTGATTACACTTTTAAGTATGGTGTTGTATATGAGTTGTTTGTTCGCTTTAGATATTGTTTGGTCCCACAGAATGACGTTCATCATGGATATGGCTTTTATAACAGCATCGAGTGTTCCATCTTGAGTTATCTTCATACCCAAGTACTTGTATTCGTCACAGTTTCTAATTTACACCCCATCGTCTAATATAATGGATTGTTTTGTCCCTCCAATACACATGGCTTCAGTTTTCTTGATGTTGACTTCGAGACCCCATTTGCTATATTCTTATATTAGCTTTCGAGTCGTCACTCGAGTCGTCACTTGTAACTCAAGTCGTCATGATCCTGGGCAATCAGTATTTGGTCATCAGCAAAACATAAGGTGTACAGTGCAGTCTCGTCATTGAGAGGGATTCCCATGCCATTACATTTTCTTTTCCATAGCTTGAGTGCTTGTTTCAGATAAATTTTGAAAAGGGTAGGCGAAATACAGCAACCCTGCTTTAGTCCTTTCGTGACCTTGATTGCTGCTTACTAATGATATTAAATTCAATCTTTTGATGGTAATCTTCAAGCAGTATTTCTTCCCTATATAATTAATACTTGTAACCAGCAATTGTAGATTTTTATCTTATCTGCTAAAATAGTTGTGTCGTCCACGTAACGAAGATTGTTAATTATGAGTCTATTTATTTTAATTCCATGCTACGAATTTTCTAGAACAATTGAAAATACTTGTCTAGTGTGTATGTTAAAAACAATTAGTGACAATCTACAGGCTCCTTCCAACACCTTTCAATATATGTAAATGCTCCGTGGATAACGATTTATTAACATTATTTCCAGCCAGAAATTTAGTTAGGCAAATAAGATGGAAACACTGGAAGAGATCCTTAAAACAGATAGAACACGACTTCTATGGAACACACAATAAAAATATGAAGAATAATCAAAGGCCAAAAAAAAAGAGATAAACGAACTAATAAAAACGAAACACATTAGAAAGATACATGTAGAGAATTCTTTCGATTCCTATTTGTTAAAGGTGACCATAATGATCAACCAACACCAGAGGTGATAACAATCGAAGAAACAAATATTGAGGAGTAAGAGGTAAAGGAAGCATTAAGAAAATTGAACAAATTTTGGTTAAGTGTCCAATTTATTGATAAATAGTTTGGTCCAAATGACCTTTGTGGACTGTAATAATTTACCATCACTTTTGTTCAATAGCACACCCTGTAAAAAGGTGGTTAAAAAATTATCTAATTCTTTAGGTAAGATTAAAATAATATATGAGATGATAATATACAGATTTAATTATCCCAAAACAACAAATATGCAAGAATAAAAATATTAAACTAAAAAAGAGAACCTATTTACTAAAATTAGAAATATTACTAACTTAGATAAATTAAAAGTCTATTAAGTCTAAAACTCTTTTAAAATGTTTAATAAACAGTTTTGTTATATCTACTATTCCTATTGTACACCACGTAGGCTAGAGCAGTGGCTATTAATCGAACTTCAAGTAAGTCTGTTGCAATCTTATTGTATACCACGATGGCTAGTGATCACTGGCTATTCCTCGAACTCAAAGCAAATATTTTGTGGTCATGAAACTTTGGGCCACGGCCCATCGTAACACTTTTACAATTTAGCGGTGTAATTACTAAACAAATCTATGCGAAATTATACACTTAGGTGACAATTTTCCTAATTCACTCTTATATAAATTAAATGGAGTAAGATACCATTATTTTAACCAATACTTATTCAAGTCAAATTACAATTTTTTTTCATGTGGTTGTCAAATTTTGCAACACAAGTGTGTATAACTCCGACTGAGCCAAGGTACTGAATATTTTAACTTTCAGGACGAACCAAAACAGCCTCTTCCCGCCCTACTGATAAACGTGGACATAATATATTGGCTTGTTTATTACTTTGTTCGCTAATATTTAATTTCGAGTTTAAAATCAAGTGCTTTCGAAACAGAAATGAAAAAACAAAAAATCATCAGGAGAACACAGAATACCGAACAAACTCAGAAAATACGGAGGAGCAGATCGGACCAAACAACTATTAAAACTAATCCAAAAAATAATTAAACAAAACAGAATTCATCAAGAATAAATATTAAGCATCCTAATACCTCTATTCAAAAAGGAAAACAAATCGGACACACAAAATTATAGAGGAATTAATTTATTAAATACAACTACTAAAATAAGCAACCAAATTGATAACTAATAAACTAAATAAAATTATGACAAAAGTTTTAGGTCGAGAAAATAATTTAACGACGCTAAATTTATAATGACATAAGTACAAGAGATATCATTAGAATACAAAAGACCGGCATATCTTTATTTTGTGGACCTAAAGAATTAGGACCGGGTCAAATTAAAGGACGTTATTCACTTATTGTACACAGAAGAGATACCTCTAGAATTAAACAAAACAATCGAAAATATCTACCAAAACAACACAGTAAAAGTATAAGTAGAAGAAGAACTAACTAACCCTATAAAGGCTATAAATCAATGATAGTAGACACTGAGACTCCCTGAGTTCTCTTTTGTTCAATCTAATTATGGATAAAATAATAAAAAAAGGAAAACTGAAAAAGGATAAAAATATTCTGCTATGCAAACGACGCCATACGTAAGCTTCGCCAATTTAATATACACTCCAGAAAATTGAACATGTTAATTTCCCCAAAAAAGACAAAATGCATGGTTATAATAGCAAATTTACTATGATGTAAATTGAAGCTGAAAGGTGAGATAACAAGTGAAGGAGTTTAAATATCTAGGCTTCTATTACCTAGCTACAGAACCCAAAATTAATAATTTTTGCAAAATTCAGCTTGTTTGTATATTTTTATTAAACAAATCTATAACCATTGGACGAAACTGTGATTATACAGATGAATTATGTATAATATTCTGTCTAATAATGCTAAATTGTAATTAAACCAGCGCGCTGAACCCCAACCTAAAACGTCAGAAAATGTGAAAACTCAGTCTAGTGTCCCAATTAAAAAGCTAGCGTTCTTCCTGCCAAAATTGTTTAGAAAAGTTCCAAATTACATGCAAAACAACACTTAAAAATTTTTACCTTCAAGCTACTAAAAACTCAATTAGAAATAGAACAAGAAAAGAAAAATGTTAAGAAAAAAGCTGAAGAGGTCAAAAAAATTGAAACCATGAAAAGAACGACAGGACCGTAGAAAAACTTGTTACTAAAGCAAAGAAACGACCTGTAAGTAAGAAATATGGAGTTAGAAACTCATATTTTGATGTATTGTTCTGAAACTATTTTCTTGTGGAATTTTAAAGTAATTACTATTTACCTGGGAATAAGCCACAATTAAAGGTTAAGATACGTTTATTGACGTTTCAATTTTCAAAACATCACTAATGTTGCTTTATTACAATCCTTCAAACTTTTTTTTTTCGAATGCAACTTTCTTTAATTTCTGTGCAGAAGTACACCGTTATTGAGGGAATACCCTGCAATTATAGTTTTTAACGTAATTATTTTTCTTCAAAATCCGTAAAACTTTATATCTTTTTTGGGAATAGAGTTCCCAATATATACAAGTTTTAGAAGTTAAATTATGGAAGTGTGTATGTACACAGGAAACTTCTTGTAAGTATGTTCCCTTAGGTGCGCAGAATTCCCCCGATCTCCCCTAGTAAGAAATTTATTGCTGTGCTGATCTAGTAAGTTAAATATTATAAGCAAATCCCAACAGGAAATAAAATATGTAAATTTATATTTAATTATGCTTAATTTCTACAAAATGCCAGTGTTTTATTAATAAAAAATAAAATTATAATGCCTCCTACAAATTGGAATATAATGTAATATATGCGAAGTGAGTGCGGTTGTTTAAAATATTGCGTTATAATTATAAAGCTTGTCGGAGATTTCATTTAGCTAAGCTTTTAAATTAAAATACAAATTTATGTTAGCGATAAATAATCTGCAAAGCAAAATATTTAAATTGTAATTTATCACATATTATAATGACCTCGGTTACGTAGTAGCGACCGTAAAACACTAAAACACTAAAAATGCAAGCAGGGGGCGTTAACCGTCCTGACATTTTGATTAATTTTACAAAATTTCAATTTAAAATTTGCCCTACTGCTGGCGTACAGTTTACCTTCCAGCTCTACGTCCCTCATCACTGTTTGACCCTTTTTATTCGTTGGCATAGCCACTTTGCCAGTTTTCCCACAAAAAAGTAAATAAACTACGTGAAAGAATGTATGTAATGAATTCTGAGCTTTCGGAATTCTGATCGTTTTTGTTAGTGATTTTACTACGTGTATGGTGTTTTTCAATTATTTTAGTTTCGTTAGTTTTGTTACTAACACTTTTTTAACAAAACCAAAATAAACGGGACGATATAACTAACAGAACGACAAGATTTACGTTATAAATTAAAGAGAAATCTAGTTCTTCAAAAAGCGTATTTATTTTGTCATGAAATGTGGGATATCTAAACCAAATAACAATAGCCCAGTCTGGTTATGCAAAAATCATTGATTTCACGGCAAAAAAATTTTTCGCAGATACCTATAAAAAAAGATACTCCTATTTTTACCTTGCGTTTTTTTTTTAAACAATAATTTATGGTCACAATTTGATTTTTTGTTTATCAGTTTTTTTTCTTATACTTTAAATATATTATATTATTATATTTATACCATTTTTTTATTTCAAGATTATCTTTATTTTCCCGTTTTTTCAATTAAAATTGATAAATAATTTACGGAGATATTTTCAAAAAAGCTGTTTTTTGTTTCTGAACTAATTTATAAATTTTATTGATTTGTTTTATAAACAAAATAAGATGTGAAGAAAATAAGATTACTACATCGAGCAATTACCCTCCTTTAAATTTATGCCAAATTTCCTCCGAGCGGTCAAATAGTTTAAAAGTTATTTAATTTGTTTATCCCTGAGACTAATTATTTAAACTATTGAACTTGCCCTATGAATGATACTAGACACATTTAGCTAACTTCATAGGAATATTTAAGACTTAAACTATCTCAGAAATTAAATGCATATTGCGTTTTCATCGATATTTTTTACAAAATAAACGTTTGAAAAATGGGTATGTTTTTATTTATAAACAATTGTAATAACTTCTACATTTTTCAAGCTACAGATTTGTATGTACAACCATTGGATAGCTGGTAAAAAACTCACATTAAAAAAAATAAACCTTCTATGACCAGTAGGAACGGAATCAGGTAGGACCAGAAATCCTTAGCAAATTGGTTTTCTGCTTAGTTGAAAAGACGTGTCGTGGAATGCAAATTTTAGATTCCCCACGTCTCTTTTGACACCTTTATCAACGTCTGTTTTGCTTTGCAGTTTTTAGAAAGCACAGATTAAAACGGAAATCTGAATTGTGTTTCGAAACTATTTTACGGTTTTATTGTCAGATGTCGCTATTGCGTCCGTATCGAAGCCATTTTAGTGTTGCTTCTTAAAAGACAGAAAATATTGATCTTTCACGTTGAGAACACCTTTGAATAACTGTTCTGATAAGACTTATTAAGTCGAAATACGTATCAACAGATACAAAGGCGATGTTTGCGTGAAATCAAATATTTGCTGTCTTTTCAGTTTTAAATATTTGTTTGTTTTTATACCACAATACACATGTGTGAAGTGTTTTAACTTCTGTGTTTTTTCAAACAATGGTATACAGCCAATTACGGGGTTTTTTCCCATTAATTTTAATTTTAAAACATTTTTAACTAAACGTAATTAATTACTTTTAGATTGAAAATTGTAAGTAATGTTTAAGACTATTGAATGAATAATGTATTATTTTCAACTCGTATACTCAGTAAAAAATATTATTTAATATAGATTATTTCAAAATAAACAGCAGACTGTGGCATTAACTTGTTCAAGCAATAGTAGTTTGAAAGTATTTTCCTTTTTAATTTTTGTTTTATAAAACAAAACAAAAACTTTACAGATTTTAGAAATACGATTATGTTTGTTATACCTTTATATATTTTTAAAAGATTCGTTCTATAAGCTTGCAATATTCTGATTTTTCATTAATAATAAAAAAATATTTTTTTGATTTATTTTAGACATTTGAAACATATTTCCATTTAAAAGGAGCAGATAATTTTTGTACTCTTTAGGAGGTAATTTTTTAAAACATTTTATTTACAATTACAAACGAAGAAACTCTTAGTTTCATGGATATTTTCCACAATTCAAACGCAAGTAAAGAAAATATAATGAGAATTGGTTGTGAGGTGATTGTGGTTCTATACTCTACTGTAGTTGATATAAATTATAAAAAACCCAACAGAACACTTTTTTAAGTGATTTAAGATACTTACAATTCAACAGAACTATCGGTAAATCATCTTTTAAACTAGAAACTCTGCCACCAACTGAAGCTGCAGCCAAAAAGCATATTCTTCGGGTTTACTCACAATTACAAATGTGGTTAGGTAATAAGTTTAATGCTTGTGCCTATGGTTGGAGACAAAGTGCCAATGGTTTTGTACCAATTTATACTCTAGATAATTTAATTCCCGAAGAGACATTACCTACAAGTATGGCGTAAATGCTGTCGGCCTTAAGGTAGCTATGGCCACTTTCCATAAACATAATATCAGTCAATTATAAATTAGAGGTATTCACTGCATAAAACATACTTGCAAGTACATTGCGATTTCGATTTTGCCCTCCGCAAGTATCTGCGTAGAGCACAAGATGTATATCTGGATCGAATGATTCAATATACTTTAATAAGGAGGTTGATATTTCGAAATTTTCCTTTTTTCCTTGCGTCTCATCCCATAAAAAACAGTGCCCTTGCGCGAATCAAAGAAAATAAAATTAAGCAAAGAAAGCTTTCGCTTATAGTAAATTTGACAATCCCCAGCAAACCGTGTTCACAGTGTTTTGTCTGAAGTTTAAAACTACCGTAAATAATCTTTTTATTGTCCTGTGCAGCTTTTGTATCCTCATCTTTCATAACCTTTAGCGCATTTTTTATTTGAACATGCTGTTGGTATTTTTCCGTGTTCGTTTTTTGGTTCTCTCTCTGCCTCGTTGCACAGGGATGGTCCTTTTTTGGTACGTAAATTACTAAAGGTCATTCATGTTTCCTAACTATTTTTCGGAAAACGTTGTTTGTCACTACTTGTTCTCCAGCATCTTTATTTACAGGTCGTACATGTTCTAAATGGTAAGATCAGGGGCAAGGTATAATCGGGAACTACGTTGGCAGCAGTAGTGTGATGGAACCTTCGGAAACTTTGAAAGAAATGCCAATACTTCTCGAATACGAGCTTGTGGAGTAGCGTTACGTGCCGGTCTTTCTTTTCTCTTATTACAACCATGATAGTTGCGATTCGGACTTTTAAATTTTAAATCGTCATTTGAAATTCTTTTTGATACTAAAAAAGTATTACAGAATAACTTGAGGCAGACTCGTACATTTTTACTTTCACCGTTAGGAGGGGTGTAAGCTCTGCTGACTTCTTTGTTAAAATTGTAGTCAAATTTTCTGTTTCTTAGCATTGGAAGTTCTTTTGTCTAGATGAATCTCTTAAAGTCCAGTACTCGCCATAATTCTATGGATGCGTCCAGACATTTTAAAATTAAAATATCAACTTAAACAAACACTATTAAACTTTTTGACTGCTGCCTACAAAAACATTCGGTTATTCTGTTGCCGGAATAATGTTAGACCATAACCATAGAACTAGACCCATAAAATGACTCGTGTCAAGAACGCGGGAGGTGTGTTACCGTCGCATAAAAAGGATTGGTCAAAATGCCGGAGTCTCGTTACCGACAGTTAATAGGTTAACGTAAGCAGCACAAATGTAATAATAATACAGTGACAACTTATATTATTGATATGTTTGTCATTGTCTTGATAACACAAATATTCTATGTCCGGACATAGCACAAGTGTTCACTTAAACAATCTAGCAGGTGGACATGGACCCCTACACTATTCGAAGGTGTACATAACATTTTTGTATTTAACGCTAATAAATTAACTTTAGATTATTTTTGGACATAGACCAGTTGTGCAATTAAAATATATTGTATCATTCTATTATAAATTAGTGTCACCAATATTTAAGAAACCAAAATTTGACACAGCACAATTGTATTCTAAGATATCGAATTGTTTTATTTTATTTGTCTAATTCTAGCCCATCTTAGCCCATCTTATGCTTTTTTAATTGCTACGGCTTTAGCAGTATATATTGAACAATGTGATGAAAGTTTAATTTTTAAGATTTGCTTTTATGTGAAATGCAAACTGCACAACCTGTCGTACCATCCCCATTTTTGGAACCATCGGTATACATTATTAGGTTTATTCGTCGAACGATCAGCAACCGTTGACAACCATCAGACGCACGAGCAGTTAACAGTGAGCGTTCGTAGCAGCACTTCTGACGGTTGGCAATTTTAAGTTGGCTGTACGCAGTAACAGTAATTAATAAGAATTCAGTTTCCAATGGTTGTTAAAATCCCCAACGACTGTTCGCACTGAAAATCAGCGACATGCGCATAGCTGTTGTTGTTGTATAAATCTATCAATTCTATAACCACAAAACAAAAATAACGTTAATAACCTAACGTTGGGTTGGTGTACGCTGTGACTAACTAAATTGTAAAGTGAGTTGTTTTTCTGCGTGTATTTGATTTCATATTTAGTAGTGTAAATACTAAACTAAGCAATGGAGTCTAGTAATTCATCTAGTGTATATTTAAGGAGCGATATCTCCAGTTCAAGCAAAAGCGAGGGAAATAATTTTGTACCTAAAACTGAAAACGAAAATTATGTTGAAAATACTGTACGATCCTACAGTAACCAAGAATTTTTTGAACATTTTCGTGTCAGCAACAAATGTCTGTTTTTGTAAGATTTCTTGATATTGAGTGTCAGATTTTTAGAGAAGAGTTGCTAAAAATATTGTCGATGAAACGGTAACACTTGATGAAAATATTTATTCAAGGTTACTGATGAATTAATTTCTAAATCTAACATCAGTTATAATAAAATGATTTTGATTTTTGCTAATGGGGCCCCAGCAACGATTGACAAAGAAAAAGTTTTAGTAAAGAGGATCAGGGATAAAAATTAAAATTTAACAAAATATCAGTGCATAATACACCAGGCAGCCCTTTGTGGAAAACTTAGTGCTAGACTTAAAAAAGTCATGGACAGTTTAGTGAAAGTAATTAATTTTATGAGATCTCATTCTGCTCTTCAGCACCTACATTTCAAGGAGTTTCTTTCTGAATATGATTCAGCATATTCTGACTTGCTACAGCATAATAATGCCCGTTGGTTAAGTAAAGGTTAAGTTATTGAACGTTTCTGGCTAATAAAAGAACATGTGATTTCTTTCTTACAAAATACACATAGATACGCAGGGAGCCAGAGCACATTTTGAGTATATTTTGAATGCACTTACACAGAGTTAAAAGGAAATGAACAATTAGTGTCTGATCTGATACAAAGTTTGTCTGCTTTTCGTCGTAAGTTGGATATCTTTGAAAAAGATATTGTACAACAAGAATTCATTAATTTTCACATATTCTTGAATATAATAAAAATAAGGAGTACTCTGAAGAACATATTGCAGTGTTCATTAAATTTATAGTCGCTCTAAGGAACGAATTTACTTCAAGATTCCAAGTCTTTGAACATGTACGCAAACTATCTTCATTTCTAAAATTACTATTTGAAGTTGCAGCGCCAGAATGGACAAATGTGGCTGCTAGGCTATTTAGTCTGTCAAAAGCATTACTTCAAATGAAGATTTTTATATTACAAGAAGATTTGTCCTTGCACGTTTATAAATCGGTATCCGCAGAAGAGTTTTGGGCCAAACATGTGCCAGAAAAATATGAAAATTGCAGAAAACTTGCAATCAATTTGACCACTATGTTTGGCTCAACGTATATGTGCTAAACGTCTTTCCCAAAAATCAACTTTTTGAAAAACAAATATCGCTTCCAATTAACGGACGCCCACCTCGAATTTGTTGTTCGACTCGAGAACCAGGCCACAAACAACTAGCTCAAGACCGTCGGTGCAATTTTTCGCACGAATTTTAGGTCTTTTGTTTTATCATTAAGAATGTACCAAAATAATAAACATCTTGTTATTAAATTTTATCATTTGTTTTTTTCTCTGGACCTTGTTCAAATTTTCTTCTAGTATCCGGACCCCATATAAAATTACTTACCGACTCCTGGTCTATAGTCTAGTCTATTTATAGTAGCAACAAAATT
Organism: Diabrotica balteata; assembly: GCA_918026665.1. Lineage (NCBI taxonomy): Eukaryota > Metazoa > Arthropoda > Insecta > Coleoptera > Chrysomelidae > Diabrotica > Diabrotica balteata. Next base: position 68,638,755 of record OU898277.1, read on the forward strand.
CCCAAAAATGAACATAACTAGTATAAGTGAGCTTGTTATCGATTTGTTTATCTTTAATTACAACCATTATGTGTATCATAATATATAGAATATACAACTAAAATTGTATTTGAACCTTTTTTTAGCTACAAGTAGTGTGTGATCACAAAAGAAAAATTAAGGATGTATTCATAGGTTACCCTGGGTGAGTTCATGATAGCCGTGTTTTCAGAGCATCACCTTTAAATGAAAGTTTAGCCGAAAATTGTGGTAAATACTGTTTATTAGGAGACAGCGGTTACTCATGCTTAAGCCATCTTCTTACACCATTTAAAGATTTTGGAAACTTAGGAAGGATGCAAAATAATTTTAATGTTAAATTGTCCCAGATATGTTATTGAACATTGTTTTGGTATACTAAAACAAAAATTCAGGCAATTGTAACATTTAAAGTTAAGAAAAATTTCTGATTGTGTACATTTCATAAGGGCATGTTGTGTTCTTCACAATATAGCTCTAAAGGACACATTACCTGACATTTTTGAAAACATACCCGACAATGTTGAAAATGAACCAGAAAATGACGAAAATCCACAGGACAACGAAAATCGAACAGCACTTAGAAATAGAATAGCACATATGTTGCTAAGAAATTAATATTAATAAATCTATAAAACAACTTTTTGTATATTAAAGATATGTTTTTACTTTTTTTTAATTTCATAGGTGTAATAAATATGGTTATGTTTTAATTTTTGTAATACAAATCTTTTTTTTTAACTTTTCATTGTTTCTTATGTAACACCAAAAATCTAAATAAAAAATCCTCCAACAAAATTCAAAACTCTATTGTAATACTTACATAGTAACTCTTGTCTAGGATAAATGATTAATTAGGTATTTTATCCTAGGGAAATTCTTGTTTAGTTTTGTAAAATTAATTTTTAATGTAGTGATATTCATTCTTTAAACCATCTAAATAATATTTGGTTCTATGTAAGCCCAAAATATGTAACAACAGAGCCAGAATTATTAATTCTTAAAAAGGCTGTTGTTCTTTTAACAGACCTTAAAAGATAAAAAATGTTGCTTAATAGGTCGCTATTTGTTTAAATTGTTAGGTAAAATCTTTTATCCTTTAAGTCTCTTGAAAAACAGCGGCCTTTTTTCAAGAATTGATAATTCTTGTTCTTTGTTACATATTTTTGGGTCGACATAGAATCAAGTTTTTTTAGTTTGTTTTGTATTCACATGGTAGACAGAATAAATATTATTACAATGAACAATCGTCCACAGCGACTGTACTTAAAAATTTTAATTTTTAGTATACTTGCCATATTATTCCATTACAGTTGTTCACATAATAAGGATTTATTTTAACTTTACAAAATCCTAAAAAATACACAACAATACTACAATATTAATAGTGTGACAATTTAAAAAGTATCAAATTTGAGTTATCCCTTGAACTCGGCTTAAAAAGATGTACTTTATATAATACAATATTCAACAATGTATTATGTGACCTACATGTTTGTAAGCTGGGTACAAGAGTTAACTCAAATTTGATTTTCTTTTCTTCTCTTTATATTGTTGTTTTAATAATTTATTTCTTTTTTTTCTTTCTTCTAAATTTCTCTTTCTAATTTTAAGTGGGCTTTAAACTTCTCTTTCTCTAGAGCCAATCTAGAATCATTATATTGTTTTTTTTTCTCCTCTCTGTCTGTCTAATACATTTACTTGTTTGCTGGTTTTTCAAAAACTTTTTTTGGCTGACGTTTGAAGAGCAGTAGCAACAGTTTTTTGTAGTGATACCCTTACATCACGAGATGTTGATGGTGTACTTATTACATAATCGTGATCATTTAATGCTACATTTTTAGAAACAGGTGTAGAAATGTTGTCTTCTTTTAAGTGTACAATTGAATTTGTGCTAATTACACATTGAGGTACACTATTTTTTGTGCCGATTTTTTGAGTCTGTTTTTTTGGCATTGTCTTTTTTTTAGAATTTCATTCTAAAACCCTCCAACGGTTTTCGCAATTTGCTGGGATGCAATTAACATTATTCAGTTTTAAGTCAGACAATATAACTTCTCACAACTTTTTAAAATTCTTTATGGTGAAAGTGTTCACATTTTTTCTATAGTTTTTGTATAGATCGATTAATAGCAATATGTTTCCTCTCGTTCATACAAAACTTGTTTCAGCGTTGGCCAATAGCTGGTCACCTTCTTGTAAAGCCAAATTCTCTGGTAAGGATTCTAAAAATTTTAAATAAATATAGTATAGATAATAGTAATAAAAACAAAAATATTTACCTTCCATCTTAAGGTTATTCAGTTGTAGAAATTTTAATTAAAATAGGTATAACTAAAAAATAAAATATACTAAGAAAACTAATTAAACTAATAAAATCAAATAAACAAATAATAACATTAAACAATAAATGCAAAAAAAGAAAATACAAAGATTTAACAAACTAATTAGATCGAATTCCAAGAAATAAGAAAATGAGATTTGACACAACAAACAAACGACAATGACAAATACAAAATATGAAATTTTAGGTGTTCGTCGAGCATAAAATCACAAACTAATTCCAAACAATTTCCAACTGAACATGCGCATTGTATTTCAAATCACAAACCGTTTGTAATTGCTACTAAAAACAAACCTATTATGTGATCATTATAGTCCTTTAATATAGTAGTGGTTAAATAAAGTAAAATACATTTCAAAAACAAGTGGAAGAAGTAATTAAATTAAAGTACTTACGAATAAAGTTATCAAGTCACGATAATTCTGAGAACGAAGGATAATTGACAAAAGCAAGCAGAACAGCGAGATGACACAATACATGATAGGCAGAAATACCACAATATGGACTCTTTTTATATATTGACCAATCCTCGTAGAGAACCTTATTTTCCCTAACGCGCTTCTAGTTTTCGTTAGATGTGGTAACTTTTCAAATATATTATGCACATATTTTTAGTATAAAAATATTGTAGTACAAGATATAAAAATATTCCATTATAAATCTAATTATTTCAAACAGCTTCTAACACTGTTTCCGTCCTTTGATGTTCTCCATCAAAGAACTGTGTAATGCGGTTTGTTTGGTGGAAGTTCTTTTAAAAAACTCACTTTAATAACTACGAAACCAACCAACGCGCTGGTGTTTGCTACGCTTTGTGTCCAGTTTTATTTGCTGGTGCAGCTTGCAATTCTTTGTTTGCCTCTGCTTTTGTTCTAAATTGAAGTAAACATTTTAATTCGGCGAAGATAGTTATCTCTTTACAGCAAAATTAATTATAAGACTTCTGAGTTTTTTTCAATTTAAAAAGTTAAAAATTGAAGTTTATAGTATAGTTAATACGATACGTAAACTTATAAAACACGATAGAAAAAGAGAAAATTGTGGATAAAAAAATAAATAAAAATATGAAGACATACATAAACTTTTAAAGTATAGGTATGTAAAAAGTAAAGTGTACAAACAAGTTAAGTTCACTGATCCGTCGTAATTCTTATTTTGGCTATATCTAGACAAATATATTTTTTTAAATAAACCACCACATTTGTTTAAAGAACGTTTTAAAGAACTTAACATAGAAGATACATGGATAATCTTTGAAAACCTACCGCTGTAAGAGGAAAAAACGCAAGAGATCAAGTAGATAAAATAAGGAAACCTGGTTGACCAATATGATTCAAGACCAGACGCATATTAAAAAGTATAAAAAATCAGTAAAAGCAATTAACCCTTTGCCTAAACAAGTTTCTTTGACTGGTTCATATTAGTTTCGGTGAACAAATGCCCGAAATCAACTGTCTTGCTAAATTTACGCGAAATGATGGTTGGTCGAATTTCTTCCTCTTCGTTAGTATGAACTAATTGACTATAGCTACATCGACTACGTAGTAGAAAATTCTGAACCACCATTTGGCAGATCTTCGTTCAATGGAATCTCTTGCATGGTATTAGTCGAATTGATCGACACTATCCATTATCTAATTATAAACGCGTACAGCTTTAGAGCATGGCACATTTGTTGTGGATCCATCTTTATTTTTACGACTGAAAAAGTCTGTATCTCGTAAACAGAAACAGTTGCTCAAGATGTAGAGTGGTTTATCTCAAGATGTAGAGTGGTTTATTATCAATCCACTTTATTGCAGCTACCTTTTTTTTTTGTACTTTACATAAATCCTCCACAGTACATCATCGTTTAAGTTTTATACATATCTGATAATCACTTTCTGCGTGATCTCACAGTACCAACAGGAAAAATATTATCACTTAATATCTTTTTTATAAGAGAAAAGGAGGTTTAAAAGAAGAAAGCATTAAAGGTTATCAAACATTTTTTGTTTTTTAGACCGTTCGCAAGATTTATAACAATCTTTCACCTAGATTTTTTGCTCCATCAAGGTGTGCCGACTTTTCAGTGTAAATATGGAAGTTGCATATATAGCCCGTAATTGAGTCTGCCTAACACCATACTTTATAGCCTCGTTTGACGGGCTTTATGGGCATTTATTGTTTGAGTGATGATCTGCCCTTGAACATCATCGACTGAATAAAAGTTGACTAAGATGAGTGGTTATACGTAGATCGAATTGTACTGTTTAGTTTTTTCTCAAGTGGTCTTACCTTACGTAGTTTGCCATATCCAGATTTATCTCGAGGCACTTCATTGTCTTTGTTGTTTAGGTATAAATTTTTAATTAATTTTTTGTATTTCCTAGATCCAAATACATGCAAAACTGCTGATACGCCTAAATATGAATCATTGGACCAGTAATTTAAAAGCTAAGGAAGTGTATGTATTTCCATTATAATCATTACTCCAATTACTTTTTCTAGATTTGTATCTTGCCATTATTAGATGGACCGGGTTGATTTGTCTTATAATCTCTTTTAGGCCAATTCTGCTTTGCATATATATTTATCTGATAAACTATTATATAAAGATTATCTAAATTAAAACTTTTAGTGAAATAATATATTTCTTTGTTTTCAATATTAAAATCGTATGCAAAATTGGCAACTTTGTAAAAATCAAGTGCAAGTTTGTCACAGTAATCTCTGTTTTAATCCCATTCCGTATCATTATCTTGAACTTTATTGTCGTTTGATACAGATTGTTGAAAATGTAACGGATATGTAGGAAGAGAAAAATTACCTTAATATTGAGCATGTGAAGATTTCAAACAGGCTGTCTTTCAGCAGCATTTTTTTTTCAAATTTTTAAGTTCTACAAAAGCACCTTCATCTGTTTCTTCTTCTTAATGTCCCTCATTGTCAGGTAAAGAATATAAATAAGCTAATGCAGCCTCAGCTAATAAACAAGATAGTTGAGTATGGAGAAGAAGATGGATTTTATCAATAAACACCAAGAAAACCAAATTTATGAGGATATCAAAAACCCAAAATAATGGTGAAAGCCTGACAATTAACGATAGTGCTTCACAAAAAGTTGAAAACTACCACTATCTTGGCACAATAACCAACGATTACTCCAAAGAAATCAAAGTTCGAATAGAGAAAGCACGTACAAACTTCAATAAAATGAGAAAGGTACTTTGTGCAAGAGAACTAAAATTGGACTTGAGAGTTATGCTGGTAAGGTGTTATATTTTCTTGACTCTGCTTTATGGGATGGAAGCATGGACACTTAAAGCGTCGACTGCTAAAAAATTGGAATTATTTGAAATGTGGGTGTATAGAAGAATCCTGAAGATATCATGGACCGAGTGTAGAAAATTATTCACATTTTCTACAATAGTTTATTTATTATTCTAATAATTATTATTATTCGACTAAATTGTCTTCTAAATTAAATTAAAGTCGTATACGATCAGCACGACATCCCTTCTTCGTGCTTTTTCGTATCTTCTGCGCCTGTCAGAATTTTACATTAATTCAAATCAGCTACCCTTAACTTCATTTCGTTTCCGCCTTCTCAAATAGAAGGACGTAAGTCATATCATTTTCTCAGCTTCTCAAATAGAAGCAAGTTATTGTTTTCACGCTTCTCAAATAGAAGCAGTTTTCAATTAACACATTTTATTAAATAGTTAATTAAATTAAACTCAGTGTCTGTGCATAAAATATGTAAGTACCTGAAATAATTTTTTCATACAGAAGATAATCTACGGTTTCGTGCCAACCTTTCATGAATGCCGGTCCGAAAAATTACAGGGTTGCCGGATTTTCAATAAACTACATATAAACTTTATTGTTCTATAACTTAACATAAACAGTTGTGCTTAAGAACATTGTATATAAACATTTACATTTTACTATTATAAAAAGGGTGATTGGTTGGCGATTCCGCTTTTTTGTTTATTTTTGTAAATAATGTAATAAACATATTTTTAGATTTTATTCTTATTTTAATTATTTCATTTTCTATTTAACTACTCACTACATCATTACATATCCGCAATTTTGCGACCTATGGGTCGCTGGTCCTTCGAGGTTTAATTAATTTATTTTTTATCTACCAAATGTAGGAAGGTGAGATCATAATTTTTCAAATACTTATTTACTTTTAATTTATCGAACCAGCTACCTCATCCTTTCCCCTACATTTGTTTTGGTCTTTATCGAGCCGGATTTCTTGTCAGAGTGACATTCTTCTAATAATAATTCTTTTACCTTTCAATAACAATTTTTTTTGTCAAAATGACATTTTTATTATAATTCGTTTATCTATTGCTTTGTACATACAATTGACCTATCAATTTCTTTACTTATGCCACTAATCACCATCGAGTGCACCTGAACAATCTTTATTTTTTAAAAACTCAAACAGTGACAGTGATTTTACCGCGGACAAAATAATTTTAAAATTGTAAAACTTTATCGGGAGTGTTCTGTTTCCAGAAATTTTTGCGAACCGGCAACCCTGTTAAGACTTCTTCAACCCTAAGTATTGGAGTAATACCTGCATCTACAAATTTACACCATCGAACGACCGATGTTCGGTGTCTACATCATCTGTTGTGTTTGTGTTAAAAACATTAACTTATCGGCATTTAGTACCTGATTTATGAGCCTTGTCAAAAGATCTTTATACAATAGATCTTATACCTACCTGTTCCTAAGAAATTGTTGGGTGTTAATAAACACTTCCTGATGTTTTCAAGTTTATTTTAAAACTGTTTTGTGAACATTTTTGTAATTTTAGGAAGTTATTTTTACGATTATAGGTACCTGAGTATTTATCTACTATATTGAATATTTATATAATACCATTTTGAACTGGTGGTTATTGTTTTATTTTTATAATCGATATCTGTATTGTGATATTATTATTGATACATTTTATCTGGTAATATTTTATTTTCTGTCTAATATTTTCTAGGTTTTTAATGAATATTAATTAATTTGAATTTTACCAGTTTGCTTATATTCTATTAACATATATTTGTTGCGTAGTGCATACCTTATTTTCTGATTAGTGGCTGTTAATTATTTTGCATTTTAAAATGGACCTAATCGCTTTAAAGAATAAAAGGAAAGGTTGTAAAATTCAACTTTCTAGACTCGAATCCTACATCAAAAATCTTGATGGATCAGAGGAAATCTGTATATTAAATGTAAAATTACAAAATCTTTTAAGTACCTACGAAAGTTACAAAAATCATATAAGTGATATAATTGCACTTGAAGATTTTAGAGATGTCGAAATCAATGCAGAAAATTTAATATCTGATCGTTTCGAGATTGCTATTGCGCAACTTGGATCCAACATTGAAAATATTAAAAAAACATTATCCAATAGTGATATTATCGAATCCTCTAATGTTGTTTTGCCAAAAATCAACATTAAACCTTTTACGGGGTTGGCTCAAGAATGGCCCTCATTTTTCGATCTTTTTTCAGCGGTAGTGCTGAATAATTCTAAATTAAAAACTGACGGAGAAAAATTTTATTATCTAAAAAGCTTACTGCGCGGTCCTCCTTTAGATTTAATTTCAAGTCTGAGCCTAACTAATCAGAATTTAAACGTTGCTTTAGATATTTTAAAAAAGACATATGACGATAATTTTAAGTTATTAATTTCTTTGTACCAAACTTTGATAGAACAAAAAAGTTTATCAAAATGCACAGCAAATGATTTAAAGGAATTCTATATTACCTCGCGTAAAACTTTTGATTTAATAAATAATACAGGTCATACTCCTCAAATCAAATTTGAATCTTTAATAATATTTTTGCTAGAGCAAAAACTTGACTACAATTCTAGAAAAGCGTTTGAGAGTGAGCGTGATACAGGAATCATTCCTACTGCAGAAGAATTTTTTGAATTTTTAAATAAAAGACAATCCGTCTTAGAAAATTTAAATCTTTTTGAACCCCATTCTTCCAAATCTTATTCCAGGCAGACTGATAGCCGAAAAACTAAGGTTTCATTAGTTTCTAATGTAAATAACCTTCAACGTCAATCTTCCAACTTCCGTACGAATTGTTTTTATTGTAAAGAGTCTAATCATCTTATTTATGGATGTTCCAAATTTTTAACTTTGAAACCTCTAGAAAGATATCAATTTGTCAAATCCAAGAAATATTGCATAAATTGTCTTAGTAGCACTCATGCAATACCTCAATGTAAATCCTTAAAAAGATGCTCCACTTGTGGGAAACCTCACCACACTTATTTACATTTTGATAATCAATCAAACTCATCCCCTAGTATGCAAACTCATAACCACGTTCCAAATATAAATATGTCCTCTCGTTTTAGAGGAAATAATGATGGAACAGAACAACCTAATGTACATATTGTAAATAAATCTTTGTCTCCTAATATGAACCCTGTAAATAATGAATTTATTGAACATGCTCATCCCTCATCTCAGCAAGCTTCACTCCATACGGTATCTATTTCTGATAACATAGTTCTTTTACCTACAGCTCTTGTAAATATCAGATGTTCTAATGGTCAACAAATGGTGGCAAGAGCTCTATTAGATTCTGCTAGTCAAATGAGTCTCATTGAAAGCACATTTGCAAAAAATTTGCAGCTGTCCTCTCGAACACAACTTGTAAATATCTCTGGGTTAGGTAGTACCAATTGTGCTAAAAGTAGAGAAGTGCTAGATATACAATTTAGTTCTCTTGTTAACCCATCAATTAGTTTTAACGTTTCTTGTTCTGTTATAAACAAAATAACAAATAATACCCCAACTTGCTGATCCATTTTTCTTTAAAACTGGGCCTATAAACTTGCTTCTTGGTGCTGATATTTATTTTAATTTACTTAAATCTAATATTATTAATATGGGACATAGGTTGCCTTCTTTAGTTGAAACGTATCTGGGTTATGTGATCGCCGGTTCTGTACCTAGGAGCCGGTTAAATTTTTCCTCAAACCAAAATAATGTTTCTCATTCTTTTGTTACAATTAATGATGCTCAATCCGAAAAAGAAAATGAGTTGACCCTTCGTATGGAAAGTTTCTGGGAATTAGAAACTATTCCACTACCAAAAAATCATTGTTCTAGCGAAGAATTTGCAGAACAAATATTCAAAAATACCACTATTATTTTACCCTCAGGTCGTTACCAGGTCGATATGCCCTTCCTTGAAAATAAGCCCAAAAAATTGGGGCAGTCCTTTTGCATGGCACGCCAAAGATTTATCTCACTTGAGAAAAAATTCAATTGTGATTCAATTTTATTTCAAAACTATAAGAATGTTATAGATGAATATCTTACTTTAAATCACGCTCAAGTAATCCCTTTATCTTTTTATAATCATCCTACTAATGAATTTAAATATTTTATTCCCCACAGAGCTGTAATACGTAAACACAGTTCAACGCCTGTGAGAGTAGTTTTTGACTTTAGCGCCCGTACTGATACCGGAGTGTCCTTAAATGACCTAACTTCAAAAGGTTGCCAAGTACAGGACAATCTCTTTGACATATTATGTAGGTTCCGTGGTTTCAAATTTGTCCTTTGTGCTGATATTCAAATGATGTATAGATTTATAGATATAAACCCATCGCAACGTCATTTCCAAAATTTCTTATGGAGAGAAAATTCTTCTGATCCCTTCACCTGTATTCAACTTTCTAGTCTTAGTTTTGGGCAAAATTGCGCCCCGTATTTGGCTACGCGTGTCTTAAAGGATATCGCTGAGAGATATCCTGAGTTCCCTAATGCTCGATATGCTCTACTTAGACAAACCTATATGGACGATATTTTGTCAGGTACTAACGATTTTTCATCTCTAGAAGCAGTATATTCGGAGCTTAATACTGTTCTGGGTAAACACGGATTTAAGCTTCATAAATGGCAATCCAATTCTTCTGAATTTTTATCTACGATATCACAAACTTCTTCCTACGAAATTGATTTTAATATAAGTGGCTCATCTAGTAACATACTAGGATTAAAATGGAACCCTCTGTCTGACCTCTTACTTATTCGTTTGAACAATATACAAGAACCTGCTGTTTTAACTAAACGCAGTATTTTATCTTTCATTTCTTCTGTGTTTGACCCCCTGGGTGTGATCAATCCACTAATCGTACAGGGAAAACTTATTATGCAAAAACTATGGCAATCCCAAATATCCTGGGACACGCCAATTTTTGATGATTCTATTTTGCAAAGTTGGAAAAAGTTTCTCTCTTTGTTATCTGACATTTTCAATATGTCCATACCTAGATATCTAATTGACAACAAAACCATATGTTCCATTTCCTTACATGGCTTTTGTGATGCTAGTCAACTAGCCTATGGAGCCTGTGTGTACCTTGTTGTTAGCTATGATGATAATACTTTCTCTTCAAGATTAATTGCCGCAAAGTCCCGAGTCAATCCATTAAAGAACAAGATTACAATTCCTAAATTAGAGCTTTGCTCTATGGAGCTACTTGCCATTCTATCTTCTAGGATTATACAAATTTTGCATAATACTGTCAAAATTGAGTCTATTAACTTATGGTCCGATTCATTAGTTGCCTTAACATGGGTTAAAAAGTCTGAATTAGAGATATCACCTTTTGTTAAAAAACGAGTCCTTATTGTTCGCGATAATAGTAGGAATACAACATGGCGACATATCAGATCTCCGTTAAATCCCGCCGATCACTTGTCGCGTGGAAATTTTTCAGCTGATGTTCGTCAATTCTGGTTTCATGGCCCTCCCTTCTTATCTCAAACCAATGATTTTGATTCAATTGATTCTTTTGAACTTCTAAATGAAGTACCTGAATGTATGCAAGTATCTTTTCCCATTACTGAATCGCCAAACGAATTCTGGAAATCTATATTTTTAAAATTTTCTAAGTTTTCTAGCCTGCAAAAAGGAATCGCTTTTAGTTTTAAAGTGATCCTCAAATTTAAAAAAATAAACATTTCTGCTAGCCCTTTAACAGTAGAAGAGCTTCAGAATGCCCATGATTTTATTATAAAACAGGTCCAATCTTATTCTTTTTCCAAGGAAATAAAACTATTACAGAAGGGAAAATCTATTTTAACTCCCAAATTACTTTCTCTTAATATCTTCCTTGATGAAAATAGCATACTCCGTGTAGGAGGTCGACTTGAATATACCGAATTAAGTTTTTCTCAGAAATTTCCCATTTTACTCCCTGAAAATGACCATGTTGTCGATCTACTAATTAATCGGGAACATATGCGTTTAGGACACAGTGGAGCTCAAAATGTCCTTGGAAATTTTCGTCTTCGATATTGGCCGTTAAATGGTATACGAAGAATTAAAACTATCATAAAAAAGTGTGTTATTTGTCATAGATTTAATGCTCGATTTGCATCACAGATAATGTCCCCTTTGCCTTTGGATCGAGTTAAACAGGCTCGTCCATTTTCAAAGACCGGAATAGATTTTGCTGGTCCTATTATGATTCGGTGGTAGCGGTGCTCAACAGATTCAGTCTGGGAAGTGATCATAGATTAGTAAGAGCAAAAATAATAATCGATAACAAATTAGAAAGAAACAAACTAATCTTGCAAAAACGAACCCTAACTACTAAAGAGCTTGGGCAAAACAGTACCAACTACCAGAAATATCTTGAGTCTAGTCTAGAGCCAATGGAACAGCTAAAAGAAAAAGACATAAATAATTTGGAAGAAACGATAAGAACGAGTATAATCTCTGCGATCAAAAAAACCCATACGATGCCGAAACCGAAAGATAATAAATTGAAGACAGAAACACAACAGATGATTAGGGACAGAAGCCGCATGGATCGAAATTCACCAGAATATAAGGAACTTAATAAGGCAATAAGAACAAGAATTAGACAAGACATCAGGGACAACAACACCGAAAAAATCGAAAACATTATAGAGAAAAACAAGAATATGAAAGTGTTAAAAACGCTAAATAGCAAAGGCCGACAACAAATACACCAAATAAAGGATAAAAATGGAATCATTAGAAACGACAAAAATCAGATAATAAACATTGTCGAAGATTATTATACTGAATTATACTCGTCCAGCGTAGCAAAACCTGAAACCCATGATATGGAACGAAGAATACTAAATGTAGGATCTGAAACACTACCAGAAATTACTACCGAGGAAGTTGTAAATGCCTTAAAGCAAATGAAAAATGGAAAATCTCCTGGAGACGACGGAATAACAAAAGAGATGATTACAGCTGGAGGTCAAACTACTATGGAGGCAGTTAAAATCTTACTGAACAAGTGCCTATTCGGGGGTGCTATTCCAACCTCTTGGCAAAACGCGCAGGTACTTTTACTACACAAGAAAGGAGACAAACACAAACTCGAAAATTACAGACCAATAAGCCTGTTACCACATCCATACAAACTGCTTACCAAAATAATTACCAACAGACTATCAAACAAATTTGATAGTTACCAGCCTGTTGAACAAGCGGGTTTCCGCAAAGGTTATAGTACAATAGAACACCTACAGACAATAAGGACACTTATTGAAAAATGTAACGAATACAATGAACCTCTTCATTTGGCATTTGTGGATTACAATAAGGCATTCGATTCCATAGAATTCTGGGCGGTATTAGACGGAATGAATAACGCAAGGATAGATTCCAGATATAGAATGCTCCTAAAATACATATACGACAATGCAACTATGCAAATAAATGTAGCAGAAGGCCTAACAACAAACAAAATAAGATCAGAAAGAGGTGTTCGACAGGGAGACACCATATCTCCAAAATTATTTACTCTTGCATTAGAAGATGTGTTCAAGAAGTTAAATTGGGAACAACTCGGAATTAAAATTGATGGCAGGTTTTTAAGCCATCTAAGATTTGCCGATGACATAGTACTCATAAGCAACAATACAGAGGAACTAATCTACATGCTGAAGGAGCTTAAACAAGAATCTGAAAAAATCGGTTTAAAAATGAATTTAAATAAAACAAAAGTAATGACAAATCAAAATATCACAATCGACTTAGATGGAAGTGAGATCGAAAGTGTCGAAGAGTATATATACCTAGGTCACACCATCAAACTAGGCAAACAGAATCAAACAGCAGAGATAACTAGAAGAATCCGAATGACTTGGGCAGCAGTAGGCAGACTCAGTGATGTGTTGAAGAACAAAAAGATACCAATAAATCTAAAGAAAAGGGTATTCAACAGTTGTATTCTACCGGTCATGACTTATGGAATGGAGACCATGACACTTACAGAGTTGTCAGCCAACAGATTAAGAACAACACAGAGGGCCATCGAACGAGCTATGTTGGGAGTATCACTGAGAGAACATATACGAAACGAGGACATACGAAGCAGGACGAAGGTGGAAGATGTAATTGGAAGGATTGCACAAATGAAATGGAACTGGGTAGGGCACGTGGCACGGCAAAACAACGACAGATGGACGAAAAACATTGTACATTGGAGACCACGCGAACACAGTCGGAGTAGAGGAAGACCACAAAAACGATGGATAGACGACATCAAAGCAAAAATGGGGAGAAACTGGCACCAAATAGCACAAAACAGGGAAGAGTGGAGAACTCATGGGGAGGCCTTTGTCCAGGAGTGGATGCAAACAGGCTGAAGAAGAAGATTATGATTCGTTCCTCTAGATTAAGAAAGGCCCCTACCACTAAGGCTTATATAGCCATTTTTATATGTATGGTAACCAAGGCTATCCATATAGAACTTGTCTCTAATTTGCCCACGGAAGCTTTTATTGCTTCATTACAACGATTTATTAGTCGTCGAGGTAATCCTCAAATAATTTACTCTGATAACGGCACCAATTTTATTGGAGCTCGTAATCAATTACGAGATTTATCCTTATTTCTGAAATCCAAAGAAAATAATCAGGAACTTCAGAATTTTCTTTCTTCAACTGAAATTACCTGGAAATTAATTCCTCCCAGATCTCCACATTGGGGCGGACTCTGGGAGGCAGCTGTCAAGAGTGCTAAATCTCATTTGACTAAATTGCTCGGAAATACTTGCCTTACTTTTGAAGAACTTTCTACTTTATTAGTGCAAATTGAAGCCATATTAAACAGCCGTCCCTTGTATCCCCTTTCCAACGATCCTAATGATCTGTTGCCTCTTACTCCTGGTCATTTTCTGATTGGAGCTCCTCTTACTTCTTACCCAGAGAGAGATCTTTCTAGTACCCCTACTAATCGACTTTCTTATTGGAAAGTGTGTTCCAAACTCCAACAAGAGTTTTGGAAAAAATGGTCTGTGGATTATTTGCATCGTCTGCAGCATAGACCCAAATGGCAACTAACCCAACAAAACTTGGCGATCAATCAGCTAGTTCTCATTCAATCTGAAGATCGCCCTCCTTTAAATTGGCCACTAGGTAGAATATTGGAATTATTGACTGGACGGGATGGAAAAGTTCGCGCTGCACGTGTAAAAACAGCAGAAGGTGAATATGTTCGCCCCATAATAAAATTAGCACCTCTTCCAATTTCTGATTAATCCTTTTCTTGACGGTCGTTTCGACCATTCGAAACCATTCGTATATATTCTAAATTTTCCCCGCCCCCAGTATGTAGAAAATTATTCACATTTTCTACAATAGTTTATTTATTATTCTAATAATTATTATTATTCGACTAAATTGTCTTCTAAATTAAATTAAAGTCGTATACGATCAGCACGACATCCCTTCTTCGTGCTTTTTCGTATCTTCTGCGCCTGTCAGAATTTTACATTAATATTCAAATCAGCTACCCTTAACTTCACTTCGTTTCCGCCTTCTCAAATAGAAGGACGTAAGTCAAATCATTTTTCTCAGCTTCTCAAATAGAAGCAAGTTATTGTTTTCACGCTTCTCAAATAGAAGCAGTTTTCAATTAACACATTTTATTAAATAGTTAATTAAATTAAACTCAGTGTCTGTGCATAAAATATGTAAGTACCTGAAATAATTTTTTCATACAGAAGATAATCTACGGTTTCGTGCCAACCTTTCATGAATGCCGGCCCGAAAAATTACAGGGTTGCCGGATTTTCAATAAACTACATATAAACTTTATTGTTCTATAACTTAATATAAACAGTTGTGCTTAAGAACATTGTATATAAACATTTACATTTTACTATTATAAAAAGGGTGATTGGTTGGCGATTCCGCTTTTTTGTTTATTTTTGTAAATAATGTAATAAACATATTTTTAGATTTTATTCTTATTTTAATTATTTCATTTTCTATTTAACTACTCACTACATCATTACATATCCGCAATTTTGCGACCTATGGGTCGCTGGTCCTTCGAGGTTTAATTAATTTATTTTTTATCTACCAAATGTAGGAAGGTGAGATCATAATTTTTCAAATACTTATTTACTTTTAATTTATCGAACCAGCTACCTCATCCTTTCCCCTACACCGAGCATGTAACAAACAACAAAGTCATGAGAAGAATCAACAAAAAAATGGAAGTATTGGAAACCATCAAGACACTAAAGCTGCAATACCTGGGGCATGTTATGCGTAATGAGAGATACAACCTACTTCAATTGATTATACAAGGGAAAATCCAGGGCAAGAGAAGTGTGGGAAGAAGAAGAATCTCATGGTTGCGTAACTTGAGGGAATGGTACGGATGCACATCAGTTAAACTATTCAGAGCAGCAGTATCAAAGATCAGAATAGCCATGATGATTGCCAACCTCCATCGCGGAGATGGCACGTAAAGAAGAAGAAACCTCACCATCTCTGGGGTAAACTGAATTCCACATTTCTAAAATAAAATAATAAAAGTTACCAACGGGGGTGGACGGTGGAAAGCATATAACCCACTTATAAATATAGTTTAAGCATACGTTAAATACGTTCTATTAACATTGTTTTTATATAAATGTCTGTATAAAAGTCAAAATAATAGAAAAAATATATGTAAATCCTTAACACTCTCCTTAGTTTTCGTGCAAACAGTTATTTATTTAAAACTAGAATATAACTGCACAAAAAACCGTCAAGACAGCGTATATACAAACATAAGTATAAACGGTAATATAAATATCTATACCTCAGCTTCAAAGTAATTTTTTATAGCTTAATTGATATTACTACTAGGTAGCAGCAGCCTTAAACGGTAAAAAACCATCGATGTACACTGTCTGTAGACGGGGTATTATATGGTGGGAATTATACTTGCCACAACCTACGAAAGGTTTAAACAAGCAAATAGAACAACAAAACAGAAAACAAAATAGATAAGGTTAGGGGATAGCTGTATGAAAGTAGATGACCTCTAGGTACAACATAAAGACAGAGAATTACATAAGAATATTAGCTCTGTAGAAATTTAAACAACTATCAACAGTAACTGATGAGAACAATGAAATAGGTTAGATGCTGACAAAAACAAATTTGTGAAAGATACCTTATGATTTGACGATGACATATCAGAAGAAAGTCCCAAAGTTGATACGACCTTGCAATTATCCCCTCAGTAGTAATAGTGGCAATAACTGAAACAAAAGCGCAGAAGACAACCGGTGAAGTGGTAGCTGAACACTCGTGGTGACGGACGTAATATCACTTTTTTTTGTAAACACTATTGGAATCACAGATACTGCAGTCGAACAAACATTGATAGCACTAAATTGATTAACAGTGCGGTAATGGTATGTTCTATTCCCAAATCCTTTTAATATGATGAATATTATAATCCAATTTTCGCTAAAAGAATATCTGCAGGGAACAAGAATCGATGACAATATGATAATGATAAACAACATAAGGTATGCAGATGATACAGTGATTATAGGAGATAATAAAGAACAGCTCCATATACTAACGGACAGATTCACAAAAAAAAGCACCAGATAGGGTTGAAAATTAATACCATAAAATCAGAAACGTCATGACTTCTCCATATTTCATAAACCGACCCATACCGACAGGACTATACTCAATTCATCATCCCATCCTATACAACATAAAGTGGCAGCCTATCATAGTATGTTACATAGATTAACGGAAATTCCGATTTAAAAATACAACTTTGAGATATAATTAAATATCATTAAGCAAATAGCAGTAAACAATAGATACAATAAACAAATAGTTATTAAAATTTTAAATAAAAAACTACACAAGAAAGCCCTGAAATTAGTATTTTCACCACCAGAGAAAAAACGTATTACCTTCTGCTCGATTACGTATACGGGCAAAATATCAACAAAAATAGCCAAACACATAAAAAAGAAAGGAATAACAGCAGCTTTCAGAACAAACAAAAACTTAGGCAAACATATTAAAAACAACAAGAGCCAAAATAAAAAGCACTTACATAGTGGTGTATACAAACTTAAATGTGGCAACTTCCCAAAAACCTACATCGGTCAAAGTGGTAGAAATTATAAAAAACGAATAGCAGAACATAAAATTGGTTTCAGTAATAGAAAAACAGATTCTACATATACACTTTACCTTCTAGATCATAATCATCCTTTTAATGACAAATTTAAAATTCTTCATATTCAAAATAAAGGTCCTAAGCTATCTTCGTTAGAATCTATTAAAATTAACCAATTAAAAAACACAGATATAATTTTGAATGACCAACTTGAGACCAACAGTTCTCCCCTCCTCAGCCTATTTAATTAAAGACTATAAAATGTAAACGCATACCAAAAATAGATCACATGAGAAAGGAACTCTGCCGAAACAACTGTAGTGACCAGGTTTTATAATAGATTTTGTGGAAGTTTTAAAAACAAAATTTTCAGTGTTTAATTGCTACATAAAATGAATTTCCATTAAGTACTGGTCGAATCCATAAATTAATACATATATGTTTACAAACGAACATCTAACCTATTTATATATTCTAGATATATTTTTAAAATCTGGTTAATGAAAGTTATAGAACAGCATAAAATGAATAGTTTAAGATTTGGTAAACGTTTCTATGTTAATTTTTGACCAAGATATGGAATTAATAATGAGCTCTGAGGCATTCGGTCAGCTTGCAGCGAATCAAAAACCAATACATATAAAAAATCCATGTAAATTCAGAGATGCATATTACGTTATCATTATAAATAAAACAGTTATAGCAGTTTATAATTAAAATTTTTATTAAAAAGTCATAAAATTATTTGTTATACGACTTTTATAGAAACTTAAGTCATAGACGTTGGTAAGTTTGGTTAATGAACGATATCGAACAATTCAAAACGAACATTTTCAGCTTTAGTAAATTTTTCTATGTTAACTTTTTGCCAAGATATTAAAAATTGATTTATGCGCGCAGTTTACTGCATATTCGCTGAAAGCTGACCGTCCATCCCAGAGCCCGATATTGGAAGTTCCATAATTTGGTCAAAAATTAAAATAAAAATCTTTATTAAACCTGAAACTATTCATTCTGAGTTATTTTATTAACCAAATTTTTAAAGTACATACCCCAACATTGTTTAAATGTCTTATTAACAAATTAGTGCGCAACTTTTTAGTAATATTTTTGATATTTAATAATAACCTTTGTATTAATAAATATAAAGTAATTTTGGAGAGTTTATTTTAAACCGGAAAGAATTTCCTTTAAAATAAGTGGGTTCCGAAAGTTAATAGTACATACTTACAAAAGGTAGGAATTATCTGACGGGTTTTCAGCCAGGTATGTTCGAAAAATCGAATCTACGCACTAAAAAACATAAATAAACGTCAACGTACCGGGAGATCATAATAGTGCATAGTCACCTCTCCGCGCCGCCGCCCACCCCGGCGCCAAGAATATAGAGCCCTAATTTTCAGATAAACATGTTAAAAATGTGTTGATCTATAAACACAACATGTAAACTCAATGTTTTTCAGAAACTAGTAATCCTCGAACTCGTATTGTAAGCTAAAATATTACTAATTTAACCTCTAAATTTGGTCCGTTATTTATAATTTGCATTGTATTTTGTTAATTTAAAATAATTAAAAAGTACATACTGCCAAACTGAAATTGTAGCAATATTAGGTATAAAACAATAAAATTAGTAACATATTTATTGAATGTGCGCCTCTATTATATTTGTCATATTTGACACATCGTAACCGACATGTAATTTTGTATCGTTAATGCATTTTAATTATTCATAGTGTTTCATTTTTTGCTTTAAATAATATTGGAAAGCATAATCACTTTGATTTTAATTTATTTTCATTGGCATAATTATTTGTATATTATCAAAGAGTTCTTTAAAAAACAACAACAAAGGATATATGTCAAATAAATCTTGGCAAAAAAATATTTATTAAAATAATTTTAACAAATATATTTCATTATACCATGTGGTCCATATGTATGGAATAAATTCATTTTTAGCGTTATTATGTACTATATGAAAAAACCTGAAACAGGTCGATTTTTATTCTTAAATTGCCAATTTACAGTATGAAAATAATATTCACCTTCAGCACCCCCTTTGAATTATAAGCACCCTCTCGAAAATTTTAAATAGCAAAGGGGGTCATTTGGTACCTTGTTAGAAAGAGATTTTAGTCCTTTGTTTAGCCATATAAAGCTTTTAACTTTTGTTTACTTATAACTGAGAAAATTGATTTTTACAATTAAATTAAATTTTCAACTTCACCACCATTATTCACTTCTTGTAACCGAGGCGATTTTGGAATTCTCATAAAACATTTTGTATGACTTCTGAGGTTATTTTGTTAATTTCTTTCGTTATCCTAACTTTTATATTACCACTAGAAGATGTGAGTATAATATTTGTGCGCGTATTAAATTTAATTATGGCTCATTTTTCCGAGACAAAAAAAAATAGACATTTTAATTATTATGATTGGTTGTGGTAATAAAACAAGAGCTCAAAAGGAGGTTTGTGAAAAGTTAATAATGAATAACCTGGTCAACAAGTTTCGCAGTCTACAGTAAGCACAATTGTAAAGAAGATTAGTTCTACTGGACATGTAAAAAATATTGAAAAATCAGATAGAAATATTAAATTTATTGATGAAAAAAGTTAGATGTACTTGATGTAAATAGAAAAATAATGGAAATAAATTATATATTTTGAGAGTTTTACATAAAGAAAAATACCACCCTTACAAAGTTCAGTTAGTTCAGGGGTTAAATGAAGACGATTCTGATAGAAGACAAGAATTGTGTGAAATGATGATATACAGAATGAACTCAAATTTGCCGTTCATAAACAAAATAGTTTTTTTCTGATGAAGCGACGTTTTGTTTAAATGGAACGGTTAACAAACAGAACTGTATATATTAAAGCAGAGAAAATCATCGCTAAATGTGTAAAACTCACACGCAATATACTACAAAAATTAACGATTGGGCTGGTATCATCAACAATAAAACTATTGGTCCTAATTTTTTTGAGGGCATACTTGATGGTTTGGTTTATCTAGATTTTTTGATTAACTTTTTAGTGCCCACATTACAAAGATTTTTCCTAAAATTAGTTCTACTGGACATGTAAAAAATATTGAAAAATCAGATAGAAATATTAAATTTATTGATGAAAAAAGTTAGATGTACTTGATGTAAATAGAAAAATAATGGAAATAAATTATATATTTTGAGAGTTTTACATAAAGAAAAATACCACCCTTACAAAGTTCAGTTAGTTCAGGGGTTAAATGAAGACGATTCTGATAGAAGACAAGAATTGTGTGAAATGATGATATACAGAATGAACTCAAATTTGCCGTTCATAAACAAAATAGTTTTTTCTGATGAAGCGACGTTTTGTTTAAATGGAACGGTTAACAAACAGAACTGTATATATTAAAGCAGAGAAAATCATCGCTAAATGTGTAAAACTCACACGCAATATACTACAAAAATTAACGATTGGGCTGGTATCATCAACAATAAAACTATTGGTCCTAATTTTTTTGAGGGCATACTTGATGGTTTGGTTTATCTAGATTTTTTGATTAACTTTTTAGTGCCCACATTACAAAGATTTTTCCTAATGTTAATCATCGAAATGAGGTAGATCAACATATTTACTACGAACAAGATGGAGCTTCACCGCATTTTGCACTTATAATAAGAAATTATTTACACGAAGTTTTTCAAAATAGGTGGATTAGAAGACGTGGAACGATCGAATGACCGGCTAGATCCCCCCATTTGACTCCTCTCGATTACTTCTTAGGGAGTTATTTAAAATCTAAAGTATATTTTAATAACAATCGTAAAATAGTTTCGAAACACAATTCAGATTTCTGATTTATAATCTGAGCCTTCTAAAAATTGCAAGGTAAACAGACGTTGATAAAAGATGTTAAAAGAGACATGAGGAATCTAAAATTTGCATTCCACGACATGTCTTTTACAACTAAACAGAAATCCTTAGCGAATTGTGCTTCTAGTACTCACACAGACTACTTGACGACTCCTATGAATAGCTCTTCTGACGAGACCTATTAGGTCGAAATACGTATCAAGAGATACATAGGATTTGTTTGCGTGAAATCAAATATTTTCTGCCTTTCTTCATTTGATTCGGATTTACTCTGTGTGAGTACTAGAAGCACAAGTCGCTAAGGATTTCTGCTTAGCTGTAAAAGACATGTCGTGGAATGCAAATTTTAGATTCCCCATGTCTCTTTTAACATCTTTTATCAACGTCTGTTTGCCTTGCAATTTTTAGAAGGCTCAGATTATAAAGCAGATATCTGAATTGTGTTTCGAAACTATTTTACGATTGTTGTAATTAGATGTCGCTAATGCGTCCGTATTGAAGCCATGTTATTGTTGCTTCTTAAAAGGCAGAAAATATTGATTTTTCACGTTGAGGACTCCTATGAATAGATCTTCTGACGAGACCTATTAGGTCGAAATACGTATCAAGAGATACATAGGATTTGTTTGCGTGAAATCAAATATTTGCTGCCTTTCTTCATTTGATTCGTATTTACTCTGTGTGAGTACTAGAAGCACAATTCGCTAAGGATTTCTGCTTAGTTGTAAAAGACATGTCGTGGAATGCAAATTTTAGATTCCCCATGTCTCTTTTAACATCTTTTATCAACGTCTGTTTGCCTTGCAATTTTTAGAAGGCTCAGATTATAAAGCAGAAATCTGAATTGTGTTTCGAAACTATTTTACGATTGTTGTAATTAGATGTCGCTACTGTGTCCGTATTGAAGCCATGTTATTGTTGCTTCTTAAAAGGCAGAAAATATTGATTTTTCACGTTGAGGACTCCTATGAATAGCTCTTCTGACGAGACCTATTAGGTCGAAATACGTATCAAGAGACATAGGATTTGTTTGCGTGAAATCAAATATTTGCTGCCTTTCTTCATATATTTTATAGACCAAAGAGTATTACTGATTGAAAGTTAGAATAACGGAAGAAATTAACAAAATAACTCTCGGAGTCGTACAAAATGTTGCACGAGAGTTCCAAAATCGCCTCGGGTATTGGTAAGATGTGAATAGTGGTCATTTTGAACATTTAGTTTAATTGTACAGTATATTAAAAAATACATTCTTATATATTATGTGACATTAATATCTTGATTCAAGCTAAAGTTTTGTGATAGAAACATTATCAAAATTTTAGATTTTAAAAATAAATTTTTTCAGTTATGATCGCACCAAACTTAAAAACTTGATATTGCTGATTAGAGGACTGAAATTCCTTTCTAACAAGGTGCCATAAGACCCCCTTTGTGATTTAAAACTTTCAAGGGGTGTTCATAATTCAAAATGGGTGATGGAGGGGTATAATATTTTGATGCTGTAAATTGTCAATTTAAGCATAAAAATCGACCTGTTTTAGGTTTTTTTCACATAATACTTAATAACGCTAAAAATGAATTTATTCTATACATATGGACCGCATGGTATATAATCAGTCCTGCCATAAATATTGATACAAGGTATTTAACTGAAAAAATTTAAACTACTAATTTGACTTAAAAAACTATTTGCACATTTTATTACCGGTATCATGATACCAGTATCATTTTATTACCGATCATGTATTATTCACAAATGCAGCCATTTACCAGAAAGCAGCACCGAAGTCTTTGAGATCATTGATTGATTGCTACATCCATATGAAAATTTTCCACAGCTTTTACCAGCCCCCGCTTTAATGACTTAAGACTATGCCCTCTTAAACTGATCCCAATTTGTAGTCGAGTGGATTTATGCCTGAGCAGGCTGACGGCCAATGTTCACTACAAATAAATTCGAATACATAATGTTTAAGCAACTGATGAGTTCTGTTAAAGTATCCATGGTCTATTTTATAACACAGTGTGATTTAGAAGCTTCGCTAATTGTGTTTAAATGTCTCGTTAATACTTTTTTGCTCCTGTTTTAGCGCTTTTTTTACAACAATGTAAAGCAGTGACGCTGTGAAAAGAGACTCCCCACCAAACCATCAGTGAGGCAGGATACTCGTTCCATTCTTGACACCAGTTCGTGGGCTTCCTTGAATAATCAGATATAAACTCTATTTTGTTCCTTGTTGAAAGTTTTGTTCATAGTGAAATTTTTCTAATTTGCTTATCAAACAATAAGTTTGGATAAAAAAATTAACATGTATCACACTAGAGAGCAAGCGACAATTCGATCAAAATCTGGCATCAACGACCACCTGTAAACGATAAAATTATTGAAAAATCCATAGAATACAACAGACCTCTGAGATATGTTTATAGATTTTAATTAAAACATTAAATAAAAGTCGCATTAATAGCCGTTATTCCAGATTAGTATGAAATATTTAAGGCATAAGTGTCAACGGGGTAAATACTACACCACCTGAGTTATGCTATAGTTTGACAGGAGATGACTTTTTTAAAATTAACATCATGGTAGAAAAACTCAAAAAAGCCTGCAGGTAAATTGATTAAAAAATAAATATCCTTAAAACAAAATACATGACGAACCTCATGCCCAGTAACAATTTAAAAATTTAGAAAAATTAGGTAGAACATGTCGATAAATACGTATACCTCAAAAATAAAATTAAAATGAGCAAGGATAACCAAACAGGTGGGGAAGGTATTAAAAAGAATATCACATAAATGTATGCTGTATATGAATTTATTAAACACGTATTTAAAAAAGGCAACTGAAGCGGAAAGACTTCTAACAGTGTGCTGCCAGTAATGACCTAGGGTGCGGAAACATGGTGATCTTAACCACCTTTTTTTTTTCATTTGTGGTGTTTTACTGACAAGTTTGTCACCCAAATTCATCATGTTGTTTAAACCTACCGCTTTATTGCTCGAGAGGTTGGTAACTGCCTTGCTGTTCTTTCAATAAATTTTTTGACCTCAAGGCCACTGTCTCTTCACGTTGTTTGCGTGAGTATTAAACCTGTTGCCTTTCATTTATCTAGAGCACCTTATAAGCTAAAGACTGGTAACTTCATTTTACTTTTAAATATTATATTTTAATCTTAATTTATTAATAATGTTACCTAAGGTTAAAATTAAATTTAACTACTAATATATTGTTGGAAGTACATCTTACGATCTTTCTAGTTCTCTTGCATACTAATTTTAATGTTTTTTACTTAAAATTTTTTTTTACATAACTTTTTATATACATGTACAATTACCACATGTTCTTTTGCTGTACTAAGTTTGTTAATTTGTAAACTGTATCTAGTTTCAATTAATTGTTTATACAACATGATCTCAGAATGTCCATTGTAGTAAGCTTTTTTACACATTTAAGATCATTGATTACCTACATGTTTTTTTGAGGTAACACAATTGTATTAACTTTTCTATGGATGTTTGGTTTTTCATACTGTTCTTTTTAGATGAACTGATGATGCTTTCCGATTAGAAAGCGAAACGTCTTAAACAAATAGATAAAGTAGCCACCTTCTTTGTCTTATTTCTCCACCTTCTGACCGAAAAACACACCACTTGTAGCGTTTACGCTACTGACTAGTCCAATTTAAACCCCTCAAGAAATTTTTATTACCCGCCTACGATCGATTTTGAATCGACATTTTCCCCCACACGCGCTGTTATCGTTTTGAAAGGAAGATCGATTTTGTGCGGAAGCGAAGCGGTTAGTTTTGGTCTGAACTCGTCAACGCAGCCACGCCAACCGGTGAAATTGTTCACCTCCAAAGTGACGGAATTGGAACAGAAAAATAATTTGGGAAAGAATATAATTCATTAATAATAATAGTAATAATTAATTTTAAAATCAATATTCATTTATAAGAGTTCCACATAAAAGGAAGATTTTCTTGGCGTGCTGCAGTTCCATGTAAGTAAATCATTTTATACGTATTATCTCTTTATCATATAATCAAATTTATCATTGTATTTAGTATTTCTTTAGAGATTTATTTTTGAGTTCCGAAATAATTTAAATATAAAATTTCCTTGATTTACTTGCAAAGAACAGAAGGTCATTTTTTTTATATAGTTAAACTTAAATTCTGTTTTATTCCACGTCGTTATCATTAAGTTTTTTTTGGTTCCCATTTTGTATCTTAACTTTTTTGGTGGAATATAAAAAGGTTCGACAAATGTGGACAGCCTTCTATATTCTGCGCATGTTCTTTTCATGGCGCAAGCTTGCCATGCCTACGAAAGTAACTTCATAAATTTGACATGATGTTGACTTAACCTAATACCAAATGTTTTGATGTTTTGTTTTGGTGCAGTCAATCCATGTTGCTACACCTATTGAATTACATATTTATTAAATTAAATAATCATTTTAGATTCCGTCACGTGAAAATATTATTTTCACTTTACTTGAGGATATTCTCTTGAGAATATTCCCTCAAGGATACTAGTAACAGAATCCTTAGATACATAGTTAGCAAACCCGTGGATTTTGCTGTCACCCAGAGACCAGTGACTGGTTGTGGCTTTTGTGACCAGGATTCGTCTTTACAGCCACAAACTGATGTAGCCGTGCCAAGAGGAGTTTTTCCTATGGACTTATAGTGCTGTAAAGATAAGTCGTTTAACTATTTGACCTTTTGTATTACGTATTACTTTATATTTACTGTTAACTGATCATATGCATATGATAAGGTGAATACCTTTATGATAATTTTTTTTTGATAATTTAATTATAAAATATTCGGGAGGAAAAAGGGACACTTCATGTGTTATTAGGTTTTAACTAGGATTTAGAGAGTCTGACCAAACTCACTTTTTTTTGGATATAATATTTTTGTTAATATAATACAATTTGATATTAAGAGGGACATAAATTTAATGTGGTTTGTTTTTAAATATTATATAATGAGTATGGAACAACTCATTTTTTGGATGTAATATATATATTTAATATAATTGTAATAGAGATTTATCAAGTTTGATATCTTTACAATATTGTCATTAGTACCTCATTTTAGTAGAACTAATTTAAATTTAAATGACTACCTTTTTGTTTTAAGACTTTGGCTACCCTACGGACTATTCTTGTTGTATACTAATATTTCATATTTTATTTGGCCAGTGGTAGTGACTATTCATTTGTTGAGGGGCTATTAGGTCCTATTGTATCTGTACACCATCCACTACCACTGTTATTTGGCTTTGCATTATATGTAAATTGTTTATACACATATACCTATATACATTTGTTTATAAATATATTTATTGTTGCTATTTTGAGTTTTATTTCAGTTCTACTAACCAGTATATAACATAGCAAAACAAGATTAATATTTAGTATTTTTGTATTTCAGAGTATTACCTCCAGATTCATTTGTTACTTCAAAATCTCAACTATCGTTGAGTTGGCGCCCTTCTTTTCTCTTCTTATTGTTCTCTTTCTATAAATTTATTCCCAGTGACCTTCTTTAGTTGTATCACGTTTGATATTACCAGGTCTCATTTCTTTCTTGTCTCATTAGCTCATTATCTCTTGTTATTGTGTTTAAATCTTTAAAGCCACAATCCAGTGCATTGAAGCTAGCCCGAACACTCACTTGAGATTTAGTGTCTCTTTGGCCATTTAAATTTGTTCCTCTGAGCTTAGCCCTATTTTTAGTATTTTCATCACCTCTCGTTCAGTTCTTCTGAACTTTGTCAATTCACACATTTTATTCGTTTCAATTGGCGCCCAACGTGGGGCCTCTTTTCCACTTCTGCCTTTAAAAAAAAATATATATATATATCTCCTTTAACTTTTGGTTTTGATCTTGGGTTGTTGTGGTTTTCACTGGTTGTGCTTTTAGATTTTCATTTTAACGTTTAGTTTTGTTTTTCAATTTTTTTTTGGACATTACCTTATATCTATATCTTAAATTGACTTGTTTTTGCTATATACTGTGTAGACTGAATAAATTGCTTTGTTTTTGATTGATTAAATAACAATTTAAATTAATAATAAATTAATTAAAAATTTAAATAACTAAAGTTAACTATTTCACATATTTTACAAGTCCGGAGTAGTCAATAAGTTGAGTCACTACCTCGAAAGTAACAGTTTTTTTTGAAATTTTAGGTTCCTTAGGGTGTTGTAGCAGTATATTTCATTGGATTTTATAACTGGACCAAAACAATTAAACATTACTGGTATAGGTATCCCTTCAGAATATTAATTTGAGGACAGAGAGTAAGTTAAACTTTACCTACTTTTACTCATTCTCTCGTATATTTCTCAGTTGTGTAATATGTCTGCGTTCAAGGTAGAGCATCTGTTAGCTCCTGAATTAGAGTATGAGTTGAGAGTCCGTCACTTAAACGATCCATCTTTGACAACGGTGGAAAGGAAAAGGGTAGTGTTGCGTGGTGCATTGAAGCAAACTTCATCCAATCGGAGTTTCGCTGTTCTGTCAGCTTCCCATCTTAATTTTAAGGATGAGATTGCTGAAATAGAGGTTACTCTTGCAGATCTGGTGGTCAAAATTAATTCTTTTGTTGGTTCTTCTAGTGATACTGCCTATGCTCGTTATACTTCTCGGTTAGGTCATGTTGCAGCTAGAATCCATCTATTAGAAGCTACAACAGAGGAAGAGGAGGAAGTGAAGAGGTCTCTTAATTTCAGGTTTTGATTCTGGAAGGTGAACTTGATGGTAAAGTGATTCCACAGGCACAGTCAACTCCTCATGATACTAGTGTTCCAGTCAACTCGTTTCCTTTTGTTAAGTCTGCTCCTATTCATAAATGGGGTGTGCATTTTTCAGGTCAAGATAATGAGAATGTTGTTAGTTTCTTAGAGAAGGTAGAATGTCTGCGTATAGCTCGTGGTAACAGTGAGGAAGAGTGTTACTCTTCTGCTGCAGATTTATTTAAAGATTCAGCTTTTACTTGGTACCTCAATAACCGAGGTAGTTTTGCTTCTTGGCAAGAGTTAGTTGCCAAACTGAGATCAGATTTTCTTCCTTATAACTATGAGGATAATCTCCTTGACGAAATCAAGTCTCGTAAACAAGCTCCACAGGAGAAAGTTACAATTTTTATTAATGAGATTGTTAGTATGTGTAAACGTCTGGAGACTCCTCTTTCTGAACCTCATATTGTCAGGATTATCAAGAAAAACTTGTTGCCATCGTACCATTCTAGTCTGGCACTTACAGATATTCCCTCGATTGCTGATCTTACTGAAAAATGTAAGAAGCTGGAAGAAGTTTTGTCATGGTCTTCTGACAGCGTGTCTAGAGCTCCTATTCATCAGAATTTCAGAAATAATTACTCATCCTATTCTGGTAGGCCTAATTATTCTCGGTCTGGTAATGTCTCTTCTTTTAATTCGAAGCTTACCTGTTGGAATTGTCGTCGGTCAGGACATGGTTACTACGAATGTTCTGAACCTAGAATTCGGTTTTGTTATGGATGTGGACGTCAAGGTGTACGCAAATTTGAATGCCAATTCTGTTCGGGAAACGACAGAAGGGGTGGGTTGGCCCTGGCTCCTACTCCTCGTCAAAATACAGGGAATACAAACACTGTCCAAACTCCTCAAAACCAAGGAACCAGTTTCTCGAGTCTGGATGCCCAAGCTTCCACAAGCCAAACATCTCACCCTCCACCGAAAGACAAAAGACCACAGAACGGCAAATACCAACCGAAGAGAGGACAACGTTAGTTGAGCACGAGCACCGTAATTCTTCTGTAGTTTCTTCGTGTAATCCCTTGTCTTCGTTTGTTGATTTAGATATAAACTCATTGTTGGTTCGAAAAAACAAGGATAATCGTCCATATCTTGAAATCTCTATCTTAGGACATTCTTGTTTAGCTTTACTGGACACAGGGTCCAATATCTCTATTTTAGGTTCTCTCGGTATGGAATTTCTCCAGAATTCCAATGTAAATATAGGAATAGATCAAAGTTTGCAAGTGACTACAGCTGATGGTCAAGTTCAACCAATTTTAGGTCAATTCACTACTGAGATTTGTGTTAGTTTTTGTAAAAGAATGGTTACATTCTTTGTTATTCCGTCAGTTAAGAATTCAGTCATCCTAGGTATGGATTTTCTGAAAACTTTTAATAGTGAGTTAAATTTTCCTGAATTTTCCTTATCTGTTTCTTCATTTAATATCTCTTGTGTCAATGCGGTTAAAGATATGAGTCGACTTAATGCTCATGAATTAGAAAAGTTAAATAATGTCATCAAATCATTCTCTTCTATATCTTCGAAAAATAAGTTGGGTAGAACTCATCTCATCGAACATCACATTGATGTGGGTTCGTCCAAGCCCTTCAGGCAATATCAATATCCCTTGCCTCAAGCCTGGCATGAAAGCCTAGTTAAGGAGGTAGATGAAATGCTTAAGTTAGGTATTATTGAGCCCAGTACTTCTTCTTTTTGTAGTCCTTTGTGGCTGACAAAAAAGAAAGATGGGACTTTTCGTGTCTGTTTTGACGGACGTAAACTTAACAGTATAACTATGAACAGAGATGCGTATCCTATACCTCGTATAGATATCATCCTGAGTAAGTTACAGAATGCTAAATTCATTTCATCTATTGACTTGAAGAAGGCGTTTTTACAGATTCCTCTCAGCGAAGAGAGTAAAAAGCTCACTGCCTTTGCGGTCAATGGAAAAGGATTGTACCAATTCACTACAATGCCTTTTGGTCTTGTGTCTGCTCCACAGACTATGTGTCGGTTAATGGATTTGGTAATTGGTCCTGCTTTAGATCCATTTTGCCAATACTATCTTGATGACATTCTTGTCATTACTCCCGATTTCGAAACTCATATCTCTGTATTGCAGCAGTTGTTTCAGCGTTTAAAAGACGCAAATTTGACTATTAACTTAGATAAAAGTAGCTTTTGTCGTGAGTCTATTAAGTTTTTAGGATATGTTGTAGATTCTCAGGGTCTTCGTACTGATCCTGATAAGGTATCAGTTATTCGTGATTTTCCTGTGCCTAAAAATACCACTCAGGTCCGTCGATTGTTAGGAATGGTGGGTTATTATAAGAAGTTTGTTAAATCTTATTCTACCTTGTTGTCTCCTATCACAGATTTACTTCAAAATCGGAAAAAGGGACAAAATATTGTGTGGACTCCTGAGGCTAATGAAGCTTTCATTAAAATCAAGGAGGCTCTCACAAATTCTCCTGTTATGGTAGCCCCAGATTTTACTAAGCCTTTTTATCTGATGACAGATTGCTCAAACACAGCATCTGGTGGGGTACTCTATCAAATTGTTGATGGAGAAGAACACCCTATAGCCTACACCAGCAAGAAATTAAATAAAGCCCAGAAAAATTATACTACAACTGAAAAAGAGTTGTTAGCTATAATTACGGGTATTGAACATTTTAGATATTTTCTTGAAGGTCGTTCTTTCACGGTCATAACTGACCATAGTAGTTTGGTGTGGTTACAAAGTATGAAGAACCCATCTCCTCGTTTGGCTAGGTGGATTTTAAAATTGGCACAATACGATTATAAAATTGTTCATCGTAAAGCTTCAGGTGTAGTAGTCGCTGATGCACTCTCTAGAACTTTCGATATTAATTTGTTAGACTTATCTTCCTTACAACCAGATGACTGGTATCGAAAAATGTTGTATGATGTACAGAATGTACCAGGTAAATTTCCTGATTTTAAAGTTGAACATGGTGTTTTGTATAAACATGTCTTAAGTTCCATGGATGCCCTTACTGGAATGTCGGATTGGAAGATAGTCGTTCCAACTCCTAATAGAGCAGAGGTTTTGGCCACTTTTCATGACCATCCTACTGCAGCTCATTTTGGTTTTTACAAAACTCTCCGTCGTATATCGGAACTCTATTACTGGCCGAAGATGCGTCAAACTGTACGTAGCTATATCGCAAAATGCAAAATCTGTGCTACATGCAAACCGACAAATCTTCCCCAACCAGGTTTAATGGGTAGTTATCGACGGATTGATTTTCCATTTCAACTGATATCTTTAGATCTCATTGGTCCGTACCCTAGGTCCTATAAAGGTTCCCAATATGCTTTAGTAGTTGTTGATTATTTTACTAAATTTCCTTTGGTCCATACCATGTCGAAGGCAACTACTTCTTCTATTATTAAATACCTCGAGAATGAGGTTTTCTTAATTTATGGTGTTCCCCAGATCGTGTCTTGCGATAATGGACCTCAGTTCACAGCTAAGGCTTTTCGCGATCTCATGGCTAAATACAATGTCCAAAAGATCTGGTACAATGCGAACTATCATCCACAAGTCAACCATACCGAAAGAGTGAACAAATCAATCGTGACCGCTTTACGATCTTATTCTTTTCCTGATCAGAGAGCTTGGGATACTCATATCCACTCTATAGTACAAGCGATCAGGACTTCTTCTCACGAAATAACCAAATGTCCTCCATCTTATTTGATGTTTGGTCGTCATGTCCCTCTTTCTGGTGATTATTTTGGTAAGATTTCAGAGAATGCCAATAACTTTCCCACTATATCAGATAAATTACACCGTTTAGAAGATATTCAGCATCTTCCTGATATTTATGTGGATGTTCGCAAACGGTTGAAAGCATCTTATGCTAGAAATAAATGCCAGTATGACCTGAGAAAGCGAGCCTTATCTTTCAGAGTTGGAGATTCTGTTTTAAAGAGGAACTTTGTCAAATCTGATAAAGTGAACTTTCAATCGGCCAAGTTATGTCAGAAGTACATACCTTGCACAGTTATTAAGGTGATTTCTCCTTTAATTTATGAGTTGAAGGAAACTTCTACTGGTAGGAAACTAGGAAGGTTTCATGTCAAAGACTTACTGGAGGATAAGACAGTAGGTCCACATAACTTGTCAGATAATTTGGATTCTTCATCTTCAGATGAAGATTAACTGGTCCCTTATCAATGCTGTACCAGTTTGGTTGTTTAAGATCTGATTATCTATTTTGTTTACCTGGCAAAAACCATAAGTTGTGTTATTTTGCCTTCTATTTTTTTTATCTTATCTTAATGTTGGTTATTATCTTGGTTTATGGACTTGCTAATTTTGTTGTTTGTTTTCTCTCAAAAGTCCAACTGCATATCATAGGAGTACAGGATGGATATATGGGAATTTCCCCATCTTGAGTTCTGAGTTAAATAGATGTTTACAGAGATAATTAGGAAACACTTTAACATTTTCTTTTATTGATGTTTGCATAGGCTCGTACGTAGACTATGGCCATAAAGCTTATGCATTCATATTCACTTACTGTGTCGGTGTTTTAGCGTGGGTTCAGGATTGATCACCCTGGATGTGTGCCCTCACTTGGCTCAGAAATATATCAATACATATTAGTTGTTCCTTGAGTGTCTCTTAGGTTGAAATTAGAATGTGTCATTTAGAATTGGATCGTTCTGATATTCAGCAGTAAGTCTGTTTAACTTAGTTTGTTATCTCCTATGTTATTATCTTCTCAAAAATTTGAGTTTAACATATCTTAGTATCTTGAGTTTGCACCTGGTATACTGTTTGTTTACCTGTCTCTCTACTAGTGATATGGATTGGTAGATGTGTGTTATCTTTATCTGTATCTTAAATGAATTTATCTTTACCTGTAATTGAGTTCATCTCATACCTGTAATGGAGTTTATTTCGTACCTTTACCTTGAGCGTATCTGTATCTTTACCTTAATTGAGTTTATCTCGTAACTTTACCTGAAGTTAATTATCTTTACCTTTACCTGGATAAGGTTATTTCTTATCTTTATCTTGATTATAGAGTCCTAAAAATCTGTCCTTTACTGTTCTTGTCGTGAGTAAAGAATTGGAACACGTCAATAGTACAGTTTAGGTATTACAGTTAGGATCTCTTTTATCTTTCCTTCTACCAAGTGTATAGCTGGTAGAAGTGAGTTTTGTGCATATCCTCTACCATGAGTAGATCTGGACGTGCAATTATCTTTTACCTTTTGTGCATATCCTTTACTATGAGTTGGGATTGCAGTTATCTTACTTACCTTTTTTTAGCATACCCTATACCATGAGTATAGTGGGCTTGCTAGTATCTAGGCTTACTTGTGCCTTTGCCGATTGTGTGTTTCCCTACCGCTGCTAAAGCAAGTAGGTGTATTGAATTAGCTTTTACCTTGGATTTTCAATATGTTGTTGATATCCCGAACCATATATATCTGTTTAGGTTTGTAGTTTCAACTAGTCCTGAATAATTAGGCCCTCATTGAACTCTATGGTGACGAATAGAATCTGGTCGCTCTAGTGTCAACGCTGGGTAAAGTTCATAGGACTTTGTTTGAATTTCGTTGTTATGAATGGTTCTTGGAGATATTGTGTTAGGGGTTGTTAATACACACCTATAATGTAGTTTTAACGATGGTTGTTTTTACTAATACTTGAGAATGTAGATAAGTAGTGTTAAAAGTTAACTTGATCTGTAAGGTTATAGAATTAAACTTAAAATGTATATTATTTTTTTTTTTAATCTTTGGTTTATACTAAATTAACATACATTATCGCATTAAAAAAAAATGTATGACTTCGTCTCATATTCTTCGTTCCATATTTTTATTTCGTCCTTGATTTTGTTCCAATTCCTGAGCAAATGGTTGACTGGTGAGGAAAATGTTCAATTTTAACGTATCAACGTTCATTGTCGACCCAGCGTTAGATCGTTCTGCCACAAAAAAAAAAAAAAGTTCCTTTTTTTTTTTTTTGCTGGAGATGAGGGAGAATGTAGCGTTTACGCTACTGACTAGTCCAATTTAAACCCCTCAAGAAATTTTTATTACCCGCCTACGATCGATTTTGAATCGACATTTTCCCCCACACGCGCTGTTATCGTTTTGAAAGGAAGATCGATTTTGTGCGGAAGCGAAGCGGTTAGTTTTGGTCTGAACTCGTCAACGCAGCCACGCCAACCGGTGAAATTGTTCACCTCCAAAGTGACGGAATTGGAACAGAAAAATAATTTGGGAAAGAATATAATTCATTAATAATAATAGTAATAATTAATTTTAAAATCAATATTCATTTATAAGAGTTCCACATAAAAGGAAGATTTTCTTGGCGTGCTGCAGTTCCATGTAAGTAAATCATTTTATACGTATTATCTCTTTATCATATAATCAAATTTATCATTGTATTTAGTATTTCTTTAGAGATTTATTTTTGAGTTCCGAAATAATTTAAATATAAAATTTCCTTGATTTACTTGCAAAGAACAGAAGGTCATTTTTTTTATATAGTTAAACTTAAATTCTGTTTTATTCCACGTCGTTATCATTAAGTTTTTTTTGGTTCCCATTTTGTATCTTAACTTTTTTGGTGGAATATAAAAAGGTTCGACAAATGTGGACAGCCTTCTATATTCTGCGCATGTTCTTTTCATGGCGCAAGCTTGCCATGCCTACGAAAGTAACTTCATAAATTTGACATGATGTTGACTTAACCTAATACCAAATGTTTTGATGTTTTGTTTTGGTGCAGTCAATCCATGTTGCTACACCTATTGAATTACATATTTATTAAATTAAATAATCATTTTAGATTCCGTCACGTGAAAATATTATTTTCACTTTACTTGAGGATATTCTCTTGAGAATATTCCCTCAAGGATACTAGTAACAGAATCCTTAGATACATAGTTAGCAAACCCGTGGATTTTGCTGTCACCCAGAGACCAGTGACTGGTTGTGGCTTTTGTGACCAGGATTCGTCTTTACAGCCACAAACTGATGTAGCCGTGCCAAGAGGAGTTTTTCCTATGGACTTATAGTGCTGTAAAGATAAGTCGTTTAACTATTTGACCTTTTGTATTACGTATTACTTTATATTTACTGTTAACTGATCATATGCATATGATAAGGTGAATACCTTTATGATAATTTTTTTTTGATAATTTAATTATAAAATATTCGGGAGGAAAAAGGGACACTTCATGTGTTATTAGGTTTTAACTAGGATTTAGAGAGTCTGACCAAACTCACTTTTTTTTGGATATAATATTTTTGTTAATATAATACAATTTGATATTAAGAGGGACATAAATTTAATGTGGTTTGTTTTTAAAATATTATATAATGAGTATGGAACAACTCATTTTTTGGATGTAATATATATATTTAATATAATTGTAATAGAGATTTATCAAGTTTGATATCTTTACAATATTGTCATTAGTACCTCATTTTAGTAGAACTAATTTAAATTTAAATGACTACCTTTTTGTTTTAAGACTTTGGCTACCCTACGGACTATTCTTGTTGTATACTAATATTTCATATTTTATTTGGCCAGTGGTAGTGACTATTCATTTGTTGAGGGGCTATTAGGTCCTATTGTATCTGTACACCATCCACTACCACTGTTATTTGGCTTTGCATTATATGTAAATTGTTTATACACATATACCTATATACATTTGTTTATAAATATATTTATTGTTGCTATTTTGAGTTTTATTTCAGTTCTACTAACCAGTATATAACATAGCAAAACAAGATTAATATTTAGTATTTTTGTATTTCAGAGTATTACCTCCAGATTCATTTGTTACTTCAAAATCTCAACTATCGTTGAGTTGGCGCCCTTCTTTTCTTTTCTTATTGTTCTCTTTCTATAAATTTATTCCCAGTGACCTTCTTCAGTTGTATCACGTTTGATATTACCAGGTCTCATTTCTTTCTTGTCTCATTAGCTCATTATCTCTTGTTATTGTGTTTAAATCTTTAAAGCCACAATCCAGTGCATTGAAGCTAGCCCGAACACTCACTTGAGATTTAGTGTCTCTTTGGCCATTTAAATTTGTTCCTCTGAGCTTAGCCCTATTTTTAGTATTTTTTTTCATCACTTCTCGTTCAGTTCTTCTGAACTTTGTCAATTCACACATTTTAATTCGTTTCACACTCTTTGAGTGATCCTTATTGTATATATATATATATATATATATATATATATATATATATATATATATAATATATATATATATATATATATATAGAAAAGAAATTTAATCTTTGCAGATAAGTTAAATAGTAAACTCTTAAATATTGGGGAAATCTGCAAGAAAAACTCTAATGTGTATCAATTATTTCGCCGAACGTTTTCGCCAAAGACAATTAGCTATCACTACTACGCGTAGTGATCAGTGAACAGTGTAGTAGTGTCTGGTGGCGCGGGAGACTAAAACCTCGGAAGCCCGGAGGAAGGCATGGAAACCCGGAAGGCTGGTGAGTTTGATATGAATTTTAGTAATAATATTAATCTTAGCTCTAGGTTTCATTGTACTAACCGCGGAAAGCTATCCGAACATTATATAATATATATATATATATAAATATATATATATATATATATATATAATATATATATATATATATCTGTCCGAACATAAAATGTGATATCATTGGCGTAAGAATATACAATATGTATGTTTAAGGCTGTTTTATCGGTGCACCAAAATTTTTTCTCTGTTATTTACCGACGAAATGTCTCGAAATTTGGACATGTTATACGAAATTATGTTGCCTTTAAACTGATGGTTTTACTTTTTTTATTTTTTTGAATTTTCTGTTGAAAAATTAGATTATACTGTTTAACGTTCTATTATAACCAAACTTTTCACGCCCATCAGTTGAAAGAGTTTTTTTTTCTGTAATCGTTGATTCTTTTTTCACCTTTCTGTGTCCAGTAATAATCGAGAAAAGCGTATTCAAACTTTGAAGAAAATTGCTAAAAAATACTGAAATCTAATAGTGAAACGTGTTCCTCATCATTGTCGCTGAGCTTGATCGTTATCGCATTAGTGACGTCAAATCACATGAGCGTACGGTACGG
Organism: Diabrotica balteata; assembly: GCA_918026665.1. Taxonomy (NCBI): domain Eukaryota; kingdom Metazoa; phylum Arthropoda; class Insecta; order Coleoptera; family Chrysomelidae; genus Diabrotica; species Diabrotica balteata. The sequence goes on from OU898277.1 coordinate 68,676,386, forward strand.
TCTTATTTTTATTTCTCTATGGGTACGGTCAGTTAGTTCGCTTGAATTAGAATCCATTTTAGTTCTTTCATTCTTGTATTTTCTTTATCAACTTGCTTAGTTTTTACAGTTTACAGTATTCTTATTTATTTTGAAAACATTGAAATTATTTAGTTTACGTGTATGTTAAGTAATATATTATTAGTTTAGTAGTATAAGTTAAAAGTTCTTTAGTTTACGCGTATTTTTAAGTATTACATTAGGTTAGTGATATAAGTTATAAGAAAAAAGATAAAAAATGAGTCCCAGTAAGCGTCCTATGTCAAGGAAAAGGAGAGCAATTGCACTGCTTTAGTATTTATTATTTATATTACAACCGTTTTTAAAAGCTTTTATTTAACTTATATATATATATATATATATATATATATATATATATATATATATATATATATATATATATATATATATCTATTCAAGGTTTGAATAATCATTCTCCATTTTCATGCAACTTTTCTAATATGGAGATTATCAAAGAAAAAAATGGTCGGATTGATAAATACATTGACTTTTAAATGTCAAATGTGGAATATTGAAAAGGAGATAGCAACATAGGATTCTGGTAACAATTCACTGAACTTGAATGGTTCTGGTTATTCAGACATACAGCAGCAGCACGCTGCATTAAATATATTTGTGATTTCCTACAGGCAGTATGCAAAACATACGGAAACAGTTGCAGATATCATCGGCCAAACACTTTGTGATTCCTTAAAAGAGGCTGGACGGGAGGAATTAGCTTTAGCCAAAGAAATTGGTGAAGTAGATTCCGACGGAAATGAGTTAATAACCGTTATAGCTGATGGTGCTTGGTCAAAAAGATCGTATAAAGTAAACTACGATGCTTCTTCAGGTGTAGTACCTGACGTTGTAAAATTTATTAAATTAGTACGCCTTTGATGGATAGGACATGTAATTAGGCGAGATGAAGATGAAACGATCAGAAAAATTTTCGACCGAAGAGGACCAGTGGGAAGACGATCCAGAGGAAGACCAAAACTTAGGTATCAAGATAACATAGAGGATGATCTAAAATCCATCGGAGTTAAAGCATGGAGAAAGTTGCCAGAGGCAGGGGCGAATGGAAGATTGTTCTGAAGAAGCCTTTGGCTCATGACGAGCTGAAATGCCACTGATATGATGAAATAACTATCCACGATTTGTGTTTTATTCATCAATTGGATACTTTTCTTATGTAACTGCAACCTATAAATATATTAAAATAATGTATATTCCATTCAGAGAACTTTTTCCTCGCAGTGCGTCGCCTCGAAATACTTGCCAGATAAATACATTTACTATTATGATGGTTTCGCAGGTACCAATTTTTTATAGATAATTAAAAATATTTTTTGTTTAACTTTTACTACGCTAATATCAGTTTTCTCTAACAAATTAACAAAATATTAATTATATATTAATATTAATATAACAAAATTTAAATTTATTATAAATAAACACCACGGTGTTTTTTGCAGTCACGTTTCACAAATTTTTATTTAATACTATGTTTAGCTAAGACATATAAATTAAAAATGTTATTAATTCTTTTTAAAACATTATCTACGATAATTAATCTAAAAAAAAGTATTCCGACAAAACTAATTTGAATGGAGAATAATGCATTTATTTTAAACAACCCGTGGGCCGGCGCCACTGAATAAACATCCAAACTATTAGGAAGTCACGTAGGGTCTGACATAGCAGTGTAGAAAAGTAAGTGATACGCCCACTTAAAATCGCAGTATGCTATAACTGCGAAAACAGCCTTATCCCAAAAAAATGTATAGAGCATACGCATATATATATATATATATATATATATATATAAATATATATATATATATATATATATATGCATATGCTATATACATTTTTTTGGATAAACATACATATTGTATATTCTTACACCAATGATATCACATTTTAATTAACTCCAAATTGTTCTTTATCACAATATTCCGTTAAACCATCTCATGTTATCCTTGACGCGTTAAAGTACATGCATAGAATAAAGACAAGTTTCACGTTTCTCGAGTTCCACTTAGGCGACATCTGATGCTCAATCCTCAACAATTAGCAGACTAGTAGGATTATGAAGGGCTAGTCCTTAAACACAGAGCACCGAACAGGTCAACACTGAACAATATGGACATACCTACGAGAATTTCCAATTAACACTTACAAAGTGATTATGTTTGCCGAGTACAATAGAACTTCGGACTTAGAACGGTTTAATGATTATAAAAGGGCCGTGCTGTTGCTATCTTTCTCGCTCTTGCCCATTTTGTTAACCGAAAATTGGCCGGGGACAGACACGAACATCTCACGGGGTTTAAGAGCGTTAATTTAAAAAGCGGTGTGGGGCTATATGAGACTACAAGATTCGTGTTCATTTTGGAAATGAAATTTCTTTGCTCTTTTGGCTTTCTCATAACTAACAATACGCCGTTCTGGGTAATATCCCTACACCAAATTTAATCGTTTTATATTGTTCTTTCACATAAAACAACGGCTTTAATGTGGGGTAAAAATAAAAAATACACTTATCATGATATGCGGCTAATTGTTTTTCATAGTTACAATAAATCCATATACATATTAATCCAGAAGAAATGAATGAGATTTTGTTTAAGGTTAAAAAGTAAATAGAAATGATATTGTTAATATAAGTTTAAAATATTGGGATTATAGTGCAAATGTTGAAAAAGTGTCATACTGTGCAATCAAATAATTTGTTTGTCTGCAGTTCAAACATTCGCGTTTGTATAAAAGTTTTCACAGTGTTTTTTTTATTATTATTTAAAATTCTTTATTTAAGACTTTAAGACTAATTATAAGCAGATTAAAAATTATTGTTTTAATATTTGTAATTATGAATAAAAAGGTATTATTAGTGACGAATCTTATGATTTAAAAGCTATGCCTTCTAGAAGCTTCTATACTGGCATTGTATTACTTTTTCTGATAGTAAAATGCTGAGACGAGCATCAAGGAACTATCGCCACGAGAAAACGTCACGGGTAGCGTCACGAAATAGCGATTTTTCCCTTCGATTTACTACTATAGAACAATTCGTTTATCATATATTTATTTATTTTAAACAGGATTAAATTAAACAAAGATGGCAAGTATGGAATTATTTTATCCAAGTTTTAAAACTCGTTATAAGGTAAGGTCGCTAATTAAGGCCACGTTAAGGTTTAAATGGCTGTAATATTTTATTTAGCAAAAATATGGGAAAAAAGTCTTGTATACGTATTGCCTAGCATTTTAAGCCAGTTTCATTTTTTAAAGAAATTTACGTGGATAATAAATTTTAATCCTAAGAATTAAAGAATAAATACAAAGTTTAGTGACAGAAACTTATAATCATATTAAAAACAAAAATTTGTCAATACATATATCGCACATTACACATACAGAGGACATACAAATATATCCCTGTCGTCTTTTGTTAATCCTATACATTCCTAGTGAATATACTTATTACAAAACACACTTGCGCATATCAGCCACCCTATCCTCATCACACAAAAAACAGAACCATGAATCTTTTTTAAATTTGGTTTTGGTTTTGCTGAGCTATGAGATTGTACACTAAATAAATCTCTGGTGCTTAAATTCTGGTGGTAAACTTTTTGTGCTTTCGCATTAATGGCCTTTCGATGTTTTTTTGTTGATACTTTTAACTGCGGTGTAATCAGCAAACCACTGGAACTGAAACTTGCATTTAGTTCTTCACATGACTCTATCTCACTTATTTTTGCAACCTTATTGTTATCATATTTATTTGACGTGTAAACTTCATCACTATAATACTCGCTAGTAGCTGTACCACTTGTGTAAGACCCAGATGAGTCAATGTCTTTATCTAAGATGTAAGTTTGAAAAACTTTGGTAAGTCCTTTTTTGGTAATTTTTCTTTTCTCAGTACTTTGCTTTCATTATTTTTGTTTAAACCGCTGCAGAATAGATGTTCTTTGAAATTTGTATTCTTTTTGCCAGTTGGTTCAATTTCTGGCTCGGTTGTAGGATTTTCTTAAAAATCTTCGGCCATTGTTTCAATTTCTCGTTGTATTAAACAACTAGGTGCAAATGCAGCATCCGGAATAGCATTTGGATTCAATTGGCATATTTCAGTTGCATCAAATAGAGAACAAATATTTTTTTGCATGATTGCTCTGTGTCACGTTTTACGTTTTGGTAAGTCATATATATATATATATATATATATATATATATAATATATATATATATATATATATATATATATATATATATTACAATATCTGTTTGTCCTTATGCATATACATTTTAGAATCTTGACTAAGGCATGGGTTTCCTGCAGAAACGTTGATTGATTGCTATTGCAAATAAAATCTAGTTCCACATATCTTAGTAATATATCTTTATTGATCCTAAACCCAAAAAATATTAATTTTATATTATATATATATATATATAATATATATATATATATATATACATAAGTAGTTTGAATTTAGTTCCTGAACCTTAATATATATTTTTTAGTGGATTCTCTTGGGCTTAGGTTCATAAAAAAATTTAGTTTGATACTAAGACATTTTTATATGTTTTTTCCGACGTTTCGGCAGGAAATCCATGTCTTTTTCAAGAATATATATTGACTAAAAAAAAACATTTTATGACAGACATCATACGGTTTAAAAAATAAACTTTTGACTTAACAAGCATGTCAATATTAGGTATTAACAATTAGACGACACAATTAAAATAATATTAAAACATAGGACATACCCACTAAGCCACTACAAGTAAAATGTATTTTAAATCTAATGTATTATTTATTGATGTTAGTTTATCATTTAAACAATCAGTTATTTTAACGTCATAGGCGTTCTGAGATTGACTTTTTATGTGTTTTTAAATTAAGTTAAAATATATTTTGTTCAAATTTTTGACATCTTTTTTATCATTTATTGCGTTATTTTTTTTTTATTTGTATAGACTCTAGAAGCTCTCTCTTTTTCCTGTTGGATTCACTTTTTTAAATCTTGATTTTCTCAAAATCAAATTTATGTTTTTTTTTCGTTTTCATGTTTTGTGAGGGCGGTTGAGTATTTTTTGTCATATTTGTGGGAACGTATTCTTGAATTAAGTAGCTGACTGGTTTTTCCAATATAAACTCCATCACAATTCGAGCAGGGAATTTCATATACAACATGCGATTTTTTTAATAGAGGGGTTTTTGTTTTCAATCTTGTGAAATTCCTTTTCAAAAGATTGTGACCTTTATGAGCAACATTATGTTTAGACAGAAGATTTGCAATTTGTTCTGATAATCCTTTTATGTAGGGGAGAGACATATAGTTTTTCTTTACCGTGTTGGTTTCATTGTTATTATTGTTATTGTAAAATTTATGCAGTCGCGATTTGAAAGTGTTGTCGATAAGGTCGTGTGGGTAGGAATTAAGTGTTAGTGCTGTTTTTGTTTTTTTTAATGGCCTGAGGTCTATTGATAGGATCGGATAATCTAATAGCTTTATCAGCGAGTCCGATAACTACTGATTTCTTTTGAGACAGGGGATGATGAGGGTTGAAATTTAGATATCTCGACGACCAGGTTTTTTGGTGTACCATGAAGCAGTTATAGTGCTGTTTTCTCTATGCAAGGTCAGGTCCAGAAAATTAATTTGATAATTTTTTTCAATTTATAATGTGAATTTTAGTTTTTGGTGAAAGTTATTGAATTCATTTAGTAAATTATCCATTTTATCCTCTGGTGCTGCACTCAAGCAGTCATCTATATAGCGATAGAAAAAAGGTATATCAAAATCTATTTTATTTAAAACAATTTCCTCTAGATGCTCTAAAACTAATTGAGCGATGGCACTGGATATGCTAGCACCCATAGCACATCCATCTGTTTGTTGGAAGATTTTGTTTTTATATTGGAAATAGGTTGACTTTAATGTTGTTTCGACTGCTAGCAGAAATTCTTCTAGAGGGATGTCTGTGAACGCTTTGATTTCGTTCCACTTTTTTTTAATAATGTCTTTCGCTAAAGCTATTGGAATATTGGTGTATAAAGATACCACATCGAGAAAAACTAATTTATAGTTTGGAGGTAAATGTATATTTTTGAGTTTTAATTTCAGGTGATCAGCGTCTTTTAAATAGTGTGGATTTTTATTTGTTACGTTTTAAATAATGTTCTTCAAATATTTTGAAAGGTTTTCAGAAGGAGACTGAATGCATGAAACAATAGGTCGCAGCGGCACACCCTCTTTATGTGTTTTGGGTAGACCGTATATTTTTGGAATTACAGCATTATGTATCTTGAGGGAATTAGCAGTGTTTGGTGAGATTTTTCATTTCACGATAATATGTTGTATTGTCATTTAATAGAGAATCCATTTTACTGTCATAGTCTTCGGACTCCATAATAACAGTCTTGTTGTTTTGTCAGGGTTCAGAACAACTAAATTGGGGTTCTCGTTTAAAAAAGCTTTTGTCTTTTTTATTTTCTTTTGTATTGTTTTGTTTTCAAAAGGGTATTTGTTTTTGGTTTTATCAAACTAAACTAAACTTTGTTTTTGGAGTATTAAACTAAATTTTTTTATGAACCTAATCCCAAGAGAATCCACTAATATATATATATATATATATATATATATATATATATATATATAATATATATATATATTAGTGGATTCTCTTGGGATTAGGTTCATAAAAAAATTTAGTTTAATACTCCAAAAAACAAAGTTTATATATAATATTATAATATTATATATAGTATACTACTTACAACATTAAGTGTTTTACTTTGATGTTCAAGTTTTTTAACTGTATGGTATACAGTCAACTCCAGGGAATTATGTCTTTTTAAAATTAATTTAATGATTTTTTTGCATTTAAAAATAACTATATTATTTGTAATATAAAGCTAAACTCACGTATAGTTGAGTTGACCCTTTTTACGGTAGGACACGCCCTCCACAGACCAATCCTGAAAGATATGCTCGTAGATATTTGTGAATTTGGCAGTAGAACAGGCTCTTTCGTGTAAAGCCAAGAACCGCTGATGAAGGCGATGAGAAGGGCTGCTAGGGCGGAGATGCCCCACAAAAGACCCAGTCGGGAAACTGCCCCTCGGGATTTACAGCACATCGCATGAATATATCACCATCGAACGCTAAAAAGAAAAGAATAACTTATGAATATTTATAGTACTCAATGAAGATGTCAATTAACTTTGGCAATGCATTTTAAATATTATTTGTTAGATTTTTCTTTGACGTTAAAAATCCAATTTTGCCCTCTATTTTACATTGTTTTTATTATATGTAGAACATCGTATAATAGAAGCTGAGCTTTTAAAAATAATAAACCAAAACATAGCATAATATATATATATATATATATATATATATATATATATATATATATACGTAAATTAATAATAAAAACGAATATACAACAAACTGAACATAAACAAAATTGCAATATACCTAACCTCAATCTCAAGATAATTTTGGAAATTTACCTATATTTATAGGAAGACAACTACTAAATTTAAAAATGTGTCTCGTTTTTAAATGAATTTAAAGTGCTGCTCGTAGTGAGGCCTTTTGTTACATTCTAGATTTCAACACATCGCTAAATATTTAATTACAAAATTACTAGCAATAAATTTGTGATATCTAATATTATTTCGTTTGAATCTAAGACTTTTTTAAATAAAAAAACATATTAAGTCAAGTTTAATATTTTAGTCGAATTTAATGTTTAGATTTTCATTTTTTGTGTATATGAAGTCTACCAATAAACTAATTTTTATACGAGATTATTCCCATAAATACTTGTCATTTACATTTGAAGCGCGGTGGCTGAAAAATATGCGGAAAACAGAGGCTAGGTCGGTGTCAAAACCTGTCTCTCAAATATGATAAAAATGCTCCATAATCCAAGCTGCAGCCGTTATAAATTCGTAAAATGGCAAACGCAATAGAATTAATCTGCTAAAATAATTTCAATAAAAAATTCGAAAATGCAGCAGTATACGTTGAAACAAAGCACAGAGAAAACTGACAAAAACTATAAAAATGTTAACAATGTGAAGCAAATTAGATTTTTTAATTATCCGTCATATAGCTTATGCTGAACATGTTTATTATGGTGTGTCAAGCATTTACTGATACTGTTTAATAAAATTGTCTGACACATATTATAAATTAATATAGCACAATTCCATAAAAATTATAATAATATTCATATTATATTTTACAGTAAAAAGTTAAACTAGTAAATTAATTTGACAGTATAAGAATTATCATAATCTCTCTATCTCTTTGTCTTTATCCCAATGCAGATTTGGCTTCTCTAATTACATTTCTCTATATATTTCTATATAGGCTCATACTAATATTAATCCAAAATCCATAAGGAAAAAATTCCTGCAGTTGGCTGTATACCACGTATTACAAAAAAGAGGTTAATCTTTGTGACTTGGTTTATTTAAAAATCCTTAAAAGGGCTACATTAAAAAAACACAAACGTTTTCGGAATGACAATTCCATCACCAGATAGCCACCAAAATATTTGGGTAAAAACCCTTTAAAATAAATTTGTATCTTTTTGTATCTTCTTTTTCCAAAAAAAAGTTATGTCCAAAATGTTTGAAGAATTTTTTAATAATGGAGATATGTCAAATATTAATTAATTTATATATTAATATTTCAGCAGTATTACAGCAGTGTTATACATATATTTAAATTTCACACTTGTTCACTGTACAAGTTATTTATTTTGTATCAATTTCAAATTAAATTTTTAATTGTTCCATTGTGTTTTATTATTTATTCTAGTATGCCACAACTCAAAACAGTTTTGTACTACACTTTACGAGAAACAAATGACACCTCTCGATTTGAAATTAAACATAATAATTTAAAGTTGTCAAGATTTTTTATTATCTAACATTATTTTTGAATTGACATATTTTCATAAATTACATAAGACCAACTTACGCAGCCTAAAAAACACGATTTTCGGTTATAAGAGTTGTATTATACCAGTTTTTTATGACGGGAACGGTACCTTCGAGAGAATAATAGGCGTCCCAATAATGCATTTTACTTTGAAGTAAACGGGCTCGTAAAGGAGTCGTGTATGTAAATTACTTTTTAAATCTAGTCTTTCCATTACAAACAGGGCGCTACGAACTTTTCTTAAAAAAAATTGTTTACAGGAGGTATATATTATCATCTGATTTAACAGAGAAACACGGACATCATGATTAAGTCGACAAAAACAAAAATTTTTATCAAAGAGCACATTAAATCAATACCCAAAGTAGAAAGCCACTATTGCCGTGCCAAAACTGAATATAAATAATATATAGAAGGAAGTAAAACAATTGCAGAGCTACATAGGGATTATACTAAAATTTGTGCAGAGAAAAATCAACCGTTTGGAAGCTACTATTGTTAGTTCGTATGTTTAACGAAGAATTTAATATGTCTTTCTTTGTCAAAAAGAAAGACCAGTGCGAAGTATGTGTTGGTTATAATAACGTTACACAAGAGGACAAAAATGGTCTACAGATTAAGTATGACGTGCATCCTGTAGAAACAGATTTATCTCGTAAAAGAAAAGAAAAGAAGAAAAGTAAAACGATAAAAGTTCTAACAACACGGTTACAGTCTACGATCTTCAGGCGGTTTTGTCTTGCCCGTCTGGAGAAGCCTTATCCTTCTATTATGTTTCCAAAGTGAACGTTTATAATCTAACTGTCTGCAACATTTAAACTAAAAATGTTTAAAGTTATATGTGGCATGAAGGAGACGCTCTAAGAGAAGTAAATGAAATATTTTCATGTTTACTAAAATACCTCAATAGTTTAGAAATATGGGAATATTGTATTGTTTTCTGATGCAGGTCAACTGTGCAGGCCAAAAAAAAGCGGGTGTGGCAGTCCAGTAAAACTGCCGGTAGAAGTTATACTTTTATACACGCGTTCGCCCGTTACAAATTTATATGGGAGTTAATCTGCACAATAATTACATATGTAATGCGATAGGTAAGAGAGACCAGAAAAATAATTAGGTATATAAGTATATGGTGCATCGTTTGCTGTATATAAACATTTGACCTGTAATAGAAGTATAGTAAATGAAGGACTGAATCAATATATTAATGAAATACAATACAATACACTGCAACATAATTCAATATAATAATATTTCTAATAATATATAAGTATTTAAAACTGACAATATACATAACTTACTTACGCATATGTTTAATTTACCATGATAATAATATTAACATTTAGACTGCCACCATAGTGAAAAAAAGAGGGTCCTACCAGCCGGACATATTTCTATCCTATATAAATAACATACAAGCGAGAATCAAAAGCTGATTCTCGCGGCAACAGAATCAAATTAGCCGTGCATCAAGGCATGCTTCTCATGGCAGTCAAAGTGTTAATAAAAGAATAATAATATTAATAAATATTAAATATATTTACAAAAGGAACATTTTTATTCTCAGGAGTAAAAGATACTATTCACTCTATAACTGTAACTTCATAAAATGTTTGTGGAAGATAAAATGAAAAAACCAACAAATCGGATTATGTTGTAAATTTTTATTTTATTTCAAAATTTCACATTTTTGCGTATATTACATATATTTAATAAGAATAACGTGGGGATTTTAAATATTTCACAAACAAAAAAGAAAATTCATATTGGGATTCGAACTAACATACCCCAGCGTATGAACAAAACACGTAAAAAAATTGCAAATTAGAGATGACACTAACGTATTTCAAAATTGACAGTTCTCGGTCATACAGTGATTTATTTTAATTATTATTTTGCAATACAAAAGCCTAAAATGATTATGAACATTTAATAAGTAATACAAAACATATCACATAAATAATAATATTATTAAATATTATATTATATATATATATATATATATAATATATATATATATATATATATATAATATTATATAATATTAAATATATACACAAAAGGAACATTTTTACTCTAGAGAGAGAAAAAGAGAGACAATATATCTTCTGTCTCTCTCTTACTCATATCTTACATATGTAATGATTTCACCGATTCACTTCCGTACAAATTTCTTACGTCGAACGTGCGTGTAGAGAGAGCTGCAAAGCATAACACATACGTTTTTGATTACAGGACACTGTCAGAATGAGGGAGATGGTGGTCATTCAGTTACTGAATGCCAAATTAAAAGATTAAAAAGGTCAGGACCTCTACATATCCCTGATCACTATGTGACGCTTGTACGAACTGCTAAAAAATCTGGAGAACCATACAAAGTTGATGAAATATGTCATCAATACATTTTTTATCTGAAGCAATTAGCAGATGATATATTGAGTTTAAACTTATTTTTCAAGAATATAATGGCGAACCCGTAAAAATTTTTGATGTAAAAGTTTTGAAAATCACAATAAAAATTCCTGGATTTTTGTTTTATAAAACCTCTTACCAGCAAGAACATTTTGATAGTGGGTTGATATTGAATAAAAAAAAAATATTAAACCAAAATTGAAAAAGGTTTACAAAAATAAAGTAGGGATATCAGAAAAAAAAGAAAGGGCTGATGTCGATATTTAAAAAAAATTGTATCCCCAAGTACTATTTGCCATTTTATGAGCCTTTGTAGATTACCTACTATTTACCTGTTTTTCCTTTTCTCAAGTGTTATAAATTGTTTATTTTCTGTTATAAGTTTAATAATATTTTTTTATACTATTAAGATATTGTTCTGAAGCTAAATAGTAATTAATTTACTATTAGGATAATTTTCATAATATTATAAATATAATTTTATTTCTCAAGAAAATACTTTCATTAATTTTTAAAAAAGTGACATAAGTCAAAATTTTCATCTTTTTTCTTTGATAAATCAGATATCATATTTTTTTTATTTACTTCTTACAACATTAGAAACATTGACTTATCCATGTTCTTTGTTTTTAATTTGAAAGTTTTAGCAATTACCGTTTAAAATTAACAGTTAAATTAAGACCTAAAAAAGTTATTTTTGTCTCTCCTGAAAAATGATGTTTTTGCCTTATGACACTATTCTTCCGGATGAGCGGTGCATGTTTATTATTATAAAAATTTAATGACTGACTGTAGATGACAATTGATTGGATCCCCGTCGCATGCAGTGCGCAAAGTTACTAGTATATAATAAACATGTTAAACAACAATTTGGTGCAATTAGAACACGTTTCAGATGAATAAACTTTTACTCTTCACGGACATGCTAATCGACAAAATTGCAATTACTGGTTTACATATAACACTCACTTAATGAAATAAAACAGACGCAATACCCTAAAAGGTTAATGATTGGGCAGGAATTGTTAAAGACCACGTTATTGGCCTATTAATTGAAAATAAATATTTAACCGTGATCAAAAATAGGCTCGTACCAATTTTTACGTTTAAATTAACAAAATTTATATACAAACTACTACAATTACTGCAGCAAAATAACAGCTTCCAGGGAAAACAATGTGACTTCTGAAAGATAGAGTACCGCCAGATTACGCAATCGATGGCCGGCATTTCCTGAAACGAATATTATCGAATCAATATATACGGAGTCGAGGAGAGATAGAATAGCTAGCACAATGATCGAGTCTTACGTTATTTCTTCTTATTATGTGAAATATATATTTACAAAAACTCAACTACTAAATTTAGCTGATTTAAACTGAAGAATAATGCTTACGATTTATCAGTCACACAGCATCTTTAAAATAATATTTTAAAATAGCTTTACTTAATCTTAAACTCTTAAACTTAAAACTCAGAAGATCTTTAAACATAATTAGTAAGTGTAAACAGTGTGAAGACTATCGAATGATAATCATACCTTAAGTTTGCTTTCAGAAATTGAAATTAAAAATATTAAGTTCTTTTTTGCTTAACAATCTTGCGGACCTTAATATGTGAGAATGTGCATGTTATTCTGTTCGGTAAGTCTATTGATTGAAGTAAGTCTTTTAACTGTCTATCACATGAAAAGCTAATTTGAATGCTCTTTCCTAGTAATACCGACGTAAGAGAACTAAATATAGGCAGTAAACCACAAATGAGCCTTAAATAAACAGTTACAATAATATGAGTCTTAGAAGAAGCCACAATGGATAACTGCATAAATAAATCTTTGTATAGGCAACATCCCAATGAGATTAGCAACGACTATATCGACAATACAGCGTCCAACTATTGGCTAACAGATATTAAGATGTTTCAAGAAGCAGCATGTTTTCTATTTATTATTTTCAATTAGGTTATTCCAATCAAAAATTACCTTAAATATATTGTAAATGACCCTTAACTCCAAAACGACAAATGACGATATGGATGTCAAGCCCAAAAAACTATCCAACATCTTAAAACTTATGGACTATGATGGCATAAAATGGTTGACAAATATATTTAACAATATATATGATACAGGCATAATTCTCCAAAAATGGTTAGTGTCAACTTTTATAAATCTTTCAAAAAAACCCAATGCGAGAAAGTGCTAAGACTATAGAATTATAAGCCTTATGAGCCATTTCCTTAAAACATTTCTAAAGGTCATTTACAAAAGAATATGTACAAAATGTGAGGAACAACTAACAAAAACACAATTCGGATTTCGTGATGCTCTGGGAACACGGGAGGCCCTTTTTGCTGTACAGGTGCTATTTCAGAGATGCAGGGATGTGAATTGTGACATATATGTATGCTTAATAGATTACCAGAAGGCATTTTACAGAGTAAAACATGACAAATTATTTACTCTGATGCAAGAAATTGGAATTGACAACAAAGATCTTAGAATTATCAAAAACATTTAATACAACCAAACGGCCACAATCAAAATAGAAGACCAGTTAACTGATAAAATTGCAAAATAACGTGGAGTACGACAGGGCTGTATTTTGTCTCCATTGTTGTTCAATATTTATTCTGAATGGGTATTTAAGGAAGCTTTAGACGGTTGTGTGAAAGGAATACTAATAATCGGTGAATGGTTAAATAATATTAGATATGCAGATGACACTATAGTTTTTGCCGATAATCTGAATGACTTACAGATATTAACAAATCGCATAACAGAAGTCAGCACGGACTAGCTCTTGACATAAAGAAAACCAAATTTATGACAATTAGTAAAAAACCAATACTAAACGCTTAACTTACAATCAACCAACAGAATATCGAAAGAGTCGAGCAATATACATATCTAGGCACCAATGGGACTACTCAACAGAAATTAAACAGCGAATAATTAAAGCAAAAGCAGCCTTCGTTAGAATGAAAAACATTTTCCACAGTCGAGACATATCATTAAAAATAAAATGCCGTCTATTAAACTGCTACATATTAAGAGTTCTGCTCTACGGAATGGAAGCGTGGATACTGACTGTTGCATCTATGAATCGGATCGAAGCTTTCGAAATGTGGTGTTATAGGCGCATCTTACGTATATCCTTACAAATATCTAGGACATGTAATGAGAAATCAAGAACGTTACGGCCTTCTCCAGCTGATTCTCCAAGGGAAGGTAAATGGTAAGAGAGGACCGGGAAGAAGACGAATTTCCTGGCTTCAAAATTTACGAAAGTGGTCTAACATGACTACCACTGAACTGTTCCGCGCTGCAGTAAACAAAGTAATGATAGCCGTGATGATCCCCAACATCCGGAACAGATAGGCACTTCAGAATTAAGATTTTTGAAAGATATGTTTTTATTTTTAAGATTCTTTCGATAAATCTTATATAAGCATTGATTAGGAGGGTAGGTTGCTAAATAATCCTTGTACATGACCTCGTCAGGTATCACTAAATCACTAGGCAGGTATCTATGGTACAGGGCGTGTTCACGCCTGTAATAGGATATACTGAGATTAAAACTTTCCATATGCGTATATCAAGATTTAGTGTAGATATTTTGTTTTTACAGATAGAGCTTTAGCAGATTTTTTAGAGCAGATATGAGTAGACGACTGAAATATATTTTGTATGACAAATGCTTTCGCTAATCGCACCAA
This sequence comes from Diabrotica balteata, assembly GCA_918026665.1. NCBI lineage: Eukaryota > Metazoa > Arthropoda > Insecta > Coleoptera > Chrysomelidae > Diabrotica > Diabrotica balteata. The sequence goes on from OU898277.1 coordinate 68,691,532, forward strand.
TTACGTAGCAAAAACATCGCGATTGCGTATTGCTTAGAACAAACTGCAGGCTCCGTCAAGTATATGCGGGGTTTTACCTAAGTAATGCTGTAGTTGCGGGGTTCTTCCATAGTTCCACGCATGTTTTCGTAGATGCTAGGTTTAGTATTTTTTTCAGAATAATTACTAGGGATTGTAAATACTGTACTTTTCTTATCATTATGTTATATAAGCCGAAGTATATTATGTGTACCATTATGTGTATAGGCCGAAGAATAATTTCCTGGTTGAGAAATCATCGGGAGTAATACACTTGCAACCTAGTAAATTTATATAGCTATTTATGACCAACTTCAGATAAGGGATATAATCACAGGAAAAATAGATGCAACACGGAGAGATGGGCAACACGTAGGTGTTATTTTCTCATCTGTTTACTTCTAACATAGGAACTAAACACTAAAAAGCAGATTTAAGGATAAATTATATAACATTTATTATAACAATGTTATGTTGATGCTGTGGTAGTTCGGTAGTTGCATAGCAGAAATTTATAGTATTTTGGAGACTAGTAAACTATACGGCCTCTATACAAGAACATCCAAGATTAATCTGGTTATATTAAACACAAAAACATATGCCACGTAGTAAAAGAAAATTTTAACTGATTTTAATGTTGGCTTCATTAAAACAAGAACAGTATTATTATAACTAAAACCCTACATTTAAAGTATATTAACTGTAAATAAATATCGCCCTTGTGGCCCTTAAGTATTCAGCACAGGGCAATTAATTAACAACCTCAATCGAGCTCAAATTGCTTTAATTACTTTAGGCCCGACAGTGTCCTTTTTATATTTTTTTTTTGTAGCTGCCTTTTTCCCTTCCCGAGTGTTTTCGATACTCGTAAGTTCTCGGGAAAAAGGGAGAAATTAAAAATATATTTTCGCCAGATTGCTTGACACGTAAATTACTTTTTTTTAATGTTAATACTTTTTTGCCTTTTATAAAAAGTTTTTGAATTGGATAATAACTTTCTTGTGAGAAAATACAGAACAAGTTGTAAATTTGAAATACACGAAATAAAAAAATATTGAAAAATAAATGCCCGTTATAAATACATATTTTTTGCATAATTAAAAAAGTAATGTCGAAATGTTTAATTAATAAATAGCTGTGTACTTCGGATGACCAGCATAATAAAATTTACTGCTATGCATCCTCAGCCTCAGGTCTCCGGTACGGCAAATTAAAAGATGTCGATACAATACAAGGATTATTCTTAAATGTATGTGAAAGGATATTAATAATATTCCTTATATCGTTTAATCATTTAATGTATCGTACCGGAGACCTGAGGATGCATAGTAAATTTTAGTATGCGAAACCTATCGTTACTAATAGAATAAATTGATTGTAAATTTTCCATTTATTTTTCTTTAACTAAATTGAATTAGATAATGTATATTCATAATTTTAGTATAAAAGCACTTTAACAAGTCAAATATAAACATAAATATAAATAAAGACGTTATTAGTCAATAGGTATAGAAAAATATAAATATGAAACATAAGTATATTAACCCTTTTAGTACCCTTTTTTTTTAGCAAACGAAAAAAATATTTTTTTCCAAAAATGTACTTAAATGTACTTAAATATATATATATATATATATATATATATATATATATATATATATATATATATATATATATACACAAAGGAAGAATGATCACAGCTGTCCAATTATTAATTAGTATAATAGTAAGGTTAATTGGGTTAGCAGCTGAAGAATGAAAGCCAAAGTGTGCTCTTTTCAACGACTTCGTTATATTTCGTTAAATTTCTTTAACATCTTCAGACGAAGATTTAGACCACTTTTGCCTGCAACCTCACACAACATTCGTCTGAAGATGTTAAAGAAATTTAACGAAATATAACGAAATCGTTGAAAAGAGCACACTTTGGCTGTCATTATTCAGCTGCTAACCCAATTAACCTTACCATTATACTATGTATATATATATATATATATATATATATATATATATATATAAATATATACATATTGTAATAGTTTTGTTTTTATTATTTTTATGTTTTATTGTTAATAAATATAATTTTAATTGAATTGAAGTGAATTTTAAAAGTATGTAGTTCGTTGTTAATATACTATACCTCGGCTAGCTCAATTATTTGTTCTAAGCAATCTGTCACTGTGTGACGTCAACTCTGTAGTCTCCTGGTAGAGTTCAAAAAGAAATTAAACCAAAATTTACTTTATATTTTTGATAAATTAACCCAAATGAAGCACGTTATTTATTAATATTGAACAAATTTAATATAAACAATAAAATTCGTCTGCAACTTGGGTTGCCTTTAAAAATTTACAAAAATAGGAATCGTGTAAACCTTAATGTGTCGTGAAAATAGAATTTGATTACAAAATGTGGAAACTCTCTACAATTACCTTAAATCTAAATGACTATTGCAACTTTATAAAGTGTTTAAATGAAATATAAAGAAAAGAAAACTGAACACTTTATGCCGCTGACTTATAACTAGCATTAAAATATAATCAAAATTTCAAATGATCCCCAAAATTATTATCCAAACTCACTTTCAAACAGTTCTGATTTTTTTTTTTAAAGAAAACTAACTACTCGCAAAATAATCGGTGATACTGGAATATCTATCCTCTCTTCGGAAGTTAAAGGTACGTACTATTATATTTTTATTTTAATGATCATTAATATTTCAATTTTTAAGGCCTATCGCAATTAGTTAATTCATGAATTTTTACTTTTTCAATCTAAATGACATTTCTGCACTCCAATTATAATTTATAAGTCAAAATTTCTCTTACTCTCTGGAACAAATTCTGGATATCTCTATTTGAAAATGTGGAAAAACTAAATTATAATTAAACGATTTTAAAGCACTCCCGGACTATTCCACCTTTTTAGGGCTCTTCCTCCAAAATTTTCGTCGCCTCCAACAACCTATTCTTCCTTGTTAACCGCCATAGCTAGCAACAACCACCAAAATTATTCGTTGCTAACAGCAACCCCCTTTCTTTTTTCATTCCGTCTTCTATTTTATTCAACCATAAAACTGTCCTGTTTTGACATATTTGTCAAACCACATTAATTTCTCATAAGCACTTTAATCACATCTAATTTGGGAATTTATAAAAAAAAATTCAGATATAAAACTTAACAATACTAATATAATTTATTCTTTTCATCTCCACATCATTGTAATTTATTTAACAAAACCCCTATTAATTTAGTTCCCACAGACTTTTGACAGTTTATTTTTCTGACGTTTATTTTTGAAATTTCTATGTTTAAATAATTTTTTAAGAATTCTTCTTTTTTATTCCTTTTAAGGTTTAGACGATTCACCTATACACTAGGCAACTATACTATTCAGAAATTATTAACACTATACCAGGTAAGTCAAAATTAATTTATTTAGCAATTTACTAATCTTTTCTCCCTTTTATTTCAGAGTCGACCCCACATTGTGATGGCTTCATGAAATTCATGAACAACAAACTCATATAAAAATCCCTTTAAGTTATATCCTCTTTGACCTATTGAAATCATTTCAACTTCCCCCCAATTTGGATTTTGTTCAGTGCTAACTATCAGCACTTACTAAATCTAAATTCTTACCGATAAACTTAAACATTTTATTAATATTAACATAACAATAAACTGACTTTTATTAATAAGCATATCTCTTGAATATTTTTTTTTTTAATAATTTACTCTATGAAAAATACAGACTTCTCCAAACAAAATCTACAAATCTTTCACTAATTATATCAACTTCAGAATCAAATTTCCAAGTACTTTCCCAATTTCATTACTTCTTTTCCTGTACTATTTATTTCTCGTACTAATTTCGTAGAAATTCTTATAATTGTTCCCCTCTTTATTTTATGTTTTTATTTATTTATTTATTTCCGCATATACTATTTCAGTATCTTTATTCATTGCCGCATTATTATTTATTCTTTTTATATCCCCATATAATATTCATTTCATCATCTCTACATACAACTCTCTATATTTCATATTTCAATATTTCATATAATTCTATTTTTCATCTTATTTTCGCATATACTATTTATCATTATAATATTCCCTATTTCCCAATTTCTACAAAATATCGATTTGTCCATAGTACTTTGCTTATTTATTTATACTTGTAACTCCTATAAATCTACTTGAAAATAAATCAACCTTTTTTGTTTATATAAATTTATCATTATTCTGTACATTTGTTCCTAATAAATTATTTAATTATCAAATTTATCTCAAGATATGCTTATTTATTAATTATCCTTCTATTTACAAAACTTATATCTTATAATACCAAATTCGTGTCATAATATTGCATTATTTAAATTATTTACAATGTTTTTGTTGATTAGAGTTACTTCTGAACCTGTATCTATAATAATAACTTGTATACTGAATCTTGTATGTACCCTTCAATAAACTTTAAAGTATTAGTGTTATTGTTTTTATTTAATTCCCCAGTATCTCTAATAAACTCCCTTGGATGTTCATACTTTGATAAGTAGACAATATTATGCACATAGGAGCGGTCTAAGCAAAATTTCTCCCTTCTGCATCAACACTTGCTTCCCCCCTATTCTCCTCTGTTCTAACTACATTCACCTGTCTTCTCTCCTCATTTTCCCCCCTATTATATCTTGGATTCCCTTCTCTGTAAACTTCCCTATTTCTCGTCTCCTGTGGATAATTTCCCTGGTTCTGTCTCCAATTATTGCCTCTGTCATTCCCTTGTCTCCAGTTATTCTCTCTATCATTGTTTGGATTCCCTTGTCTACGTTCCCAGTTATATCGTCCGATATCTCTCCTGACATTGTTCAAATTCTCTCCCCTATTTGTAAAATCCCTGCTTCTATTTTGTCTCTCAAATTCTCTTTCCCTATAATTATTCCCTCGATTCACATATCCCTGTCTATTTGCTGTGTTATTCCTATATGTCACTTGCTCTTGTCCATTTCGATTCTGCGTCCCTACACTCCTCTCAATCCTCTGAAGATATCCTGTCAAACTTTCCATCGTCTTTATATTGTGGAGAGCTATTGTTTCTGCCATGTTATGGTTATATTGCCTGGCAATGTATAGGACAATCTCCTCTTCTCGCATAGCCGGTTCTAAATATTGTGCTGTCTGGAATAACTGCATTGCGTACAGATTGTAGTTGGTACTTTTTTCATAATTGAATTTCCCAAAATACAACCGCTCCCTGAAACTAGCCTGTTGGTTTTCTCCCCAAAAATAGTTAATAAACTTGGCCTCAAATTCCTGCACATTATTTATGGAATTTTCATTATTGCAAAACCATAATAATGGCATGCCCACTAACATGTTTCGAATATTCAATTTCATTTCTATTGGATCCCTTACATTCTTTACCTTATTTTTGATGATATCTACAAATATTCTAGGATGTAAGTGATTCAGGTTTCCATCAAACTTTATTCCCCCATCATTATAACTCGGCACCACAGTACTCACTACTCTTGTTTGTCCTAGATTTGATTCCAAACGCTGAATCTCCTCACTTGCATTTTTAAATTTCTCTCTCAATTCCTCAACTTGTCCCTGTAATACTCTATCTCCCTTTTCCGCCTGATTTGCATGCATACCCATTTCCAGTTCCAAATTCTGCAATCCCTTCTTTATATTATTTTTTATAATGGTAATTTTTTCCTCATAATCCTGAGTTTGCCTTTTAACACTTTCTACCTCCCTAACAATCTCTTTATTCTGCTTATTAACTTCTTTGTTTATTTCCATTGGTAAATTCTCTTTAATGGCTGTTCCCAACTCTACAAATCTGCTCCCAATTTCCTGTCCTATTTCCGCTCTAATTATGGCCTTTTCTCTGGATATCTCCTCCTGTACATTCCTCTTAAAATTCTCACTTTCTCCTCTGACCTGTTCTACTTTCTCTTCTAAACCTTGGGTAATTTGTAGCATCTCTTCCCTGACTATCTTCACTTCTTCTTTGATTTCTTCCCTCATTTTAATTAACTCTTCCCTAAGTTCTCCTTTAATATTATTTTCCATTTTGTTCATATCCCCCCTAATATTGTTAATATTACTATCCATTTTGTGCATATCTCCCCTAATATTATGATCCATCTGTTGTAACATCCGCATTATTTGCCTCATATCCATCTGTGTCATCCCTGACTCTCCAACATCTCCTTCCCTACGTCTCTCCTCCTGCACTCTACATTCATCCACACTTTCATCACGTCTATCTCTCACTGTCTCATCCAACTCCTCTCTCAAACTATCTGTTAGACTTCCCTCTCTATCACCTTGTCCTGCTTCTTGTCTGCCTTGCTCTAAACATTGTACTACAAATTCTCCTGATCCTCCTCTGCTTTCTTCATCTACCTGTATACCCTGTTCCTGTTCTAACACCTGTTCTCCTTCACTCTCTTTCGGTACGATTTCTTTTCCATTTCTTAAAGTCATTCGGTCTGCCATTTTATCCTAATCTCTATTTATTCTCAAATTTAACTTTAACTACCCCAGAATCTCTACAACTCTAATCACACCAATTTGTTTTTATTTTAATCTGTGTATTATTAATAAATCTGCTTAAAAAAAAAACACCCTTATTTCTGTTTTCCCAGAGGCTCCACGTTGTTAGCGCCAATTGTAATAGTTTTGTTTTTATTATTTTTATGTTTTATTGTTAATAAATATAATTTTAATTGAATTGAAGTGAATTTTAAAAGTATGTAGTTCGTTGTTAATATACTATACCTCGGCTAGCTCAATTATTTGTTCTAAGCAATCTGTCACTGTGTGACGTCAACTCTGTAGTCTCCTGGTAGAGTTCAAAAAGAAATTAAACCAAAATTTACTTTATATTTTTGATAAATTAACCCAAATGAAGCACGTTATTTATTAATATTGAACAAATTTAATATAAACAATAAAATTCGTCTGCAACTTGGGTTGCCTTTAAAAATTTACAAAAATAGGAATCGTGTAAACCTTAATGTGTCGTGAAAATAGAATTTGATTACAAAATGTGGAAACTCTCTACAATTACCTTAAATCTAAATGACTATTGCAACTTTATAAAGTGTTTAAATGAAATATAAAGAAAAGAAAACTGAACACTTTATGCCGCTGACTTATAACTAGCATTAAAATATAATCAAAATTTCAAATGATCCCCAAAATTATTATCCAAACTCACTTTCAAACAGTTCTGATTTTTTTTTTTAAAGAAAACTAACTACTCGCAAAATAATCGGTGATACTGGAATATCTATCCTCTCTTCGGAAGTTAAAGGTACGTACTATTATATTTTTATTTTAATGATCATTAATATTTCAATTTTTAAGGCCTATCGCAATTAGTTAATTCATGAATTTTTACTTTTTCAATCTAAATGACATTTCTGCACTCCAATTATAATTTATAAGTCAAAATTTCTCTTACTCTCTGGAACAAATTCTGGATATCTCTATTTGAAAATGTGGAAAAACTAAATTATAATTAAACGATTTTAAAGCACTCCCGGACTATTCCACCTTTTTAGGGCTCTTCCTCCAAAATTTTCGTCGCCTCCAACAACCTATTCTTCCTTGTTAACCGCCATAGCTAGCAACAACCACCAAAATTATTCGTTGCTAACAGCAACCCCCTTTCTTTTTTCATTCCGTCTTCTATTTTATTCAACCATAAAACTGTCCTGTTTTGACATATTTGTCAAACCACATTAATTTCTCATAAGCACTTTAATCACATCTAATTTGGGAATTTGGGAAGAGTGGAGAACTCATGGGGAGGCCTTTGTCCAGGAGTGGATGCAAACAGGCTGAAGAAGAATTTGGGAATTTATAAAAAAAAATTCAGATATAAAACTTAACAATACTAATATAATTTATTCTTTTCATCTCCACATCATTGTAATTTATTTAACAAAACCCCTATTAATTTAGTTCCCACAGACTTTTGACAGTTTATTTTTCTGACGTTTATTTTTGAAATTTCTATGTTTAAATAATTTTTTAAGAATTCTTCTTTTTTATTCCTTTTAAGGTTTAGACGATTCACCTATACACTAGGCAACTATACTATTCAGAAATTATTAACACTATACCAGGTAAGTCAAAATTAATTTATTTAGCAATTTACTAATCTTTTCTCCCTTTTATTTCAGAGTCGACCCCACATTGTGATGGCTTCATGAAATTCATGAACAACAAACTCATATAAAAATCCCTTTAAGTTATATCCTCTTTGACCTATTGAAATCATTTCAATATATATATATATATATATATATATATATATATATATATATATTTATATATATATATATATATATATATATTATATATATATATTATATATATATATACATACTAAAAGAAAGACAAGGTAGTCCAAAATTTTTTGACTAGTTTGGAAAAAAAATGTAAATACTTTTTTCTTTTTGGGTGTGGTAGTCAATAAAAAATAGAGCTTTGCTAAGGCGTACTATTTATTCTGAAATCCGAGCTTTCGGTGGTTGTTTGCCACCTTTATCAAGGTCTACAATGAAAATTACTGTGTTATAAAATTAGGCTGATGTAATATAAAAGTTATAAAAACTTACCAGAAAGTAAGATTCATAGCATATAAAACACAACGTTAAATAACATAATATGATCTGAATTACTGAAGGCATTAAAACTTAAAACTTTAAAATAACTTAAAAATTGAAGAACATGTTACAAAGTTTAAAAAGTAAAAAAATAAGACGACATGTTTGACAAAAAACAGTCGTCTTCGCAGGTTTGAATTTAGTCACATCTCACGAACAGAAAGAGGTAGTAGGAGGAACTATTGTTGTTTAAATAGTTCGATGTAACTACAAAGAACAAACTTTCAAACTGATGAATGCCGTTTGTGATTTTAAGTACTACCAACCATGTTACCAACTTTAAATTGAGAGGGAAATTTAAAAAAGTTCAGTATGTCAAACAATAAAAAGAAAATAGTATTTAGTAAGTAGGTTTAGAAAAAATAAACAACCAAAACAAAATGAACATCTGAATAATAACTGAAGTTAATCATGATAATTATAGCAATTAATAATGGAATTTAAGAAACAAGACATGAAACACTCTGAGATGCAGAAAACCATAGTCAAAAGTCAAAATAAAATTGTAAATTTTGCTAAGATTTAAGATTTTGCTAAGAAATTGATATTCTAATTCAAAATTGTGGCACGGAAATAAGTCACTAGAAAATAAATTTGGGGTATGCTGGAATTTATTCATGACGGAAATTAAGAGGGGAATACTGTTTTTATTCCAGTAATTATGATTTTATTACATTGATATCTGTAATTCATTCAAGGCAGAAATTATTGGATTATTAATTAGCATAAGATTTTTTGGGAGGAATTTAGAAATAAGCCATTTATATGTGTACTTGAGAGGAATTTGACCACTTTCACCTAACAATGCATAAATAGGGGTAGATCTCATACATCCTGTTACTATACGAATACTCATATAATGTAATTTATTTAACCTGTTGATTAGCGCCTTGGGACAATATGATAATATTTGACATCCATAATCTAAATGACTCTGTATCAAACCATTATGAACTATCTAGACAATTTTATGATCACTACCCCAATATGTTTCACATAGAGCTCTCATTAGATTCAAGCTACGACTTACTTTTAATTCTATTAAATCTGCATATGATTTGAACTTTAGATTTTTTTGAATAACTACCCCTAATATTTCATTGTATCCACTCATTTAACTGCATGACCTATTTGAAATATAATTGCTGAGGACTTCTTGTAAGATAGATTAAAGTTGTGTTCTAGTAACCAGAGATCCATTCTTTCCATTAACAAGTTCAAAGAATTAATTAATGTAAGTAGATCAGCCCCACTAACCAAAATAACCAAATCATTTGCATACTGTATCAGATTACAACCGTTGGGAATAATCTCATATAAAGATAGGGAATACATATTAAATAACATTTGACTTAGAGGGGAGTCTTGAGATAAATCCTGATTAGTTTTTCTTGGACCATGAATTTGAACAGTTTTGTCCTTTACATAAATACTACGATCATTTAATATAGAATAGATGACAGTTGCTAGTTGAATAGGAATGTTATATTTAATTAGTTTAGAATATAAAAGACAGATGTTGATACTAGCATAAGCTGCTGAAACATCTGAAAAAATTCCTACGGTAAATTGATTCAATGAAAATCCTTATAGTATTTTAGAATTTAGTAATGAAATGCTTCCATGCAACCTCTACCCCTTCTAAAACCAAGTTGCTTGGATCAGTTTTATCCTTTCCATGCTTAACAATGGGTAATATGACCGTTTGTTTCCAAGAGAGAGGAACCTGTCCCTTCCGGATACATTCATTCAAGAATTAAATTAAGAGTAATGATCCAGAGTGCGGTAAATTTTTTAACATAGAGTATGAAACCTGATCAGGACCCACAGCAGAATCAGTTTTAGAAAGAAGAGTATTGTGATATTCACCAAACGATGTGGGATTTTTAGAATACTGCAGAGGACTGAAAAGTAATTCAAAGTCGCCAGAAATAGTCGAGAGAAATGTTAAAATTTCCTGAGCTGCCTCCTCTGGTGGCAATTAAGATAAAAGAGATAATTTACTAATAGAAACCTTGTTAATTTTATTCCAAATATCTTTAAGGGGAATATTTCTATTTAGTTTGATACAAAAGAATCTAAAGCTTATTTTTGCCTCTATATAGGTTTCAACACTAGGAGAATTTTTAAATGTATTAATAGCTGAAACTCTCTTTTGTATTATATGAGCACATGAATCATCCCACCATATAATGTGATATTTGTTATTATGAGAGAAGGTCCAAGGAATTGATGTGTCTACCACTAATGATCTATATTGGATACAATTTTCATAGTCCTCAAATGGAAGCGATGAGAAAATACACTGTAGTTTTTCATGGAAAGAAAACTAATCAGCCTTTTTGAAATTTCTTTTTTCAGAAACCTGATTAGAGTCCTGTGCTGGGATATCAACATAGCATAGAATGGGAAAATCATCACTAGATTCTGTATCTGGAATGGTGGTCTATCCACTAATTTTAGGTGCCACATTGATCGAAGCCAATGATAAGTCAACTACTGATTTGCTGCTACCAGGACGAAACACTCTTGTTGGAGAACCATCATTAAGAAAAATTAACTTAACATCTTGTGCAGCTTGCAAAATATGCCATTAACACTATCTCTTGAGCTTCCCCATGCTCTATGATTGCAATTTAAATCACCTATGATCTGTAGAGGTTTGTTAATCGAGTTGACCAAAGAAGACCAGCATGTTTTTGAAATGAGATTGTCCAAAGGACACTAAATATTTAATATATTTTAATTATACTTGGGTAAAAAGGTGAGTTGAAATTAAACATCTGAATTAAAACCAGGATTGTTAATATGAATATCCCGAAAATCTATATTGTATTTGATAAGTGTAATTAAGCCCCCATATCCATCACCTCTATCCTTGCTGATAATGTGATACCCTCTGCATCTATTTATGTGTTGGTTAGATTGCCAAGACTCACTAATGAGGAAGGACAATATCAGGGTTATAGTCTTTAATAAGGACTTTTAAGTTATCAGCATTGGTATTATAAGATCTTGCATTTCATTGTATAATAGTTAGTGCGGCGTGATGATTAAAAATGAAAATTGTTAAAAACATGTATGTACCAGGTCAAGACGAGAGGGAAATCAGTATTCTGAGTCCTCAGACCCAGATACATCCATCCCTCCGCGCTCCTGACTAGTACTTATAGCATTATGTGATACACTTTTGTTTTTATGATTACCAATCTCTACATTTAATATAACATGATCCTTAGGAGAACTATAATTTTTATTAATCAATTCACCAATAAATGTCATAACCAAATCCTTGTTATTTTTATTGAGCATTAATATAGCCTGATTTAAATCTCTTTGGGTATGAGAGTTATTTATAAAGTGACTATAAGATTCTTTAGGGGATCTCCCATTAGGATAATTCAAAATTCAATACTTTAGAATGGAAACTTTGATCAAAGCCTTCATTTAATGGTGTTTTCCTTTTTGATGAAGTGGATTTTGTAATCTGAGTGTAGCAAACAGAATTTAAAGAGAGGGATGTAGCAACTGATCTCCTCTCTTGAACTACAATGCTATTTGCAGAGTATAGATTATTTACAAGATTACCAAATCCTTAATGTTCAACCTTGGGCTAGATGTTTCCCTTTGAATGTTTTGGTTAGCTGCATAATACGATAAGTTGGCAAACGACATAAGTTCTTTAATACTCTTTTGTCTTTTTTTTTTCTTTACATTCAGGATGTCTAGAATCATGATCTGGTGTTTTACAGAACATACAAAACCTACTGCACCCTACAAACGAGGAAGAATCATGATTTGTACCACATGTAACACATCTGTTTTTTCCATTGCATTGAGAAAGAGAATGCCCATATAAAAGACAATTATGACATTGAGGAACTGGACTAACAAAGGGCCTGTCTATCACCTACATAGGCAGACAATAAATTTCAATTTCTTTAGGGACATTTTTTTCTAATGTGCGACCGCGGTGTCACCGCGGTGTGTCCACTCATGTAACTTTAAGACACGTGGCAGCTGGAGGGTTAATTCTTTAGATATTTAATGTAACAGAAATTTTACCGTAAAATAACGTAAAATTTCTACAAAGATATTCTCTAATAACAAAAAATATAATACTTAAAAAGCTCTCCACCACAAAGATAGAACTCGTGAGTAAATATCCGAAAGAGGGAAGAGCGAATACGTGAATTTTATCGTGAAATTTAGATTATGGAAATGTTTATTTTAGCAGCACTTTTTATTACCATTTGAAAACAAAAATACTGATGGCCACTGAGTGTTATTTAAGTATATTTCGGTGGTAGTGTTTTAACTCTTAATGTTCTTTGAAGTAAATATTGTTTTATATGTATTGAATTACAAGTAGCTCATAAAACGCTCGAATGTTTTCTATATTTCTTAAAAGCTTTAACAATGATAGCGTATCACAAGTTTGCAATAAAAAAATTTAAATTAGCTTTTCAGATATAGTATTACTCGGAGAATTTAGATATTGAGATTTTTATGTATTTATATTAAAAATATTGTATAAAACTTATACATTTATACAACTATAGTATATTTGAAAATAAGCTAGAGTAAATTCTCAGAAAAAAAATAAATTGTTAAGGCTGTTTTATCGGTGCACCAAAATTTTTTCTCTGTTATTTACCGACGAAATGTCTCGAAATTTGGACATGTTATACGAAATTATGTTGCCTTTAAACTGATGGTTTTACTTTTTTTATTTTTTTGAATTTTCTGTTGAAAAATTGGATTATACTGTTTAACGTTCTATTATAACCAAACTTTTCACGCCCATCAGTTGAAAGAGTTTTTTTTTCTGTAATCGTTGATTCTTTTTTCACCTTTCTGTGTCCAGTAATAATCGAGAAAAGCGTATTCAAACTTTGAAGAAAATTGCTAAAAAATACTGAAATCTAATAGTGAAACGTGTTCCTCATCATTGTCGCTGAGCTTGATCGTTATCGCATTAGTGACGTCAAATCACATGAGCGTACGGTACGGTCTTATTTTTATTTCTCTATGGGTACGGTCAGTTAGTTCGCTTGAATTAGAATCCATTTTAGTTCTTTCATTCTTGTATTTTCTTTATCAACTTGCTTAGTTTTTACAGTTTACAGTATTCTTATTTATTTTGAAAACATTGAAATTATTTAGTTTACGTGTATGTTAAGTAATATATTATTAGTTTAGTGGTATAAGTTAAAAGTTCTTTAGTTTACGCGTATTTTTAAGTATTACATTAGGTTAGTGATATAAGTAATAAGAGACAAGATAAAAAATGAGTCCCAGTAAACGTCCTATGTCAAGGAAAAGGAGAGCAATTGCACTGCTTTAGTATTTATTATTTATATTACAACCGTTTTTAAAAGCTTTTATTTAACTTATATATATATATATATATATATATATATATATATATATATATATATATATATATATATATATATCTATTCAAGGTTTGAATAATCATTCTCCATTTTCATGCAACTTTTCTAATATGGAGATTATCAAAGAAAAAATGGACGGATTGATAAGTACATTGACTTTTAAATGTCAAATGTGGAATATTGAAAAGGAGATAGCAACATAGGATTCTGGTAACAATTCACTGAACTTGAATGGTTCTGGTTATTCAGACATACAGCAGCAGCACGCTGCATTAAATATACCTGTGATTTCCTACAGGCAGTATGCAAAACATACGGAAACAGTTGCAGATATCATCGGCCAAACACTTTGTGATTCCTTAGAAGAGGCTGGACGGGAGGAATTAGCTTTAGCCAAAGAAATTGGTGAAGTAGATTCCGACGGAAATGGGTTAATAACCGTTATAGCTGATGGTGCTTGGTCAAAAAGATCGTATAAAGTAAACTACGATGCTTCTTCAGGTGTAGTACCTGACGTTGTAAAATTTATTAAATTAGTACGCCTTTGATGGATAGGACATGTAATTAGGCGAGATGAAGATGAAACGATCAGAAAAATTTTCGACCGAAGAGGACCAGTGGGAAGACGATCCAGAGGAAGACCAAAACTTAGGTATCAAGATAACATAGAGGATGATCTAAAATCCATCGGAGTTAAAGCATGGAGAAAGTTGCCAGAGGCAGGGGCGAATGGAAGATTGTTCTGAAGAAGCCTTTGGCTCATGACGAGCTGTAATGCCACTGATATGATGAAATAACTATCCACGATTTGTGTTTTATTCATCAATTGGATACTTTTCTTATGTAACTGCAACCTATAAATATATTAAAATAATGTATATTCCATTCAGAGAACATTTTCCTCGCAGTGCGTCGCCTCGAAATACTTGCCAGATAAATACATTTACTATTATGATGGTTTCGCAGGTACCAATTTTTTATAGATAAATAAAAATATTTTTTGTTTAATTTTTACTACGCTAATATCAGTTTTCTCTAACAAATATTAACAAAATATTAATTATATATTAATATTAATATAACAAAATTTAAATTTATTATAAATAAACACCATGGTGTTTTTTGCAGTCACGTTTCACAAATTTTTATTTAATACTATGTTTAGCTAAGACATATAAATTAAAAATGTGATTAATTCTTTTTAAAACATTATCTACGATAATTAATCTAAAAAAAAGTATTCCGACAAAACTAATTTGAATGGAGAATAATGCATTTATTTTAAACAACCCGTGGGCCGGCGCCACTGAATAAACATCCAAACTATTAGGAAGTCAAGTAGGGTCTGACATAGCAGTGTAGAAAAGTAAGTGATACGCCCACTTAAAATCGCAGTATGCTATAACTGCGAAAACAGCCTTAAGCATATTGTAGTACGTGTGTTTTTCAGACAACGTCAATATTTTAGCATATTTTTACGTTGGGTTTGACTATTTATAAAAATTTTTCCACGTCACATGGACTTTTGTAAAATTTAGTTACCTGTTATTGTTAGAACAGTAGGTAAGAGATTATTCAGCTAGTCATAGACGTACTTTAAGGGAATTACATTATTTGTTTCGGTTTATTAGATATTTAAACCATTTTCAAAGAATATTATATTTCTATAATTCTGTTTATTTTAGTAACCTTAATTATGGTTATTTTTGTCGTTATGATTAACATAACATTGCCCTTAAAAACCAAGAAAAAACCCTTAAAATAGATAGGTATTTAGTTAATGGTCTTTTGATAGTTTAGATAGAGAAAGTCGATTAGCGAAAGATGGTTTCCGATAAATGTGAACGCTATTTTAAATAGTATAAATTTTGATTTTGTTTGGAAAACCAATGATTAATAAAATGGTTAATTGTCTTTAAATAGTCATTTATTAATATCAGACTATTTTTGTTCTCAACAATGTCAGCTGCAATAACCTGGAAGAGTCATTCCAAAAATATAATGTCAGTACATTTTTAACTGATATTTAACTTGACATTTTAGACCGCACGAGAGTCTAAATTCTAAATAGCTACCAGTGCTATTCAATATTACAACCTTAAACTTTTTTATTATTAGTTTGGCTTTGTTAATGTAGAATCATGGGACTTTTATATTTTTTTGCAGTGACGTGATTAATAGGAAAATAAAGCTTTTCGACTTTTATCATGACCTGTAACTCAAAGAACAAGGCTGCTATCTCATGGGATTATTGCAAGTTTTACCAGCCCAACGTCGTCGCCATGGTAGTTATGATGATTCAGTAGAAATTAGACGACAGTGTACTGTAGCTTTTGCTATTCCAGAGGGCAAAGCAACGTAAAGAGTTATAGTTTATTCGTCTTCCGGGTTGTGACCGTGTCATCTTTGAGATGAACCCACTTTTGGGTCACTCACAAATGACACGGTCCAAACCCGGAAGACGAATAAACTATAATTCTGACTCTGGCCGTGGAAGCCTACGATTTCATTTGACCAACGTAAAGAGTTTAAAAAAAAACTTTTTTGGAAATTTTTTCCATCAGCCCCCAAAATATTACTACGTTTATTAGGCATAAATAGGAGGAGCAGATCTCCTTCACAAATAAACGAGCAGGTGTTTAAAAAATGTAAGTGAACTCTTCATGATAGACAGATGGTAAAAAACACATAAAAAAGAAGCATTTAATGTGAGAAAAGGAGCGGCACAAAAGTGGCCTAAACATTAGCGAAATAAAAACCAAATACATGGCCAGTAAATCGACAGGCCAAAGAAACCTACATAATCTGACAATACGAGACTATAACATCGAAAGCATGAAAAGTTTTACATATATAGTTTCACTAGTTACCACAGATAACAATATCAGTGAAGAAGTTAAGAGAAGAATAAATATCGCTAATAAACATATAATGGACTAATTAAACATCTAAGATCTAACAACATCACAAGAAAAACCAAATGCAAAATATACAAGACCCTGATAAAACCGGTCCTTGTATATGGATCAGAGACGTGGACATTGTCTAAAAGCGATGAAAACTTATTAGGTACATTTGAACGAAAAATCATTAGACACATATATAAGGGGGTAAAGGAAAATGCCATATGGCGCAGAAGATATAACTTTGAACTATACACAGCATACAATGAACCCGAGATCGTAACATCCATAAAGATCGGACGTCTGCGCTTGAAGGGCCATGTTGAACGGATGTTGGAGACTGAAACGTCAAAATATATAATGAGGCAAACAATAGTAGGGAGAAGGTCAAAGGAAAGACCCTAACTTAGATACATGGAACAAGTGGAACAAGATCTGAAAACACGTAAGATTACCAACTGGAAAAACGAAGCAAAGAACAGAACAGAATGGCGGAAAATCCTAGAAAAAGCCAATGATGAAAAAACACATTTATAGCTTTTCGAGGGACGGAAGCCACTACAATCAATCAAAAAGTAAAAAATAATATCTCAGTCCGGAACTCAATGTTATTAAGACACTCGTTTTTAAAAGAAAACATCCTGACCACAACATACAAGTTCTATAGGAGAGTTTTTATGAAGGATTTTCTGAATCTTTATTTTAGAATATCTAGAGTTAATAGCTGTAAGACTTGTAATTTACTTTAATAAAAAGCAAAGAAAAAGACCTTAATGTATCCTTCTTCTTTTTCTAGTGCTGTTTGTACTCATGTAGGTTGGCTATAACCATTGTAAATTAGTCTCAATCTTCTGCTTTTTAAAAGCATCTGTGTGTTTAACTCGGTCCAGTCGCGAATCGACTCATTTCAGCCAGGTATTTTTTGTCCTCTACCAGGACCCATTTTTCCTTCGATTTTACCCTTCATAATCAGCTGCAACAACTCGTACTTATCATTTTTAAGAATGTGCTCCAAATATGCTGTATTTCACGTTTTAATGGTGGTCAAAAATTTTCTATCTCTTTCCATTATGTGCAATACCATTTCGTTCGTAATATTATGATCGTTCCATGGTATCTTCAAAATTCTGCTAAAAAGCCACATCTCAAAATATTGTATCCAGAAAAGCTAAAACAAAGTTGAAACTACATAAAAGAAAAACAGCTCTTAATACCATTCAAAAAGATAATACGAGCAGTACTGTACTAGATAGTGATATCTGTACCATTACTCTGAATCTACAAAAAGTATTTTCGTTTCCCAAATTGAGACATAGTAGTATGTATTACAGATGTTAATTTTCATGCTACAATTTTGGAATACATGTGCAAGATACGTCAGATGAGATAATGTGTAACTGGCATAAAGGTGAATCAGGTCGTGGTGGAAACCAAATAGGAATAAAATACTTCTTCTACAAGCCTTGAATACAGGACAGCTTATAAGTAAAAACTATGTATATAGAGCAATAATTTTACAGGGCACTTGAAAAACCGAATCTGTATTTTCTTATACATTTTTTAAGGAGCCAGTGGACGCTATGATATTGTCGATTATAACTTTTTAGTTTTCGGGTATAGCTTTTCATCTTTAGATAGAGATTTTGATCTTATAGAGAAACGAGCAAAACGTTCCAAGCTTCAAGTAGAAAACGATGTAAAATCTGTAATTACTGCTGCTAGACCTTCTAGGCCTTACAGACTGTTAGATATGGACTAAAGTAATTTTTTCATTTCTAAAAAATATAACATAACAATGTATAGATATATCTAAACTTGGCATTACTCAAGTATCGAGGTTACGTGTAACGAAAGAGGAGCCAGGAACATGTATTATGTAAAAAAAAGTTCGGTGACTTAATGGAATGTGAGGTGCTGTGTATTGAAAAAAGGTGTAACAATCCAAAAGTTAAAGTCGGCAGAGTTCACTATTTATTTATATAATATTTTATTTGAATATATATATTTGATATATATTTCAAGACACCGAATTTTTTATATACTTTATCTCCCTACTTCTTAATAAAACAGAATTTCCATACACAATTATATATTTGTTTTATTTTTTTAGTTTTTTAACTTTTTTTTCTGTAATATGGCTTTGGCAGGGCCAATTAGCCAGACTTGTTTGTTTTTATTGTTAAAATCGACTGAATTTTAATTATTAGTGATTGCAGATTCATAGTCAAAATTTTCTTGTTATAAGTTATCAATGTAAGTACTACATATACCTAATATTTATACATAAATTATATTTTGATATATTTTTTTTGTTTCTTTTTTTATTCTTTTATCTTTTTTTTTTGTTTTGTTTTCTTTTTTTGTTCTATATCTATTTTCTTAATTCTTTTGTTTTTTTTTTATTAATTAGTTATAATTTTTTTTTTGTTTTTTTTTAAACCATATTAACAGATTATGCCTATATACTATTTACATCTTGTATTTACACATTTTAACATGTTTGTAAATACAATGAAGAATTTCCATATTATTTGAAAATATTAAAAGATTAAGCTTTATTGGAAAACAACCCTTAGAATTTATTAATTCCTTATAAAGTTCGTTTATATTATTAATTTGTAAATCACATTCTAATATAATATGTGTTAGATCGCCTATTTTGCCACAAGTACAATTGGGAGTATTTGATAAGCCGATTCCATGCATGTAAGATGACGTAAGAGCATGATTTGCTCGCAGCCGATTAATGGTCTTTATAAAATGTCGATTAGATTCTGTGTAGAACCATCTTCTTGAGGGTATCCTAGTGTTACAATGATAAAAATTTAAGCCAGTCTTACGTTCTGTGTAATGTAAATGCCAATTATTTTTAAGTTTTTGTCTACTAACGGTGTCAATATCTGTCGCTGGAATTCAATTTTTGTTTACTTTTATTCCAAGCATATATACCGATTTAGCCAAATTGTCAACGATATCATTGCCTTTTATTCCAGAAGGGCCCTTGATCCATGTAATTATTACATTTAATCCTAATTGTATAGTTTCATAAAGAATTTTAAGAATTTTCAGTTCAATGTGGTTTATGTGTTTGACTGTTTGTATGTTGTTAAATCTGTCTACCACGCTTTTACTGTCAGTAAATATAACATAGTTGCTATTCTTTGTTTCAAGTTAAGAAAATAACATTACGCTTATGGAGATCAGTGTTGCCAAAACTCTCAGACACTCTCTTTTGCACGGATGTCCAAGATATTCCCTTTGCGTAATTTTTGAATTTTCATTTTCAATTAACATTTAACTGTAAAATCAGAATAATTACTAAATAAAAGCCTTATTATTATTATGTAGTCAGAGAACGACATAAAATAGCTGACATACGCACGTCGTATTATTTTAAGTTGCAATTAGTAATTAGATATACGCATTCCAAGCGGTCAATATTTTCTACTGATTTCTATGATTCATGGCATATCGTATTCTCACCGAAAAACAAATAAACTGTTGTTACTATAATTAAAATAAGATAAAATACAATTATCTTTTGTAAATACTATTTATCTAATTAAAATCATTTTCTCTACTTTTCATCTCTTGTTTCGAATGGGCACTTTTGGTCAATTACGTTAAAAAACATTAATTTAATTCATGTTTGTGGAAACGAAAATACAAATTATACAACCCTAAATTGTGCTTGTGTGTCGTGGCAACGCCGCGTTTCTATCGTCCATAAGAAATACATGGCCCTATCTCCGCAATGTTATTTTCTAAACGTGGAACATAGTATAGTAGGATTTTGTAATACATACTGAAGAGCAAACAATATTGCCATTATTTCTGCTGTATATATTGAGCATTCACTGGGTAAGCTATACTGATGATGGCAATTTTTATTTTCATGGAACATTGCACAGACCGTTCCAATTGCATCTTTTGACCCATCATAAAAATGTACTGATAATTTGTCCATTTTTCTTTAATAATTATATCAAACATATTTGGGAGTAAATGTGAGTTTAAGTAACATATCCTAACTTTTCTAGAAAATAGTGTTTTGGCCATTTCACCATAGTAGGGCGGAATTTGACTTTTATAGAGAATATTGTTGTATTTTACAGTACTTGCATAGCTTTCTACCATAGGTATAGATTTTTTAGTTCTCCAGTACCTATGGGTAAGGTATAAAACTGATAGCTCATTAAGATCTTGGAGGTATTTACAATTTTTGGACATAATTCGGACTGTAAATTTGTTTCTAAGGAGTTGGCGGCGTAAATGCAATGGAGGTTCCACCGCTTCATTTTCCATTATTTGGACTGGAGTGGATTTTAAATAACCTAGGCATAATCTCAGGTATTTATTTTTTTGAACTTCAAGTTTGTTTAGATGTGTATTGGTCGCTGATCCAAATAAATGACAGTTTTAGTTGAAAATCGGCCTAATCATGTTACGGTAAAACATCAAAGCAATATTTGGGTCTGCTCCCCAATTTGTTTTACAGAACGCTCTTAAAATGTTTATTGAGTTTTCCGATTTTTTAACAATTTGATGAATGTGATCTTTTCATAACAATTTTCTGTCTAGATAGGTACCAAGATACTTAATACAGTTTTTTATAGGGTAATTAAATTTTCCCACATTAAGATTGCCTTGTGGAACTCTATGTTTTTGTGAAAAATAGCACACTTTAGTTTTTTAAATTCTCCTCACAGGTACTTAACAATTTTTCTGCTGTATATAAAACAACATCATCAGCATATTGAAGAATATTTGTATGGTTGGGTATACTAACTTCAAGATCTATGTTATACAGGATATATAAAATCGGGCTTAAAATACTCCCCTGTGGCAATCCAATGTTAGTTTAGTCGGGGGTATAAATTCCTCATTATTAATTTTTAAAAAAGTTAATCTGTTAGTCTAGTTTTAAAAAAGTTTTTCAACTTTTGGTATAAGATTTTCTTAAGATTATTTAGCTCGACCACTCTTCAGTTATTACATTTAAATTATAATAAATTATATAAAGATGTATCTTTAAGAAAGATAATTTTTTGTAGTTAAATGTTCACCTAATACTGTTTTTAAATCACTAGAAATATTGTTATTTTGTCTGTTTAGTGTATAATAATTACCACATTCTGTTTAAGAAGGCGTTTAAAAGTAATGTTGACTCATTGACGATATTCACTGTCTTCCTTAGTCATTAGTTACTTAAGCGTATTATTGGTACGATCTAATCGAAGTCCACAAATTTTGACTTGGTGAGCTCTTTTTAGATTTACTATGCGCCACGGTTTCACTGTCAATTTAATTTATTTTAATTGAGATTTCGATAAATCCCACTGGTTTTACCACGCATTGAACACTTTGTTTTGGCGAATTCTTTTTTATCGCCAAAAATAGTCTTTGATACTATTATAGCATGGTCGTTATTGGTAGCGTCTCTTGCTTGGAGGTCTGCTTTCTCATTACTTAGGCAAGATGAAAGATGTACACAAAAAACTTATTAAAACAAGGTTCTTGGTCTTGACGAAATACTAACGAAAGAATTACGATTACTCACTACTAACGAAATACTAACCATACACTGGAAAGGATTACGATTTTTTAAAAAATACAAGATCTCTTTAGCCTCTGCTTGCATAATCAAAAAATTCTTCAGACTTGTAATATCTCCAGTACAATTCTCTTGTTACACTCACTACATAATATGAAATATTTTTCAAATAACTTCCTAACTGGGTAGTAGTATATAACAATATCATTGTAATTAACAACGTTTACATTATCTATATACTCAGATTGATCATTTAAATGTATTTATTGTTTTGCGTCAATTTCCCTGTATTATGCAAAGGTCATTCACTGTTATGAAATTAAAGGAAAAATGTTAAAGTGAGGGATACTTGTAAGTTAACGTTCCGAAACTCATTCATCTTCCTAGTCTTATCAGTCAAGTTGAGTGAAGGAACGATGGATTGCTTTCTGGAAATGAGAATAGATTTTTTAGAGCATTTATGGGATCTTGAGATAATTGATGTGAGGTTATTCATATCCTTGAATTGGTTCATTGTATATATTTGTATGTTTATTTAAAGTGCCATATGTAAAATAAAGTCATCTTCTATAAATTTGTTTATATATATATATATATATATATATATACATATATATATATATATATATATATATATATATATATATAAAGTAGTTATGTATTATTGACTAATACGTTTTATAAACTAAAGTTTTAATTTTAAGGTAGCAGTCATTCATAGGACAGGTTAAGTAAAACTCTTTGTTCTTTTATCCTGTTTTCGCAAAATTTATTAGCTTCTTCAGGATATGTTAAAATATGGTTATAATTATTTTATCAGTAAATACAATTAATTTAGGATTAAATTATATATATATATATATATATATATATATATATATATATATAAATATATATATATATATATATATATATATATAGGTAAAGAAATAATAAATAAGACTTTCTCACAATCAATTTAATTTAACTATCTGACGACCGGTTTCGCTTTCTACAATATGCAAAGCCTCCTCAGGTCTCGACAAAAAGTTAAACAAATGATGCCGGTACTCATTGGTAAATTTGTTTAACTTTGTATCGAGACCTGAGGATGCTTTGCATATTGTAGAAAGCAAAACCGGTCGTCAGATAGTTAAATTAAATTGATTGTGAGTAAGTCTTATTTATTATTTCTTTACCTATTTGAAATGGACTCACACAAGCAACACATTCTTGATATATATATATATATATATATATATATATATATATATATATATATATATATATATATCAATGAGAAGTCAGAGGACCTCACATTGATGCCGAATTAAGCAAACTACAAATCAAAGCTTACTGAGAGCTACAGGACGATATTGAAAATACCTTTATACCGACAATTGATCAATAGTTTACCCATGCAAAACATTATCATTTGCACTGTGAAATATCTAGTAAAAGTCAATATGTAGTATATCTGGCCAAGAAAAATAATACTGAATTGCAAACAGTAATTTACCAAGAACAGGAAATAGGTAAGTTATAAAGAACAGGAAATGGTAAGATCCTGTTGTTATTCCCAATGAAGAAGACGTAAGGGATTATGAAAAGACTCATAATTTAACACAAGTACAAGTATTCTATCCCCAAATAAGTATTTAAAGAGCCGTGAACGAATAAGAAAAATCGTGGAGAAGATAGTAAAAACGAATCAGTTTCCCAAAAATAGAAAACGATTGAAAAACTTGGAGTCATGGAAGACAAACATAAAGCAAAACATCAGTTCTGGCAAGGAATATGTTTTTAGACTAGATAAAATGCATAAAGCAAAATCTCTACTGCCATCTTGTGGTTAGACATGTTTATTTAAATGCTATGAGAAATTTTCCGAAATTAATAGACAAAAGTTATTTAACGCCTACTACCATCTAGCTGATAAGCATCTCCAAATAGAATTTTTATCTCGGAATATTGAAAAACTACCAAACAATCCTGTAAAATACTACAAAAAGAAAGCCTACTTTTTAAACCTAAATTTCCAAATATTTGCAAATTATTCTTCAAAAATACTTTAAGTGTTTCCAATTGTTCTATTGACACTGTTTAAAAAAAAATGTATTTTGAATTTTACAAATGGAAAGAAGAGGCACACATTTGATCTTGCTAATAAAATAGATCAAAATTTAATTAATGCTATAATAAAACACATAAACAGCTTACCGAGAAAAGAGTGGCATTATTGAAGATTTCCACAAAAAGAGAATTTCTATAGGGATCTATAGGGAAGAAATAACATTTCTTTTTTGTTTACAGGCAAATCCGTATTTGTTAAAACAACGTCTGGTTCGTACCATTACATTCGAGGAAAATAATACAAAAGGAATTATCTATAAAACATTAATTTGAACTTTTTATCTGATACAAAACCAAAACGTTTTGTTTATTAATCCTAAATTTCTAATATCACAATTATAGATCACCACGTTATAGATTGTCTCCGGAGGCGTGTCAGGCAGAAGCTGACAGCCGTGCCGGACGCATTTAGAAATTCGGAGAAATACTTGGAAATTCCAAGTTTGGGCAAATCCGAATTTCTAATTGACTCGATGCAGGGAAATTCCACTTTTGCTACGTAAAACAAAGGATTTGTTTTATATAAAAGCAGATGGAATTTCTCTCATCGGTCAGTCAAGCTTGCCTCTTCTACTGTAGACCTAGTCGGTGCTATTATCGTTCCGACTAAGCTATTGTTTTATTTCTTATTTCCTGATAACCATTTATATTTTATTATTGTATATTCAGACCTTTTCAGGTTAGAATATTACTTTGACTTATATTTGTTCATATACTGATTATTTGATATTTTATTTGATTATTTTGATTGTTTATTTTTCTTGTATTTTGTATCTAAGTTGTTCTTCCGTAAGTTAAGAACACTTAGAAATATTTACCTTACTTTTTTCTATTTTATAAATTTGATTTTGTACTTTGTGTCTAAGTAGTTCTTTCCGGTAAGTCAAAGAACTCTTAAAAATATTTCTCTGATATTTGACTTGTTAATTTTATTGTGTGCCTAAGTCATTCTTTTCTTTTCCGGTAAGTCAAAAGAACACTTAGAAATATTTTCATAATCATTATTGCATTATTATTTCCGATATTTATCTAAGATATTTTCTTAATATATTTGTCTCTTTTATTTTACCATTTCATGCTGAGTTGTTTCTTCCGTAAGTCAAGAAACACTTAGCAATATTTCCATATCTTTTCTGTATTTGATTTTCTTATTTTTTATTATAAGTTGTTTCTTCCGTAAGTCAAGGAACACTTACAAATATTTGTATTCTTATTTTACTATATTTGATTCTCTTGTTTGTTTTCTGTTCTAAGAAACACTTAGAAATATTTCCATACATTGTTTCATATTTACATATTTCATTTATCTATATTTCTGTCTTAAGTTGTTTCTTCTGTAAGTCAAGAAACACTTAGGAATATTTCTGCACTTTTCTGTTCTTTTATTCTTGTGTATTTTACTTTTCATTCTAAGTTGTCTCTTCCGTAAGTCAAGAAACACTTAGGAACATTTCTCTTGCATTATATTTTTTATACCATTTTGATTTACTTGTTTTTACTAAGTTATTCCTTCCGTAAGTCAAGGAATACTTAGATTATTTTTACCTATCTGTTTTCCATCTTTGCTCTGTTACTTTGTAACTGTTCCTTGAAACCGTTACCTATAACAGATATTTGTCACTGGAACTGTTATTTATATCAGCAGTGATATTTAACCCTTATATCAGCGGCAAATCAGAGATGGTCAATACCCGTTCAAATTCCGGGGATAGGAAGAAGCCCGAAGAGCCGGCGATGGGTCCCACAGGCCCAAATGCCCCCTCTCGGCAACAAGATCACCAGCAATTAAAATTTAAAATACAAATAAATTTTATCAGTCTTTTAAATATCAAAGCTCTATTATCAAGATGTTACATTGTTATTATATTTTTTCAATTTCTGGTCTTCTTTGCATGCAGATGACTACTTTAAATTCGATACTTTATCGACGCTTTCCGCTCTCATTTACTTTAGAGTAAAGCCCTATTTTCCCGAAAAGCGCCATAAATTTGCAAAAAGAGAAGTGAGGTGCATTGTTCGAGAATATTTCTGTTGAAGCTTTTATCCCAACCTATATACGAACTGCAGCAAATGCTTGAGAGTCTTAAAACACTTTTTAAGATCTAAAGTAGAGAGAAGAGCGCAAATTGAAAATTAATAATAAATTATAATCATTAAAGCTGAAAGCCTATTATGCTCTTTAAAATACATAAAATAAAATTATAAGAATATTATATTTTTGCAGGTGCTCATAAAAATTTGAAATAAATGAAATTTGCTGTTTAATAAAAATATTCTGTTGTATGAGACCTAATAAGTAAATACGAAAGAACAATCAATCAGATGTGCAAAATAATTATTGTTTGAAAATGTTTTCAAAGTTTAGTTTTAATTTGTAAAAAAATTATTGTATAATTTTAAATAAATTTATAAATGTCTCGATGGGAATAACCAAAATATATTTATTAAAAAAAGAAACGTTATTGACTTTTCGACTTCTAATTCAGAAATCGATATATAAACATTGTTTATAATTTTTTTTTAATAAATATATATGTGGTTATTTCCATGATGACGTTTATATATAGTATTTAATGCACAGAAAATAGCTTCAGAACAATATATGTTATAAAATGAATACGATTATTACTCTGATGATTATTATTAATAATTTGGGAACACTTAGTTGTAATTATTGGATCGAAATGACTATAGCAACAAGACAGAATACAGTGGCGTTTTGGAGTTGAGAAAAGCTTAGTCTTAACGTATAAAAACGCGTAATAAATACGTGGATAAGTTATTAGACAGGTAGAGATTATAATTTTATTCTATTTTACTTTTAATTATTATACCTGCCACTCAGTATGGTTATCTCTTGAATTTTATTTATATTACTTAAATACAAATGGCTTTGTAATTTGATTAAGATTAAGCTTTTCTAAAATAAAATGGTAAAATTTTACATGTATAAGTCTCTATAATAATAGACTTTTCAGTTAGGTACACAAAAACGTATCTCCGCTACTTTATCTAATTGTTGAGAACACAATTTATCCATTGTTGCATATGATTGTATTACCGTAAAGAAAACATTTCTAAGATTAATAATTCCGAACAAAACAGTTGAGAATAAACTACAGGTCATTACAAAACGCAACTTATTTTTTTAAAACCATAAAAAAGCTCTCCTGAAAAGTAGTCATTTTTAAGATATATCGCACCCTCACTGCAAGACTGCAGTAAGTCAGAATAAGTAAGTTTCGAGATAAAGACGATTTTGTTTATTTTTTGTGCTAATATCGGTCAAATAAGACACAAGTTTTTAAAAAAATTAACATTTATTTATGATTTTGCGTGCTTTTCTGCCTATATTACATTAACCAAAAATAGAAATTTAAATAAAATAATATTAATGCTAAAAAAAATAGGAATTTCAAAGTTACATCACTTTTGCACGGAGAAAATTGTGAAAAGTGTAGACACATTTTCTGTTAGTTGTTGTCCTCTTCTCGTATATAATCTTGGGCCAAAATATTTTTATAAAAACTATGGTGGGCTTCTGGTACCATACCTGAATGGCAATAAATCATCGGGTAAGTAAAGAAAAAATAATCCCCAACAGCAATCGGGGTTTAGTATGGCATTAAACTTTACATTTAATAGATTCCAAGAAATCAGATAGCTACCCAGAATAAATAGGTACCTAATAAAACGGCTTATCGCGCGCGGCAATTCATTTTTTCTATGTCTGCACATGTTTCTGATAGCCACAATTCTTTGGCTTTGTAAGGACAATATCATAACAGGGTACAAAAATTATTTCTAGAACTTTCAATATTTAAATTTAAACAAAGGACTACCTTACACTATTACACTACTTATAAAAGTACGGGGCACATTATGATACGACAAATGGCCTGGAAGGTTACATGAAGATTTAGTACAATTTCGAATTTAGTTTTTATAGAACAAGTTTTCTGAGAATAGACATTTTTAACCTGTCAGTATTGTTAAACACAAGTTTTAAGATAACTGTTTTTCTTTTCATAAGAAAAAATGCTTTTTGGCTGTAAATAATTAGTTTTAATCTATGTGTTTTTAATACAATCTAATAAATAAATGGTCAAACGTCATCGCACACATTTTATGGAAAATATAATATCACACAAAGGACATAAAAATTACATGAATAAATTGGTAAATTGTAAATCATTGTTTATTGTCTCGGCAGTTAATGGATTACGTAGGCACGCTGTATATTAAAATTAAACACCACAGATATAGATATTAAAATAACAAATATCTTACTTTTTTCGTGCCTTTCATTGCTTGTTATCGAAACCATTGCAATGTTCCGTGCAAAACTGTTATAACTCTGTTACATTAGAGTTACAACAGTTTTGTACGGAACTTATGTACAAAAACGTAAAATAGTTAAACTGTTGTTGTTGTAATATTTAGCCGGTTAAGCATTTGAAAGTTACTAAAGTTTTACTATAGATATGCATGTTTACAATCGAATTCTATGATTACTTCATTTTCATAAAATTTTGAGTTACTGCAGTCTTGCACTGAGAGTGCGATATTTTTGTGTCACTTAGCCGACGATATGTTGCT
Source organism: Diabrotica balteata (assembly GCA_918026665.1). Taxonomy (NCBI): domain Eukaryota; kingdom Metazoa; phylum Arthropoda; class Insecta; order Coleoptera; family Chrysomelidae; genus Diabrotica; species Diabrotica balteata. Next base: position 68,720,807 of record OU898277.1, read on the forward strand.
CTAAGGCGATAGTAATACCGTATTGGTCACACAAGATCAGCAAAAATTAAATGCAAAAACACATTAGTGATAATATTCCTTATTGCATCTTGATAGTTGCTAGTTGCTTATTGCTCTGGTGTGCGAGTTGAATTAATTTATTAAGACGGCTCTCACACCAATAGAGGGCTACAGGGATATTGGGGAGGGATGGAATGTATGGGGGACGGGTGATGCGTCGTGAAGCGGGTGGGATGCATACGGGGGCACGGTGATCGGAGGGGGGGGGTGGGGGCGGAGGTTCTGTAGTAAAGTTTGCAGTCATGTTTGGTGTAGTAGTGTGTTGGATCGTTATCTATCTGTTAGTGTTGATTCTATAAGTGAATAGTATGGTTATGTTTTATAGATACTCAGGGAGAGTAGAGGAGAGAGAAGACGAAAACAAATATACTTCTGATCTTCTCCATTCAATACCTTTCTCTCTAGCAATGACACATGTTACACACATAACAATTTAGGGAGCGTACACATAAACTGAGGTGTGATTATGAAAGATAACAATATTGTGTTCCAAAGATATTGGAGGTGACAAGAGAGCCGTCCCGATATGAATGGTTGGATTAAGATCAAAAAATTAGATCTGCTTAATTAGTTACAACATTGTACTTTGGATAGATAGATTACGTGTGATCTATTGGAGGGGGGTAGAGTGCACACTGGTGAAGTGGAGTGGCATGTAGCAGTGGACGTCATCTGAATAAGGGTATTGATCAGAATGAGGTATCATAAATAGATAGTTGGAAATTACAAGACTATGGGAACGTAGATTGTCAAAACAAATATAATATAAGAGCGATACGACAATAATGTTTAGGAATGTTATATTAGAGATGACGATGTATGGTTGGATTGATTGAATTAGAGTCTGAGGATGGCGGTTAATACTCATTAGTACTGTGATATTACAAAATTTATGAGAACTTTCAAACACGATGCTTCTTATTAAACGATTCATAGAGGCCTATAATATTACACTATCTTCCGATGTTATTTACTTAGTATCTATTTACGATTATGAGATATAATTACACTTGGGAAAGTTTGAATCTTCTGTGTCAGCGACTTGTCAATAATCCAATTAGCGTAATGTTGAGCTCTTGTAAGTTCCGTTATTTGTGCACATTACAGGTGCTATGGGTGTGCACGATCATCAAGCAATGAAAGCAAGAATTACTCGTCAAAGTCCCACTTATGCTCTCATGTGTCTTCATATTCTTTTAGTACAATATTAGAGTGGAGTATCTAGATTATCAATACTAGATCTAATTGACATTGAGCGGTTACTAACTATGTGACATTATATGTCACAATGGTAGATTGGATAGAGTGAGATTAACAGTCAAAAAGGCTACAATTTTAAACATTGTGTTACATACTGTAGAAAAGTGACATCTTTTAACTACGCACACGTAAATCACTCGGATCAGAACTTTGTTTTTGACGTTTTCTTGTATTATTAGATCATCTCATGCGATGAGCGTTAGAGTAGTGGTGGGGGTACTCTTGAACTTTATGAGGAGCGAGATGAGTGTATATACACTTTCGGATGTAGAGCAGGTATGTTATGGATACTGTACACTTCATTATGATTCTGACAGTTTTTACTGACTTATTGTTACTAATCATTTTGAGATAGAAGTTTGTTGCTATGTCATTGTATGAGTTAAGTAGTTTATATGTTGTTACACTTCTTATATGGTATTGCTTTATAGTAATCACAATACAACTAAGTACAGGTAACTATATATTCTAGTCTATTCTAAGCATCTTTTATTTTGATTTTTTTCAGCCTGGGCACAGAGTATCTATTTAGTTTAGAGGAGTTTGGGTAGTTAACTTAACATAGTGTAGTCTTCTAGTGCACTCTGTCAATTTCGATTTCTGCTTGTTGAATTCCATCAGCTATAGATACTTGTAGTTACAAGTGCGTAAGGCAGACAGTATAGATATTTGTTTGGCATCAAACAGTGAGAGATGACTGAGCATATTAGCTATTTTCACTTTACGTACATATCGACATTTTATTATGAGTGTTGCGCAGTAAGTGTTAGACATCGACGAGGTGTGTTAGTCTAAACATTACATACTGAGACGATTCACGATTTGCAGTAGAGCCCTATAAGATAATACTTGCGACATACACAATTTTTCTCTCTTTCATCTCTATAATATTCTAAGCTGCTCGTCGGGAGAGGTACTCGCAGTGTTATTCAAGAGTCACACTAGTTCTATATCTGGGGTTGAACTATGATGAGATTCGATTTGTGTAGAGTGCAGGTGGTAGAACATGGTTCCACACAGAGTTTATATGGCAGATACGCTAAACCTGCGTGCAGATTGAGAGTGTAGGAGATTGATATTTGGAGTTAGTTAACTTCTTCTGATGGCTATTGGCACCATTCGCTATCGATCTGAGACCAAGACAAACGGCACAAAAATCGGATTCTAGTTAATTTTTGATCTCTATATATGATTGGGTTTTCTGCAAATTAATCGAATTATACTCTGAAGTCAGTAGTAATGACAGTGATACATACACATATAACTCTAGAAAATCGGCGTCTACTACACAAATGTATAATAAATATTTATACAGACCTATGCAAGTAGCTGGACGGTTTTATGAGTGGATCACGTGAGCAATTTATATGTTGAGCATGAGACTACGCGGCGGTCTCGCTATTTATCAGAAATGTCATAGGAACATGATCTTCTATTCATGTATCAGCCTTAATTAAGTTTCTTCTTGGTATATTAAATAAATAAGAATCATGTACCATGCGGGTCATTTCCCTTTGCATCTTCAGGGGAACATCACACACATTACACAGAGCAATCAAGAGTCGTAAGCAGAATGATATAGGTAGGCGCGGTGCCCACGGGGTAGCAGTACTGAAGAAGGAGGGGATGGGTGGGGAGTGTATTGAGGTATTTGGTAGAAGGGGATGGAGAGAGTGGTGTTTTGGGGTTTTTTTTTAGGGAAGTTTTTGTAATGACCTCTAGTTGACTTAGGAGCGAAGGTATGTTCTGGTGTGGTGTAGGATGGGGGTTGATGTGTTTTGTGGTAGTGTAGGTGTTTATTTCATTTTGATATTTGGTGTATGTGTTTATCAACAATTAGATATTGGGTGAGGTGTTGTAGTTGGGGGTTAATTTAGTTTGTCAATTTGGATTATTGAGACTGTTACAGTAATTGTGTTTAATAGTTTTTTTGTGGAGTCTTCTGACAAGACTAAAGCACTTATGACATGTGAGACATTACAAAGCAATACTCTTGTCTCTTGTGTTGTTGTATCTTCTGTCTAAAGTCATGAACATAGATGAGTATAACGTGCTTTCAGAGTTGGACATGGCAATAAAGAGTGATATCGTATTTAGGCTTTATTATATTAGTCTATGGATGGGCAGCTCAATAAATAGAGTTGTGATAAGTCGTTGTGGTGTCTTTATGGGACAAGTTGAGAGGAGTATCAGATTCATAGTAGTAGACAGGGTGCACAGGAGATTCGCAAATGTTTATAATTCTTCAAAATTCTGCAGCGAAACTTTGCTCTTCTTTGTTCTGAGTGAAAAGCGCGACTGGCTTGCGTAATTCTTTCTGTGGCATGTGTCTCAAGTGACGCTTCTGATTGAAACAACAATCTTGATTCTGGATCGGCTCGAACTTAGCTGCGTGCTAGATATCTCCGGCGTGCTCAGCAACACTAAAACGTACACAGAGGGGCAGTATACAGTACAGCTTCAGCGGCGTGGGAGAGCAAATAGGCTAGAGATCTTTACTAAGTGTCAGGTGCCGATTTTAATGTGATATATATATCTTTACATATATCTATTTCTTATTGACAGAAGATATCTCAGCTATTTATCTACATAATCTCATTTTTGTAGTGGTGGTTAACATATTATTATCTTCTGGAGTGACACATAACACAAGTTCTCAGATACTAGCGTCTAGTCGGATATCTATAGAGAGTGAGTCTAAGTTATACTTTTTCTGGGGCACATGCGTGCTGGATGGAAGATGTAGCTCCTTCTTGGCGTTCTGTCAATTATCGTATGCGTATCGTGTTGAGGATAGAGTGTAGTCTCATGCATATATCATTTCGTATATTTCGAGTGTCTTATATATATTACATCTCTCATATCTGAGTACTCAATCAAATCTAACTACTCTTCATGCAGTGTGCAACATACATTTCACACACACAACAAAACAACACAAACACACAACAGAAACACATCAAAGCGGCACACAGAACACACGTCTTAACACAAACAACATAACACACACATGCTACACTTACTATATCGCTCGATTATTATACTACATACGAGTGACGAGGTGGTGGTAATACGGTCTAGTATTGACGTTATGTGGAGAGTGTGTAAAAGGTTAGATTAGGGCTCTACAGATAGTTTGGGTTCAGGTCTCATCTAGATTGCACCATATATCATTTTGTGCACATTTTAGTATATCTGCACTGAATAGGAACGAGAGAATGTATGTTGTGTGGATGTTGCTATTGGGGGCGGTTGGGCGATCAGTTGCTGTATGAGATGTTGTAGAAGTATGACACATATACTAGAGGTCGTGACGTAGAGGTGGCATGTCTGTTTCTGTGTTGAATGTTTTGTCGCAATATAGAGCATTAGACAGAATAGGTGAAGATAGTAGATGATTTCTAATGGTAGAATGTTGTTGACAGACCAGATAGCATGTGTTTTGGATGAGTATATGGGGTAGTTGGTCTCTAGGTTGGACGGGCGTGTGTTCATTGATATACACATCGATGACAGTATTGCTTCATAGGACTAGAGAAAGAGTTCTCGAAATCTCCAACTTTACGTGAGTCCGTAGAGGGGGACAGAGAGGTCTTGTAGAGGGTGAGGCAAATGTCGAGTAGGGTTTTCTCGGAATGGTAGTGTAGTATATGTAGATTGTTGTTGCGATCGTCATGCGGGAAAGTTTTGTTCTTCGTGTCACTGTTATGTTTAAGTTGTCGATGATGGCTATGAATTTTGGGTCTATATGGTTACTATATAGATGGTGATTGTGTTTCTCATTTGCACTCTCTATGTCATGATTACAGTATATCTTAGTCTGAGAGTTATAGAATTTGTATGATGGCAGGTTGCTAGCGGGGATTCTTGTCGTGTTGGAGCTCTATATGTTGAGAGTAGATGATGTCTTACTTGGCGGTTTCGATGTGTAATAACGTGTTATGTGTTTGACTTCTGTTTTTGGGGAACATAGGTGGGACAATCTGTGATAACATAATCTAAAAGGCTGAAAAGGTGCTGACTAAGTAATCTTCCTTCTCGATCGATACATACATATCACGACAACTCGAGAATTGAAATACGTGATAGTGTACATTGATGACAACCATGATTGCTCAATTATGCGCAGCCTGTATTACGTATATGAGAGGGTGTGAGTAAGATAGAAGTAGTGTTTAACTATTTAATAGCTAAACATGTGGTTTGGTGTGAGAGAATATTTTCGGCATTTGAATTTCAGTGGGTGGGAGGGATGTGGTATATTTGATTATATTTTATTTGTTCACTGTGCGAGACATTATAGGTCACATCTGTTAATTAAGTTAGAGAGTCTCATGATAAGGTGTGTTTTTATTGCATTAGCTCTAAAGGGGGCTTAGAGTACGGTTGTTGTTAAGGTGGGTTTTTATTGGATGGTCTAGTAAGGGTCTAGCAGGTATGGAGTCCTGAGGATCATGAGACTTAACTCCACAGACGTGTAAGAAGTCAAGAGCTTTTGCGAGTATCAAGTCTAGGGAGGAGTCGCAGGAGAGCGAGTAGTGCGATACAGCGATTTTTTTTTTATCTTTTCTTGGGGGACTTTGATAGATTATATTTAAGTTCATACGCTTTCGATATACAAACATACAAGGTACAGAAACATTCTAGATTTAGGTAATAATAACGAAACCTTCTACTTTAGATCTATTGCTTATTAAATGACGAACAGCTGATTTTTATCTCTCGAAGTCATTCTCTCTATAGAAAGTTACCGACTTTTCTGAATTGACACTGAACTCTCTCAAATCGACTGGCCAGTTATTTTTTGCAGACTTAAACGACCCCTCCTCATTAATGTGGACCTGCATTTCTCGATAAAGTCCAAAATATAATTTCACAAATACTATTTTCCGTATGAGTTATAAAAACAACCTTAAACCCTGGATGAAAATCGAACAGCAAATATAACAAAGAAATCACAGGAACGACATCTATGGCGAGATTAAACAACCCTAAGACAAAATTTTGAAGCAAAAGACATTATTGTGAAATGTGAGGTAACCTTATAAAATTCTATATAATACGATACGATTCCTCCATAGGCAACTGAAGTGTTTCCGGATTCCGCTACTTTCAAAAACCCATCCAAACTTTAAGCTCTTCTGGCAAGAATCGTTCCCGAAACTCTCACCTTTAGCATTTCACGAGGTTTGTTACTAAAGAATTGAAATAGAGTTGTTATCTGAAGGCCTGCTAGAATAACTGTAATCGAGGATTCGAGGTGCACATCCTATCAGCAAGTTGAATTCACAGTGGATCTGTCAAACAACACTTAATTAAACTTCGCACAGCCCTGCTTCACCTGCTTGTAAAATTTAACAGCCAAAACTGTTAAGAAAGGTCACCCAGACACGCTTGCCTATACCTTTAACGTTTAATTATGCAGTACTTTTTTCATCCAGAACTCCATACCCCCTAGGTTGGAACTTAGTCTTCCGTTACCCCATTTTTTAAAAAATTTAACAACTCGACCCCAACAATTACCGTCCGATTAGGAATTGCTGCCAGCTAGTTTTGTGCCAAGTTATAGATGGCCATTATTTTCGAGGATGGGACTAGGACCAATGTCCAGACAGCGCGAGTAAGCGATGCTATGGGGAGAGGCTCAGGCGAGCTAATTGCAGCTCGGATGTGATTTAGTCGTAGCTTGGGGGGGGGGGGTGGCCGGCGGAGCGTAGCGGGAGGTGAGCAACCAAGGAGCTCGGCGGAGCGCGGAGATTGGTAGGTATGAGACGGACTGGAGGAACGGGTGTGCGAGGACCGCTTAAGCAGTTAGCGGGGCAGCGGGTCGTAGCGAGACGTGAGTATGGGGCGATATGTGGTGGTGGTTCGAAAAGCCTATTCTGGGCCCTATGGTGTGTTACCTAAGCGCATACGCGTGGGTTGTATGAGGTCTGGACGGCGATTGGGGCGGGCGGCTTGGCATACTCCCATGGGTAGAGCGTATGCTATTAGCTGCAAAGAGGGATTACTGGCAGCGTTACACATGCAGTAGATAGGAGAGGTGTATTGTCCTGACGATGATGCGATGTGGGAGTACATGATCGAGCGGCTCGCGTGATGTGAGGACAGGTAGTTTATTAGTGCGAGAAAGAATCATATTCTCGCCACGAGTCGGGTGGTGTACAAGCGTGTGTTTTTAGACACGGCTATAGACATACTTGATGCGCTGGCGGAGTTATTTAGTCTGTCTATAGCCTATTGAGACTTTTCGGTCTTGCGGTGAGGCGTAGGTGATATTGGGTACGGTGTACGGCGCGCGCGTACTGTGCTGAGCGGGTGATCGGCGTGTGCGTGATGAGGGTGTTGCTACAGTGAGATATACTCAGCATATAAGGGGCGTGTGGGAGGGTGGTCTACGGCGGCGGAGTATGTGAGACGGTCATATAGCGTAAAGTGATTTCATTGCATCTATCGCTCAAGTTATCAGCGTGGGGTTGTCAGGATGATGATGCATGGCTTAGGGGGTATCGAAGGTACAGTGTATGCGACGTTTATGGACGTCATCACTAACTGGCATCCAAGAGAGTGGTAGCCTATATCAACTGGGATCGATAGTGTGCTTAGAGGTGAGAGTGGATGGGTGGTGATGATAATACAAGTATGTCACTCACAGCTGTGATTTGGTAGGTGCGTACGCCTTCATACGTAGCGGCGAGGAGAACTATGAGACTTATGGGTATAGTTGTGGCTCTCTGAGTGTCTGAGAGATCTATATGGCGCGAAGAAGGAGAACCTTTCGGAGATTTATGTGCCGTAGCGGGTGATGTATATGTTCGCCGAGTGTGCATCGCGTGAAGATCATCTGGGTGGTGTTGTCGGTATAGACAACTTGTGGTTATAGCAGATCGGTGTGTCGACAGGCAGGAGGCCAGCAGGAAGCGAGGAGTGGGGCTGCTCAGGCCCAGTGTATTAGACGCGTACGAAGATGTGGGTGGGTAAGAGGGGGCTATATGTCAATATAGCTCGACGGCGCGTCTGGGTGATTGGTATGGTACGAGAGGTCGCTATCGGGCGTGGGTGTAGTTAGGTACAGGGAGCGGAATTTATGGACGGACTTGCCGGATGAGGCAGTTTGTGTGTACTATATCACTATATCTCGTCATCAACTATGTGTACGGTGGGGAGCGGGAGCTCTATCCCAGAGAGCGTTGGAGTTTGGCATCATAGCTGCTGTATGGAAACTCACTGACGGAGTTTATAGTGTGGAGATATCGCGAGATAGTCGGGGGTTTTGGTTGGCAGTAAACGGCGACATATCACTGTGGTATGTGGTGAGGCGTGACTGATTTGGATTATACAGAGTACTGTAGTATTCCGTTTATATGCTCGTCAGCCGGTCAGGTATACCTATGTATTGGGGGTATAGAATCGTTGTGGGTGGGTAGAATACTCTCTGTAGCGCTAGGATGAGTAATTGCAGGGTCACATCAGAAGCAGTGGTATATTCTTATTGGTCTTAGTGCCTAATGCGGGAACTGTGTTGCGAGAGATATTGGCTATTGCTTGTTCGTGACGAACTGATATTGGATATTTTATCTTGTAGATCACTCACAAGACAGCTAGTGTTATAAGGAGTAGTTTTCGTGCAAGCGATGATAACTCTGTATATGTATGTTTGTATGACAACAGCATTGTATAGAGAATACACTCTTAGTGTGTCTTCGATCGTCACCATAACGCGCGCGAGGTCATAGGGGTGCGAGTGCGAGGTATAGAACTGAGGGAGAGGTGAAATAGAAGAGGATGGGGGATATAATAATCTAGACAAGACCAAGACAGAACTGTCTTCCAAATAGAGTTTTTTCGTGCTGGAATAACCTTAACGACAACATTGTCTCCGCTCTACCAACTCGTTCAAAAACAGACTTGACCGTTTTATATTATAGTTAAAATATTGTTTTTCTTTTAAACCAAAAAATTGTAATTTTATTTCTTTTATTTGTAATTTTTGTTATTTACTAGTAGGTGATTAATGAAATTTCTTTGTTTTTGGGCATAATAGGGACTTGGTTCCTCTGCCCTCGCTTATGTTATAATAATAATATTAATAAATAATAATAATAACACCCTGTATAGTAATTATTAAACAATAATTATACAGGGTCATCAACAGAATTAACAAAAATCTCATTAAATTTTCAATTAAAGTCAAAGTTTGACAATTATTGCTACACCCTGTATAATTATTATACTAATATTTTAATATTATATATTTATATCATTGGATAGCATTTTTATAGTCTTTTCAATGATCACAAGTACCACAAGTAGCGGTTTGCAATTTAAACTTTTTTGGTTGTGGTAGGTGGGGCTCAGGGGGAAAATGGGGATGAGTTCTCTTTTATATCATTTTTATTATCCTTTACTAGTCTAGAAACCGTTTCAAGCATTTTTCAAAATCAGCTTTTATTCATGAGATATATCCCATTGTAAGTTTTAAAATTGACACACTGTATTTGTAAATTGTATATAACGTTAATAAGCACGATTTATTGCAATATTTAAATAGACCACCAATAAGCCATAATGATTTTAACCAAAATTATATGTTTTTTGTTTTTGAGGTTTCGATTTCCAGTGCTTCAAATTTTAATTAAAATCATTGTGATTGATTCGTAAAAAAATATACAAAATATTTAGTATGAAAGGGCCTCCTGAATATAATTTCAATACCATATTTCTACATTATATCTGCAAACATGAACAAAAACTAAATTTACTATTAATATCAGTAATTACTCAAAAATAGTAATTTTTTTTTTAATAGATACGGAAAGACGACGCATATCATAAAATTAATTTCGACAAAGATGAAAAGCAGAATGCCGTGCAGCCTAGCTATATATTTTTTATTCTGTTATTTTAGTGGATTAGTCGAGGAATGAAGTACTGTACTATTGATTTTCCATAGAGTAAGATTGATTTGAATGTGGTTTTGGAAATTCAATTCGTAATAATATATACACACATTGTGACCGTAATCTGATCATAAAACAAAATGAAAAAACTGCATTTGTGCATTAAAAAATTGCATTTTGAAAGTGAGATTTTAAGTATTCAAAATTTAAAATTTATATATCTCGATAAATATTGATTAAAATGAGTCCAATTTGGTTAATAGGAGATTTTTGAAAGTCACTGAATACGAATATGACACCGGCAAGAGCCTTCGAATTACCAGGTGTTCGGTAAGAGTTATATTAGCACTTTTCTATGGAGTGACTGGTACTCTAAACGAGCAATATTGTAACAAAATTAGAATCATGGAAGTGATGAAATGAAGCACTGTAATTAAAATGTGTAAATATGTCAAAATAGGAATATATAAATGTAACAACATTAAAGGTTGGCTAGCAGACTATGCCGGAAAATGACCAATTTACAATGTCAGTATGGTATGATTTTGCCAATTTGCATGCCCTTCATAGATATTTAAATGAGAATAATTGTGGAGAAGAGATTAGAATTGATAACTTGACAAGATTATGGGAAATAAAATCAGAAAATTGTTCTAATAAATTTATAGGCGCCATGAAAGTATCAACGGATATGTTCTAAGGTACCTTATACTGCTGTTAGACTTATTTTAATTTCTAAAAACTGAAAAAAGGTACCAATACAACCCATTTTAATCCCTACTTAGTGTTATTAATATTTATAAATACAAAGTAAAATTAGCCTTTACCCGATACCTATACGTACAGTTCGTCAAATATAGGAACACGTTTAAAAATCTTACAATCGCCACGTTCACCTGATGCGCACTAAAATTATCGGAAATATATCTTCTTCGCGTGGCGCCATCTCCTTTCGAAGGTTGGCAATCCAAATGGCAATTGTGGTTTTGGAAGATTTCTGCGGATGAGCAGTCGAACCACAGATTATAAGACAAGAAGATCGCCAACCTTAATGTTAAAAATTGCCGATACGATTTACAGCGCCCTCTACGGTAGAATTCTACACTAAATGCTAATAACTTTCTAACTTACCTTAATGAAGGCCAAAAAAAAAGAAGACAGAAATCTGTTAATGAGAAGCGGGAAATTCAAATTTATATGACGCGGGAAATTCAAAATTATTGTAAGAATTCTCTATAATTTAAAGGGACACTGTCAAGATAAATTGTAAAAATAAAAATATATCCGTCTGAACGTTTCAGTCTATCACATTTTTAACAATACAAGTGTGTTGGTCGTGTTTGAAGTTAAATTCGTTAAAAATTGTTTAGAAATGAAATAAACCGAAACGTTCGGATGCAAAGAATTTTATTTTTACCACCATCTTGAACAAGTCCTATTAAATTATAGGAATTAAAATTTAATGGTTATAAAACAAACCATTATTACTGTAATTCATTTCACACATTTGCATAACATAATTATTTTAACAATGAGTAAATAAATCATAAAAATTCTATTTGGCAAATGTGAAGTTCAAAGTTCATATGACAGAAGAAAGATAGAATAAGGTTGAATCTCACTCAAGCTAGGAAAAAAATAAAAATGTTCTATATAGTACAAGTGTTTTATTTATGGTGGTGGTGGAGATATAAAAACATAAAATACAAATAACAATGTCCAAAGAAAATAACAATTTTAACTATAGTAATACAAATGTTAAAATATCAAAATTTATCTGACTCATTATTAACATACACAATATCATTATTGAAAAGAATATACATAGGTTATTGAAGAAGAATTATACATACATTTATATTTACATAGGATGACACATATATTATATCGTCTTTGGATTTGGATCACAACACAGATTATAAGACAAGAATCACATTTATCACAATAAAAACGAGATTTGAATATTCAACAATCCGTTGGATGACATGCGGATGACAGATGACACTGTTTGTGTTTTTTAAAAATTACAGGTCACCATCAATCATGACCTGGAGTGACATCTGTGCTAGAAAATATTACTAAAAATGTTGTCGTTGACAAGACTATTCAAGTTAACCCCTCCTGAGTCGAACCATCTCCTCGAGTCTGTCAGCCATGAGTTCTGGCGTCTTAGTACTGATCTTTTGCCCTATACTGTTACTTCCAGTATAACTTGAAGTAGTTCATATTTTTCGCCTCTCAACACATGACCCAAGTATTGCATTTTCCTTTCTTTGATTATTCTTAGTCATTTTTTTGTTTACACATTCGACGAAGTACCTCAACATTAGTAACTCTTTGTGCCCATGGAATTCTTAACATTCGTCTATATATATACATCTCAACAGCATCTATTCTTTTTTCCATTTCAGAGTCCACTGTCCAACTTTCACAGCTATACAGTACTACAGAAAAAACGTAACATCTAATCATTCGGATTCTAAGCTTCAGACTAAGGTCTAATCTTGTAAAAAATGTTTTCATGCTCATGAATGTTTTCCTTGCTTGTTCGATTCTTGATAGTGTTTCTTTTTTTGGATTACACTGAATATTAATATTTGCTCCCAAATATTTAATGGAATTTACATGTTCTAGTATTTGACTCTTGGCATACACATGTACGTTTATTGGTGTCTTTAAAAATATTAAAGTTTTCGTTTTGGAAACGTTTAGATGTAAACCGATGTAAACATTTCGCTGTGGTGAAGTACCGCATTCATTATATTTTGTAATTCTTGTTTGTTGCGTGCTATTAAGATAGTATCATCAGCATATCTGATGTTATTTATGCTGATTCCGTTAATCTTAATTCCGCCTGGTTCTAAGGCTTCTCTGAATATAGACTACGAATACAAATTAAATAGTAGCGGTGATAAGACGCAACTCTGTCTCACTTCTCGTCGGGTTTGTATATTTCCGGATATTGTATGATCTATTTCAATTGTTGCCGTTTGGTGCTCGTATAGTTCTGAGATAATTCGCAAGTTTTGTTCGTCAACTCCAGTTGTTCTTAGAATTTCGATCATCTTTTGATGGTTTACGCAGACATTGCGTCAACGCAAAATCCAAATTGAGTGTCACTCAACTGGAACACTGGAACTCGCACTTCTTGTAAATTCGTGTATGGATAATTGTGAGAAAAGTTTTAAGGACATGAGACATCAAGCTTAATATTTTGGTAATGCTACGACTGTTGATTTTACCCAGTCTGTTAGTATTTTACCTGTATTATTAATCTTATTGAATAGTGCTGTTATTAATTCTAGGCTTTTACTTTCGTTATCTGCAATTAGTTTTAGTACTTCAACATTAATATTGTATGGACCGTTGGCATTTCCATCTGTCTGAGATTTTACTGCGTGAATCACTTCTTCTTTGGTTATTTCTGGGATTTTTTTATTCAATCTATTATCTGCGGATGGTAGAGAATAAAGTCCATTGTCGTCAAAAAGAGTTTGTATGTATTCTTTACATATCTCTAATTTATCTTCTGTGCCCATAATTATTTCGTTATTATCATTTTAATATTGTTGCTTGTTCCTTTTTGTGTCTACCTGTCATTTCTTTTACTTTTTTATGATTAAAATGTGTCATGACATGTGTCGTGTCGTAACGTTAAAGGTGTCGTACTTTTCCTGAGTTGTTTGATTTCTACACATTTTGTTGACATCCATTTTTCTTTCGCCTTCTTGCACTTTTTTCGCATGATTTTTTTAATTCGCTTGTATTCTATTGGGCTTGTTTTATGTTTTCGTCTTACGTCCATGAAGTCTATGATCTCTTGCGTTATCCATTCTTGTTTTTTGTTGTGTTTTATGAACCCGATGTCTTCTTCTTGCATCTTTGTTAATTTTGTTTTTAGAGCAGTCCATGACACTTCAATGTCTGTCTGTACCAAGTTTTCGATCGTTTTTATTTCTTCCTCAAGCTTGATACTTATTTCATTTTTTTTTCTTGTTCAGGGTTTTTCAGTTGTGAGATGTCTATTTTTCTTGTCACTGTTTTCTTTTTGACTTTTAATATAAAATATTTTTAATATAATATCCATTATAACTGGATTATGATCGCTATGTATATCAGCTCCAGGGTATATTTTCGTAGATTTTATATACTTCTTAAAGGTGTTATTGAGCAAAATGAAGACAATTTGATTTCTAACAATTCCGTCTTTTATGTCTGCAGGTGACTTCCATGTGTATAGCCTTCGTGGATGTCGTTTGAAGAAGGTACTGGCTATTAACAGATTGTTTTTTACGCAGAATTGTACAAGTCTATCTTTTCTATTATTCCTGGTACCTAGGCCGTATATACCTATGCGGTCTCCTTCAGCACCACGACCAATTTTAGCGTTAAAGTCACCCATAATCATCGTTATCTCACCTCTCTTTGCCAGTCGCATTATTTTATCTATGTTGGTATAAAATTTTTCGATTTCTTCGTCACTTGTAGCATAGACCTGAATAATATTTAGTTTTCTGGGAGTTGTTTGTAATTTCAACATTGCTACTCTCATGTAGAGGGATGAAGTCTGTGACTGAATAAGCAGTGTTGTTCGACACTAGTATAGCAGTTTCATACTGATGTTCATAATAATAAATGCATCCATGTTTGGTTTTTTGTATTCCTGGACCAGACCATCATACTTCACTTATCTCCAAGATGTCTATTTTCAGTCTTTCGTTAGTGTTTGCCAGTCTCCCGAATATAAATAAGTTGCGTACGTTCCAGGTGGCCATGCATACTATTTGGTCGTATTCGTGTATTCTCTGTTCACTTTCTTGGTACTGACGAGGGGTTTTGCACCCTCCCATTAGGGGACTGATGGCCATTCCTTTTCTCGTCTGCCATTTAGATTTGTGGAAAATATAATGGGGTGGTTTTCCTGTTGCCTTCCCAATCGCAGTACCACAATCATTTAAACGGCTCCAGTCATGCTTGTGGTAATCTAGTTTTAAGCCGTTCCAGGATCATTTCTTGTTCCAGGAGATAGGAAGTAGGAAACTATAATTTAGAAGGATAAAGGAATGGGACATGATTTTTCTCAGTAAGGAATTAAGAGCACAGCATAGTTTGCATGTGGAGGGACGCTTTCCTGAAGTAGACCTATTTTCCACCAGGATCGTAGAAAAGTATCTACCACTACCCGAAAATGTATCGGAATATATACTATGGAAATATATTAGTAAAAGTAAACAACTGGATGTGTATACTTCGGTCGGTACAATCTGCGACAGAGTTTTTTTTAAAGAACAGTGACAGTGACGTGAAATGGAATTTAAAGCAAAATTAAAAATCAAAAAGTTTTGTACGGTCAAAGCCGAGGAGGCAAAAAAGTATAGAACGTGCAGATGGAGTATAAACTTCCAAATTTAAAATTTTCAAATGCCAATATTAGCGAATATTGCGCATTTTATGCAACAAGAAGCAAGGGACAACGTATTTCTAGAATTAAAACATCAAAATCACCTGCTATTAAAAAAAAATTAGTACATTAGCTAAAAATTCATTCCACCTTTGCCGTGTTCATTTCTTTCCTGGGTCAATATACAATGAAACTAAACGAATTGTTTTTAATTACGTAACAGGTAAAGAGCAATACATTTATAAAAAAAATACTTTAGTACTTATTATTATTGATATAGTAAATGTTAGTAAAAAATATGTCTAAAGATTTTATTGCTTATAATCTAAAATGTGTAATATTATATTTTATTACAGTGTATCTTATTTAAAGTAACATTTTTTTGAATAAATTTATATACTCACATACTAAACGGTTCATAATAAGTTTTTAATTGTGGCTACAGTTAATACAGTTGCCGGTAAATTGAAAATAAACATACGCAAAACAAAGCTGCAAATTTAATTAGTCTCCAAAGATAAAAAGAGATAATTAAGGCTGTTTCTACCATAAATTCAATTGTTGCTTTTATATCGTGACGTATCAGACTTGTTATGAGTATTGTAATGGTTTTTTTGTTGCCTTTTTCAATGCTCGCATTCCTCTTTCATCCTTTCACGTCCAGTCGTTCTTTTGGGCCGCTTTTATCGTGGACACATTAATAGGCGTCTCACACAGCTCTCTGGGGTAGGTACTTTTTAATGTCCTCTTTCAATAGCGGGCTTTTCGAACAACAATTAGTATTTTGTTTTTGTCCAGAGCTTAGGACGTTTTTCTGAATACTAAAGGACGAGGAATGCTACGAAATTACTTTTAAACTGACATTGATATGTGTACTAAAGGATAATAAAGATTAATGAATAAAAATACTTTAGATTTTTTAATTTGATTTTCGAAAGATACGTGGAGTAACTGAAATTCTCTAAGTATTGGATAAGTGTGATTGATCAAACACATACCGCAACGTCTTACTACTAGGAAAAGATCTTGTCGCATAAACACTTCAAGGTAAGCACGTCAAGTGTTCGTAACATGTATATATTTTATGAAATATGATATATTCATATCATTCATATAAATATATTCAAATTATAACTAATATTTCAAATCCAAAAATCATAGTGTATGCTATTACACATTAATAAATAAATGTATAAATAAATGTATATATATATATATATATATAGAAGAATATAGATAAAGAAGGAGAATATAGTTATAGAAGAAGTATCAGGTTTAGAGAAAATTGAAGGGAAGAAGTATTATTTTGGTTAGTTTTTTTTTGGTGAAATCCGTAATTGAGCCATTTTGTGATATATTTTCCTAAAATCTGTACACCAACCAAAAATTAAAATGTTTTATTATATCATACTTTTCCACCTTTTCATTGATAATTTATTATTTTTCCTATTCATTTATTCCATGTTTTTCATTCCGAAATTTAGATAATTGTTTCAATCTATCCAAGAAGTAGGACCCTAAAGCTAGTTGGGACTAATGAGCAGAATCCAATTTAACCTACGTAAGAGTTTTTTCACCCATTTTCACTAATTTATTACCACCCTAATAATTTTTCACCACCAAACCAACCTTAAGGGGAGCGATTCTGATGGCATAAGGTTCAAGCTACCAGAATTCGGGAAAAAAACTTTTTGATTATGGTATATTTTTTCACCCAATTTTTCACTAATTTATTACGTAATGATTACGTCCTGATCAAGGACTTAATTCTAAATTAGATTTATGAAAAGAATTTTATTGTGTTTTCAATTTCATTTTTAATTCCATCTACGTATAAGTGTGGTATACTTAATTTTTTATTTTAGGTTTATTTGTTACAGAATTTAGTTTATTTATAAAGAGTTTTAGTAGTTTAATTTATATATATATATATATATATATATATATATATATATATATATATATATATATATATATGTATATATATATTATATAAATATATATATATATATATATATATATATATATAACCAAAAGGATGATAACGGGTACGATACTATGTAGTGAAAAGGAGATAATACTGGGAAGTACCCTTTTATAACTGAGGAAGCAAAATAAAACTAGGGTGCTTCGTTCGATGTGCTTTTAATTAAAGGTCTAAGCTTTCGTCAATGATTATTGACATCATCAGAGTAAACTACAAACAAACGAGAGAACAAACAATGAACAAGTAGAACCTAAGTATACAAATTTATAAAACACTTACCCTAATTCTAGCAAGTAACTCAGTGACTTGGGTTGAACACAAAGAAAGTATTGTCTATGTATATATTAAACATAGTTGCAGAAATGGTATCCATAGTTTACAATGTGTTTTTTATTTAATTATAAACGATATATTTACTATAAATCTAACCACAAACAATTTAAAAATTTTACTAGTTTAAAAACAATCTAAAAGTAATTAACAATTATTATCGGCGGTGTCACTAAACTTGTTTGAACTAGCGGGATAATTTAAAATGTAAACATGACATATATAATCTAAAATGTTAACAACGAATACTGAAATAAATATAAAATATAAAAAATAAAATAATTAAAATTGTCATTAAACGGGTTGATTGAAAATATAATAAAATAATACAGATGAGGAATGTTTTATAATAATGATGGAGATATAGTATTTTTTTATATTATATATTTTTAAATTAAAATAGTTAAAAATCTAACCTATATCACTCATATATCTAGGCGACAATTTTTTTATTCCTGAAATATTTTGTTTAAGCAGGAAGGTGTAGATTGAACTTAAATTATCCACATCCTTCTTGTGATTGATGGCATTTTTCGCATTATAAATGTAACACATCTCAAGTATTTTACGCTGAAAATCTCTATTAGATACATCTAAGATGAATGTGTCATTATAGAGGGCTCTGTGGTCTTTGCTATTGACGTGAATACTAAGACTTGTAGATTGTGGTTTGAGTCTGCAATCACTTTTATGAAGGGCCAATCTTTTACTTAACCTTTGGCCAGTCTGACCAATATAAACTAAGCCACATTCACATGGGATGCCATATATTACGTTGGAACGTTGTAAGGTGGGAGTAGGATCTTTTAATCGGGTGTAAAACAAGTTAAGTGTTTTTTGGTTGTAGGTAGATATTTTTATATTAAATTCACTAAATAAACTAATGAGTGATCTAGATAGATTTTGTATAAAAGGTAGTTTACCATATCTCGTATGAGTATCAACTAGAGAAACATTCTGATTTGTATCCTTGTTTACAATAGGATTAGAGAATAACAATTTGTTAAGCATTTGTTAACAAAAACATTAAAATTTATTTGATATATTGTTATCTAATCAATATCCAAAAAAACTGCTTAACAAATTGTTATTCTCTAATCCTATTGTAAACAAGGATACAAATCAGAATGTTTCTCTAGTTGATACTCATACGAGATATGGTAAACTACCTTTTATACAAAATCTATCTAGATCACTCATTAGTTTATTTAGTGAATTTAATATAAAAATATCTACTACAACCAAAAAACACTTAACTTGTTTTACACCGATTAAAAGATCCTACTCCCACCTTACAACGTTGCAACGTAATATATGGCATCCCATGTGAATGTGGCTTAGTTTATATTGGTCAGACTGGCCAAAGGTTAAGTAAAAGATTGGCCCTTCATAAAAGTGATTGCAGACTCAAACCACAATCTACAAGTCTTAGTATTCACGTCAATAGCAAAGACCACAGAGCCCTCTATAATGACACATTCATCTTAGATGTATCTAATAGAGATTTTCAGCGTAAAATACTTGAGATGTGTTACATTTATAATGCGAAAAATGCCATCAATCACAAGAAGGATGTGGATAATTTAAGTTCAATCTACACCTTCCTGCTTAAACAAAATATTTCAGGAATAAAAAAATTGTCGCCTAGATATATGAGTGATATAGGTTAGATTTTTAACTATTTTAATTTAAAAATATATAATATAAAAAAATACTATATCTCCATCATTATTATAAAACATTCCTCATCTGTATTATTTTATTATATTTTCAATCAACCCGTTTAATGACAATTTTAATTATTTTATTTTTTATATTTTATATTTATTTCAGTATTCGTTGTTAACATTTTAGATTATATATGTCATGTTTACATTTTAAATTATCCCGCTAGTTCAAACAAGTTTAGTGACACCGCCGATAATATTGTTAATTACTTTTAGATTGTTTTTAAACTAGTAAAATTTTTAAATTGTTTGTGGTTAGATTTATAGTAAATATATCGTTTATAATTAAATAAAAAACACATTGTAAACTATGGATACCATTTCTGCAACTATGTTTAATATATACATGGACAATACTTTCTTTGTGTTCAACCCAAGTCACTGAGTTACTTGCTAGAATTAGGGTAAGTGTTTTATAAATTTGTATACTTAGGTTCTACTTGTTCATTGTTTGTTCTCTCGTTTGTTTGTAGTTTACTCTGATGATGTCAATAATCATTGACGAAAGCTTAGACCTTTAATTAAAAGCACATCGAACGAAGCACCCTAGTTTTATTTTGCTTCCTCAGTTATAAAAGGGTACTTCCCAGTATTATCTCCTTTTCACTATATATATATATATATATATATTCAGAGATCTGTTGTCCCTAGTTCTTCTTACATGTCGATACCACTTGTTTGTTTTATATATGTTAGCATATCTGTTTCTATTGATGATCTTTCCTTTATTTCGTCATTACTTCTCCTATCCATTCTTATTACTCTGCAGCATCTTCGCAGGCATTCCATCTCTGTTACTACCATTTTACTGCTGTTTTTCTTATTTTTAATCCAATTTTCATCTATATGTGTCATAACACTTCGCACTGATGTTTTATAAATCTGTGTTTTTGTCTTCATATTTAGGTGTCTATCCCACCATACTGAGTTAAGTTGTCGGATTGCTGTTCTTGTTTGTCCTAATCTTTGTGTAACTTCTTCCTCTGTTGTTGCCTTTTTCGTGATTATAAACCTCAAGTATTTGATTTTATCCTTTCCTTTGATTGTTACGTTGTCATCAATCTGTAGATCTTCTATGTCTTCTTCAATTGTAGATGGGTACTCTGTTTTCGCGAGGTTGCATCTAGGCCAGCCTTGGTATATTCTTCTTGTAGTTCCTTCATCATGTAGCTGAGGTCGTCTTGGTCTTGTGCAATCATTACTTGATCGTCTGCAAAGCTTAACGTATATAGGTATTCGTTCCGTACTGGTACTCCCATGCCTTCGCATTTTCTTTTCCATATAGTCAAGGCTTTCTCTAAGTATATTTTGAATAGAGTTGGAGATGTGGAACAACCCTGCAGGAGCCCTTTTGTTGTGATGAAGTCTCCTATGACTCTTGTTTCCACTTTAATGGAGAGTTTATTTTCTTTATACAGAGCTTCTATAGCTTCTATCAGTTCCGTCTGTATTTCTAATTTGTACACTGCCTCCCATAGTTCTGACCTTGGTACAGAGTCATATTTTTCAAATTTATTTTTTGCTTTTTTTTCCAACAGTTGTTCGAGTGTGTATATGTTTTCTATATAAATGTGTCATTTATTTTTAAAGAGTTTAAAGTAGTTTATTTATAAAGAGTATAGGTAGCGGCTAGCAATTCTTATAAACCTGCAGGTAGCGGGTAGCTATTCAATTACCGTAATCTCAGTAAAGGACAGACCTAACTCTAAAGAAACCTGCTTTTAAGCCAGCTTCTGTTTCGCTCCTAAGCTCTCCTAGAAAAAAACATATCGCAATCTTGTACTATATCTCATGCCCATCTACCACACCTCGACCGTAAGGTCCGTAATTATACCTAATTTTCAAAAGCGGAGCTATATCAACAGAATAATTGTCATACTGCGATCCAGTAGCGCATTTCTATTATTATTTCTAAGAAAATTATGCGCGATATTTATCAAATTGCCTCCGATATTATTGTGCAATCCGAATGGCAACCGGCGGTATTTTGAATCTGGTTGTTTTCAGCAGTATGTGAGAGAAACGACTCAAACTTTACTAGGGATGAGAAGAGATAACAAAAGAAAAGGTGAAAGATGGCAGGGAGAATAGTACAACATAGAGGATATGCCACAGAGAACAAAGATGCCAGTCTCGAACCTAAGAAATTATTTTGTCCGTGCTCACGGAACACAGGTGTTGTAGGGTCTACCTCTCTAGGCTTAAAAAGGCTGATACGGATTAATTCCTGTACTATAGACAACTCGGATACTATGACACATACGATGTTGCAGTGCAACAGATGGATAGTAGAAGTAGCAGATTGAAAAGAGGGACCGGTGTGAATTTTTAAACAGTGAAAGAAATCATTAAGAGAATAAATAAAAATACAGCTGGTGGGACTAGTGTATACTATAGCCGTACAGTGATCAAAAAGAAAGAAGGGGAACAAAGACAGCTCGACCAAAGGCAATGGCAAAAGAAACAGATGTTGCAAGTTAAAGTTATAGAGAATAAGTTTTGATACGAGGCGAAGTGAGTCAGGCTGTGGGGAAGGAGCAAATGCACGGCTGAGAGTGATGTCGTTCTAGAAGCAATGAAAATCTTTTACACACTATCTGGAATGGGGTTCTTTTAAAAAAGGCTTTTCCGCTTCTAGAGCACTGGATGACAGACAAGGGTCTGTTCTAGCAGGTAGGCGTTCGGAGTAGAGTAGGAGATGAGAGAGATTTAAAGTCTGTTGTTTTAAAGTAAAGTAAAAAATTATTGCTGGGACTACAAATAATAAATCCTGTACGAAGGTTAGTTCCGACAGCGCCTGGACTGATATGCTTTTTAAAAATTTAAGATTGTTCCTCTATAAAGACGAAAACAAAAACGTGTTTATTGACCAGAAAATTTTTGAGAAAATACTTTATTGCTAATTGGGTTGAACAATCATTTGGGTGTTCCCACCATAACTATACAATAAATTCATATTCATAATCATAAGCTAAAATTGCTTAGCTTGAGATATAAAAAGACTTAAATAGTTAATGTCTGCAATTATACGCAGAAAATTGTTTGCTTAAATTACTATATTTATCATATTATTTGGTTATTTATTTGCACGTTTTATTATTTCAATTTGTGTATTTTATTATTTTCACAAGTTTTATAACAAACTAGACAGTTCAACTCATCCAAGTACTACTGGTATTTAAAATAAAACAAAATAAAATGGTAAAACCAAATTACATGACATATTCGTCGAGGATTTCAACAAAGTTGCAAACTTGTTCAATGAATATTTAAGCAATGCCTCATTTAGTATTCCCTCTCGAATTTCACCTTGAAAGAGATAGAAACTCAATTATATCCCGACCAAAACTACGCTGTTTTGTTGATATTAATTTACTTTGTTTTGTAATGATGTTTTCGTGTGCTTAATGATCGAAATAATCCAAAAATAAGAATAAATTATACACTTTTGTATTGACTGTTTAGCCCGTTAAATTTAAGTGAGTTATAATTTTAACTCGTTATGTTCTCAGCAAGGTAATTTAAAAAAGAATATTGCTGCAGGTTTTTTTACAAGGTAAGTCAGCAGTGAAGAATGTCAAATGGAATATCTTACTTTTGACAAGGACTTAAATAAAACAGTAAATACATTATATTCGGGGTTTATACATATATAATTGTGAAAAGTCTGTGAAAAAAGACAGGCAAGCGAAAATTGGCAGCAAAGAACCTATTGTAATCGCTGATTGTAAAATTTGTGACAAAGTTCAACGACAAAATGGAGAGAAGAAAGAATACTATAACACAGGACTTACATAGGATATTTACCACGGATTTCTATGACACAGATACGAAAGCTTAACGATTAGATCGGTGCAGAAATTTGTAACCTTGAAACTGACGGACAATATTTTTTACACCAGCACTATGTTTAACATGCAAAATAGTTCATTTGGTTCATAATGTACGTTTACACCTGATTTGTTTCACAATGATGTCATTACTATTTACACTAAAAATTAAGACGCGTTTCAAATGGTGACTGTATCAAACGAAAAAGTATAAAAA
Organism: Diabrotica balteata; assembly: GCA_918026665.1. NCBI lineage: Eukaryota > Metazoa > Arthropoda > Insecta > Coleoptera > Chrysomelidae > Diabrotica > Diabrotica balteata. Next base: position 68,744,519 of record OU898277.1, read on the forward strand.
TAGTACCTTTAGTTTAAATGGGAAATCAAATATATTAAATATTTTGGGGAATTCCAGAGAATAACAGGAGTTAAGGTATGTAGCGAAAGAGGAGAGGGGAAAAGGAAGAGACGCAAAGGTCGGATATCAAAAACTATGCGTAAATAACAAATGGTGGAAGTAAAACCTCGCTATCTATATATATATATATATATATATATATATATATATATATATAATATATATATATATAGTATATATATATATATATAATATTATATATATATGTATATATATATATATATATATATATATATATATATGTATTATATATATATGTATTATATATATATATATATATATATATATATATATATATCGGTTTAAAATCGTCCTCCGACGTCTTCCGATGCCCAATTCTCCATGCATCTCTATCTTCCCAAAGATCTTCGTCTAAACCTCTCTCTCGGATCTCTCTGTCTATTCCTTCTCTCCAGCTCTTCTGGGTCGGCCCTCTTTTTCTCTTTCCATGTGGTGACCAATCTATAATCTGTTTGGGCAGACGATGTTCTGACATTCTCTGCACATGTCCATACCACTTTAGTTGTTGTACTCTTATATCTTCGACAATCGTATGAGTGACTCCAATAACCTCTCGTTACCTCGCTATCTAAAAGCTAGAAAAAACGACAAAAAAACCAATAACGAAAAAATACAACGACAAAGAAAATCCAATGACAACGAAGGCATGAAATAGGATTTTGATTGGACAATGGCATGTTGAGGGAACAGGACAGAAAAACAACATTCATAAATTTACATGTTCTAACAAAAGATGAAGATAAGGATATTAAGTTTTTATAAACTATTTTTATGAACAACTCGAAAAAATGTTGCACGAAATATCATCGTATGATATAAAAATAATTGTAGGAGATTTTAACGCAAAAAATGGTAGGGAGGATCATCATCATCATCATCATCCAGCCTCTATTTATCACGTCCACTGCTGGACATAGGCCTCCCTTAAACCTCCTCCATTCCTCACGATTTTGTGCTCTTTGTTGCCAATTTTTAGTGATACGCCTGATGTCGTCGGCCCAACGTGTAGGTGGTCTTCCTCTACTGCGTTTGTCTGCTCTTGGTCTCCAATATGTAATTTTGCTCGTCCATCGTGAATCGTGCATTCTCGCTACATGGCCTGCCCAGTTCCATTTTAGTTCCGCTATGCGTTCCACAACATCAGTAATGCTCGTCCTTTTGCTCAGTAGGGAGGATGCTTACATACAAATAACCGCCGAAAAGAAATAAACACAGACAGCAATTTAAACGGCAGAAGATCGATTAAATTTGCGTTTGAAAATAATATGCGTATTGTGAAAACATGTTTTGATTATAAGGAGATTCAGAATGGTATTTCGATATCACCAGATATTCAAACAATTAATCAGATAGACCCTGTACTAATCGAACCAAAACATATGAAGGCCGTAGAAGTTATATAGGGGTGGATGCAAACTCAGACCACTTCCTGGTAGAAGTAAAAATAAAACAAATAATAACCCACATATACTAGGAGGAATAGCCAGCAGATGAAACGATATCGTGGTATACTATTACAGTACGGAGAAATTAGGAAAAATTCTAAGAACAAGTAAAGGAGAAACTAACAGGACAGGAAGTAGCACAAGATATAGACAGTGGGTGGGAACGACTTAGAGGAAACGATTAAACAAGTAGCTGAGTTAGCACTACTAAAACCCTCCCAAAAAAACTAAAAGATTTGTATAATAATGGCTAAGAAGAGAAGCAGATCCAGAATCAATATTATAAAGAAGAATAATTTGAACAATAAAGAACTTTATACTAAAAAGTGAATGGATGCAAAGAAAATATACGTAGAACAAAGAAAAGGTTGCACCTACAACAAAAATTTAATAATATTGAAGAAGGTTTCGTAAAGATGAGGACGAACATTAAGTAAGAAGAAAAGACGAAAACTAAACAGGTGTGCCAGTTTATTTTTAAACTGCATCAAACACCAATGAAGAACAGTATCTTTAAATACAGTAGCCACTAGAAGAAACAGTAAACCGGAGAAACAATGATAAAATACCAACAAAAGAAGAAATAATAGACATATTAAAGAGTTTAAAAAATAATAAAGCCCATGGTGAAAATGGCATCTTAGCAGAGTTCCAAAAGGAAGGTGACTAAAGCCTACAGAAAGAAATCACAGAGTTGATACGTAAAGTATGGACCAAAGAGAAAATACCAAAATAGTGGAGAGAAAATTAAGCATAGAATTAATGCCAACATTGAAGAAAACCTGGGTGAATATCAAGTCGGTTTTAGAGTGAAGAGATCAGTAAGCCACCAAAATTTTTACTATTAAACAGATCCTGGCTAATTTATATGAATCTAATATGTTACTAAACTATTGTTAATTGATTTTTCGATAAGCATATGATACAATTAACAGACATACATTAATCAGCACATTAAAATACTTTTAATTTTGTATAAAATAATAAGATTAACTAAATCCTTCTGAATTAAAATCAAAAGTAAAGTTATGATGAAGGGCCATATCTCTGACAGCTTTGATATACTAGAGACCTGCCACAAGTTGACCCCCTATCCACTGTATTTTTTAAAATAGTGCTGGAAATATTTCTAAGGGAAAGCCGTTGTACACACAATAAAGACTCAATCTACCACCACAGACATTAATGGGTGGCAGTTTGCGGTATGACCAAGAAGACCAATAAAAATAAGAGAAATTTTTAAAACACATCAGAGAACAGCCAGTGAGTATGATCTGGAATTAAATGTAGAGAAAACAAAGCATATAGAGATGAAAGGAAATAATTTAGTAGTAATAACGATTTAGTACAGCTTAGGAAAATGTCTGCCCCAGACAAGAAATAACTTTGAGATAGTTCGATTATTTGAGAGTACAATTAACAAATAGAAATGAAGAGACTTAAGAAATCGAAAAAGAATGACTTCAGCTAGTAAAAAATGGCTCGAGTTTTAATTAAACTGGTAAGATCAAAAAAAATATCCAGAAGAGCAAAAAGAAGGAATATATACAACGGTTATCCAACCAACGGTGCTTTATGCTAGCGAGACACCTAGATCTTAAGCAAAATCATAGAACTGAAGCTAGATAGATGGAAGCAAAAGGGACTAAGACAAGGATAATGTCTGTCACTCACCTTATATAAAATCTATTTGGACAGATCCTTAGTGATATGAGTAACAAAATGTAAAAACAAGGAAATAACGGAGGAAGAATAAAAGCTATATACACTTTTCTTTGCGGATGACCAGGTAGTAATTGCTGAAGACAGCTACGATCTTAGCTATATGGTAAAAAAAACTGCAATAAGATTATAAGGTGGCAGGTCTAAACATGAATATGACAAAATGTAAATATCTCTCAGTGAAAACAGATGAAATATGTGACCTATTTTTAGAATACGACAAGATCAAAGGCATGCAATTCTCCAAATATTTGGGGGTCATTTTTAACAAGAAGGGAAATACCGCAAAAAAATCAGGGAAAGTATAAGCAAGGGCAGAGCAGCGACCCGCACCTTAAACTCTCTTCTACGGCAAAAAACAATTCGACGAGAAACCAAAAAACACATTTACGGTAGTATAGTCCAAAGTATAACACTTTACGGTTCGGAAGTTTGAGACGTTACCACAGCTAATAGAAACAAACTTAAGACGACAGAAATTGATTATCTGAGATGAAGCTGCGGTAGATTAAAACTAGAGAGAGTTACAAAACGAATAAATAAGAAACGAAATAAAAATAAAGCGGAAACATAAATGTTGACATAGAAAGAAAACAATTAATCTGGTTCGGACATGTTAGAAGAATGTTAGAGAACAGATCACCTAGAAGAGTACTAGAATGGGTCCTCCTGAAAGAAGAAAGGGAAAAAGACCACGGAGAAGTTGGCGCAACGATATTGATGAAGCAGTGGCGGCAAGAGACTTGGTAGATTCAACTGCATATGACAGAAAAAAATTTGAAATTTTAGATTTTTTTGTTTTGTTGTTTGTATTTGAAAAAAATACCCTTTTATGTTGTAATGTTTCTATTCAAAATTTTAAATGTATTTTTTAATATTTTTAACATGTTTGTAACAGTGTTCTTCACCACTAGGACCAACTGAACATTTTCAATGTGCTGATGAAGGTGACAGTATATCACCGAAAATTTCACATTTATAATAAAGTTCTACACACAAACTGGCTTACACCATCTCTAGCTGATTCTTAATTTGACGCTTTCCCGATAGTTACCTACAAAAGAATAGCATTCTTAGCGTCGTTATATACACTACATATATACACAGCAAATTAGGTGAACTGCTATCAGAGAGGTCTCTCGACTTCTTGTTATTTCATATAGATGTCGCTGCTAGAGTACCCTGGCTATTATTCTGTTTACTATAAATAAATACTTGAATGCATTTCGTTTCAGTTGAACGTCCACAAGTGCTGAGGATGGGTTGAATAACCCGAAACACGTGTCGGGCAATGGTAGAGTTCCGATTAAAATGAAATGCAATCTTTACTTTCATATTATTATATCCAGTATATTTCGCCTATTTTCATAGACATCATCAGGGAAAGCTACAATGATGGTCAATAGGTATATCTTACATCTTACATGATGAATTAGTTTTTTTAATTAACTTATATGTATATGTATGTATGTATGTATTATGTGTATATATATATATATATATATATATATATATATATATATATATATATATATATATATATATATATATAAGGATCACTCAGACGAGTGGTGGGTTCTTATATCGGTCTCTAGGTGGAGAAATAAAAGACAAAGTTGATAGGCTACTTTATCTATTTTGAAGACGTTTCGCTTTCGAGTTTTGAAAGCATCATCAGTTCATCTAAAAAGTACAATATGAGAACCACACAATCATGGAAACGATGTTAATTGTTACCTTAAAAAGACATGTAGCAGTCAATGTTATTAACAATAATGTGAATGAAACTTAAGTAAATGGACATAATACGCTGATCTTGTATAAACAATTAAGTAACTAACAACATATATGAACTTATAAAAATTAGCACAGCAAATGACCATGTGGTTTAAAGTAAATTAAACGTTATTTAATGTTAATTAGTGAGCAAGAACTAAGAAAATCATAGACAACTTCCAACTATTTTATGATTATTACGCTTTGATTTTAACTTTAGGTAGAATATAAGTGATATTAATAAAAATTATAAAAGTAGTGTAAATGAAGTTACCGATCAAAGCCCTACAAGTGTCGCCGGAAAAATGGCGTTAGATGAACCGGAACGAACTAAACCGCGAAAAGACAGCCAACCTTGAGGTCAAAATACTTTTGACAGATCAGCAAGGTGGAGGTACCAACCCAAATAATTGGGCGGTCAATTTAAAAGTTTAAATGAGTTTGGATGACTACCCGGTTGTAAAAGACAATCCAGTGAAAGAAATTGGTATTGTAATAGCAACTCCTCTCACTGATCAGCCTAGATTTACAAACAGGAGATTTTCATTCAACCTCATATGTACGTAATAACGTTAATCATTATGGCTAGATAATCAGCCACAGGTGGTTAACGACACATTAATTTCCAACAGCCCAAGGTTCATGTACTTGGAACTGTAATTTGCAAAGGATTCTATGAATCAATTACATTATTTGTATTATTTTATTTAAGTATGAATTGTTCACACTAATCTAAGTAATCAGTGTATGAAAATGCAATGTAAGTTGCATAAGTAATAATAAGTTAAGTAAAGAATATTTAATTATTTTATTTAATTATTTTATGTATTTTATTTCTATTTTATGTATATAAATTATTTCATGAAAAATGGAAAAAAGGTTCAGGTAGTACACCTAATATGACATTTAATATAGTGAAAAGATCAAGAAGCCTAATTCTGCAAAATTAAAGCATGATATATTTGGCTCAAGTTACTTATGTCAGTTCTCTTATTCAAAGCATTAGGGTGTTTTAGTATTGAACACATTTCCAAAAACTGTCTTTTAGCTAGATTGCGTTCAGTGGCAAGGATCTTAACTTCATTGAAATCCACTTCATGTTTGGTATTTATCGCGTGTTGTGCCAGGGCACAAGTGTGTTTTGATAAATTAATGTCACTACGATGTGAAGTGAGACGACCTTTTAATGATCTACCAGTTTGACCAATGTAACATAAATCGCAATTAGCGCATGGAATTTTATAAATTGTGTTAACTTGTTCCAAATTGGACAAGGGTGTTTTAGTTTTAGAGAACAAATTTCTAACAGTTTTAGCATTCTTAACAGCAATTTTAACCGGTATGTTATTCTGTTTATACAATTTAATAAGCTTCTCAGTAACTTGAGGGAAATAAGGTAAAGAAGAATAATGGGTGGTAGTATTCTCAAGATCAGTATTAGGCAGAACAATGCTATTTATTGAATTATTTGAGATGTTTCTAAGTTGGTCACCATCGGGTAATGTCATAAATTGAGGATCCATAGCTGTGTGAATAAAGGTATTTATTAATGATAGAGGAAGGATATGAATTCTCTATTAGAATATTTCTCAATAACTTAAAGGATTCCCTTCGATTAATTGGATGTGTCAATTTATTTAATCTGTAGCTCAAAGCTTTTATAAGGTTTAATTTATATTTCATGGGATGACAGGAATGGTAATTAAGGAACCTATTAGAGGCCATTGGTTTTCTATACCAACTTGTGGTTAGGGTGTTGTCTCCCATCACCCACCACTCGTCTGAGTGATCCTTATATATATTGGATTGACGGTCGTACTCCTTTTTCCGATATATATATATATATATATATATATATAAATATATATATATATATATATATATATATTATATATATATATATATATATATATGATTTCAAAACAACTGAAATCACATATAGTTCCCGCGGAAATTTCAAATCCAATATATATATACATAATTTTGGAATTCCAGTTGTATATATATATCCGGTTTTTTAGGCGTTACGCCCGTCCGGTAGGGATCTATGGAGGAGTATCACCAAGCCGCAAGCCCTTATCTCTTGCCGTACTGCTCCACCATAGGCCGATCAGATCCCAGCATATCCTAGTCTAAGCCGCAGATTCATCTAGAATTTTAAACTGCTGCGTTAGACTTTTTGTTTTTCAGTACACCGAGCTGGGGCTCGAACCCACATCCACTGAACCATTCGACAGTGAAGCGAATGAGAGGCAGCCGCACAGCCCGCTGAGCTATCTGACCGACATTATAGTTGTAACATTAAGAAATAAAACAAGAGAAAGTAGTTAAAATAATAATTTGAAAATTTCAGGTACCTACGTCCTTAAAACAAGGGAATGTAGTAAATTTATAATCAAGTTAATCTTACAAATATCAGTAAACAAGATGAATAACTCAAAAAACATGAAGTTTTGACCTGTGGTACCTTTTACAAATTTTGTCTATAACATTACGCAGCAACTAATTTAAAAATGCAGTGATAAACAAGATATTCCGCTTAAAATAATAAAGTTGCTGTTTACTTCCGGTATAACCGGAACTAGCATGTCTGTCAAAATATTTTCTTTATCATGGCAAGTTCATGTTCATCATAGCAAGTAATCCCCATTAACCAATTTTCATAAATGTCCTTTCCGATAGTGTAAGCTCATCGTGAAAGACCCTTTATACATATACAGATATATGTAAAACATCCCAATAAAACTTGCTACTGGCATCATTAAAAAGAAGTGGAATGACACAAAAGGAAAAAAAAGGAAAATGGGTGCAAGTATTTTTAGTGTCATTGCTCAACTGAATGTGGAAGATTAAGAAGAATCTGTTATGAGTTGAAGAAGAATCTGGAATGAGTTATTTTGATTTTAATGTATGATTCTTCTACCGCTATATCGATGACGGTATCTGTGCTATCCCAACAAATAAAATAGTCGAAATTTTAGAAAATGTTCAACATTTAGCATCCAAAACTAAAGTTGAAAACAAAATAATACAATAAATTTTCTGGATATCACCTTACATCGCATTAATAACACAGTCAAAAAACCATGTAGTTTACAACAGAAACATGGTCTTGACGATATCTCAACTATAAATCTCATCATCCATTTTCCCATAAAAAGTCTGTAAGTATAACTCTTGCTGATAAATCTATAAAACTAATACACCCAAAATACAGACCAACTGCCATAAAAAAAAGCAAAAAATGCCTTTCTCAATAATGCATATCCCTAAGATCTAATCGAAATTATTTTCAAATCAATACTTAATAAATTTTACAACAACCATATATAAAAGGTTTATCCGAACAACTAACAAATCTTTTAGCCAAACACAACAGAACACTGGCTTACAAAGGAAACAATCTTTTAAATAAATGTTTCACTAACCTAAACATAAACTCCAAAACTCAAAAAATCACATGGTGTTTATGAGATACCATGAATTAACTGTGAAGGTGTCTATATCGGGCACACCGGTCAACTGCTTTAATCCAGAATTCGTTCTCACAAATATGACAAGAACAACATCACTGCGCTCACAAAACATGAAAGCGGGAAGAAGCATAAATTTGATTTTGAAAACATCAAAATTTTAAAAACAGAACAAAAGAAAAAAAATTATAGAAATAAAAAGAAATACGAATGTAATAAATGACAAAAAAGATAAACAGAAACTAAATTAACTATATTTCAATCTGATTTAAATAATAATAAATATAACACCATCAAAACTCCCATATAAAAAAACGCCCATATAAAAATTATATACTAATGACAGTAAACCATGAGACATCAGATCTCATCAAGTTTTACTTTTGTCAATTCATTAATGTCAGTGTCCCATTTTACGTTTTGGTAACTTTTTATTTATATATTTTACAATAAATTTTTGTTCCTAAGCTTGTTCATTTTAGAATCTTGACAAAGGCAAGGGTTTCCTGCTGAAACGTTGATTTCAATGGACAATAAAATATAGTTCCAAATTTAATATTACTTATTGAACCTAAACCCATGATTTATTAATTTTATAATATAATATAATATATAGATAGATACTAATTTAATAAGAAAAAATCACAGCGTTTGATACTTGCATTGTATTATATAAATATTTAATTATAATTAGCTGCTTAGGAACAAGCTTTTAACGATCTACAAAATCTCATAGTGAATATAAAGGCGCTTCCTTGTTTGAAGAAGTTATTTAATTACTAAAACTAGAGTATCTAATAAAAGGATTTTAATTGAGTCATAGAACGGAATGATGTAATTATTTCATTATAAATTTGCATTAGCTTAAATATTGTAAAATGTTTACTCAAGATCATGTACCATTCAGCTATAATAAATTTAATGAAAACCTTAACAGCACGAATACAAAAAATAAAAAATAGTCTTATTTAATGCTTTAATTTTAAATTTGAATAATATAACATAAAAGTTTAAATGGACTAGTTAACAAGCAAAACTGTAGGTACATTTTAGATAACAAATCTCATTAGAGGACGGGGGCCCATACTTCTGTAGTATTCTGAAAAAGTTCATGTTTGGCAGGAATTATTGGTAACGACATTTTGGGTCCATTTTTCTATTGAAGGAACTTTGATAGCTCAAAAATATTTAGATCTGCTACAAAATGACATTATCCCAGCTATTGTTGCGGTAGATCCACATAATCAAAATCCACAAGTGCCTAGTAATTTAATATGATTTCAACAACACGGTGCACCACCACATTATGTGCAGGAAGTAATTATTATTCAATAAATAAATATTATTTCTGGATTGGTAGGAGATTATTTATTGAGAGGCCAGCAAGATATCCTGATTCAACACCCCTTGATTTTTGGGGTTATCTTAAATCTAAAGTATACTTTAATAGGCCTAACAATGTAAAATATGTTAAAAAAATTCTCAATGAGATAAAACTAATTCGCCCCGAAACATTAACTGGCGGAATGTTCGAGGAATTTAGAAACAGTCTTGGTTATTGTCAGGAAGTCAAAGAAATGTACTTTCAACATTTAATTTAATTTTTAAATGTACTGTGTTAATTGTTCCAGCTAATACAAATTTAAAAATGGATTAGTAGTACATTGCTCTCAATAATAGTAAAAGTGATATTCTGTAATTCACAAAACAATTATTTTTGACAATAAGTATTGTACATTTTTATAATCGTCCTTGTCGAAAAAGTTGTGAAATCTAAAAATTAAGAGAAAAATATGTTTTTAAAATTCGCGAATGGTACGGAGCATTATCCACTACTATAATAGATGGTTCATGTACTGGAAAACTCTTTTTCTTTCAACTATTTCACAAACATCAATTTTGATAAAAATACAAAATCAGCTCTATCAATAAAATGCTGTTTTCCCCTCTGCATTCATTTTGTCTCTTTCCTTGGGTATCAATGTTTTTAATGGATTTTATACTCTCGTCCTGTCAAATTCGTTTTATATCGCTTTAAGCAAAAACCCATGTTTCGTGTTAATAAAAAAACGAAGAACATAATTTGTCATAATTTCTTAGAAATTATATTCTTTCCTTAACGTCACCAGCTCTTTCGCACAAAGTGTTTCTATTGTCTTCCTTTTTGTATTTACCCAATCTGTCTCAAAACTCTCCAGAGACTTGTTCTGTAAATTTCAAATACATTTCTTTTTTTTTTAATACCTGTAACACTAAATCTAAAAGTTATTACTATTTTATTGGGAATATGCCACAATTAAAGTTTAAAATAGGCTTATTGACGTTTCAATTTCTACTTCGTAAATCGTTTTAAAAATACAAACATTAATGTGTTCGTGTCTTGTCGAAATTTAAACTCATAATTTTATATCCGGTCTGCGTCAGTAAAGTCTGATTCTATTCTTTTTATTACAAGCTTTTCTAATTATTTGGAGATTCGATAAGATGAGACTTCAATGGGATCCATTTTTGGTTTTAAAAATAAAAGTATTCCTACAGTTTCTAGATTTCTAGTCCAATAATTATACCTTAAATATTGCGTTAAATATATATGGAAGGATAACTATATTCTTTTCTCAAGTTTCTCAAGTTCTTTTGGCGTTGTTACTCTTACTAATGGTTGGTTTGAATTTAAATAAATTATTAATTTATTGATCTTCTCAATTGTTATTGGTCTGAAGCTATTTTCTTGTTGCATTTTAAATTATTTACTATTTAACTGGAAATAAGCCACAATCAAAGAAAAAAATACGTTTATTGACGTGTCAATTTCCACTTCGGAAATCGTTCTCAAAATACAAACAGTAAATTAAACAAATTTTTTTACATAGTGAAAAATTCTTCTAATAATTTAATTTTATCTGACTCATTTATATTGACAATTCAGACATACATTATGCATTTTAAAGTAGACGACTTTAAAATGATATTGCCAATATTGTTGAGTTGCGCTCCTGGGACGACTTTACTTATAAGATAGTTCATTCGGTTACATGAAATCAACTTTAACTTGAGATTATCCGTCAGAAAAAAATCATAGCATGTAATTCGTCTTTAAAAAGACAAACACATGACATGATGGCAGTAAAATTCTCCTGTTAGTGATTCCATAGTAAATTATGAGGGAAAAACCAGGAAAAAAAACCTTATAATACTATCCTAACATGGTAAGTATTTGTTCGTGCATTTAGTTTACCTTCAATAAACACCAAAATTCTGATTTTATATATTTCGTTATTTAAAAAACATAAATGATGTATCCTCTATATGTTACTGACTTACTAATACTGGTATTTTCTTATTAATAACTTCCTCTTTCAATATTGGTAACCAGATCCTACTACATTCTGCCGAGGAATTTGCGACGCAATTGGCCTCATTTAGCATAATTAGAGCCGCTTCTTTGATTTTTCTTTTTTTACAATCCGTTTCTTTTAGGACTACATTTGAATTATTCCATTGAACCCTATGTTCATTATCCCCTGCGTGTTTACATATTTGAGATCTATCAAATTCTCTATTTTTAATATAAGATTTATGTTCACTTATTCTAACATTTAATGGCCTTGATGTTTCACCTAAATAAAACTGATCGCATTCACAAGGTATTTTATAAATGCAATTCTTTGTCCTTTCTTGTTCATTGTTACGTTTGGTTTTTGACAAAATAGATCTCAACGTGTTTGTTGTTTTGAATGTTGTTGAAATGTTGAATTTATTTCCTATCCTTTTAAGTTTTTCTGATAATCCTTTTATGTACGGTATTGTTATTTTCCTCGTATTATTCCTTGTGTATGCTGTAGGATCTCGTTCTGAGTTGTTCTGTTCTATTCGATCGATTGTTGAAAATTCCTTATTTATAAACGATAAAGGATAATCATTTATTAATAAAACAGATGTTAACAAATGTTTCTTCTCCAAGAACGAATTTTCGTTAGAACAAGTAATTTTGGCTCTATCGTATAAGGATTTAATTATTTCCTTTTTGACATTAATATTGTGATTTGATTTGAAATTTAAATATCTATTGGTGTGCGTTGGTTTTTACCATGGAAAAGGAATATAATAACACGCTACCTTTCCTAGATGTTTTAATCTCTAAGAACGATACTGGATATGAGACTCAAGTGTATAGAAAACCAACACACACCAACAGATATTTAAACTTATTTAATAATTAAATCCTTATACGATAGAGCCAAAATTACTTGTTCTAGTAAGGACAAAGAATTGCATTTATAAAATACCTTGTGAATGCGATCAGTTTTATTTAGATTAAACATCAAGGCCATTAAATGTTAGAATAAGTGAACATCAATCTTATATTAAAAATAGAGAATTTGACAGATCTCAAATATGTAAACACGCATGGCATAATGAACATAGGGTTCAATGGAATAATTCAAATGTAGTCCTAAAAGAAACGGATGGTAAAAAAAGAAAAATCAAAGAAGCGGCTCTAATTATGCTAAATGAGGCCAATTGTGTCTCAAATTGCTCGGCAGAATGTAGTAGGATCTGGTTACCAATATTGAAAGAGGAAGTTATTAATAAGAAAATACCAGTATTAGTAAGTCAGTGACATATAGAGGATACATCATTTATGTTTTTTAAATAACGAAATATAAAAAGTCAGAATTTTGGTGTTTATTAAAGGTAAACTAAATGCACGAACAAATACTTACCATGTCGGGATAGTATAATAAGGTTTTTTCCTGGTTTTTCCCTCATAATTTACTATGGAATCACTAACAGGAGAGTTTTACTGTCATCATGTTATGTGTTTGTCTTTTTAAAGACGAATTACATGCTATGATTTTTTCTGATGGATATTCTCAACTTAAAGTTGATTTCATGTAATCGAAGAATGAACTATCTTATAAGTAAAGTCGTCCCAGGAGCGCAACTCAATAATATTGGCAATATCATTTTAAAGTCGTCTACTTTAAAATGCATAATGTATGTCTGAATTGTCAATATAAATGAGTCAGATAAAATTAAAATATTAGAACAATTTTTCACTATGTAACAAAAAACAAAATTTGTTTAATTTACTGTTTGTATTTTGAGAACGATTTTCGAAGTGGAAACTGAAACGTCAATAAACGTATTTTTATCTTTAATTGTGGCTTATTCCCAGTTAAATAGTAATTAACTTCTTAATTGTTGTGTGGTTGGAATACTGTTGCTAAATGTTCAGCAAATAATTCTGATTTTTTTATCGCTTCTTGCCCATTGTCTGTATAGGCCTGGAGTTTTTTCATACTGGTGGCGATATTATTTTAGGTTTAAAGGATGATTTGATGGGTTACCATATTGAATGGTCATATCTATTGAGATGTGTTACGTATTTTTTGACTGGTTCTTCTCTTGCAATTTTTAGTTGTGTTTTTAATTTATAAGTTAAGCAATTGTAAAACGTTTTATCCTCTGAACTCTGATTTTGTTGCCATTTGCCTCTTGCTCTTATTTTTTTTTTTGGCAATGAGCTTTTTAATTTCTAATGGACTATTTATTCTTTTCCCGATTTTATTTTTATCTCTATCGTTCGTTTAGTAGGTTTTTTGTTAATTGCGTTAGTACTATTTGTCGCAATAATTGGCAAATAATCTGACGATAAGTCATACCTTGGAACTATGTCCATAAATGGGTTAAATATTCCCTTTATGATGCAAAAATCTAAGAGGTCTGGTCTTTTTTGGGGTTCCTGTTGATAAATTTATTTTGTATTTGTTGTGTATTTATTTTCTTGCGTTGAGCCTTAGAGCTCTCTTCCTTTTGTTGTTATTAGCCTCGTAGCCCAGTACGTGTACTATGAAAGTCAACAGTTACGACAAATTTTGAGCGTAGCATATTGAAGAAAGATCCGAAATCTGTTCTTTACTATTTTGCTTTAGATGGCAATATACTACTGGAATTGTTATTTCGTAAGGTAATGATCACACTTTAATTACTATAGCTTGGACACAGTATTTTTCAAAACTTTGTATCATAAAATATTTAATTGATTGATTAAATAGGATTGCTGTACCTTTATGAGCAGTCTTATCTTGGAGATTAGTATGGTACGTTAGATAATGCGGTATTTTAAACTACGTTTTGTCTGTAAAATATGTCTCTCTGATTAATTATATCTCACTTAACATTTTTATTACGATGCTGTTTTGTTGCAAGATCCAATTAAACATGGCTTTGAATTCTTTTAAAAACTTCATAAGAATAGAGTTTGAATCTTGGTTACCGGAAAGAGCAGCAAGAGGTTGTCTATTATTTGTTTCATTAGCATAGCTTACATTTGGTCTTACTGTATTAAGTATAAAGTTTCTGTTACGTGCTTGCGACATATTAGTCCAAATTTCATTAAATTTCAGGCACACATATCGTCTATGACAATATGTTTTTAAAAGGTCATTTAATTGGCATATCATACATTGATTATTGATACTGTTTGTTGTATTTTATAAGTGGTTCAATTTCAGTTTCAATTTAATATAACTGTATATTGCAGTGTTGTAATTTTTAAATTCTATTAATATTTTGGTTATTGTTTGATGGTTCAAGGTCACCCAAAGAACATATTTACGAGCTCTTTTGTTATCCTATGTTTAGCATTAATGATGTTTCTTACCTTGTAACCCAGTTTTTTCATTTAGTCTCTGTTATACTCTAGGCGCTTTCCTTCTTTGGTTGATAAACAGTATAGGTAAAAGTTTATGGTCGGTATGGAGCTTACGTGAGATAGAGTGAGAAACACCTATTTAAAGAGAGAGAGGTATATTAGGTCCGCCCTTTATATCGCCGAAAATGAATGAATTGATATAATAAAAAAGGAGAAATTCAACGTTGCCAAACTTATTGGTTTTATTTGACCTGTTGTCTTTTTAGCATTTGAACAATGTTCTTAGATAATCAATTTTGGGCGAAATGAATTTAAATGGCAGCTTACTGTTTTTTATTGGGAATATGCCACAATTTTACTTTACAATAAGTGTAATATAGCATTGTGATTTTCACTTCGGAAATCGTTTTATATAAATAAAATTTATTAATGTGTCGTATTTTAAGTACTGTTTCAGAATTAAAAATCTAAACATCAAAATAAGCTTATTTTAAAGTTACATTGTGCCTTATTCCCAATAAAAATATTAAACTGCATATGATGCCACAATAAAAAATCTTCATACAAAATTATTTGGCAACGTCTCCGTCTTGCGTGGACAGAGGTAATGAGTATAGGTGGGTCGTTGACGTTTTATCGTAAACCGATTTTCGTAAACAAGTTACTATGATTGTTTAACAGTAGTTTCAAGTAAGAGAGTACCTACATAAACAGACATAATGGCTATTATGGTTTATGTGTATATTTATTAAAGTGAAAGAAACTAATGAAAGATATATTTATTATAATATTTATTTAAAATTAAACCAGATTTTGAACATGTGTTCACATTTACAATATTTTATGAATATAGTGGTTAAGTTAGGATATATATGGCGATGGTTCTTTCACCACTGTAATGGACTCTCGACACAGGTGTACGTTTAGATGACTCATGTCCAATTAATTGATCAAAAATACACCATGGACTTAAGTCATCTTTATCGGTTTCTTTTTCTTGTACTGGTTGATTTTCAATAGTATAATCTTCTTGTTCTTTAATTATAGAAGCAACCAGCTTCTTAACTCTTTTTTTTTGTTCTTTAGCTTAATTTTTATCAGAAAATCCCTGCGCTTTAAATCGTGAATCCATAAATGTACATAATGACAATGTGCCACTCTGTTCTATCTGTCTAAATCTTTTGCTTAACCCGATATTAGTAATTGTATTACGTCGGATACTATGGATGTAAGGTTACCGTTTGCTAAAATTGTATTGAAAGGTTCTTGCAGGCAGCGTACCATAACAATCACTGAACTACCCTTCAAGTACTTTTGGCTACTCATTGTACTTGTTATTTCTTTAAAAGGCCGTAAAATATGGGAAAAATGAGAACAAATAATCCAGTCTTCATTATTTAGATTTGATTTAAGTCTAAGTCTGTATTAACTAATACCAATGTGGAACAGATTGCCACTTCTAACTCGGTCATCCTTTTTAACATGTAATAGGTGAAGTTCTACCTAATTTCCACGTAAACTTTGTTATGTTGTAACTGATGTACTTTTTTTGGAATGTGATTTTTGCCCAATTTTCGAAAAAAAGACTTTTTATTTTATCTATTTGTACACGACAGCATTTAAGTGCGTCCTCCACCAATAAATTTAACGTATGAGCAAAACAATTTAAATGTTTTTATTCCAAAATATTTTTAATAGCTTTGACCATATTTAAGACATTATCAGTTACTGCAAAATCTACTTTTTGTTGTGGACCCCACTGATTAATAATTTCACTAATTTCAAAAGCGATGTTTTCTGAATTATGTTTTCCAGAAAAATGGCAGCAGCCTAATAAAACCATTTTAAATTGTAAATTTTCGGTTAAATATTATCCTGTTAATGCGATGTAACTCTCAGTTACTCCAGATGTCCAGAGGTCAGTAGTAATACAGACATTTTCTACTTCTTTAACAACTTGTGATCGGTTTATATCCAGAAATCCACCCTGCAAACTTTTTAAAAGCTCGTTCTTCAACTATGGAAAACGGATGAAACGAGTCTTTGCATGGGTTTAGTAAATCCATATTTATTTGTTTTTTTTTCTTTTTGGTCTAAACTAATATTTTTATTAATGGAAGTATCCATCACCTTTTGACGCTTGGGTGGGGTGGTAGTATGTCAGTACTTGTAGTAGAAGTAGTCGAAACGGACAAAAATGCGTCAGGAGAAATTTCAATCATTACAATATTCAGAAAGTGGACCATAAAAACTGCAACTTTTACAAATGTGCATTTTTAGAAAATAAAATTATTATTCTTATACTAGATCAATAAATATGACTAAGAAAAAGAATTCTTAATTGAATATTTACAATAAATAAATTCTTTAACAAACTATCAATTAAGATTTGAAATCATAAATGCAGATCAATCGTAAATCGAAACTCATACATTAATCAGAATACCTAGTTATAAAAAACAAAGAAAGAGTTAACAAGCTGGTTACTTCTATAAAAAAATAAAAAGAAGATTGTACTATTAAAAATCAACCAGTATAAGAAAAATAAATTGATGAAGATGACTTAAGTTTATGGTGTATTTTTAATGAAATAGTTGGACATGATTTATCCAAACATACCTATATCGAGAGATATAAAAGAAGTCCACATGTATTTGTCTGATGATATATTACCCACAAAAAATTTCGAACGGAGATTGGAACTGTCCATTACAGTGGTGGAAAAATCAACGCCTTGTATATCCTAACTTAACCACTATATTCATAAAATATTGTAGTATTGTAACAAAATCTGTCCCTTGTGAAAACATTTTCAAAATATGGTTTAATTTTAAATAAAAGAAGAACACGGTTAACAAAAAAACTGGAAAAACTTATGTTTTTAAATGTCAATTTAGACGATTCGCGATTTAATAATGTGTAAGTACTATTTTTATTTTTTAATTTATTTTTCAGGTTATAATAAATATATCCTTCGTTAGTTTCTTTCACCTCAATACTTATACACATAAACGATAGTAGCCAATATGTTTGTTTGTGTACTCGCTTATTTGAAACTACTGGTAACCAATCAACTAGTTACAGTTTACGAAAAACGGTTCCGATAAAAATGTCAACGACCCACCTCTAGTTTCTTACGTATATTAGAATCGGAACCGATCAGAACTAATCGTCTCACTAATGGGCAATGGACGTCAATAAGAAATATGGAGGGTATACCAAGGGGAAATATGATTGTAATCTTTGTCTATTCGCTGAAAATATGATTTTATATCTGTGTTAGATATCCTGTTAAATTTTACCATATCGACCATAAACTTTTACCTACACTGTAGGTGATGAATAATGTTGTTCTCTTTTATATATCTTAATAATTTTTGTATATTTCTGGGTCGCTTCAATTTATTTTAACTGTATTATTTCCATTATCGTGGTATTGTATTGTTTAGCTTCAGCTATGTCTGTAAGTTTTTTTCTCATTTCTTTAAAGTCGTTTACACCGTAAACAAATATTGATGGTAATTTAGGTTTTCTTGTCACTGTTTAATTTTGATCGGTTTTATTTTGTTGGGTATCCGTTAGGGTATGGTATGTTATAAAACAAAATTTAAAACAGGATATGGTATTTTTTTCTTTGTATGGTTCCACATTTAATCTGATTTTCCTGCGTTTGGTAGTTCTAAGTACTTGCCATTAGTAGTTGTTGATTCATTCGCAGTTTCTGGTTCATCATCGCTTGTTGATGACATTCTGCAGTATTGGTGGCTGTTTATGATATCTATGTTGGTACTGTGTGGCGGGTTTTGTTAATTTTTATATTAAACTTTGATAAAATGAGAGGCAGAAATCGAGCACAGTTTTATTAATTAAGTTTTGCCCAAGTACTTTCTGCTTCCTGGAGCATCTTCAAGGGCATTTCGTCAATGCCAATTAACGATTGTTAATATCAATTGACAAAATGCCCCTAAAGATGCTCTAGGAAGCGAAAGTACTTGGGCAAGATTTAATTAATAAAACTGTGCTCGATATCTGCCTTTCATTTTATCAAAGTTCATTTATTCGAGCATTCAGCCTTACAATAATTTAAATATTGTTCTTGATTTTGGGGAAATATCATATTGGTAAAAGATGTTGTAGATTGGTTTTTTTGCATATTTTACATACCTGGTGTTTGTGGGGAGATTTGTGGATAATCCTGTATATTGATCGTTTGTGGTTGACCATGTATATTGACTAGAATCTACATTAGCTGGTAACAATTTATTTGGTTTGGTGTATTCTAGATCGGCATTGGCTGGCTATTTAGATTTGGCATTTTTTGGCTAGCTAATATAGTTGTCAAATCCCCGTTGGAAACAAATAAATTAGTGAATTGTTTTTAAATTTACAAAAATTTAATGAGTTTCACTTTCAACTCTGTTATTTATTAATTGCTTTGTAATTACTTCACATTAACATTTATCTGTTTAATTTGTACGGTCGAGATGAACCACGTATATATTTCTTAATATTTCGATAGATATTGTTTTTAATACGTATTTAATCATTTAATGACACTGTTATTTTCCTGGGTGACTTTAACATTTCAAAGTATATTGATGTGAAAATGTCGGCAGTGTTAGACTTCATGTGTTTGTTTAATTTAAATCAGTATAATCAGGTGAGAAATAATATAAATCCATTGTTAGCCTTAGTTATATAATCAGATCTGTGTCATGTAAGCCGCGATAATACACCATTTGGTCAAGATGATTTACATCATCCAGCATTAATGATAAATATTAATGATTTTCAGAAAAAGGAAACCAGTTTTGATACACATTCTAAAACTAAAAGATATAATTTTAAAAAAGCAAATTTTTCTTTACTGTACTCAGAATTGCGACTGGAATTTTTTAGATACGTCTGATGATGTAAACATCTGTGATGTCCTCTCGTAGGAGTCACTATCCGGGTAGCTTTTGGACAGTCAGAGACAGAGTTCAAAATAAAAATAAAACTTTATTGTCTTCCTTAAATTAAATTGACAAAAATCTTATGTACATATTTACAATTTGGTTTAGTCTTCTCAGTACCTGGCCTATTTATTCAAATTAAGTTTGACCTTGTCATATGAAATTAGTCTTATCGGCAAGCGAGTGTGTATTTGAAATTTTACGGGAACGTTGTATCGATTTAATAACAGCAGACGATAGGTACAAAGAAAGGAAAGGAACTCAACACGTCCCTTAAGTGATTCGGGTTAATAGGACACTCCTCGACAGTCTCAACACGACTGCTTCAGAGTACGGGTAGTGAAAAGCTCAACACGCTCTTCGGGTAACGGTGGTATGGGACGGAACAACTTGTGAACTCAACACGTCCACAAGCCGGGGTAGGGAAGAAGAGAACCTTCAGTCAACACCTGTCGATTTTGTCTCTATGAGGAAATGTTGCGGTTTATATAGCGGAGCTTGGTAATTAGTTTTGCCCTTTCTACTGTCGATACACTCCTACTTCATGGGTTGGTTCGCGCGCACGCTGGTTTAACGGTGATGGCTTGGACTCATCGTTACACCCCCTCTTCCTGAGAAAAAAAATTTTGGAACAAAATTTTTTTATTTTTATTCCTTGCCAGGTACTTGGTTACCCTAAAAAAATTTACAATACATCGAAATAAAAAATGTCCGCACTAAAAAAAATAAATATCGTCTTCTTAAAAAAAATCGTTTTCCTCTCTCTTAAAAAAAACGTCTTCCTTCGTGGGGCTTCAATTATTGGTTTTTATCCTCAGCACCCGGTTCGGGAGTCTCAGTCTGTATTTTTTTCCTTTATGCTGCGGCGGAATTAGTGAGAGCAGCGGGATGGACACTGGAATTGACTGGACTTTCTGAATTTTTGTGATGCCCATGGTTGGTTCATCGAAAAGGTTTTTAAATTTGGAAATAGCCTTTATCAGGGGCTCGCAGTGAAGGTTACTGGTAAACTGTAATAAAATATACTGTCACTACTTGGTGTTGACTGTAAGTGCTTGGACTGATTAAGGAGTAGGGAAATCGGTAAATGCGAGTTTTAGGTCTTTGATATGAGCTGTTATTGTACGGTTTTTATCGTCGTGTTTTAATTTGAATATTACATTAGAACACACTTTTGTTATAGTATATGGGCCTGAAAATTTCGGTGCTAAATTGGCGTTAAAATTTTTGGCGGCATTTGAGAGTTGGTATTCCCTTTTCATGACTTTGTCGTTTATTATGGGTTTCCACTCTCTTCGTCGTAAGTTGTAGTAATGGCTTTGAGTTGTAAAAGCTTTTGCCAGGTTTGTACGTACTAGTTCGAATGTTTCTCGTAGTTTATGCCATTTTATGTTTTGATCGGTATGTTGTGTGTCGTTTGGGGTTTTTACGACTTTACTTGGAATTTCTAGTTCGTGTCCAAAGTTCAGGAAGGCTGGGGAGAAACCTGATGGCTTGGACTCATCGTTACACATCTACAGTCCTAGATGATGATTTTCTATAGTCCTAGAATTATTTTATGCTAAGATATATGAATTATTTGTTATGTGTGTAACAATATATAGAAATTATAAACATTAATATCCTACATGGTATAATGAAGAAATAATTAGAATGTTAAAGTTGAAATCAAAAAAATATCAAAAATTATAAAATAACAGGTAATATACTTTATATGCGTGAATTTAAAAGGTTGCGAAAAATAATAAGACAAATTATTAAAACTGAATACAACGTTTATCTTGAAAAAATTCAGAATAGTATTTCTAATGAATCTAATAATTTCTGGCCATATTATTATGTTCATGCAATGAATAAAACTTCTAGAATCCCAGGTGAAATGTGTTACAACGGCGATACATTTAATAATCCTCGAGATATAATCCATGCTTTTAAGATGATTTTTGAAAAAGTTTATTTACCTGTCGACAACAATGTATTTGATAATCAAGAATGTAGGGGTATCTACTTACTCACTATTAATTTTAACGAATTTCAAGAAAACGAAATTTTTAAATCATTTATATTATTTTTTTTTATTTTTCATTTTTATATTATTTATATATTTCAATATTTTTAGTGAAAGATTTTTCTCGAGTATTTGTAAAGCCACTTCAAAAAATTTTTAACTCGCCCTGTATTCAAAAACTGAGCGGAATCTGATGTATCCAGTTACAGACTGGAATCTTTGTTATCCAATTTTTCAAAGGTTTTCGAAGTAACTCTATATAACCGTATTTACCCTTCTGGTAGGGGATGGATATCACCTTACCAACATGACTTTATAGATAAACGCTCTACTGTATCAAACTTAGCTGTAATAACTCAATATATTTCAGATGTTTTGGATGTACAAGATCAAGTAGATGTAATATATACTGATTTTTCTAAAGCGTTTGGTAAGGTTCATCATAAATACCTTCTCTTTAAATTATCAAATTTGAAATTTGCTGGAAACATTTTAAGGATACTTAAAAGCTATTTAATAGGTAGGAACCAATTTGTATCCTATAATGGTTTCATATCAGAATTAATCTTTACTACATCCGGCGTTCCACAGGGATCAAATTTAGGTCCATTATTGTTCCTATTATAGATTAATGATTTATTTTTAGATATCAATAACAGAAAGTTATGTTTTGCGGATGATCTTAAAATATACTCTGTAAAAAACGAACTTTTAATATCAATAATTGTAAAGTAGTAAGTTATTCTAGAAAGGAAAAAAAGGTTGATTTTAATTATGTAATTCAGGGGTCAGATCTTGAAAAATGTAATAGCATTAAAGATTTTGGAGTTATATTTGATTCAAAATTAACCTTTAATAACCATGTTTTGAAAATGTACGGTTTTATCATCAGAAACTGTAGAAATTTTAGCGATATCTTCTTCTTCAAGTGCCGTCTCCATTAATGGATGTTAGCGGTTATGGTGGCAAACGTTTGTCTATCTTCAGCTGCTCTTAAGAGTTCCTCAAATCCAAGTCCTGTCCAGTTTCTGATATTACGTAACCAGGACAATTTTTTTCTTCCACTTCCTCGCTTTCCTTCTATTTTGCCTTTTATTATCAACTGAGGGATGTAGTATTTCTCGTTGCGCAACAAATGCCCTAAATAACTGGTTTTTCTTCTTTTGACTGCATTCAATAGTTCTTTTTCTACATTGAGTCTAGCTAGTACTTCTTCGTTTGTTTTTCGTGCTGTCCAAGGAATTTTTAAAATTCTACGGTACACCCACATTTCAAATGCCTCGATTCTATTCAGGCTCTTTATTTTTAAAGTCCATGTTTCCACTCCGTAGAGAAGAACAGACCAGATAAAACATTTTACAAGTTTTAATCTCAATTTAATATTTATATGTGTATCGCAGAATAGAACGCGCATCTTAAAGAAACTATCCCTAGCTTGAGCAATTCTCGCTTTAATTTCTTGTTCTGGGTCTAGCTTGCAATTAATCCAACAGCCAAGGTATTTGTATTGGTTTACCTGTTCTTAAATATTCCCATTTATTTTTATAGGTAAGGGGATATTCTGTTTCCTTTGGATCACCATTACTTTTGTTTTTTTTTTCGTTGATCTTCATTCCAAACTCTCGACAAGCATCCTTGAAGTGGTCTATAATCCCCTGTAAGTTTGTGTCTGTATCAGCCAGTAGGACAGTGTCATCTGCATATCTTATGCTAGATATTGGTTCTTCATTAATTTTTATTCCTGTGGAAAGGTTTTCCAAGGCTTGCTTGAATAGTAGTTCCGAGTAAAGATTGAACAGCATAGGGGATAGTATGCATCCTTGCCTTACTCCTTTATTTATGCTAATATTTCTAGATGTATGATCGTCGATCCTAATCTTGGCACCGATTAAATATATAAGACTATAAGACCGATTAAACTGCTGTATATATCGCTAGTGCGAACAAAACTCGAATATTTAGAATCCCATTTATAAAAATGTTATATGCAGCAGATTGAAAGTGTTCAACGGAAACTTTTAAAATATTTAGCATTTAAGGTTGATGGAGTATATCCCGTACATGGTTATGATTATAATTTGTTATGTAACAGGTTTAATATTGTAAGTTTAGAGTGTAGAAGAATTATATTTTCGGTTTCATTTTTATATAAGTTGTTACACAACTGCAGTGATATATTAGGTCAAATTAGATTTAATGTGCCAAACATTACTTCCAGGTCGACTATCGTGTTTACTTGTCCACGTCCGAGAAAAAATATGTTACTGAAGTCACCCATTTTTATTATGTGTGATAATTATAACAAAATATGCAACCATTGTTATATTTTCTTATGCTCAATTAATCATCTGGTTGATAGCGCACTAGTACCGTAGATTTTTATTTTTTTTGTGTATTTTTTTTATTTCTTATTTACATAGTGATTTGTTTAATTATATTGTTCTTACTTTTTATTTTGTTTTGCACCTACTTAGTTTTTGCATTTATGTTTTTACCTGATATTTTTGTCTCACTGATGATTGTATACTAATTAAAAATGTATCTTAAATTTTTACCCTAGAAATGGGAAACTGTTGAGTAATAAAGCTATTATTTATTTATTTATTTATATTTGGTATTTCTCAATTTCATTAAAATCTTTATAGCTAAACCTTTATAGTTAAATTTCTTAAAAGCTTTTGTGACATATATCGTTGTTGATCTAAGGATTTCAATTTTATGTGGATCAAAATCATTTTTTTTTAATATTGTAAGAAAATTGGATATTTTTTATATTCATCGTTTGGTTCCAATTTAAATATTTAATATCTAAGATTCTCCTCTATTAAATTTCCGTATGATATTCTTAGCATATTGAACACAACCAAAATTTCTCATATTTAGTTGTGTGGTGTGGGCTTACCGGAGCCCGAATATATTAACCGCCTTCAGTACCAAGGGATTTATATTTAATTATTAGCGACGCTAAGTCAGTCAAAACGTTATCAGGGTGAATAATTTACAACGTAACCACTAATCTTGATATTTTGATGTCAAAATGGCCAGTTTATTACTCTCACATAAATTTCCGTAGATTGCGGATCGTATCAGAACTAAATTACATAACGTATAGTTTATAATTTGCAATATCGTTAGTTACATGGGTTTCAAAGATAATTATTTTAATGAATTAAAATTTATGTTGCCATTAAATATATCGCATTTGTGAATTACATACAAATAATATTAGTCCGCTCTTTCAAAATTTTGAATTTCCTATATCTAATTATATTGTCGTCCATATTACAAAGAACATTAAATTACATTAAAAGTTAACTTTTATAAATTCCATAAAATAAAGCACAAGAATGTCGTTATTATCATTAAAAAACAATGTTTCAGAAAAATAATCTCTGGCGTTTTGATATCAAAGGTAATGACGAAGGTTAACTTACGTAACGAAGGATGAAGGCTTATCTTCTTGGAGTGTAAGCCTTCACGGAGAGTTGTTTTCAAGACGAAAGACAACGCATCGCGAGTTGCCGGAGGTGAATAAGATGAGGACATTTCTTTGACGAAGACATTACTAGCTTGTAGATTTGGATATAAATGAATATTTGAAAAAAAATTTTATTTTTTACTTTTGTTTCCTTCTGATATCCGAGAATTAGTGCAGTCATAATTTGAACAAATACAGAAAACTTTATAGTCCAGGCGAGATCTGTTTTGAAATGGATATTTTCCAAATGAGTCTATGAGTTTAAGTTACCGTTGGATAGGTAACATTACGCCGCCATGTTACCTATCCAACGGCAACTTAAACATCACAAATTATAACTATTAATAATGTAAAACAACTAAAAATTTAAAACATTTAAAGGGTTTTGACCCATATATTTTGGTGGCTACTAGCATGTACAACCGTTTGCACTGATGATGGATTTATCAATCCGAAAATGTTTTGCAATGTGTTTGTGGTAGCCCGTTTGGGGCATTTTTTATATACCTTTTATAAAGGATTTTAAACAATTTTTTTGAAATCAAATATGTTATGCTATTGAATTTATTAAATAATGCAAAAGAGTTACTTCTAAATATTTTTAATTAGATAATTAGAGAAGGTTCTAACATTTCAGCCTTCAAACATAACATTGTCATCCCTATACACAAACCTGGAAAAAATCTAAAATTAGTGGAAGCTTACAGACCCATATCTTTATTATCTTGTGTACAAAAAACTCTAGAGAGGATAATTAAGGCTAGGTTAGAATGGTGGTTACAAGATCAGAACGTTCTATCCAAAGAACAATACGGATTTAGGAAAGGTTTTGGTACTTTGGATCCATTGGCTACCCTAGTTGTAGACATTCAAAACAATTATTTCCGAAACAATTAGTTACCAGCATTATTTCTTGCTATGGAAGGTGCTTATGACTCCGTGTGTCTAACAGCATTTAAAGAAAAAATGACAAGAACATTTCAAATTCCAGCCCAATTTACCGCTAGTATTGTTAACCTTACTCAAACAGGTTAGCTTATTTTAGAAAAGAACAAATGCTCATAGGTCCCAGAATCGTAAACAAAGGATTACCTTAGGGTTCTGTATTGAGCACTATCCTGTTTAATAAGTACGTAGCGGACTTGTACAATATTAAAATAAATAACATACCATTAAACCTCATACAATACGCAGATGATTTCTGCATTTACACAGAACACAAAGAATATGAAAAAGCAATTAAAAACTTGGATAGTATCTATCAGCTACTTCAAAAATGGCTCCATAAAAACAATTTAGAATTATCTTGTAATAAATCTCAGGTTTGCATTTTTACCAGACATTATAAACCTAACGATCAAATAATTAAATTAGGAGAGCATCAATAACAACTAAAAAATAAGGTCAAATATTTAAGGATGACACTTGACAAACATTTGACTTGGAAGGATCATATTGAGGATATGTTAAACAAACAAGGGAATAAATTTCCTTAAATCAATTCATAAAACGTGGTCGGGTGCTGATGTAGATGAATTTATTATTTTACAGAGTGTATATTCGCTCCATTTTGCATTACGGAAGCATATTTTATGGGTCAGCCAGTAATGGATTGCTAAATAAAATTAACGTAATACATAATTCAGCTTTACGTACATGTTTAGGTGCTATGAAGTCCACACCAGTTTAACCCTTGTATTGGGAAGCCTTGGAACCACCTTTAAATATCAGACGAAACTTCCTGAACGAAAAATTTCTGGTAAAGACATATATAAAAAAACAATCCTTATACACAAAGCTCATTACTCTAAATTGCTATGATTTGTCTACTAAATACTGAAAACAAAAGAAATCGCTTTTAGTCTGCGAAACTCTGCAACATAATATAGAAGCATTAAAAGACATAGATAAAGCTACGTATACACTTCAAAACATCTCATATGCAACATATTGTTCAAATACAGATATCATGGTACCAAAATATAGTGACAATATACACATAAATAGACGGATTATTCACTCAACATTATCAGAATTCGAAAAATCCGTCGTTATATATACCGATGCTTCCAAATCATCAAACCCGTTTTTGTCCCGTTCATCATATCATATAATGTCATATATATCATATATATAATCATATTCCAAGTATAGAATATAACAATTTTTTAAACGATTGCTTTTGCATAATTTACTTATAACTTTTTTTATTAATTGTTGTTAATTATATAGTTACTTATAATGAAGAAAAAATGTTTTATATTCTGGTCAGCTCCTCAGACAACCAATGATCATCGCAGAATAAATGTTTGTTTTATTAGGAGAGCTTTTACTTTAAGCAGTTACTGCTTTTTAAAGTAATAAAAATATTTCTGGAAATCTGAAATTTGAATATATATCGACTTCTTTAAGATACTTTCGAACTTATAATCGCATTGAATTAGTACGAGGGTGAGTTCTTACACTTTAGACTCGTACGGTATAATATTATTTTCATAAATGCCGTGTAACTAAAAGCCCTGAGGTAAATTTATGAAAACGCGTGTTCACATGTTAGTTCTAAAATTCCATTCCTTCCAAGAATCCTTTCCGTGATCGTTGTAACGAATGATAATGTGATTAGTATCTCATACAATTTCTATTATAAAAACATCCATACCAGTTATAAAACTACGTCGCCCATAAAACATAAGATAAGAACCAAAACGAAAATTGTATTCGCAGTAAAATTTTTCCTCTACTCGATTGAAATGTTGCTCAGCGTTCTGGAAAATTCATATCTGAACTCAAGAGAGAAGTTTTCAGATTTTGTATAGCAACTCAACTTGTGTGTATGATATTAAAATAAATGTGGAGGTTGAATTCACCTAGAAATTAAATTTTAAATTTCTTGGATATTTGTTTTAACTTGGAAATACGAAACAAAGTTTCGGTGAGTAGGGAAAAGCATTAATTTTTTAGTTATACTTCTAGTTTTAGAAATATTATTAAAACAATATTTGACAATTATTATTACGAGTGAATACCTGTCTTCTTCTAATAGTATTTTTAATAAAAACTTATCAGTTAATGTGTTTTGTTTGTTAAGTAAATATTGGTTGAGACGATTTTATTCAAGCACTTTTAATAACTAAAATTATGGTAGTCCTTTTTGACCATTCTTCTTCTTCGTCTTCTAGTTTCTATTTATTTCAGATCTTGGCAACCGTCATGGCAATCCGTATTTTTGTACTCTGCTTTTAAAAAAAACTGTGGTTGTTGCGATAAACCCTGCATAGATTTTTCAGCCAAGAAATCCTTTGCCTTCCTGGTCCTCGTTTTTTTTTTCTACTTTTTTGTACTAAAATTAATTGCAGCAAATCACATATTTTCAAAGTATTCAATTTTAACTATTTTTATTGTGGTTAACAGCTCTTTGCTTGCTGTATTCTTAATAAAAGGTCCTAATTGGTAAGATGGTCGGTATAACAGATCTTTAGAATTCAACGATTTCGCACTCAATTTCATTTCATTTCAAAAAGCCTCAATATTCTTGCATCCCAATTGCAATGTGACCCCAAAATAAATAACCTTTCATTCACATATTTCTAATTAGTGTATATGCATCTATCTTTCGTTAGATTACAACTTATTTCGCCAATCTCTTTTATGCGATGCAGTTCACCGCAAAATGAATATGCTCACATCTTCAGTTTTTGACGCTCTATCTATTTATACCAGATACATTTGTGATGGGTTGCTTTTAAACAACAGACTTTGTAAAGCACAGGTATAATTTTAATAAAAATATGTTCGAAACAAATAAATAACAAAATAAAATTAGATTCTACGTAATACGTACACTAAAAATTAAAACGTACGTCTAATCGACAACGGTATTGATGGCGCTTTGACCCATTGTCTAATATCTGCGAAAAATAAAATACAATTAATGTAATAAAATCTAAACTGTAATTATGGTGTGTTAATACACACGCAACGAATATGAAAAGAAATGTTTCAACGAAATAAAGATAAAACGGGCCAATACTCAGTTCGGTGAGGAGCGGACAGCGACTAATCAGTACTTAGTCACAGGAAAGAATAGGTATGTCTTAGATCAATACTCCAAGACCGGGTACAAGACTGCCATTCGATCAACACTTTAGCAGAAGATACTATTCGAACATAGCCAGACCAGCATTTTTGTGCTATTCGGTAAACGGTTGTCGCAATTTTTAACTGGCTCGGGGCTGTGCCGTTCCCATTCGGTTTGGTTTTCATTCGGATTTCAGATCTCGAATTTTCATTCGGTTAATATTCAGCTAAGGATCTTTTTCGGTTCATCTTCGTAATCTATTTCTATTCGGGTTTTATTCGTGTTAGTTTCTTTTCATTTCTTTTTATGATTAGGTTTCTATTCGGATCTTGCTAAGCCTCCGCGATCTTTAAAAAAACCGCTTTGTATTAATTTCACATCATTGACGGTTCCTTTTTAATGTAAGCTGACATTTTTTGCCTCGTGCTGTAAATCCTCTTTGAACAGGCGGTATATACACGACATACTTTTCGTGGCACCTGCTACTGAGTCTGTGTCTGTCTTTGCTGGACGGAGCGGTAAATCTAGTTTTGCTCGGGCGACAATTTGTAATGATTTATATCTGATAGGGAGCCAATTTGTGACAGGTAGCTCTTTTAGCCTTGGAAATTTGGGTGTATCGGAGAATCTTACAAATAGGTTGGGTGGATTGAATTAGCAACGAAGTTGTTTTGTATTGGATGGGAAAAGATACGGAAGTCGTGAAAACAGTTATAAATCGCAAACTTGAATATTTTGGCCATGTTATGCGCCACCCAGAGAGATATAATATCTCCATTTATTAATACAAGGCAAGTTAGATGGAAGAAGAGGGTCAAGTCGAAGAACAATGCCATCGCTTAAAAACCTAAAAGATTGGTTTAACAGATCCTCTACATATCTTTTCCGAGCTGCCGTCAACAAAATTACTATAGTCAATTTGATAGCCAACGCTTGGTAGTCGAGCACGGCACATGAAGAACAAGAAGCTCTTTTGGACAAAAGGCTCAGTAAAACACAGATTTAATCTTCTTCTTCAGCCTTAAGTAATCCAATTTTCGACATATCCCCCCCCCAAGTCAATCCAGTGTCTTCTATTTTGCACCACTTGCTTCCAGTTGTGTTCTCTGATCTAATGTTCGGTGTATTTGTCATTATTTTTGTTTTTTTCAGGTTCATCTTAAAACCTATTTTTTCCTGTTTAATCTTAGTAAATATATATTCGAAATAAATAAATAACAAAATAAAATCAGATCCTAGGTCATTTGTAAAATTAAAACGTCAATCCCAGCGATGACGGCATCGGCGGCGCTATGATCCCCTATTTATCACCTGCGAGTAATCAATTATAATCAGTACTTTTTCACAGGAAAGAATAAGTCTGTCTCAGATCAATACAAGACCGGTATGAAACTGCCTCTAGATCAACACTCTGGCAAAAGCAGTTGAGCTTTAGTCAATACACCGAGGTTCGCTGGAGTTCCCACTAGATTAGCACTCTAGAGAAACTCAAATCTATCTTGTAAAATGCTTTTAATGCTATTTTATGTCGTTGTAGGCATCCATCTCCTTTGAAGTCCGTGGATAAATGAGGAATTTTTGTTGAGAGTGCGTGTGTACGAAGCGCCGACGGGACAGAGAAAATGCACATCGTTACAATTTAAGTTATTCTATTGTTATCTCATTACTAGAATACCAATTGTAGGATATTAAATACTTTGCGCAAACTTGAATGCTTTTTGTTTAAATAATCTGAAAACTTTGCAGCCTCCTATCCTAAACATCAAAACATATCCATTATAGCAATCCCTCTACTAATACAGCTACTAGTCGAATTCCACTGGATTCTGCTTCTAGTATACCTCCCCTTTCATACTCTTTAAAAAAAGAAATATATTCAAATAATATATCTACTGACATAACAATCCCAAATAAATAGAATAGAACAGAAATATTGCAAATTGCATAAAAGAACCATACGAACTAATAATTTGAAGTTGCTGCATATTATACCGAAATATAGATAACAATATTAATATTTTAGTTACTTTTACTTTTAGTGTAATTTCTTAGTTATTCGTTAATAGGATGTTCTACTGAATAACATATTATTTTAGATAGATAGGCTTTTGTCATTTACAGAATTTGGGAAAGGATGTTGCAGATCTAAGTTGACGTAAAGAAAGTTGGTTGTGTAGTCTTTTTGCCAAATATAATATACATTTATTTATTAACTCAGTAAACGGGATCGGTAAATAAACATCAAAGGTTGAATTTTTGGTGGAGTAGTTATGATTAGGTCTAGCTGAAAAATATGTAGGTATTTACGAATTAAGCAAACAGTTTCTAAAATATACAAAAAAGGAAGCGTTAATATCCTGTGATTTTTAATGAAGCTCATTCAATGGATTTTGCTTTTAAGAACAAACAAATACCGTATTGCTCCTTTTTTCTAATATAAAAATAACATCAGATTAGGTAGCTATACTATAACTCCAAAAAGATAAAACTCGACAAGGAAAAATATGTTATTTCCAAAGATAATAAATTGATTTTCTTCAAAACAGATCTTATGGTATTACTGAGGCTAGTTTTTTACTTTACAAATTGATATGAAGGTACCATTGAAAGTTGCTGTCTATAAAAATACCAACAAAACTTACAGAATCAATGATACTGGTCAGTTGATATTAAGAAGCAGAAATTGAAGAGCTATTTCATGGGATAAAGCTATTGTTTCATCCACGTTAAAAGATACTAAAGTAGAGTCGGACCAGGTTTCAGTATTAGAATTTGTCCGAGTAATACTGGTACCATCAGCAAAAAAAATCCTATCGATTTTTAAATAAGTAATGTCATTTATACAGAGCAACCCGTGGGAATGAGAACACGGGGTAGACCAAAGCTGCGGAGAAGATCGGAGTCGGCAACTGGAAAATGCAAGCAAGGTGCAGAACAGAATGACGTAGAAAGTTTGAGAAGGTCGAGGCCCTCTAAGGACTGTAGCACCAAGATGATGATGAATGGCATTTTTAAATATAAGGAAAAGTAGGGGACTTAATACTGAGCCTTATGGAACTCCACATACAATGCTTTTGTGACTAGAGTCAATATCTTTGCCCTAACCAGTTGTTTTCTATTTCTCAAGTAAGATTGAAACCAATTCAATGAAATACCTCAAATTCCGTAGAAATTTAATTTTTTTTATTAAAATGATATAATCTACATAATTAAAAGCTGTGGCATAGTCGCACAAAACTGATTTTGTAATACATAAAATGTTGTTTTCAACGAAAAAGTACATAAATCAGGGTTTTATAAGTCTCAATATTTTTTGGGTAGTACCGGGAGTAAGCTATAGGTCTTTTGTTGCAGGCATTCGAACTTTCACCACCTGTATGAAGAAGATTATTAATTTTTATCTTTAGGCACTCTGAAAGTATACCTTTTTCAAAGAACACATTAATTATTGAGACCAGGACTTTTCACACATTTATTTGAGAGATTTAAGTAAATTTTTATGGGTACTCACTCAATCATTACTGCATGAAGGTTTACTTTTGATACTATTGATTGTTTTGATCGGTTCAGATTTATCAACTGGTATTTTAAAGAATTAATTTAGGACCTTTTTTGAATACAAGAAATAGAAAATAGGATCTTGTAACAAAATAATTGATATTATATTTTTACCCACAATAACGAAGTACCTATTTATTTAGATTTTCAGGTTTTGGAAGGAAAAATGTTTGAGCAGTGTTTATTTTATTTTAAAAATCGTTTGTTATGGACCATGTTTCTTTTGCAACTCTCTAGAGCTTGCCAGACAATTTTGATAGTATACTTTTTTGGCTATTTTGATGTTTCGGATATGTATCTCTCTACTTAATGGTATATTTAGTGACAGATACGTTGGTATTAAATTTCTTGATGTACAGTAGGAAACTCATATTCTTAGCTGATATGCGGATACCTTTGGTAGTCCAGGGTTTGTGATGTTTTGACTTAATTGTAATTAAAGAAAATGCCCAATTAAAAACACAGACAAACCTGTGTAAAAAATTAAAAGTTAAAGTCCACTGCTACAAAAAGATAATCCAGACATTGCTTATAAATTTACACATTTCAAAAAGTTCTGAGCGGAAAAAACCCTGCCTAATTGAGTTTTAGGAGAGCGTTTACTGAAAGTGTTAAACTTGGCATTTATTGGTTTATAATGAAATAGTCCTGCATTAATAG
Source organism: Diabrotica balteata (assembly GCA_918026665.1). Taxonomy (NCBI): domain Eukaryota; kingdom Metazoa; phylum Arthropoda; class Insecta; order Coleoptera; family Chrysomelidae; genus Diabrotica; species Diabrotica balteata. Next base: position 68,778,411 of record OU898277.1, read on the forward strand.
TTGTAGATCGTATATCAGGGGTTGAGAAATCTTAAAATAAACTATCTATAACACTAGTATCTTTCCTTTCTAACTCTGGGGTCAAAAGAATTCATTCCACTGACACGTCATAAATAACTTATTTTATCGGTTACCGCTAGCCCCTAAATTTATACTATAAAAACACACTACCTACCACAGCCTTCGCAACCCTAAATGAACTCCTAAAAAGAAATCAAAAGGGATGCCAAAGAAATTGGTAAAATTAATCTCCCTACTCTATCAAGTATTGAAAAATTAATTTGTGCTGAATACTAAAAAAAATTGTTTGTTACAGGTAATTCCCTTTCTGGAAAATTCCTTTGATGATAGTAATCCTCGTGATAAGCTGATAACTTCACCACCAACATTCATTTTCTCCTCGAACACCTTCAATAAATACATTAAACTGTATTTGATAGATCGCTTAAAAATCGCATTACAATAATAAGGAAAAAGCTAAAACTAACATTAAATCACATAGACGCTGAGGAATTTACCAGCTTCACTCCAATAATTTATGTGATTCTAACTGCAACGATCTTCTTGACGATTTTTTTTTCTAACTGCAACGATCAAAAATTACGTATTGAGTAGAAGTTCCTTCGCAATAGTTGTTCTTTCTTTTCTTTTATATACTTTCTTAAATTAATTTAGTCTTGCTTAATTTTAATTGCGATGAATTTTATCCTCGCTATGACTCTGATAAAGGAGCAAAACCAAGTTTATACAATTTTCCAGACGAACATCTATTCCCTTGCCTCAAATTGTTTTCAACAATTTTCTTCTGTATTTTGTTAATCAATGGAAAATTTTTATATAGAGCATTGGAGCACGGTGGGGTGACTCCTGTTTTTACTCGGGTTAACACACTTTGCTCCAATGAATTGTTACACCCGATCGTACTACCTGGGTGAACATTTGGCATAGGCTGGGTTCAATTAAATTGCTTGCAGTCGAGATCAGATCTCTTCGATCACTCTACGGGCCACTACCTTACCGGTCGCTGGTCGGGGCTTTGCCTTATATTTAGACTCTGTAGTCAGTCTTGCACTTCAAACCAGCTTTTTATTTTATTCCTTTCATCGGTGCAATTGCACATAAGAAAAACCTGCAAATTATTAGTTTCATGTAAGAAATTGACTTGTCTTTTTCAAGACACAGTCCAACTTCAAATTATACCTACATCCGAACCTGAATTGGATAAGTGCCTAGGGTATTTCGTACACTACATACGAATACTCTAGTGCAGAGCGTACAGCGGAGTAAGACAATTTTATAGGTCTACTTCCGCTAAGACGACAATAAATTGGAATAATTACATCTATGGACTTAAAACTAATTGTTTTAAAAGACAGAAGAAAGAATGAAAATACTTTCTTAAGAGTTTACAGAGCTGATATGTTATCTTAGCTTGACTATGGTAGCTTTAAGAGGAATGAGCCAAAGTTTTATTATTGCGGAACGAAATTTAACTTGGAAGGGATCTGCAAAACTGTTACATAGGAAAGCTATTTCGGCGCCAAAGAGAAAATACCAACAGCTACAAGAGCTAAAAAGATTTGTTGCTCATTACACTGAAATTACAACGTAGCGTTGCCGATCATGGATAATATCAGGAGTGATGATGAATGGATATGAAATGACTGAAAATATTTAAAAAACAAAACAAAAACTATAACAAATTTTCGAGTTTTGTAGGACTTATAAAGCAACAATATAGTACAGAGAATGAAGGTAAAAATCAACTATTACCAATTGGTCAACTTCCATCGATTTGCATGAAAATTTGTAATTAAGTATATTTTACCCTTAACTTCAAAAGTGACATGTGCTCAACGCTTTTTGCATTTTAGGGGGGAAGTCCACCCCTTTTGTTAAAAATGGTAAAACATGCAGATTTAAGCATTCTCACATAAGTAATCTCGATTAATTAAATAAAATAAATATTTTGTAACATTTATAAGAATGATTTATGATTTTAGTTGGTTTTTCAACCCTTTTAGCAACTATCCCTTAAATCGAAAATCATGAAAAAATCATTTTTTATATTTTTGAAATATCAAATCGCATGTTAAGATTCGCCAAATAGTTTCTTTAATGTTTATGATATAATTTTTAATTGACTGTAAAATTTCAACCCTTAAAAATCACCCCTAAAACAGAATCATTGAAAAAAATTAATTTCAAAAAAACTTATTAATTTTTTGCGTAATTTTGAACCCTAAAAAACTACTCGTCCTAAAAATAATGGAAAATGTCGTTTTATTAGCTTTAATATTTTAAAAACTTTTTTATTCGTTGTGATAAACTTTATTAATATATTCCAAACTTTATTATTATATTCCAAACTTTATTCTTTCCACATTTCCTGAACAATTTTTTCAGTGCTTATGTGACTTAAAAAATGTAATTTTTTAGTTAAGAGGAAAACGTATTAAAATAAATAATAAAATATATGAAAAGTTCATTCATTTTTTATTTAAGTAATGTTTCATAAATTAATCAAATATTAATAGTGCTTTAATTGTTAATTTTTCACTCTTCATCAGGGGTTGTTAATTTTTCATTAATTGGAGGGGTATTTTGGCAATTGTCTCCACTGCATGATCCGCAGACTGCATTGCAAAATAACCCTACTCTTCGACAACCGCAAGAAGCACCGCACCCTTTTTTGTAGTTGCAAAAAATCATTTTTGACAATTCTTCTGGAGCAGATGCATTGGGATTTTTAATTGGAAACAAAGACTTTTTAATTTTGCACCATCCCCAGTCAACTGGACTAATGTCTTTGTTTCCAAGCCATATCTGGGTTAATAAATAAACACTTTTGATGTGTTTATGCAACAATGCAACAGCCGTTGGGACCAGCAACGAAAACTTTACTGCACTATTTTTGGCGGTAGTCATAATAAAGGACTCACTACGCATCTGATCCAAATACGCTGATAGGTCTTCGATGCGTTGTAGTTTACTTATATTCACATCTTTTGCACTTCCGTACAAAATATTGTGCAGTACCTGCCAGCTTTGGCATCGATATCAGCGGCTTTATTATAAAATATATCGATCTCTTGCAAATCAGGTTTTTGTCTAGAAGATCGATAATTTTTTTCTTTCCTTTATTATAAAAAGCAGAAGTCGAGTTACATCCAGAGAAACAATTGGAGAATAAAATATAAATATACTCCTATGCATGGATAATTTAGTTCTAAGCTTTTTGTCTAATATATCACGGAGTTAATATTTTGTTTTCCAAGTTTAAAAAAAAATAAGTCTCTTCATCAGCTTTAGCTCGGGCAGTTAAAATTACTAAAACATCAATGTCTTCTGCTACTACAATTTTTGGCAGTCTTGAGATCTTATCCTCAATTGTTGTGTCTACTATTAATTCGTCAGCTTTTTCTTTACCTTCCATGCATTTAATGGATTTTTTTCTAGTTCCTCGATAAGATATGATATAAAAAGCCTTTTATTTTTATAATTTCTCAGAAATTTGCCTTGACTGACAGCTACTGGCATATCTTTTGCAAACTTAAATTCTTTACAAGTGACCTTTTGTGACCGACGATTCCTTTCTGCAGTCTGATTACTATCTTCATTGTAAGATTCAAAATCTCGACTCTTCTACTATTCTAAAAAAATTTTATTGATTTTTTTACATAACTCTGTTAATTTTTATGACATCAGGTTCATCCAAAAACCATTTAAAAGGTAATTTTAGGAGCTATAAAGTCGTATTTAATTTAATCTTTTAAATCCCTTATTTTTTAGAAGATAAAAGGTTAAAACAGATAGAAGATAAAAGATTAAGGGTTCCGGTTACATGATTCTCGCAGTAAAATTTTGGTTTTAAACGTTTTTATCTCAGTTATTTTTTATCCTACAACAATATAAAAAAAAGGAAAGTCTTTATTAAAAAAAACTTAAATTTTAATTTTTGTCGTTATTTAAGTATATTAAGTATGTATGGAGTTATTCTCAAAAGAAAATGAAATTTATGAAAATTTGAAAAATTCTGATTTTTTTAAATCAAATTTTTTTTCAAAAACATGCATTCTAAACCGGTCAAATTTGTTAGGGTTATTATTTATGCTAAAATAAAGAAAGTTCTATGAGGATTACTATAAATTTTAATTTTTGTGGTAATGGCGTATGTTTCATTTTTCACTTTTTCCAAAAAAGTTCGAAAATTCCTCTTATTTTCATCATAACTTGTTTAATTTTGATGCTATCAATTTTTTCTAAAGCTCAATTTATAGGTATTTCTAAGTACTTTAAAAATTGTTTAATAAGTATATTTTATAAAATGCATTGTTTTTCCGTTATTTAAGCTTGGATATTCAGATTTGAGTACTCTCTGAAAAAAAAATACATTTAATAATAACCTATACCTCACTTTGAATAATAATTATTATTAAAAGGTTTTCCAAGCAAGGAACTTATTCAATTTTATATTGGCTTCAACTTTGGTAATAACAATTGTTTTATAAAAACTTATAGTTTTTGAGTTATTTATGAAAAACCGCTTTAAAAAATGCATTCTTATCACGAAATATCAAAATTTTTGATCTTCAATTACTTAAAAAGTATTGATTTATTTTAATAACTTTATAAAATAATTTTTTTTTTAGATTTGGTTCCTCTATCAATTCCTGGGTCTATTTTTAATAAAATAATTTCCACTCATGAGAAGGGGTGGCATCCACCCCCAGGGTAAAAACGCAAGTTGACACAATGTCACTTTTGTTTCTTAGGGTATCCTCTAATTACTCACCAATTTTCATGAAAATTGATGGAGGTTCAACGAAATCGGAGTGAAAACCTTCAGTGACTATACTAAAACTGTATATACAATACAGGAAATAGACACGTCTTGCTCACATGCTGATGATAACCTCTTATTCTGACAATTAAATACATCTGTCTAAAAGCAACAACCGAACAAGATGAGAGCAGATATTTTTGTTACCTTAGAGGAAATTAAAACAAAATTTATTTTGGATTTTTTAATTTTTTTGAGTAATTACATAATTTTAGAGTTTTTAGAGTAACAGTTGCTTTAGCTTTTAACAACACGTAAGTAAATCACGTATCTAAAACAAATAGAATATTCTGTTTTTTCATTATGCAATAATAGGACACTTTTAAACTTTAAAATTCATTTATCTTCAAACTTGTCAAATGTGACTTTGATCGTTTTTCCGCTGAGCTTTTCGTTTGGTTCAGCTTAAATAATTTCTAAAACATCTATCAATATTTGGTTTATCTAGTTAACAACAACAATCTATGTAAATTGGCTTAGATAAAATATTTGATTTTAATTAACGAAGTTAAATATTGGCGATAGTAAACTGTAGTAGATCGGTAATTGAAAATAATATAAATGAAATTTTCATCGTAGTTTCATTACAGAAAATTGGTTAATATATTATGAAAAAAATTGGTTCTCTTCATTCTTGGATTGTTTTTCTGTACAATTTTTCGACGAATTATTTTTATTATTATATAACAACATGAACTAGCAGATATTATACATCGTGTTTCTATCATCGATCGATAGCGAGAATCTTTGCACATGTGTCGTCAGCCAAGTTGTAAGAATTTAATTAAAACTTTTCATTCAAAGTTCTTGTTACTTGCTTATATATAAATATGTATATATAATATATATATATATATATATATATATATATATATATATATATATATATATATACATATACAGAAATTTAATCTTTGCAGATAAGTTAAATGTATTGGGGAAAGTCTGCAAGAAAGACTCTAATGTGTATCAATTGTTTTGCCGAACGTTTTCGCCAAAGAGAATTAATTTGGCTTCTTCTGGGCAGAAAGAGAAGAAATTTTAATTAGCTACCATATATTATCTATTTAAAAAACACAAGAGATCTTACCGTAACTTAGAATTGTAGAGTTAGGACGTTAAATAAAACTTAGCTAGTAACAACATATTGGTTTTTTTGTTACTATGTGAAAAAGTTACCGTTGGAAATGTAGCTGTGAACTTGAAACGTTAAGGTATATCAAAGGCTAATAAAAAGACCCAATGTAACTATATTCAAAAGTAATTAGTTCTTTGAGTTGTCGGCAAAAACTAAATTTTTGATTGTTGGAAAGTTTAAATGTGAAGTTATGTTTTACCAGAATACATGCGCTGACATGTCAAAACAGGCTTATGATTCTTTATGTCGTTAAGGTTCATTGGTGTAACAGAATGAAGTTAAATCCCAGTTTAGGGTAATATTATTATTTTAGATTTTTCTTAACTGAAATTTTTTTTATTATATTGTTCTGTAATTTTGTATTGCTCTTGGTATCGGATTTAAGCAAGAAATGGTATATATCGCTTAGGTTCTTAATATCACTCTTAACATTGATGGAGAAATCGTTAAGGAAAATATATGACATTTCAACGAACTCTGTTTTAGATTTATTGTTCTCACGGTGGAGAATTGTAGTGTTAGTAAAGTATATGATATTGACCAGTGGAATGATTATGGACACTTTTGAGTAGTGTAGACAATGATACTAAGCATATCTTCTTCTTCTTGAGAGTGGCATCTCCCTACGGAGGTTGGCAATCATAATGGCTATTTTTATTTTAGAACTTGCTGCTCTAAACAAATATCTAAACATATCTATAGGAGTCTTATCTTTGATTTTAGAAAAAAGATTATTAATTTTTAGGGATGATCTACAAGCCACATTAAGTTTAATTTTGTTATTATTCTTACCAATGCTATGTTTAGAAAGATGTATCATAGAAAGCATTGCTACATATGGTTCAGAGCTTTGGGTAATAAATAAACATGACGCATTTAAAATAAAAGCAATGGAAATGAATTATTGGAGATGTTGCCAACTCACTAGAAGAGATTGAGTAAGGAATACTGAAATCAGAGAGCGCATGGGCATAGACATTGACATCCTGGAAACTATAGAATGTAAAAGGCTGAAATGGTATGGCCATGTAGAAAGGATGAATGATCAACGATGGCCAAAGAGAATAATACAGTGGATCTCCACCAACCGCAGGAAAAAGGGAAGACCAAGAAGATCGTGGAGACAAGAAGTAAAAGGTGCAATGGAAGATAGGGGTCTACAAGTAGATGACTGGATCGATCGCAAGCGTTGGAAGCTAGGTTGCGAGAAACGGCGGTAGCTGTAATAAACTCGTTATATATGCTATTTTTAACACTTTTCAGAATCCTTGTTAAGCCTGAAGTGATATCTCTGAAGTATGGTAATGAAAAACATTTGTTCATAGGAGTATCCGAGACTGGGTTTTCACTTAAGACATCAGGATCAGCATTGTTAGTCGCGAGGGAAGGTAAAGTACCTTTGTTATGGACAGTGTTAAACAAAATCTTATTCATTAATGGTATTGGATAAGCGTTTAAAATGAAAAGTTTCTGTAGGATTTGTAGATTTTTTGTATGAAAAGAAGAATCTGATAGTTTTATTACTTTATTTTTTGTTTACAAACATACGTTTAATTCAGTTGACTTTGGTAGAATTATTATGGTAAGAGTGATAGTTTAGGTATCTATCAGAATGGGTCGGTTTTTGATATTAATCTATTTTAATGTTGTTGTTTTCCCTGATCATCCTTATGTCGAGAAAGGGGATGAACAAATTAGGACAAACCAGTTCACTATATAGATGGAATATGTAAAATACTATCAATACAATTCTTCACCCTGAGAAGAATAAATCTGAACTCTGAGAGTTCAAAGAAATATCATATATTTTCCTTAGCGGTTTCTTCATCAATGTCAAGAGTGACATTAAGAATCTAAGCGATATATACCACTTCTTACTTAAATCCGACACCAAGAACAATACATAACAGATAATTAACTTATATCCAATAATAACTAACCTACTTAAATATTAATAATCATTATTTAAAGAAGATAACATTTCCTTGCTTTTCTTAGATACATCTCAATAAGATATCATAATAATAATACATGAACAATATAATATAATAAAAAAAATTCTATTAAGAAAAATCTAAAATAATAATATTACTCTAAACTGGGAATTACTTTTATTCTGTTACACCAATGAACCATAACAACAAAAATAATCATAAGAACTACTTTGACATGTCAGCGCGTGCGTTCTAGTAAAAGACAACTTCACATTTAAATTTTACAACAATTAAAAATTTAGTTATGGCAGACAAGTCCTAGAATTAATTACTTTTAAATGTAGTTACATTGGGTTTTTTTGATTAGCCTTGGGTACACCTTCACGTTTCAAGTTCACAGCTACCATACATTTCCAATGGTAACTTTTTCACATAGTAACAAAAAAACCACTATGTTGTTACAAGCTATTTTGAGTTTAGTTCTTAAACCTTAATATATATTTTTTAGTGGATTTTCTTGAGCTTAGGTTCACAAAAAAAATTGATTTGATACCAAGACATTTTCATATATTTTTTCGACGTTTCGGCAGGAAATCCATGCCTTTTTCAAGAGGTAATATTGACTAAAAAAAAAAATATATCACAGACATAATACGGTTTAAAAGTTAAACTTTTGACTTACCAAGAATGTAAACATTCGGTGTTAACAAGTAGATGTCACAATTAAAATAATATTAAAATCATAGGACATACCCACTAAGTCACAACATATAAAATGTATTTTAAATCTAATATGTTGTTTATTGATGTTAGTTTATCGTTTAAACAATCAGTAATTTTAAAGTCATAGGCGTTCTAAGATTGTCTTTTTATGTGTTTTTGAATTAAATTAAAATATATTTTGTTTAAATGTGTGATATCTTTTTTATCATTTATTGCGTTATTATTTTTTTAATTTGTATAGACTCTAGAAGCTCCCTCTTTTCCTGTTTTGTTTACTTTTTAGGATCTTGGTTTTGTCAAAGTCAGATTTATGTTCTGAGTTAGATTTATGGTTGAGTTTTTTTGTCATATTTGTGGGAACGTATTCTTGAGTTAAATAGCTGACTGGTTTGTCCAATATAAACTCCATCACAATTTCATATACAGTAGGTAATTTCATATACAAGATGCGATTTTTTTAATAGAGGTGTTTTTGTTTTTAATCTTGTAAAATTCTTTTTCAAAAGATTGTGCCATTTACAAGATTAAAAATATGTGATCCTGATATTTTTCTTCTAAATCTGCAGCTTTTGTCTTCAAGTAGTTGGTGCATGTTAGGCACTGATCTTTTTTTGGCTTAATAAAGGACAAATTTAAGTTGGTACCAAAAATGCGGCGGTAAGTAATTTGAGAGGCATATTCCCTTTTCCTTTACTTGCAATCTTTAACATAAAGTTCGTACATTTTATCGATAGGTTTGGAAAACTTTGTATAGAAGCTTTGATTAAAGCTATAATATCAGATTTGCTTTTATCAGCCGGTTCCTTTTTGCCACGTTTGTCGTTAGATGCAAATATTTCTATATCATTTACTCCAGAAAATGCCTTATCCACTGGCCCGTGGCTTATACACAAAGTGCGAAGAAAGAAATTCTTGCAAACTCGAGTTATGAGAGCACCTGTTCCAGAACGAACTCATATACAAGTAGGTCTTTGCTCGCAACACAACTGAAAATATAATCGTTTTGGCGATTATAGTCTAATCTTCGAAATTATGAGAATAACTGTTTTTTTAAATCATCATTAAAACTAAGGGAGCATTTGAATTTACAAGAGTTGTAATTAATCAATTTTGATTTTTTTGCCGCACTGGTGATTCCTTTGTATTTGTAAGACAAACTTGACATTCTATTTGTCTTCTTAGTATTCCTTTTTCATTGGGAAGGATTAGCTCTGCTCCAACGTTACTCTTGTTTGGAAAAGGGTACATCACTATCAGTTGATTTAACGTCTGATAAACCTTCATTACCACTCGGAAGATAGGTGACGTTTTCTCCAAACGTAGGTGACACAAGTGTATTACGCATCTCAATAAAGCTATTATATTCTTCACAATGTTTGGTATTCTCTTTTCCATTATCAGTGGTGGTAGTTAAACATCCTTACATTTGAGTAGTATTGAATAATCCTAATCAAAATATTAGTTTAGGAGATCAATACTGTGAGAAGAGAAAATTTTCTTAGTTTCTTTTGGTTTCGATGCCGTATAACGTTTGAATCTATTATGTTTGTCAAAGAGCTTTTAAAAATTTAGTTTCCGCATAAGCAACTAATTAATAATTATTATTTTTAAAACAGTATTTAGTTTAAAATTTACAATAGTGTTTTATAAAAAAAAATTAAAACTTTTCCAGTCCGATATAGTTGTACATTAATAGTGATGAATAGACCACGTAGAAAATGGACGACAGTTCTATTTAAACTTTTACTCAGAATGCGCACTCGTGAATGTATGATAAATGCGAGCGTTACAATTCGGGTTAAATGAATGACAAAACTTTGTTGTAAGTTAATGTGTTAATTTAATCGTGTCTAGGTAAATGGAAATAAGTAAATTAGTTTACTTTAGCGACACAATGGTTCAGTAGGTTTCATACTTTTTCTAAAGCTTCACGGTTATTGTTTAAAACAGTGAAAATAATTTAGCTTTATTAAAATTATTTTTGGTAGTTTAGTTTTTAATAGATATTCAAATATAATATGGTAAAATAAAAAATGATAAATAGGTTGCAGATGTAAGTCTAGTTTAACAAGATTAAAGAAAAAATATTAAACTTATAATCAATTTATTGTAACTTGGGCACCCGGTTTCAAACAATAAAATTTGGTGTTTATCGTCAGGTCTCCGGTCAGGTAACTTAATTGCTAAACTGCTAAAAAACTAAAACTATATAGGACAAAACAAAGAAATAGTTCAAACGCACACATCAAGACACAACACACAATAAAATACTTATTAGTGATGCACTAACTTTGGAATACTTTTTGTAAAAACTGGGAAAAGTGACTCTTCAAATGTCATCTTAAAGTCACTTCTCTATTGTTTACAAAAACAATCCTAAATGTAGTACAAAAATAATAATTATTTTAATGAAGAGTTGTAAAGTCTTAATGTGTGTTTCAACTGTTTCTACGTTTTGCTTTGTTCTTTTTTATCAAATAACCTCAATGAATACAATATATTAATTGTGCATATGTCTTATATTTATATCTATTAGCTTGATAAATAGGAACTTAAAATAAATAACACATTTTTCGCTACAAAGAAAAACACAAATATATATTTAATAACACCCGTGGACAAAGATCTATGATAGATTATGTTATAACCAGTAGAGATATCCTTCGAAAATGATTGACATAAGATTCCTTAACTTAGCAGATGTAAGTAGCGAGCATACTGTAGTATTGTGTAAAATAAGATTCATCCTGAAATACTTCACACCCGAGAGAGCTTCGCCAGCACAAACAAAATCAAAGTCGAAGGACTAAATACGGAATTCACGGAATACTAATACAGTAAAAAAATATTAGAGAAGATCGCTAGAAATAAAATATTAAAACACGATAATATCGAGGAAAGCTATAAAAAACTCAAAAATATCATAATTAACACAGCAACAAAATCACTTGAAGAGAGGAAAGTATAGTTTACAGAAAAAGTAAAGATAAAATGTGAAAAAAAAAGCCTTTTTACAATAAGGACCACAATAAATACAGGCATATAACCACTATAAACGAATCAGAAATAAAACAAATACCTTAGTAAGATAAATCAAAAGAGAACGCTGGCAAAACATCTTAAAACAGATGGAACACGACTTCTACGGAACACAAAAAAAATATAGAGAATAATCAGAAGATAAAAAAAAGAGATGAACGAACTAATGGAAACGCAACATATTAAGAAGGAAACATAGTCTAGTTCGATCCCTATTTACTAAAGGTAACGATAATTAAACCAACACCAGAAGTGACGGCAAACGAAGAAATAAATATTAACGAGGAAGAGGTAAAGGAAGCATTAAGGAACTTAAAAAAATAGAAAATCACCACTGAAGGACAGAATATCGAACAATTTCCTAAAGTGCAGAGGACCAGATCTAACCAAACAGCTAGTAAAACTAATCCAAAAAATAACAAAACAAAATAGAATTACCCAAGCATTGAGATCAAGCATCCTAATACCTCTCTTTGAAAAGGCAGATCAATCGGACCTGGAAAATTACAGAGGAAATATTTTTATTAAACAAAACACTAAAAGTTACAACCAAAGTGATAACAAATAATCTGAATAAAATTATAACACTAACAGAAGAACAACAAGGTTTTAGGTCGGGAAGATCATGCACCTAAGTTATGCTTATAATAAGGCAAGTACAAGACCGCAATTGTTTCTAGTGCTCCTTAGTAATAATTTTCTAGTGATATCTAAGTGAAATATAAGCTTCATTTTTCATGTATGTACTTTATCTTGCATATATAGTTAGTTTAGATATTTGCAGATAATATGAACATAAGTACCTGTCTACACTTACCGTTGTTCATTGTCAAATATTTTAAAAAAATTACGTAACATACTGTGGAGGGGACGATTGTAACGTTACAACCGACGACCCCCCTAACGATTTTAAGCATTCTTGTTTCTTAACCTATTATTTTTTTTATTTCCAGTAATAGAGGTTCCAAAGGTAATACAACTTACGACGCTGCTTACGCCAAAATAAAAAATGGTATATCCATTCGAGCGTGGGCAAAGAAGTACGATGTTTCTTTAAGATGATTTAAAATTAAAAAGGAAGCACCAATTGAGGGTTTAAATATTTCTGTATCCATGGATCATAGAGCATGGAACAAAGTTTTTACCGAAGGCCAAAAAAAATTATGGCAAAATATATTGTAAGAGCGGCAAAGATATATTATAGTTTTGGTGTAAAAGAAATCAGAAAATTCGCATATGAATTAACCAATAAATATAAATTAGCAATGCTACCACAGTGGGAGCCAAACCAGATGGCTACAGAAGATTGGTTCAGCAGATTTATGAAACGACAACCCCAACTCTCGTTAAGTTGCGCACAACCAACAAGTTAACGAAAATAATTTTTCTTGTTTTTTTTGATAATTTGCAGAAAAATATGGACAAATTTAAATTCGAACCGAAAGAAATATACAATGTCAATGAGACTGGGATCACAACAGTCCAAAGGCCGAATAGAATTGTCACTAAAAAGGGAACAAGGCAAGTTGGAGCATTGACGTCTGCTAAACGTGGAAACTTAGTCACGTTAACCTGCGCGGTAAATGCTGTTGGAAATTTTGTTCCTCCGATGTTTCGGTACCAGGAACATTTTATTCGAGATGGTCCAACTGGAAGTTCAAGAAACGGGAAACGCAAGCAAGTGGATGCAAGAATTAAATTGAAGAAGTGAATTTATTCCATTCTTACAATACTTTCGGAAATATACGTCAGCAACTACCGATAACAAAATCCTGCTACTACTAGATAACACGCATCTCATATTTCTATTTGGGCACTGGACTATTGCTCTGAGATTAGCATTGTTGTATTATCCTTTCCGCCTTATTGCTCTCATAAGTTACAACCGTTGGATCGCTCTTTAGAATGGGCTGTGATTAATGGATGCGACGCAATCCAGGGAAAGCTAGAACCATTTATAATATCCCATCCATAGTTTCTACAGCGCTTCTGATGTCACTGACACCCAGCAACCTCCAAGCAGGCTTTCGATGCACGGAAATATTTCCTCTTAATAGAAATATATTTACACCTTTAGATTAACCACCATCTTAAGTCACATATCGGCTTCCACCAGCAAATAAAGTGATCAACGCTGTTGAAATTAACACGTTAGAAATAGGAAAAAGTGACGATCAACCAACACCAGATAACTAGATAAATAAATAATGAACTAAATAATATTCCTACAGCGTCAACTTCATGTGTTTCTTCGGCTGAGGAGTTTACACCGGAAGCAGTCAGACTTTTCCCCAAAGAAGAAGGAAAGGTCTGACTGCTGATAGAAATGAAGGAAATAAAGGAAAAAAGAAAAGAAAATCGGCCATATACAAAGATACCCCAGAAAAGGAAAAAATTAGGGCATAATATGAAGAAAAGAAGAAAAAAGGCATTAAGAAAAATTTGTCTGAGTCTAAACTAAAACCAAAAAATCTTAAAAGAGAGTGAAAAAGGGGATGAAGAGTGTTTTTGCCTTGTATGCTGTGAACCATATGGTTCAAGTAAGGCAGGGGAATGTTAAGCTTAATGCATTGAATATAAACGTTGGTCACATGAATTATGCACAAGCCAAGAAGGTTTAAACATTTGCCATAATTGCGAATCAGATTGATCCATAATTTGTTAGGTTAAGTTCACTGTTCCTCTCCGTATAGCATAAAATTCGTTGGGTTTACTGTTCCTTCTGGTATAGCATAAGTTTTTGTTTTTATTTTATGTAAGAATATAACTTCTTTTGTACGTTCGTATAACTTTTGTACTTTCGTATAACTTTTGTACTTTCGTATAACTTTTGTACTTACGTTTAATAAACATCATTTGTTTAAGCTTTTGATAACTGTTACTATCGACCCACGTGATGTTACAATCGCCCCGCGGTTAGAGGCAATTGTAACATTTGCCGCTACGACAATTTTTCACAAATAATCAAAAACTATAATTATTTAGAAACCTTAAACTATTTTAATATTGCTTAAACATGCAATTAAGGCCTAAACGAGAAAATGTGTTTATATCTGTTATAATTTTCCCGAAATTAGTATTTGAATTAAAAATGTTACTTTCGACTCCGGTCTACCCTATCTCAAGAAGGCATTTGACACAGGAAAATTAAAGGACATTACATACTTCTTGGATGCAAGAGAAATACCTCTAGGAATAATTAAAACGATCGCAAATATCTACCAAAACAATATGAAAGTAAAAGTAGAAGAAGAACTTACCGACCCTATTGAAGCTGACAATGGGAAAAGACAGGGAGATTACTTAAGTCCTTTATTGTTTTACCTGATTAGGGATCAAATAAAAAAATAAGAACTAAAAAAGGATAACAAATAGGAGAAAAACAACTTTAAATAATCTTCTACGCAGACGACGCATGCCTACTCTCTCAAAGTGAAGATGATGTATATGCTGCATCAATTTAATATAACCGCCAGAAAATTTAACATGTTAATTTTCCTCAAAAAAAAACAACATGCATGGTCCTAACAGCAAATTTTCTAAGATGTAAATTGGAACTGGTAGATCATATAATAGAACAAGTTATGGAGTATAAATATTTAGGCATCATATTATTTAGCTACAAAAAGCTCAAAACTAATGTGGAAGATTAAATGAATACAGCAAAAAAGCCGTAGGTTATCTGAATGAAACAATATAAAGAAAAAAAAATCGGGAAAGAAATAAAAGGTAGAATTTACAAAACAATCATCAGACCAATATTGACACAATAAGACCTGACACAGAGAGGACCAAAGGATATTAAAAACAGCAGATATAAAAAAATAGGAAAATAGAATTAAACGATCATATAAGCCGAATGACAACAAACAGAGTAGTAAAGACTGCAAGCGACAGTTTCCCTATAGGAAGACGATTAGTAGGAACACCACGGAAACGATGGAACGACAATTTATTGAAGGCACATTGAAAAACAGACAGAGTCATGTCTACATAAAAAGAAGAAGAAGAATCTTATCAGAATGAAAACATAAATTGCCATTTTATTTCAATTATTGCAAAACTATTTCAGACCTTGGGTATTTGTCATGGCTTCTATATTGTTATTCGTATTAAACTGAGTATCATCTTCACAACAATAAAATTCATATTTTTTATTACCCAATTATTATTGTTCTTTGGTCTATTATTAACTGACATTGCTTAACTACTTCTTAAATATCAGTATACTAGCTGACCCGGCGAACTTTGTTCCGCCTTAATGGCAATAAATAAGCAGATTGTGTTTTTTTTTGGGAAAAAATAGGAAAAAATACAAAAAAAATTAAATAACTACATTAATCATTCATTATTATTTCTGTATTTTAGTACATAGGTCGCTCTTCACTTAAGTACCTTGTGATACACGACATTTTTTGTTTTATTATCAGGCGCAAAAACAAACAACGCAGATGGTCTTCCGACCCGTGAACATGCCACGTATAATTGACCATGGGAAAAACATGAATGTTCTAGATTTAAAACACAAACTTTTAAGGATTGGCCTTGTGATTTGTTGATGATCATGGCAAATGCAAGACGTATCGGAAATTGAAGTCTTTTAAATTCAAACGGCATATCGGTTGGGATCATCGGGATCCTCGGAATGAGAACTTCCTCACCTTTGAATTTTCCTATCATTATCGTAGCGTAAATTATATTGTTCATCAATTTACTAACCACCAAACGCGTACCGTTGCATAGTTTTGGTTGGTTTATGTTTCGAAGCATGATTACTACGGAACCAACCTTTCGGGGTAAATTGTGCGGTGGTAAGCCAGGCACGTCCAAAGAGTTTAAAAATTCAATTGGATAGTTGGTGGCTTCATCTTCATTTGTGACGCAGTCAATAGATTTGAATGAATGCATTGTTCCAATGATCTTATTTTGAATTATGTAGTTCAGGTTATCTGCATCTTTATTCTTAGCCGCTAAAATTGCTCGTTCACTCAACCATTCATTATTTTTGTAGTTAGAAATAATATTTGGAAATACATTGTTGATATAAGTTCGTCTTTTGATGAGACAAAATTACAGAAATTATTTGGAAATGATATTAATCCGCTCGATTCATCGACAGGTACTTGACCATTACCGATAGTCAGCAATTGCTCCGAGAAATCTTCAGCAGATGTATCATTACGCAATGTAACCCTCATGTTTGTTGTCAGCTGCAGTTTCTTCACATAGCGCCATAGATTTGACGATTTGAGGCAAGCGTTTATTTCATCGTCAGCCGTAGATCTTGGAATTACTTGCAGTATTTGGCGGAAATCGCCAGACAGTAAAATCATTGCTCCTCCAAAACATCTCGAGTCATTGCGTAAATCTTTTAATGTTCGGTTAAGTGCTTCTAATGCACGTTTATGCGCCATTGTGCATTCGTCCCAGATGATGATTTTCGATGCCGCTAAAACTTTGGCCATTGCTGAGTGTTTTGCAATATTACACGTTGGTTCTTTAATAGTTTGAAGATTTAGCGGTAATTTAAATGCTGAATGAGCCGTACAGCATCCTTCTAACAATGTGGCTGCTATTCCAGAAGAAGCAACTGCAACCGCTATGTTGGATCTCGCCCGAACAGTTGCTAAAACTAATGACATAAGGAATGTCTTGCCAGTTCCACCAGGGGCATCTAGGAAATATAAACCACCATTTTCATCAGCGATTGCCTTCATTAAAGTACCATAAACTTCCTTTTGTTGGTAATTCAACAGGGGTACATTCCTTTGAACTACTAAATCTAATTCCTGGTGATCATATTCACGTTCCCGTTCCAATTCTTGATTAAATGAGTCATTCATTTCACGATTTGGCGCTGGCATTCCTAACCTGATTAATAAATTACCGCACATGAGGTAACACATATCTTCGATCAAGAGTAAAGCACGTGATTTCTGGAACTGACACGACTTTGATGTAAAATATCTTCTGACATACTATCCTTGTATTTGTTCCACAGGTTACATGGGTTTGATGGAAAACATGTCGAAATTAAGATAGCGAATAATGTGCGTATCGGACTTGGAGATGCAGAGATAATGGCTTCAGCGTTTGTCATATCCCAATGGGTATCGTTTTCTAATAAGTTCAATTCTTCACATGCAGCACGATATGTTAGGAATATTACACCATTAATATTTCGTAGTGTCTCAAATGAACTTGGCCCACGCACATTTACCAGCAACAACCGCAAATGGAAACATTCATCATTCTTTGGATGAACTGTATACATACGACCAAGAGCATCAGTAGAACGCACATGTGGATACCCAGGAACCGCATCACCTTGCTTCCGTCTTTGAAAATTCTTTAATGAAGCATTCCAAGTATAATAACGTGGCATCTCCGAGTAAAGCAAAGTTCGTGCAAACTGATCGCTGTGGCAGATTGAAAAAAAAACTGGTCAATGTAGTTGCTGGAGGTGTTTTAGCACGTTGCGTAGCATTCAAAGCCGTAAAATATACTCGTTGACCATTCTCCAGATGCACCGCCAAATGTATAACAGTAGGATGACGTTCGTGAATTGGAAATGCGAATATACGCCAAATCGCTTCATTACAGTTCACATAACGACCAACTTGACACCGTGAAATTTCATCGTTGGTATTTGAGGATTGCAATCCAAAAACCGCCATATCACTGCCTTTTGTGACATATTTGCAAATATATTTTATGGACTTAACTGAATTGCAGTATTCAACGTTGCAATGTGTCTTGAACGTTTTAGAAATAAGTGGCGAATATGGAACAATCCAACTGTTGTCGAGAACGAAATCCATTCTTTTCACTTTCGTTGTGACAGTTCGACTGTTGTCATCTGGTGATCGACGCCGATACAGCGGATACCCATCGTTGCCAGTGACAGTCTCCGCCGTTAATTTCCGTGGATATCGTTTAGAGCACTTTCCATCGACCATGCAAGGTGATTGGGGATTGATGGCACCACACGGTCCATGAATCATATTAGTAGTAACAACATCATGTAGGTCTCGATCGACTTCATGATCAGGAATCTCGGCACATATGATATCATCTATTTGGTCATGCTGAATTCTTTCCACTAACCAAATAAGAATGTGTGCGTGCGGCAGGCCTCGCTTTTACCATTCGATTTAATACATCCAGCATCGAGTATCTCCAAAGACGCGTTGTTTAACAATAAAGTTCATCAGGGACCGAATTTTTTGCCTGAATATACGTGCTGTGATGTCGTGTCTATCATTTGATGTTTGTCCGGGAAGCAGCAATTGAGTAATTTCTATCCATTTTGGATTACAGGTAAAAGTAATAAAGAGATCTGGCCGGCCGTAATGACGAACATATGTCATTGCATCTTGTGCATATTCATGCATATGACGTGGGCTACCAATGTACGTCGCCGGCAGAATAGTTAATCGACCAATATTAGCTACATTTCCTTCAGTACTAACTGCATCACGTAAATGGATGTACTCCTCAGAACGCAGTTTGGCTGGGTTCAACCTAATAAATGTTAAACGTTTCGTTTCTATTTTTACATACATGTCAACGCAATACTGTTGAAACAATCGACGAAACCGCAGCAAATAGTTGTCAGCATTTTGACGAATCATCAAACGATATGCATAATAATTCATTGATCTAACTTTTTTTGTAGCTTCTTCACCTGTAATTAAAAATTTGATAATTTACCATTTCAAAGACAAATAATACAGACATTAACCATTATTAAGATACTGATACTTTACCATTCAATGGATTTATCATTTTAATATTAAAATATTATCCATCTTCTCCTTGCCAAAACATCAGTGGGTATTGCAATGCGTCATATGATCGATGAGTTTCAGATATTTGTTGCAGTTGCCCAGTATCGCGACGTGTAAGCACAATATCGCGTTTTTCCAATTGTTCACCAACAATCAGGATGGCAACTTCGTCTACTGTTGGAGCATTAAACGTGCGTTCGTGTGTTCCAGATAGTCGTTTATCTGCTTTGATGACAACTTTATAGTCATCATTTGGCATGCGCTCTAAAGCACTCTTAAACAACCTGACCAACGCATGATGTTCATGAAGCAGACACTGCAAGTCTTGAATAATTGCTCGCTTCATTCCTGCATTGATCCCTAGGCGTCGATTAAGTTGTTCTTCCATGTTGCCAATGAAATATATTTGTAAAAATTTATTCTGTGTATCTTCGAAAGGTAGTAATAATCCCATTCGATGGTGAATCTGTCCTTATATCTAGAAAATAAAAACCAGACAGTATTAGCTGGGTTATAAACACTTTTTCTGTGGGAGAGTAGAGTTCAGTGTTAGCAAATATAACACATACCAATAAATAAAATAAGTTATTCTTTAACTACATTCTATGTAAGTACAAAAATAAATACCTTAAATGTCGCATTAAATCATCCTTCTTCGATAATGTCTGCCCCAAATGACGTCATTTGGAAACAACTATTGTATTTTCGAGTATTTGCAAGAAAGTGGCGTGATTCTTGTGTTTCGCCACAAAGCAATGAATACAATGGCTCATGTGGTGGAGTCAACACTGGCAATTTCACTTTAGCATTAAGGCAGCATAATCCAGGCATTTCTCCGGAAAACTTTAATGCACCACAATACTCGCAAACAACGTCCATTTGCCCAATGCAAACGCTAGGATGCAAGCTGTAATCATTGCTGCAATTGTATCGAAACGCTGCTCGATTCAAATCAGCTAAATATCTTGTTCTGCGTCGCAAATTATCTATTTGTTGCCTTCTGTTGTTCGCTCGACGATTCTGCATTGCCAACCGAGCTGTTTCACGGGCTGCTTCACTTTGCTCTCGTGATCGAGAAGCACGAAGTCGAACCATACTATCGCGGCGCTGTTCACGTGCAATTTCTTGTTCTTCTTCAGTCCTTTCATTTGCAGTATTTTGTATTTTTCTTGCATTACGGCTTTGTCGGGAAAGATTCAATCGTCTTGGTCGCGGCATTATTAATTAAACTTCACTTTACTTCAATTACGGCTTTGTCGGGGAAGATTCGATCGTCTTGGTCGCGGCATTATTAATTAAACTTCACTTCACTTCAATCCACTTGTTAATTATTTATTTAATAGAAATAGTTTTAATATTGATTTCTTACAAATATCAAATTGTCATCCATACGTCATTACATAGCTGTCATTTTACGTCAATTACATAGCTGTCATTAGCGTTTTGTTATTCCAAGTCTGATTCTTTTTTGTTATAGGTACCACGTTTTATAGTGACTGACGTTTCATGTCAAGTCACACGGAAACGCTGTCGGACGGGAGTAACTAACACGACTTTTTTTATATATAGATTGCTTGATATCATTTGTAGTAGTTAGTGCTAAATTATTAGCTCTATCTATACTATTTCATTTTTTTTATCATGTTGCTTAATTCATTTAATAATTTTCTCTAAATTTTTAATTACTTTTGGTCTCGATTTCATCACCACAATCTTCACTCTAGATATTTTTTGAAACTTAAATCAATAATCAACTATGTCTTATCTTCATTATTTTACCTTCTTTTATTTATCTGACTTTTTTGTTTCCGAATTTATCATCAAGGTGCGTGCCCAGCAGGGAGTTATCTTGGTAGATAAATAAGTACTTATCTTGCACACGTTTGCCAAGCAGTTATGCTGGCAGACAACTTTTCTTGTTTATCTCTTATAGCCTTTATCATATCTACTAATTCCTTCATTTTGGCCGTTTAATTTATGGCTTCTTTCATAAAAATCTTGTTTTTCTTCTTCTTGTGCGAGAAGGACCAGGTCCTCAATTTTTGTTATCTGCCTTCTTGTGAGGTTTGCGTCCAGCTGTAATGTCAATATTTTGAGCCCGTCCAACTGGAGGTCTTGATTTCGACTTTATATTGATGATATCTCCAACAGCAACGCTTTCTTCTTCACCATTTCATCACGTCTTACACTCTTTATACTCGTGAAGTATCCTTGTTACGTTTGCCCTAATTTATTGCGTTTCTTTTTGAAGTTATACTTCTATATGCGCTGGACGTTGGGCGTTGGAAATTTGCACGGGAGTGAATCGGTGAAATCATTATATATGTAAGATATGAGTAAGAGAGAGACAGAAGATATATTGTCTCTCTCTTTCTCTCTCGAGAATAAAAATGTTCCTTTTGTATATATATTTAATATTACATATTATATATAATATATATTAATATTAATATTTATGTGATATGTTTTGTATTATTTATTAAATGTTCATAATTATTTTAGGCTTTTGTATTTTAAAATAATAATTACAATAAATCACTGTATGACCGAGAACTGTCAATTTTGAAATACGTTAGTGTCATGTCTAATTAGCAAATTTTTTACGTGTTTTGTTCATACACTCGTATATGTGAGTTCGAATCAGAATATTAATTTCCTTTTTTATTTTTGAAATATTTAAACACCACACGTTAATCTTATTAAATACATGTAATAAACGCAAAAATAATAAACTTTAAAACAAAATGAAAATTTACAGCATAATCCGAGTTGTTGGTTTTTTTATTTTTATCTTTCACAAACATTTTTTGAAGTTATACTTCTTTTAAAGTTATACGCGTTCGACGTTGGAAATTTGTACGGGAGTGAATCAGCAAAATCATTACATGTGAAGGATATAGGTAAGAGATAGACAGAAGATATATTTTCCCTCTCCTTCTCTCTTTCTCTCTCGAGAATAAAAATGTTCCTTTTGTAAATCTATTTAATATTTATTAATATCATTATTTTTTTAATAATATTATTATCATGGTGAATTGATTGTGAATTTATATGAAAATAAAAATATATATTTTCATTAAAATATTGATTCAATACTTTATTTACTATACTCTATTACAGGTCAAATGTTTATATACAGCAAACGATGCATCATATACCTTTATACCTAATTATTTTTCTCTTTCTGCTCTCTCTTACCTATAGCATTACAAATGTTATGATTGTGCAGATTGACTCCAATATAAATTTGTAACGGCGAACGCGTGTATAGAAGTATAACTTCTACCGGCAGTCCCACTGGACTGCCACACCCGTTTTTTATTGTTCGTAAAATTTTCGTCTGCGTTGTTCTCATTTTCCTTATTGTTTTTGATGTTTCAGCTTGTGTCTCAGCTGCGTAAGTCAGTGTGAGTCTGATGCAGGCCTTATAAATTTTTGTCTTACTATCTGTTTTCATATATTATTTCAGAATGTTACCTCGTAAAGACCCAAACATTTTTGCTGTTTTTTTTTATTATTATGTACTACATTCGGTATACTTCTGCGGCTCGATGTATCTAACCCTGAATTACAGTGTATCGGATCGTTGAATATTACCATAGACTGTATTTTAGTACAAAATTTACATATTAAGTCTTTTTAACGCTAGGTTAAATCTGTAGAGTAGGCGTTGTAGGCCGTCTTAATTGTCAGCTATCAGGAGAGCAATATCTGCATAGCAGAGTATTTTAATGTAGAGGTTGTTGATTTTAACCCTGTATCAATTGAGTTTAGGTTAAAAATATTTGCGGATTATATTAAAAATCTATTTTTCTACCTGATTCCGAGTGAGACTAATTTTCCATTCTGTTATTTTTGTTTCTTATTGTTTATATTAGGGTGCCTTACTAGGTTTATATGGAGCGTATTGAAAAAGTTTTGGTTTATAATTTATTACTTATTCTCCTGAAGTTTTTCCCTGTCAAATGGTTGCTTTAAATCCACGGAACAGGTGAACATTGGCTTATTATGGATTTATTTAACAGTTGGCGTAGTATAAATATATGGACGTGGATGACGTGGATATCGATCTTTTTATATTTGTATAGTTATGCTCGTTTCCAATTCGTTGGGTATTAATACAGTTAATTTTATTTTTTCGTACAGTTTTATTAGATCTCTTCCGATTCATAGGTTTCATAGCTGTTAATTTGGAATATTACACTGGTCAACACACATTTTGTGACAGAGAGATTTTTTTGGTATTTTCAATATTTTTTAGCGTTTTTAATTCTTAAACCGAAATATATTTCTATGATACATAATAAGAAACATTCGGTCTCAGGGACGCAAAAATATCTACATAGAAACATTTACTTTCAATTTGTAAGGCATAATTTTATATTTTTATTCATAAAAGAAAATACTGATGCTACTATTCTAAAATTTATTTTTTGACCCAAAAATGCGTAAAGATATTTAAAAATATATATATATATATATATATACATATATATATATATATATATATATATATATATATATATATATATATATATTATTGTGATATTTAAAGTCTTGGTGCGCCAAGCAATTAATTAGCTAATTAAATAATTAATTACAATTATTTAAATGATATGATTATGACTTTATCACACTTTTTAATTCTCTTATCTCAGGGTTAAATTCGTGCTTAAATATCTATGCTATTACATGTGAAAGGTAAGGTCCAAAGAATACCGGAATAATAAAAAACACATATGATATAACACTATATATTGAAATAAAAATAATGAAATAATTCACACTCAAATGTTTTCAATAAACAAAATCTCATATAATGGTTCTCAAAATTTTGTTCTACGTACGTGAACCTTCAAAATTAATGGTACAAACAATATTAATTGAAATCTCAAAATCCCAAATTATTCTAACTCTCCTAATCAAAATATTTATATCCTTTCTAAATTAAGTGTAAAAATTGTGTTATCAATAAAAGAAAAACTGCAGAAAACAAAAATATCTCTCTCTGATGATGAGTGGTCCAAATCCTTGTTCCTTGTAGACTATATTATCTACTCTCAGGCGCTTCCTAGGTAATCAGCAATCTTACAACAAATTGTTGCAAGTATATTGTCCTTAATGATCTCCTTCGAAAGCACGAATTATTCAAATTATGATAGCCTTTCTCCTCTCGATAAACTGAATCTCTCGTTGGCCAGAGTGAAAAATGACTCTTGGAATATCTTCTCATTACGATAAACTGAATCTCTCGTTGGCCTGAACAGTGACTCTTGGAATATAAGTAGAAAAATATGACTTACAATATTTTGCTGCCTCAGCTTCTGTCAGATACACTAACTCCACAAAAACTCACTAACATTCAACACTACTGCTTGCTACCTCTCGGGAACTGCCAGAGAACAATCACTGTTCATCTTACAGACTTGGAAAACCAACTGACTATCTTTTCTCTCTCAACAATTTAGCTAAACTTTCATTCCTACATACCTATCCCACCTTTTTCAATCTCCGCCAATCAAAGCTCGTCACAATTCTCCCATTTTTTCATTTCGATAACAAACAAAATTTTACCTATAATTGTAAAATTTCCTAAAACTTATTTACAAACAATATTTTTCTACGATTTCTACGAAATCGTAGAAAATATATTTCGAAATATATTTCTACGAAAATAACTAACTGATTAATGGACAATCTGAATATCGTCCTTTAAGATCAACTACCGACAATCTGGTAGATATATAATAACAAAAATGTATTGCAATTTACTTTGATTTTCATAAAGCATTTGATATGGCTTGGCGTCACAAGATAATTCAACACTGAAACCATGGGGCTATCAAGAAAATATACTTGCTCTTATTAATTTTTTTTTCCTAAATAGAAATTTTAAGGTAAAAGTAAACGGTCTTCTATTTAATGTGAGATATCAAAAAAATGGTACACCCCAAGGCTCGGTAATCAACCCGACGCTTTACTTTTAGCTATTAATGATAGAATCAAATCAATAAACAAACCCATTCAAGCGAGGTCAAACCCATTTATGCGATGGCCAAATTACTACAAGATCAACTCGATAAATTTATAGCATGGTATAAAAGGAGTGGTTTTCAATTTGCTTCATCTAAAACTCGCTGCATCATATTCTCAAAGAGACCAAAACAGATAAAAGAAATACCTACTTTAAAACTCTTGGGGGTCAGATACTTGAATATGTAAATACAATTAAATATCTAGGTTTAATATTTGATCAAGCTCTAACCTAAAAGGACCACATCGAATATATATCAGCTATATGTCAAAAAAGGCTAAATCTCTTGAAATGTCTTTCTGGAAGGAACTGGGAGCGGATGGTAGACCTCTTCTCATATTATATAAAAATTTGATCCTCTATTTTAAGTCTTCAGGCCGAACTGGGTGAACTACCATTAGATTTAAGAAGACAGGAATTAATGCTCTTATATGCATCGAAGCGGTACTTTAAACAATTTCACCAAACCATTTGCTGCCCAAATATCCAGCACGCAAAAACCCACGAACATTTTACGATTACCTTTTACGAAAGATGCAAGCGAATTATAAATGAATTAAACCTTATAGTCTCCGAAATATATCCTAGCAAGATGCCAAATTCCTCTCCTTGGCTAATATGTTCTCTCATAAATTTGGATTTATTATCAAAAAATAGAAAAGAAAGCAAGTGTCATCTAATTAATTCTAAATATCAAACCTTAATTTCTCAATTTTCTTCCTTCAAACAATTGTTCACAAATGGATCTAAAACAGTGCATTGTGTAGCATCTGCCTTTGTAACAGAGGATAAAATAAAAAAATATAGACTAGTGGAGACTAATACTATTTTAATAGGAGAACTTTTTGCAATATATAAAGCCATATGTCATGTTACAAAATGTCCTGAAATTAACTTCTTAAGAACTACCGACTCACACCGACTCAAAAATCTATTCTTCCCATCCTGTGGCCAAACTCAGGTGAAACTCAGTGACAAGAATTGCACAACCTAAATCGCAGAAACATTACTTTCCTGTGGGTAACATCTCATATGTGAATCACGGGAAAGGAGCTGGCGGAAAAATATACACAAAAAGCCTTAGAGGACACAACTATTAAGTTCTATCCAAAAACTCCAGCGACAGAACTCACATCATATTAAGACAGCAAAATAGTCAACATAATATGGCATAGCAGATGGCACAAAATACAGGCAAAATTACTTGAGATAAAACCCATATTTCAACCATGGTCTGATAGTTCCACCAATCGTTTTTATCAGGATATCATCAAACGACCGCGGCTTGGTTATAGTCGCCTTACGCATGGACATCTGATAAAAAGGGATCCCCAAACTGAGTGGTATGCTTGCGAGACCCCGCTAACAGTAAAACACCTTCTAGTAGAGTGCTCGTTACACAGTGCAGGAAGATGTAAGTTTGGAATCCCGGAGAATTTGAGAGAACTATTCTTAAAGTGCGGTGCAAAAGTGATTATACAATATCTAAAAGCTATAAACTATTTATACAAAATTTAATTGTTACGCTATTAAATTATTGTTAATACTTTTTCTTTTTTCGCTTATAGCCTTACAGGCTGATGCGAGTTTGTAAATAACAAAAAGAAATTATAAGCACAGTTAGTTGAGTCACAGAAATTATAGTCTCTTGTATACAAAATATCTTCTTGTGCAAAAGCAAAAATTTTATGTGCTAATATTTTCCTTATGAATCTTATCTTTTTTTAACAATTATTATTACAACTTTTGTTACACAGATGATAATAAAATAGATTTGGTAAGATTTTCTATACCATAATATTATATCTATATTTTATAAGAATTTAAAATAAATTAGGTATCAGTATTAATTTATCGGTAAATAATAATCCTCCGACAAAATGTTCTCTAAGATGTGCTTTTCAATCGTATCTTAGACTTCTTGAAAATCGTAAACCCAACTTCTTAAACTAAATTAGGGTTGGAGCTGAAAGTTCAATTTGTTTTTTATTAACCTTTTAAAAGTTTTAAGGATCGAAGAAGCAAGGGAGATAAGATAAGGAGAAAATGGTTTTTAATGTTTTTTTGTTTTAAACAAGAAAATTAAAATTATTTATTAACAATTCGATTAGTTACTAATAAGATGTCACAAATGTTTTTATATACGTAATACAATTTTGATTACGCTCTAATTAAGATTTTATCACTCTTTATTTTTATTAACGAATAAAATTTTATTTTAACGCAAAGCTTTTTTCTAGTTTTTGGAGATTTAATTCTATCCTAACAATATATATATATATATATATAATATATATATATATATATATATATATATATATATATATATATATATATATATATATATATATATATATATATAGTTAGTTATATCCTAACAATATATATATATATATATATATATATATATATATATATATATATATATATATATACTTTGAGGTTTATTGGGATTTATTCAGCGGTGAAATAAGTGTACTCTTTTAACTAAGTTTCAAGCTTTCGAAAATGTTTATTTTCATCATCAGGAAAAACTGAAAATAAAGTGCGACTGTTAGTAAATCATCCTCGAAATTAGTTGTAGAAAATGGTTTTTTTTTTTAAAAAACGATAAAAACTTACGTTATTGAGGTTCGTCTTTCGTGGATGTTTCACTTACAGGTGACAATATTACGCACCACTCATTGATTGAGTCAAATTTTAAAATATTAAACACATATAAAACTTTCATGGTGTATAAGACCACACTTAATAAATTATTATACTTTTAACACATAAGAAAAAGACAGTTAAAAAAGTTTACAACGGCCACGTGTGCCGGCCAACTGTTGAATGAAAGGTTAAGAGTAACTGTCATTCCTGGACATGGCAAATGACAGAACTTCTTCTTATTTCTTTGTCTTATGTAGTACTACTGTTGTTACACATCAAATTATTGACAAAGGTAGAATTGGAAAAAACACAGAATTTAATAAAGAAACTGTGAAAATATAACGAAACCTGGAAACTTTACAATGAATCAGTCATTGAAACATCATTGAAATGTGATGATCCATCCAAATATAATAGGTAGGAGTATATAGTGCTCAATTGATTAATGTCACTCCTTTTGTTCATTGCATTTGAGTTTTGTGCAATGAATGCCATTTCTAAAAAGAGTCTTTTATTGTAATTGGACTCCGTAGCTAAAATTTTAACTGCATCGTAATTCATAATATGATGTTCTTTATTTACATGTTCTGCCAGTGCAGATCTTTCTGGGTATAGTCTACTGTCGCTACGATGACTGATTAGGCGACTGCCTAGATTGCGTGTGGTTTGTCCCACATATATTAAATTGCAGTTGTTGCAAGGGATTTGGTAGACGACGTTGGAACAATCTTTGATGTTACTTTTGTCTTTAACTTTAGAATATATGGATCTTACCGTTAATGATGTTTTATAAGCTATTTTCAAATTGGTGAAATCTTTAAAAAGTCTTGTTAGTCTGGGTGTTATGCTTTTGATGTATTTCAGTGAGGTATATGAGCAATTGGTATTATGTTCTCCATTTGTGGCATTGATTTGTATCTCATCATTTCGGCGTGTTATGTTAGGGGTCAAACTAAATAGAATTTTGGTGACTAAGGGTTTTGGATATGAATTGTCCATGAATAGGTTGAACAGGATTCTTAGGTTCTTCTGGTGGAAAGAAGGGTCACTGATGGCAATGATTCTAGCCTTCATTTGTTTAAGTAGGTTAATTTTTATTGAATGTCTATGGTATGACCAATAGTTGAGGAAGCGTCCAGAACTATGAGGTTTTCTATGCCAGTCGATAACAAGGGAGTTATTTGGGGTTCTAATGAACCGGGTGTCAAGAAAGGGGACTGAGCATAGATCGTCCTCATGTTCGATTGTGAACTGTAGTAGAGGATCATACCTATTAAATACATTTAAGATTTCTGTGGATCCATTGCTGGGGATAGCTAGGATTAAGTCATCCACATACTTTTTTACGAAAGGAATATGAAAGGACAATTCTGGGATAACCATATCTAATAGATGATCCATCACATAGCAGGCTAAAATGGGTGAGATAGTAGCTCCCATAGGAGTTCCTTGTGTTTGTTTAAACACAGTATTATTGAATGTGAAATAGGTGTTATTAAACAGAAAAGATATGAGTTTTTTGAAGTACTCCAAGTTGATATTACAGTGAGAACTGATAAAATTCCAATTGTTTTCAATAGCTGTTAAAGCTGCATCTAAGTGAACATTGGTGAATAATGAAACTACATCCAGACTGACAATCACATAGCCATCCGGTAATTGATAGTTGTTAAAGTTATTGAAAACATCAAACGAGTTTTTTATGTAATATTCATTTGAAACATATGCATTGGATAAGATTTCAGTTAAAAAGGATGCTAATAAGTTGGTGGGGGCACCAATACATGCAACAATGGGACGCACTGCAAGCTGTGGTTTGTGAATTTTGGGCAGAGCGTAAAATTTAGGTATAACACCCTTGTAGCTAGTTAGTTTTTTCTTTGTAGCTTCATCTATCTGCCTTGAGTTACACAATTCCTTAATGAGGTTGTTACATCTGGTTTGAACATTGTTGGTTGGATCTCTGTTCAACCTTTCATAAACATTATCGGAATTTAGCAATTCAAGACATAGATCTAGATATCTCTGCTTTTCCAGAACTACAGTTACATTACATTTGTCTGAAGGCATGACAATAATGTTAGTGTTTTCACTAAGAAACTTGCGAGTTTTTTGTAACATAGCTCTGAAAAAGTTAAAGTTATTATTGTTACTGTTTTTATGTAAGTAATCAGTAATAATGTATGTTGACCTAGCTATAAGTATGTCCCTCTGATGCACATCAGTGACTGAATGTAAGATTGTTTCAACGTCAGCTAACATATCCTTAATAGGGATATCTTTCCCTAAGATTGGTTCTATGCTGAACTTAGGACCCAAAGACAAAAATCTAGAGATATCATCTGGTAAAGTTACATTGGAAAGGTTCTTAATCCAACCCGGTTTTGTCTTAAGTTTTAAGTTCAGCTCAAGATTGAATAGCCTATTATATTTGTTAGTGTTGCTTAATTTGGTTTTGTGAAAAATTCTGTTATATGATACTTGTTGTTTACTAGAAAAGTTATTAAAAATGAATTCAGAAGTTAGTTCAATGATGTTTCTTTTTGATTTATTTAAGTTGGACTCCAAACTGTTAATGACTTTAATACAATTAGAAATTTCTAAGTTCAAGATTCTGTTTTCTAACCTGGTAAATTGTAAAGTGTCCTTGTTCGACTGGATGTCCTGTCTTTGCAACAAGCTTTGCAACTGTCTTTGCAACAAGCTTTGCAACTGTCTTTGTTGCAAAGACAGGACATCCAGTCGAACAAGGACACTTTACAATTTACCAGGTTAGAAAACAGAATCTTGAACTTAGAAATTTCTAATTGTATTAAAGTCATTAACAGTTTAGAGTCCAACTTAAATAAATCAAAAAGAAACATCATTGAACTAACTTCTGAATTCATTTTTAATAACTTTTCTAGTAAACAACAAGTATCATATAACAGAATTTTTCACAAAACCAAATTAAGCAACACTAACAAATATAATAGGCTATTCAATCTTGAGCTGAACTTAAAACTTAAGACAAAACCGGGTTGGATTAAGAACCTTTCCAATGTAACTTTACCAGATGATATCTCTAGATTTTTGTCTTTGGGTCCTAAGTTCAGCATAGAACCAATCTTAGGGAAAGATATCCCTATTAAGGATATGTTAGCTGACGTTGAAACAATCTTACATTCAGTCACTGATGTGCATCAGAGGGACATACTTATAGCTAGGTCAACATACATTATTACTGATTACTTACATAAAAACAGTAACAATAATAACTTTAACTTTTTCAGAGCTATGTTACAAAAAACTCGCAAGTTTCTTAGTGAAAACACTAACATTATTGTCATGCCTTCAAACAAATGTAATGTAACTGTAGTTCTGGAAAAGCAGAGATATCTAGATCTATGTCTTGAATTGCTAAATTCCGATAATGTTTATGAAAGGTTGAACAGAGATCCAACCAACAATGTTCAAACCAGATGTAACAACCTCATTAAGGAATTGTGTAACTCAAGGCAGATAGATGAAGCTACAAAGAAAAAACTAACTAGCTACAAGGGTGTTATACCTAAATTTTACGCTCTGCCCAAAATTCACAAACCACAGCTTGCAGTGCGTCCCATTGTTGCATGTATTGGTGCCCCCACCAACTTATTAGCATCCTTTTTAACTGAAATCTTATCCAATGCATATGTTTCAAATGAATATTACATAAAAAACTCGTTTGATGTTTTCAATAACTTTAACAACTATCAATTACCGGATGGCTATGTGATTGTCAGTCTGGATGTAGTTTCATTATTCACCAATGTTCACTTAGATGCAGCTTTAACAGCTATTGAAAACAATTGGAATTTTATCAGTTCTCACTGTAATATCAACTTGGAGTACTTCAAAAAACTCATATCTTTTCTGTTTAATAACACCTATTTCACATTCAATAATACTGTGTTTAAACAAACACAAGGAACTCCTATGGGAGCTACTATCTCACCCATTTTAGCCTGCTATGTGATGGATCATCTATTAGATATGGTTATCCCAGAATTGTCCTTTCATATTCCTTTCGTAAAAAAGTATGTGGATGACTTAATCCTAGCTATCCCCAGCAATGGATCCACAGAAATCTTAAATGTATTTAATAGGTATGATCCTCTACTACAGTTCACAATCGAACATGAGGACGATCTATGCTCAGTCCCCTTTCTTGACACCCGGTTCATTAGAACCCCAAATAACTCCCTTGTTATCGACTGGCATAGAAAACCTCATAGTTCTGGACGCTTCCTCAACTATTGGTCATACCATAGACATTCAATAAAAATTAACCTACTTAAACAAATGAAGGCTAGAATCATTGCCATCAGTGACCCTTCTTTCCACCAGAAGAACCTAAGAATCCTGTTCAACCTATTCATGGACAATTCATATCCAAAACCCTTAGTCACCAAAATTCTATTTAGTTTGACCCCTAACATAACACGCCGAAATGATGAGATACAAATCAATGCCACAAATGGAGAACATAATACCAATTGCTCATATACCTCACTGAAATACATCAAAAGCATAACACCCAGACTAACAAGACTTTTTAAAGATTTCACCAATTTGAAAATAGCTTATAAAACATCATTAACGGTAAGATCCATATATTCTAAAGTTAAAGACAAAAGTAACATCAAAGATTGTTCCAACGTCGTCTACCAAATCCCTTGCAACAACTGCAATTTAATATATGTGGGACAAACCACACGCAATCTAGGCAGTCGCCTAATCAGTCATCGTAGCGACAGTAGACTATACCCAGAAAGATCTGCACTGGCAGAACATGTAAATAAAGAACATCATATTATGAATTACGATGCAGTTAAAATTTTAGCTACGGAGTCCAATTACAATAAAAGACTCTTTTTAGAAATGGCATTCATTGCACAAAACTCAAATGCAATGAACAAAAGGAGTGACATTAATCAATTGAGCACTATATACTCCTACCTATTATATTTGGATGGATCATCACATTTCAATGATGTTTCAATGACTGATTCATTGTAAAGTTTCCAGGTTTCGTTATATTTTCACAGTTTCTTTATTAAATTCTGTGTTTTTTCCAATTCTACCTTTGTCAATAATTTGATGTGTAACAACAGTAGTACTACATAAGACAAAGAAATAAGAAGAAGTTCTGTCATTTGCCATGTCCAGGAATGACAGTTACTCTTAACCTTTCATTCAACAGTTGGCCGGCACACGTGGCCGTTGTAAACTTTTTTAACTGTCTTTTTCTTATGTGTTAAAAGTATAATAATTTATTAAGTGTGGTCTTATACACCATGAAAGTTTTATATGTGTTTAATATTTTAAAATTTGACTCAATCAATGAGTGGTGCGTAATATTGTCACCTGTAAGTGAAACATCCACGAAAGACGAACCTCAATAACGTAAGTTTTTATCGTTTTTAAAAAAAAAAACCATTTTCTACAACTAATTTCGAGGATGATTTACTAACAGTCGCACTTTATTTTCAGTTTTTCCTGATGATGAAAATAAACATTTTCGAAAGCTTGAAACTTAGTTAAAAGAGTACACTTATTTCACCGCTGAATAAATCCCAATAAACCTCAAAGCTCCGTTTTCTAACGTTGTCAGCAAAGACTTCTTTTCGTATATATATATATATATATATATATATATATATATATATATATATATATATATATATATTGTTAGGATGTGTTGTTGTTGTATGAGCAATGAGTAAATTTGAATGATATATGTAAGTATATAATGATATATTATAATTAGTATTTTTATTAACATTTTGTCCATTGTAATAATTAGTACTGTTATTAAAATTTTGTCTATTTTGATTATTATTATTGTTATTAAAATTTTGCATATTATTACCATATCTATTATTATTATATGAATGTCTATATTGTTGATTATTATTCTTATTATATTGAAAATTATTATTGTTTTTTCTATTATTATTATTATTCATCCTAATATCATTGTTATCATTGTTACTTGACATATTACCTCTTTGTATTCTTTGAATAAAATTTAAAAAACTATCTATTGTTTGAATATTTTGTACAGTTACTGTTTGTACAACATCTGCATCAAAATGTCTAGATACATTCAAAACTGTTTCATCCTCTCTAAGTGGTGGTTCTAAATACTTTGCAACTGTTATTAGCTTTAATGCATAATCTACCATATTAGATCTTAAATTAGGATTATACTTTCCAAAATAGAGAACTTCCCTAAATCTAGCTTGCTCTAATTCACCCCAATAATAATTTAAAAATTTATTTTCAAATGTTTGAAAATTGTCCAAATCATTCTCAACGCTGGCAAACCAAGTTGCCGCATTATCACTTAATGTCATTCTAATATAATCTTTAATATCATTAATATTATTCACTAATCTTAATTTATGTCTTAAATTATTAATGTATACTCTAGGATGCAAATTTTTGATATTACCAGAAAATTTAATCCCAGTGTCATTTGTTAAATTTAAGTAAGGTCTCCCTATGTCTCTCATTTGTGAAATATCATCTATTCTCTGTTCCACATTTTTTATTTGATTACTATTTATTTGGATATTTTGTTGTATATCGTCTAATTTTTCTTCTGTCTTTCTCCTGTCTTCGTTAATTTTAACTTCTAAATTACATTTCTGCAACTGTATTTTCTGTTCTATATCTATCATATTATCTTGAATAATCCTATTTACTTCTGTTGTCTCATTTTCTATCCTTTTCTTGTAGCCTTATATTTTTTATTTCATTTGCTACTTTTTTCTCGGCAACTTCAAGTTTTTTATCTATTTGTTTTTCTATTTGTTTTACAATTTTATTATTAATATCTTCTATTTTCTTTTCTAATTTTTTATAATTCTCTTTCAATTTTTGTTCCATCTTTTTCATGTC
The DNA here is from genome assembly GCA_918026665.1 of Diabrotica balteata. NCBI lineage: Eukaryota > Metazoa > Arthropoda > Insecta > Coleoptera > Chrysomelidae > Diabrotica > Diabrotica balteata. The sequence continues at coordinate 68,813,491 of OU898277.1, forward strand.
TTCTTTGACTTCTTTTGAATTCTCTTCCATTTTTTTGAATTCTCTTCCAATTTCTGTTCCATTTTTTTCATGTCTTCTTTGACTGCTTTAGAATTCTCTTCCATTTTTTTCGTATTCTCTTCCATTGTCTTGTTCAGCTGCATCATTAATGACATCAAAGCTGCCATATTGACATTTTCTCCTCTTTCTTGATTAATTTCTACTGAATCTTGTGGAACTTCAACTAAACTCTCCTCTTGTATAGCTTGTGTTTCTATTTCCACATCTTCTTCATTCTTCTTGTTTCTTGTTTTGTTTTTTGTTTGTTTTTCCTTGAGACATATTGAAACTTTACTTGTTCAAATATAATTAAAAATAAAAGCTATAATTGTTTTTTCTTTCAAATAAAATTAATTCAATTATATGAGAGCACTTATCTTCCCAAACTAATTGATGTGTTGTTGTTGTATGAGCAATGAGTAAATTTGAATGATATATGTAAGTATAGGGTTTTTATCGCGGTTCTCAAAGAATTAGTTTGTAAGTACTTTTTTAAATTATCTTTATTATAACTATTATGAAACAAACCTATCTATCTAATATAAGCAATATCAATTTAAAACAATCTATCCAAAATTTGAAATTCTTACAATTATTAAATTATTAACAAAATTTAGTACCGTTCGTTCACTGAACGCCTAAAGTTTTTCCAAAATTAAAGTTATTATCACCACTCACCATATAAATATATAAATTTATATCCTTGTAATTTCCATATAATGTACTTTCAAATATACTGGATCTTGTGGTTGTATTATTGAATGCTTACTTCAATGAAATAACTTCATACTATCACTATATTACTGTAGTAATAATTAATCTCAACTGTATTAGACTTAATAATTCATTTAACTTAATCAATCCCTTCTTCTAGCTAATAATCTCTTCATAACCTCATAAATTCTTGTTAATTCTTCTTTGTAATTTATAATCACATGTAACTGACTTAATAATCCTTGAATTGTTATAACTAACTCCTTAATAATAATCTTGTAACTGATTTAATTTCTTCTAACTAAATCACTTAACTCAATTAATAATCTTCTTGTAACTAAATTCTTGAATTATAACTTTACTGACTTACTTTACTAACTGATTAATCAACTGTAACCAATCATAATCTGTGACTAACTGACTAACTTCTAACTGATAACTGACTGCTTCCGCTCTAAATTACATGGTATATATATCTTTCCTTGGTTCCAGACTAATCTAGCAACAAATTATGTTCGAATCATTCTATTTTTTCTATCTGAACATTCTGGAATAAATGTAATCGTTTCCTGTCTGTGATGTATTATGCAAATAGTCCCATTGACATTTCTAGAACTTTCTATGTACAATTTACTTGACTTTAGGCTCTCCAGATCGGAACCACACCACTACATGCAACCCAAACACTCACATGAAATATACTTCTAATATTCCACATCCACAATTATATTCCAAATTAACATTACAAAAATAAATAACCCCACTTTTCCATCTAAACGTCAAACAACACAGTGTATGTTCGGTTGCACACGCACACGGCTGACCCAAACATATCTAATATTAAATAAAATAAAAAAAAAACTTCCTAAACTTAATTCGTATGCTAAATTCTCAAAAATACCCTCATATAATTATTTTTTAATAATATTATCTAGTATATAACTTATAAATTATGTCTTTAATTACTATTTGAATAAATTTAGTAATTAACATTGTATATCTGGTTGTATATATTTCTATGTTAATTTATTGCATTTCTGCTCTCAATAATATATATATATATATATATATATATATATATATATATATATATATATATAACAGTCTTCCGAGTTAGACCGCATAGATTGTCATTGCCCCTAGCTTTCGACATCTTCTCTGATGTCTTCTTCATGACTTCCGAGGTCTCAGTTTCCTGAGCCCCCAGACACTACTACACTGATCACCAATCATTAGATCAATCAGTAGTGCAATAATCATAGAAAGTTGACAGTGTAATTGAGTATTTTGAAGTTGATAGCTTTTACTAAGTTAAAGCTGCCAATAAGCATTGTAATATTGTTGGTGTTTTAATAAAAGTATTTCAAAGAAGGTTATATTGGTGACCGCGGTGGGATGGAAGAACTATTAAACTACTATTAATTCAGAACTATTATTAATAGATTAGAGCCTTAAATTGCACTTCTTTTTAATCAAAAAGCGTCTACAGAAGTAAAAGCATTCGTAACACACATCGTATTAAGAGATGAGGTACATTCTGACGAAATTTTGAATGACAATTATTATTATGGCAAGTATTAAAAGTCTTGGGTATTAAGAAAAACTGCAAAACATCTCTCCAGTCGCAATAAGATTAAATGATCGAAAAACATAATAGAACTGTTTATCAATAACTTACAATGTTTGTCGCTGATAATCAACAATATGGAGATACTTTAATTCCTATATTCCTGCTAGTCTATTGAAGTTCCGATCATTAAGATAAACCAGTTACTCTTCATCGACACTGGTTCTTCTTCTTATAGTGCCCTTTCCAATTAGTGGATATTGTCAACAATTCTGGCATACTCCTCTCGATCTTGTGTGGCTCTAAAGAGTGCATGGACATCGAGGTTTGTCCAATGCCTTATGTTTTTAAGCCATGAGTATTTCTTTCTTCCAATGCTCTGTTTTCACCTTCTATCTTCCCTTCCATAATAACCTTTAAGAACTAGTACTTAGAATTTTGAAATATATGACCCAGATAGTTTTTCTTCTTTTTATTATTGGCAGCAATTCTCGTTCTCTGTCCATTCGATTTAATACTTCGACATTTGTTGTGTGATCTATCCAGGGAATTTTAAGTAGTCTCCTAAATACCCATATTTCAAAGGCCTCCAATCGATTCTTCACATTGGCCCTTAAGGTCCATTTTTCTACATCATATTGCAGTATGAAGTAAATGTAACATTTTACAAAGCCATATCAAAGCGTTAAGTTAAGGCTGTTGTTGCTTAGCAAGGTTCTCATATTAGTAAAAGCTGTTCTGGCTTGCTAAAGCTGTCCTGCTACGTATCTCTATGTCTGGATTTAGATTTTGACTTATCCAACTACTAAGATATCTGAACCAGCTACTAACCACCATTATCTTTGTCTTGTCTATATTAATCTTCAAGTCAAGTCGTTCCCTTTTAGTGTTTATTCTATCTATTAGTCGTTGTCTTAATATAATACATACATCCATCCATACATACATCCACAGCATATTAAGACCAAAGTATATAATCAATGCGTACTCCCTATTCTTACTTATGGTTCCCAAACGTGGACATTTACAAAAGCAAACATGGACAAAATCATAAAAACCCAAAGAGCAATGGAAAGACAAATGTTGCACATAAGACTAATGAATAAGAAGAGAAATGAGTGGATAAGAGAGAAAACAAAAGTGAGGGATGTTAGACAAGAAGTTGCAAAATTGAAATGAAGATTTGCCGGACACAATATAAGACAAAAAGAAGACCGATGGAACAAAATTCTTATAAGTTGGAGACCGTGGGAATATAAACGAAGCAGAGGAAGGCCCCAAATGAGATGGGCAGATGATATCAAGAAGCACGTGGGCTCTAGATGGATGACTGTAGCGACAGACAGAGAAGAATGGAAAAGGATTGGGGAGGCCTATGTCCAAAGATGGACCGAAGAAGGCTAATTAGATAGAGATTAGTCATTGTACCGCTTGTTGGCTATCAGTTATTATGACTGTAAATCGTTTTAGAGTACAGATTAAAAAGAAGGGGTGCCAGAACACAACCCTATCGGTCACATTTTTCGATTTAGAAATATGATGTTGATTCCAGTCCTACTCTCACAGATGCCACTTGATTCATATAAAGGTTTTTATGATTTGAAGGTCATTCTCATTTATCGAACGTTCCTGGAGCAATCTTACTTATTCTGAATTATTAACACATTCGAACGCTTTCTGGTACTCTATAAAGCATAGAAAGACATCTTTTTGTTGATCTATGCATTTCTGAATTAGGACAGTTAAGCTTCTCTTGTGTCAAATCCTTGTCTGAAACCAAACTGTGTGGGGCTAATGTCTTTATCACATCTGTTATATATCCTTGTGTGAATTATCTTTAAGAAGAGTTTTAGGACCTGGCTCAATAAGCTGATCATTCGGAATTGTTTAATTAAGGCCCAACCTGTGGTTTGGCCTTAATTAAACAATTGGCCAAAAAGATCTACCAAGGTGTCAGACTTCTGACTTCAATATTTTGGGAAAGGGTTCACTTTTATATTCACTTTCAGAGTTTCTTCTAGTGTTGTCTGAATATAGTTGCTGTGTGTAGTTTATCCAATGTTGAAGTAGATCCTTTGGATCAGTAACTAATTTAATGTCCTTCACAATACTGTTAAAACTGCAAGGTTTTGTATGACCTGTCACTTCTTTAACGAGTTTATGTATGTTAAAGTAGTCATGTTTTTTCTTCCAATTCCTCCATTTCTGCACACCTGTCTAGCAGCCACTGTTCATAAGCTTTGCGACACTGATTACTGAAAGAGCAATGACTCTTCTCCAAGATATTATAATATAAATATTGCCTTCCTGCAAAGAAGAACGTTTATCCATAACGTACATCAAAAATTTAAAAGAAAAATTGGAAAAAGGCTACGAATTTTCTTGTAAAAGTTTAAAGCTTCAAAGATATAAGGTCAGGCCAGGTTTGATATGCATTATATAGAGACAATTTTGAAAAGAGGTAAGCCAGTTTGGTTATACTATTTCCAACGTAAAAAACGAATATGTCCGAAGCTTAAACAAAACTTTGTTGGCCCGTAAACTGTCCTGCAGAAAATAAACGATTTAATCTAGCGCATTTCGTTTCCAGATAAAAGTAAACCCAAGGCAGTTCATATAAAGCGATTAGCTCCATACCGTGGAACTGATCAACCATGTTAAGTTCAATTGGTCCTTGAGAGTTTTCAAGGAAATTACTATAAATGAGGAAGCAGATAGTAGTAAATAGCAGAGTTTTTGAGAGCAACATAATCCAGCCAAAGGGGTTCTGAGTCGAAGGATGGATGTTGTTTGATGGGCAACATCTACTAATAGATGTTGCTAATTATGATGGTAATTATTCACGAACACCAGTGGTAAATATAAGAATTTTTTTAAGTAATACATAAAATTGAGACTTTTTGACTTTTTACTTTACTGCACATTCTTCATAGTATGTGACAAGTAGACAAGTAAAGCGTTTGAAGTAGTCTACGAAAGTTATAAAATTACCAGAAAATATTCGAAAAGGTGCAATAAAAGCAACAGAAAATTTATTGCCGGTTCAATTCAGATCATTGTACGACAAAAAGTATAAAATATTTAAAATATTTATTCAATGGAAATTTAAAAAGAAAATAGCTGGGACCATAATAGTGGCTTACTTTCAGGAATTATTATGTTTTTTTTTGGATTGGTAAATTATGTTAGTGGGAAAAGTATTCTCCCACAATTCGTTGTGAACTAAATATTCCATTTTGAAATTTACATCCATTGTTAACGAAAATGCTGATATTTTCCATTTTTAACGTTAAAAAATATTAGTTCCGTTATATTTACTTCATTCAAAATTCTTTAAAATAAAAAATAACTTCGTAAACGTTCTAAACAATTTTTTTTTTCTTACACAACAGGGCGTTATAGGCCATAACGCCCTCGTAGTATACCCTACGATATAACAAGTGTGTTTATGGTAACAATATCCTTGGTAAATAAACGTATAATATGAAAGTGAAAATCAAAAGTATTTTAAAGAAATATAAAAATAATAATAAAATAAGATGTTAAGTCAACAAAGTCCTGCTTTTGTTATAAAAACGTAAATTATCGTCGGTGATACTGCAATTTGTCGTATGTCACAAATACGGCCATTTTCCGTTTATGTATCCATTGTAACCAAATTGCAGTCCTCTACGCCCCTGCAAAATATCGCAGGTGAAAGTTTAACAGTTACCATGATTTTTTATACGTGCAAATATGTCGTAAGTTTTTCTTGACTAACATGGATACTTCAGTATGGCGTATGTCAGAATCATTCTCTCTTCTTAAATTGCTCATTAGGTGGTCAACTGTAAACTTAAAAACAGCCGTTAGAAGTGATAAAAGTGAATTTATGTAGGTACATACATACAAAATACATAATATATATGGTAAGTTCTTTGTTCTTTTTTGAATTTAAAATACTAAAACTTTATATATAGTCCAATTTTTAGTTGAGAAACACAATAATAATTGAAAAAATAAATAGTATAACCTCAATTTTTTTCCATAAATAAATTATTTTAATATTTAGGTTCTTATAATGAGATTTGCGTTTTTTTTTTCAAATAATTAAAATGCAAGTAGGTTGTTACTTATTCATTCTCTCTTTAGTGTTATTGATTTACTAGACTAATTAGTTGAATAATACTATGCGACATACGACACATTGCATTAAAAATTTAGCTTATTTAGTGTTATTCCTCTTCAAATTAGGTATTGACATACAACATATTGCATGTTTTATTTTTTCTTTTCAGAGAATCAATAATGTCGAACAGAGCACGGCTGTTGGTGGAATTAGCTTTAAATTCAGCTTGAAGAGCAGACGCCTCTCACCAAGTACCTGAAGACGATAATATCAACATTTTGACATATCAATTGGACGATGCATCAAGTCCTCAAAGAACAGAAAGCACGGTTCCAGAGCCAGTGGAAGATCTATTGGAAATGCAGAATTGGAAGAGAGTCCAGCTTTAACACCCCTGGAAGTGGCAGAAATTCCAAAAGAAACATCGCATTCCAAAACCGATATAGCTCCAATATCATATTATTTGGAACAGAACACAGACAATGATATACCAATAATTGACTATCAGGAAGAAATGACAATAGAAGAAGAAAATATCGATCCATTTCATGAAAGTGGCAGTGGCAGCGAGTATCTGCCAACAGAAACTAATACTGACTCAGAAAATTTAGTTGGAAACCAAGAGGATCATCAGATACCGGACGCAAGAGCAAAAAAACGCAGGAGTAAAGGGCAAAGAGATCCATCACAGTGGAAACGAGCAAAAAATTCACAAGCCAGACTTAAAGGACATGCGTACATGGGATTTCAGAAAAATAGTGAAGGAACGTACCAGCAGACAGCCTATAAAGGTAGGCGCCAACTAAAGCCATCATGTGGGGGACACAAAAATAAATCTAAGGGGCCGCAACAAAAATTTGAATGTTCGCAAATTACGAATGAAATTCGTAATCAAATATTTCACTATTTCTGGGAAATTAATTCTTGAGAAGGTAAACAAATTTATGTAAGCAGTCTTGTACTGCACTCTCAGCCCAAACACAAAAGAAGAAACACTGTTGAAGGGGAGTCCCGAAAGAAAACAGGTTTCAAATATTATTTAACAGCAAGAGATAATAAGAAGTCTTCAAAAAAATATTATGTATGCAAAAAAATGTTTTTAGCCACTTTAGGTGTTGGCGAAAGATCTGTAAGCGAATGGGTTTCTAAGAAATGTTTACCAAATAAAGTGTAAGCTATTAGACCAGTTTTATTAGAGCCACCGCAGGATTCTGAATGCACAAAAAATGTTAATACATTCTTAGACATCCTGACAAAAGTTGAATCGCACTACTGTCGAGCATCCAGTAGAAAGCTTTATTTGGAACCCACCTGGAACAGTTACAGACATTTGCATCGTGAGTTTATTAACTACTGTGAACGTCAAAACATAAGATCTTGTTCTTGGAGACTTTTCTTATAAACTTTTAAGACAAAAAATCTTGAAATTTACACTCCTCGTAAGGACCAGTGCAACACATGTGTGATGTTTAAGAAGGGAAACTGTCAATCAGATTATGATAGACATGTTGCCAAGAAAGAACAGGCACGCTCAGAAAAAAAAACAAGACAAACAAAAAGTTATCTCGTCAGAGGCAGAAAACTTAAGTTATGTCTACACTATGGACTTACAAGCCGTTCTTCTTTGTCCATATACCCAAGCCTCTGCCATGTACTATAAACAAAAACTGAAGGTTCACAACCAAACATTTTTTAATCTTAATAACAAAGATGTGGCTTGTTATTTATGGCACGAGGGAAATGGAGGTTTAGATAGCGATGTGCTTGTTTCCATTTTTGTGAAGTTTCTTAATAAAGAGAGAGAAAAACACAACTCGAAGACAATAATCCTATGGAGCGACGGTTGTACGTACCAAAACAGAAATGTAAATATGTCAAATGGTTTGCTGGAGATAGCTATGGAGAAAAATATTATTATAGAACAAAAGTACCTAGAGGTAGGACATACCCAGATAAAGGTGGATTCGGTCCATAGTGTGATTGAGAGAAAGTTAGGAAGAAAAAAATGATATTGCTGTTCTCGCTGATTATAATAAAGTTATAAAAGCGGCCAGGCGAAACCCATCCCCTTACAAAGTAGTGTCTTTGTATTACAGCGATTTTTTATAATACAGCAAAGGAATGTACACACTAATTCGACCTGGAAGCCAAAAAGGTGATCCTTTTGTCAAAGATATTTGTGCATTGCAATATTTCCCTCAAGGACTGATAAAATACAAAATCAATTTTACTGATGAATGGCTCGAACTGCCACGAAGACCAAGTCGTACTAGAACGTCTGTAATTCACGAACCCTTATATTTATCGCCACGCCCAATTGAGGATTCAAAATTCTTACATCTTCAACAATTAAAATCTGTTATAGAATCAGATTATCATGCATTTTATGATAATTTAAAACATATCTGTGTGTCTCTCCAAGTCTGTTCACATATAAAAAAATTAATGTGTATGATATTTTCTTCTTTCCAATTTATTAGTTTAGAATTTTTAATTTTGTTCTCCGCCATTTAAATAAAATAAACAAAAGGTTTGAAAATAATTAATTGTTTTTCTGAGGTGTACATGCATTACAAAATTGTCGTATGTCACATAAAATATTTAAACTTTCAATACAATATGTCATATGTAACAGCATTTTGCTTAACATTACACTGACCAAAAAATCGTGTTCCTGTACTAATACCCAAATAAAAGGACACATCATACACAAATAATCGCATTTTCAAATTTAAAAATGGTCGACGAGAAGAGTTTTTTGTCTCTCCTGAAATATTACCTCATTCCGACATACGACATATTGCAGTATCACCGACGTTATGTTATTTATCACTAATGTTTGTATTTTGAGAACGATTTCAGACGTGGAAATTGAAACGTCAATAAACGTACTCTAACCTTTAACTTTGGCTTATTCCCATTTAAATAGTAAAATGCCACAACAAAATAGCTTCAAAACAATATTAATATTGCATGGGATATTATTGTACTAAGCAAACAAACAACAGGAAACTATTGTTTAACGCGTATGATAATTTGCCAATTTTTTTAATTATTTAACGTTTTTATTATAATAATTTATTACTTTTAGTGGTATGCACATGAAGTATGTCACAGAAGATATTATTTTTCTGAAAATTCACAAATTGTATCTATCATTATGTTAGTTTCGTTGTTCTGGTTGTAGTAACTTCTCTGCTAGTATAATAAACGCCGTTATATATGCAAATTTAATGCATTAAGATACTTTATATTCTTCTGCTGTATAAATTACATTGTAGACCATATTACTTAATCAGAAGTTCTAATCTGGTATAGTAGACTCATGGGACATTAATCAATTTGTACTAAGCGGTTGTTAATTTAATTAGATGGACCAGCTTAATAATCAATGCCCAGTATCCATCAGCTAGGATAAGGACAAAGACATAATAAATTGAAATTTGTACAAATATTAAGTCAGTAGTATATATACTTATTATATTACAGTAGCGAAAGAAAGAAAAAAAAGGATAGAGATGACACATTGTCGTAAAATACAATAGGATACCAAATATTTCAGTAGGAAGAAATAGAGGAATATACTTATTAACAAAAAACTCAAAAGAGTATTTCTATTAGTAGTAGACATAACAGATTCATGGATATAAAAGGAAAAAATTTTGAAATCAAAAAAGAAAAACAATTAAAAAGGACTCTTTTTTTCTTATTTTTTCCTATTAAAGCAATAGCTTTAATAGAAAAAATATTGGGGAGAATCGAATAGTAAAAGAAGTAAAGTAACTCAAGGAAAAAAGGTAAAATTATGTATTTAAGGAATTGATTATTGGGGTAAAGTGTAAATGATATACATAAACTAGTAACGACGAAGATTTAAAGAAGATAATTAAAAAATTTAAAACTTTTTAGCATTGGAATGTAATATTAGAAAAATTAATAAACGTTTAGTTAGTAAGACAATGGCCAATTAAAAACGCCCTTTGAATATATGTATACTCAAACAGGGCAGTTGTGAATAAGCTATGACCACAGAATCACCCACGGATCATCTAAGAATATAGCAGCTGCTGCTATGTCATTAACTGTAAAATAGTTGAAAAAAACATGACATACACATAGTCACACAATCACACATACATGCATGGATTAAACACACGAACAAATACAGGTCTGTATATCCAGAGATGTATCACCGTCGTACACAGAGGACATACAGTACAAGAAGAATTTATGTGTTCAAAATAGCTCCAATGAACCCATCCAGGTTTCTATAATATTAGATATAAAAACTGTCTGTAAAAACAGGATTCTTTCAACTCAGTAAGATATCTTTGGCGCAGTTTCTGTTACTATTAGGTGAAGGTTCCATTTTGCATTGATGCAATAGCCCTGTCTACATCAGTGATAAGTAAAAGATCTAAAGGTTGTTGATGGACAACTTAAAGCATGACAACTTTATATATATGTTACGGTATTACAAATTAAACAAATTTTGTTTGTTGTTACTTGGTGAAAAGTTATTCTAACAATATAGTTTTATCTGACTCATTTATAGTGACAATTCACACATGCATTATACATTTTAAAGTAGATGACTTTAAAATGATATTGCCGATATTGTTAAGTTTAGTTCCTGGGACGACTTTACTTGCAATATAGTTCATTCGATTTTTTGGTTCAATTTAGGAGAATAAATTTTACCTCGATGAATGACCATTATTTTTTTAATTGTAAATTTAAAATGCTTTGTACGACTTCACATCTACAGTTTCAGTTCATTTGATCCATGTAGTTGTAAAATATCAAAATAACGTTTAACAAACAACTTTTTATGTTTTTATCACTTTTTTGTATAATAAATCAAAAACGACTAAACGATTTGGCCAATTTTGGTTTTGAAATATTTGAAATCCTAGGAAAGTCTAAATGATGAAAAAATGTGATGAAGTTATAAGGAAAATAGTAGAAGCAACTTTGTTTTCCTATACAAACAGATACATTATACTCTTATACACAATGTTTTATACCATTTTGCGTCAACAAAGACAGAGAACTGCTAAAGACTGTTAAACATCGAAAAATGTCTTATCTGGGACATATAGTAAGGGGAAGTCGATATAAAATGTTACAACTGATCCTTAAAAGCAAAATAGAGGGCCATAGAGATGTAGGAAGAAAACAAGTTTCTTGGTTAAAAACCATTCGTGAATGGACTCAGGTACCAAATGCAGGACAATTGGACCCCGTTATGCAACAAAGATTGGCAGAAGATAGAAAAACGTGGAGGAACATTGGAAAAATTACCTAATAGCTTCATGATATCACGATACCTGCATCAGGTTAACGACTAAGAAGAATGCAACAAGGAACCAACTAACATTTTATCAAAAATCGAGTTATTGATTCCCACCGACTCCAAATAATATTATTTAGGTTTTGCAACAAGGAACCAACTGATTTTGGACATAGGCGACATCTTGCAAATTTGTAAATTCGGTTGTACAGGTTTCTAATTCGAACCAAGTAACTTTGGTTCTTTGTTGCAGAAATCTGTAACCTACGAAAGTTGGTTCCATGTTGCAGATTTACTTTCCCAGCTGTGTATTATCGTTGAGTGCCAGAAAAATAACTTTGAAAATGCTTCAAAGCGAGAGATTTCTTTCGCAACGGGTGCAAAAAATCATGAATAATGTAAGGCTGATACCAACGTCTTCCACTGAAGCTTGTATTTCCAATTTGCAAGAGGTAGGTTTATTAATTTATATTTTTTTTACTTCTAACCTTAAAAGACCTCTAAAATTTTGTCCTATGACTATATTATTAGGTATTTTTATTTAATAGCATGTTATTTGCCAATTTTTAGCATAATCAGTCCTGCTTATTTATAGTTTTTTATTTAATTTTGATTTTTTTCCGAATATGTAAGTTGGTTTCTTATTGCAAAATTCTTTTTCAGGACTGGCAAAATAGCAGCAAAGAAAATCAGGGACCAAGTAACAGCAATAGTGATTCCCATAAACATGATGATATATCGATTATTAACGGTAACAGTTACGACGAAGACTCGGATGATTCCGTCAAGGATAAAGATTTCCAACCTACCTACAGCGACGTCTCATCCGACGAAAGTTTAGGACAACCTTCAGACCATAACTCGAACCCTAATGATGAAGCAGAAACTAATTTAACTGCAGATGTATCTTTCACGGGTCGTCCAAAAAAAGGAAGAAAGAAAAAATATGCTGAACAAGACAGAAAGGAAAGAAAAAGGAAAACGAACAGTAATATGGAGTATTACTCCGCTCGAGGAAAACTTGTTAAGTCAAAAGCATTTATCAAATTTGTGTGCTCATGTGCTGCAAGATGCCATCAAAAATTTTCTGCTGATGATCTCCAACAGTTTTTCGAACATTACTGGAACTTAGCGGATTATAATCTACAAACAACATTTATATCAACATCCGTTAGAGAACATTTTGCTCAGAGAAAAAATTCAAATGCGATAAATCCTGCAACACGACAGTTCTCAAGGAAATATTTCATAAATAAGGTTATAGTTTGTAGAAATATGTATACGAATACTTTGCAAGTGTCAACTAAACGTATAAATACTGCTCTACAAAAAGTAAGAAATTTGTCTACACTTGACAAACGAGGTGTTCGCGGTGGACACAACAAGATTTCAGCAGATGAAAAAAATATTATATTTAATCATATAAATCAATTTCCACGCTATATATCCCATTACTGTAGAGCACGGAAGATGGATCAAGAATTTTTGCAGGAAGGAACTACTTTACCGATAATGTATGATCTTTACAAACCAAAAAGTGATAAACCTGTAAGTTTTTCATCTTTTAAAAAAGTTTTTTTGAGAGATTTTAACTTGAGGCTAAAAAAGCCAAAAAAGGATACTTGCAATAAATGTGATGCATTTAAAGTGAAGATACAAAGTATTAACGACGATGAAAAACGGGAAATTGTTAGACAACACGAATTACATGTAGAAGAGGCAGAATTAGGAAGAAAACAAATGAATATTGACTTGGCCAAGGCAATAGAAGACGAGCAAACAGAAACTCTGACCTTCGATTTAGAAAAAACGCTTCCTTTACCTCGCATATCTTCAAATATTATATTTTACAAAAGACAGTTATGGGTATATAATTGTGGAATTTATGCAGGTAAACAGAAAAAATCAACATTTAATTTATGGCTAGAAGGACAGGCAGGCCGTGGAGCCCAAGAAGTGGGATCTTGCCTAAGAAAATACATTCTCGCTAACATAAGCGATAAAGTTCAGCATATTATTCTGTGGAGTGACTCTTGCGGTGGACAAAACAGAAACATTAAAATAGTACTTTTGTTAAAATGTCTTTTGGAGGAATCACAGCATTTAAAGACTATTAGGCTGAGGTTCCTTGTTCCAGGTCATACGTTTCTGCCGAATGATAGTGATTTTGGAGATGTCGAATGTGCTCTTAAAAAGCAAAATAATATATTTTCACCTGAAGAATACAGCAATATAATGAGAACTTGTAGACAAAAGCGACCTATTAATGTAAATATGATGGTAAAAGAAGATTTTCTCAGTACCTCAAAATTAGAAAAACAAATCACAAACAGAAAAAAAAGTATTACGAACGAGAAGATAAGTTGGTTACGAACCAAAGAAGTTAAATTATTTAAAGATAAGCCTTATAATATTTTTTTGAAGACGACTTACCTAGACAATGACGATTACCAAGAAATTAATATACGGAAAGTAGCAGGAAGACAAGCTTCAACCGGACCACAGTACAACACGTTTTTAGAACCATTATGGCCTGAGGGAAAACCAGTTGCAGACGCAAAGTTGAGAGACGTACAAAGTTATCTTCATTTAATACCGTCAGCACACCACAGCTTTTATACAAATCTAACGGCAGACAATTCTATAATAGAGGATATAGATGGATTTAATGGAGATATAGATTTCGAACCAGACGTGGATATTTAATATTACATTTAGCAACAAAGAACCAAGTGATTTTTTTCTACCTTAGGAGTTCATATTGTACTTATGTATTTTACTAATATCATTAATACCATTTTATTGTAATAAAAGTGTTTATTTTATTGTCGTCAATCATTTTTTTATGCCTAAATAATTTCATGAAACAATCTAAACATTATTCTAATTTTTCTCAAAACTTTGGTAATGTTGGTTGGTTCCTTGTTGCATAACGGGGTCCAATTATTCCATATTGCAGAAGATCGAGAAGCCTTCGCAATGGTGATCGCCAACGTCGGATAGTTCTGATATGGCACGCGAAGAAGAAGAAAAGAAATAAGTTTAAAATTTAGAATATATAATTTTGTATTAAATGTTTTCTTATGTATCAAAGTATATTGCATTAATCTTAAAACTAAGTGTATCCACTGTTAATAATATTTCTAAAGGGATTAAAAATAATTAACTTTTAAAATAAATTTGGAAATTTTGACAGTGTGATTATATTCTTTATTTTACTGTATTTTATTCTTAAATAGTTGACATTTTAAAAATTCATCACATTTATTATTTTAACTCTTCAGATATTTTGGCAACGATGTGGGTTTCTGACATCGTAAACCTTGAATGGCGTACACTCATTTTTATATGAAAAATTCTTTTTATATAGGATGTACCTCGACAGTACCAACTTAAGTAGTTCAATATTAAATAAGACTTACTCACAATCAATTTAATTTAACTATCAGACGACCGGTTTCGCTTTCTACAATGTGCAAAACATCCTCAGGTCTCGATACAAGGTTAAACAAATGCTGAAATAATAAAACCCATATTAGGGTGTTGTCTAATAACGATAAACAAAGTAGATGTTGTAAATTACAATAATTATGCCAATAATACATGTCTGTGGTTTTATTTAAATGAGTAAGTTGAATAAAAGGTATAAAAGTTTTAAAAGTTTAAACAGACAAGGTAAGGCCCACAAACTGTTATAAAATAGTCTCTTCGATTGTAATAAATTAATAAATGAACAAATAAATAAAATAAACATTACTTTCATGTCGGTAATCTATTAACTGATGGATGGTAGAACATGGTTGAAACTACTATGTATTGTTAAATGGAGAACTCAATTCTATTATTGCAGTTGTTTGACAGTAAATGGGAAGTTCTTGAGGAGATAGATTTGATCCAATGAAGAAGAGATATGTGTGTGATTGTTTGTTAAATGAAAGTGATCTAATATACCATTGTGTTATTAAAAGCTATTTATACTTATTCGAGAGATATATTTTTGAAATGTGTGTTATTTATTGAGTAATTGTTTTATGAAGGTGACAGTTTTATGACAATGAATATGTTTAGATGTAAAAATTGTGTGGGTGTGCAATTATTTTCCAACTTGTAGTTATCAAATTACTTTGATAAAGTTCTATTGGCAATTAGTAAATTATTGGAAAGTCAAGTAAATAAAATATTAAAATACAAACAATTAAGGACAATGTAAACACACTAAAACAGAAAACGTTTAGAAGGGGCAAAACAAACATTGAATTTTAAAGGGGGGGAAGGGCTTTAATGCACTACATCGCAATGCAATCTTTAATGCGATGTAGTGCATTAAAGCCCTTCCCCCTTTTAAATTCAATGTTTGTTTCGTCCCTTCTAAGTGTTTTCTGTTTTATTGTGTTTAAATTGTCCTTAATTGTTTGTATTTTAATATTTTATTTACTTGACTTTCCAATAATTTACTAATTGCCAATAGAACTTTATCAAAGTAATTTGATAACTACAAGTTGAAAAATAATTGCACACCCACACAATTTTTACGTCTAAACATATTCATTGTCATAAAACTGTCACCTTCATAAAACAATTACTCAATAAATAACACACATTTCAAAAATATATCTCTCGAATAAGTATAAATAGCTTTTAATAACACAATGGTATATTAGATCACTTTCATTTAACAAACAATCACACACATATCTCTTCTTCATTGGATCAAATCTATCTCCTCAAGAACTTCCCATTTACTGTCAAACAACTGCAATAATAGAATTGAGTTCTCCATTCAACAATACATAGTAGTTTCAACCATGTTCTACCATCCATCAATTAATAGAGTACCGGCATGTAAGTAATGTTTATTTTATTTATTTGCTCATTTATTAATTTATTACAATCGAAGAGACTAATTTATAACAATTTGTGGGCCTTACCTTGTCTGTTTAAACTTTTAAAACTTTTATACCTTTTATTCAACTTACTCATTTAAATAAAACCACAGACATGTAATGTTGGCATAATCATTGTAATTTACATCTACTTTGTTTATCGTTATTAGACAACACCCTATGGGTTTTTATTATTTCGGCATTTGTTTAACTTTGTATCGAGATCTGAGAATGCTTTGCATATTGTAGAAAGCGAAACCGGTCGTCTGATAGTTAAATTAAATTGATTGTGAGTAAGTCTTATTTATTATTTCTTTACCTATTTGAAATGGACTCACACAAGCAACACATTCATGATTAGTTCAATATTATTTATCTATGGTTGGCAACGATGTGGGTTTCTGACATCGTAAACCTTGAATGGCGTACACTCATTTTGATATGAAAAATTCTTTTTATATAGGATGTACCTCGACAGTACCAACTAAAGTAGTTCAATATTATTTATCTATGGTAGTTCATTAAAACATTAAGTGACGTTTACCAAATTTAAAGTGACGTCTATCGACTTTTTTGGCTTAATCTTGAGAAAATATGATGAAATTTGATGTAAAATGGTAAAAGCAGTTATTTCCCCATAAAAACAGTTATATACTGATCTTTATATACTATATACCATAAGATATAAACTGTTATTGGTTGTATATAAAATGTTTTAAGAAATGTGATTTTTACTTGAGAGCAAAATATTTTTATTTTTGACAGAAATATTTCGTAGTTTAAAATAGTTTAAAATTAAAATAATTTTAAAAAGTTTAACATTCTTTATTTACATTTGTTTACATAACGTTTGTGCATTAATTCAATATTAAAATTGTAAAAATATTAAAATCAACTTAATATAATAATAATTTGGTAAGAATTTGGTAATAACGGTGATAAATCATTTCACTTAATATTTAATTATATTAATATAATAAAATTCAATATTAACTTATGTGTATTATTGGCTGCATACCTCCATTTACTGTGAAAATGAACTTTCGCTCTTTCAATTCTAACGAACAGATATAAGGGAGTGTTAAAGCCAAAGCGATGTAGGTAATTCATATTTTTGAAATTTTGGTGTATCTTGCTTTATAATCGTGAGATGCAGGTCTCTTCAAAGAAAAAGTGGTATACCTTCTAACTTTATCTATACCTTCATATATGGCAGTAACAATTAAACTAATGAATGAATAGCTGTTTTTATTAACAGACATTGTGGTGCAAGTCAGATATACACCACTATTCCTGCAACTGGTTTTGAGAAGTGTGTGTACTTGTAAATAAACCACAGCTACATTGCCTATTTTGTTAAACATGGATCCTCAATCTGATGGAGATACAAATAGCGAACCAAGTATATTTGAAAATGCAGGAGCTAGTGATGATTTTGAACCTTCACAATCTGAAATTTCTGACTCTTTAGGTAAGGTTAAACTTTTTGCGTACAGTTTAATACATATTTTTTACTATATTGTTCTTATTGTATTGTCATTATTATTATTATTATTATTGAACCATACAATACCAAGTTTTTCGAAGTTTAATATCAGTAGGCCTACACAAATAATTTTACTTAATAAACTATAAAAAATAACAATACAATATCATATTTAAATAAGCCGAATCTAAAAATGTATTTGCATAATAATCTAATAATCTTGTTTGGGGCAAAAATAAAAAGAGGCAAAAATATGAGAGTAAAAAGCAAGAAAGAAAGAGTAAAAGAAATTCTGGTATGACATATAAACTATCAGAGGAAAACTAGTTCCTAAGAAGACATTCAATAACGCAAACTGTAACTGTAGGTTGAAATGTGTAAAAAAGGTATCAGGAGAGTCACGCAAGAATGTGTTTTCAACATTTTGGAACCAATAGAACTTTATCAAAGTAATTTGATAACTACAAGTTGAAAAATAATTGCACACCCACACAATTTTTACATCTAAACATATTCATTGTCATAAAACTGTGACCTTCATAAAACAATTACTCAATAAAAAACACACATTTCAAAAATATATCTCTCGAATAAGTATAAATAGCTTTTAATAACACAATGGTATATTAGATCACTTTCATTTAACAAACAATCACACACATATCTCTTCTTCATTGGATCAAATCTATCTCCTCAAGAACTTCCCATTTACTGTCAAACAACTGCAATAATAGAATTGAGTTCTCCATTCAACAATACATAGTAGTTTCAACCATGTTCTACCATCCATCAATTAATAGAGTACCGGCATGTAAGTAATGTTTATTTTATTTATTTGCTCATTTATTAATTTATTACAATCGAAGAGACTAATTTATAACAATTTGTGGGCCTTACCTTGTCTGTTTAAACTTTTAAAACTTTTATACCTTTTATTCAACTTACTCATTTAAATAAAACCACAGACATGTAATGTTGGCATAATCATTGTAATTTACATCTACTTTGTTTATCGTTATTAGACAACACCCTATGGGTTTTTATTATTTCGGCATTTGTTTAACTTTGTATCGAGACCTGAGGATGCTTTGCATATTGTAGAAAGCGAAACCGGTCGTCTGATAGTTAAATTAAATTGATTGTGAGTAAGTCTTATTTATTATTTCTTTACCTATTTGAAATGGACTCACACAAGCAACACATTCATGATTAGTTCAATATTATTTATCTATGGTTGGCAACGATGTGGGTTTCTGACATCGTAAACCTTGAATGGCGTACACTCATTTTGATATGAAAAATTCTTTTTATATAGGATGTACCTCGACAGTACCAACTAAAGTAGTTCAATATTATTTATCTATGGTAGTTCATTAAAACATTAAGTGACGTTTACCAAATTTAAAGTGACGTCTATCGACTTTTTTGGCTTAATCTTGAGAAAATATGATGAAATTTGATGTAAAATGGTAAAAGCAGTTATTTCCCCATAAAAACAGTTATATACTGATCTTTATATACTATATACCATAAGATATAAACTGTTATTGGTTGTATATAAAATGTTTTAAGAAATGTGATTTTTACTTGAGAGCAAAATATTTTTATTTTGACAGAAATATTTCGTAGTTTAAAATAGTTTAAAATTAAAATAATTTTAAAAAGTTTAACATTCTTTATTTACATTTGTTTACATAACGTTTGTGCATTAATTCAATATTAAAATTGTAAAAATATTAAAATCAACTTAATATAATAATAATTTGGTAAGAATTTGGTAATAACGGTGATAAATCATTTCACTTAATATTTAATTATATTAATATAATAAAATTCAATATTAACTTATGTGTATTATTGGCTGCATACCTCCATTTACTGTGAAAATGAACTTTCGCTCTTTCAATTCTAACGAACAGATATAAGGGAGTGTTAAAGCCAAAGCGATGTAGGTAATTCATATTTTTGAAATTTTGGTGTGTCTTGCTTTATAATCGTGAGATGCAGGTCTCTTCAAAGAAAAAGTGGTATACTTTCTAACTTTATCTATACTTTCATATATGGCAGTAACAATTAAACTAATGAATGAATAGCTGTTTTTATTAACAGACATTGTGGTGCAAGTCAGATATACACCACTATTCCTGCAACTGGTTTTGAGAAGTGTGGTGTACTTGTAAATAAACCACAGCTACATTGCCTATTTTGTTAAACATGGAACGTCAATCTGATGGAGATACAAATAGCGAACCAAGTATATTTGAAAATGCAGGAGCTAGTGATGATTTTGAACCTTCACAATCTGAAATTTCTGACTCTTTAGGTAAGGTTAAACTTTTTGCGTACAGTTTAATACATATTTTTTACTATATTGTTCTTATTGTATTGTCATTATTATTATTATTATTGAACCATACAATACCAAGTTTTTCGAAGTTTAATATCAGTAGGCCTACACAAATAATTTTACTTAATAAACTATAAAAAATAACAATACAATATCATATTTAAATAAGCCGAATCTAAAAATGTATTTGCATAATAATCTAATAATCTTGTTTGGGGCAAAAATAAAAAGAGGCAAAAACATGAGAGTAAAAAGCAAGAAAGAAAGAGTAAAAGAAATTCTGGTATGACATATAAACTATCAGAGGAAAACTAGTTCCTAAGAAGACATTCAATAACGCAAACTGTAACTATAGGTTGAAATGTGTAAAAAAGGTATCAGGAGAGTCACGCAAGAATGTGTTTTCAATATTTTGGAACCTACGGTAATTTTCCTGTCAGAATGTATTTTTATGTGGGTTGATTAAACAAATGGCGCCTAAACTTAGACGCCCTAGTACTGGATCAAGATTGCAAGTCATCATGCAACCAATTTTACATTCAAATTGGTGGAACTACGGTTAAAGTATGCAAACAGTATTTTCTTCACACTTTCCAAATTTCAGATGACCGGATAACAAGGGCAGTTAAAAAATTAAAAATAGGAGATCAACCAGGATCAGATAAACATGAAAGTGGATTACCCATAAATAAAATTACTGATGCAAAAATGAGTGTTGTCCGGAAACATATTTCATTATTCCCCTCATACTAGTCTTATTATACTAGAGCATAAAATCCAAATAGAAAATGTTTACTTTCTCACCTTACTATACGTCTTATGTATAACTTATATAGGGAGTACTGCATAGAGAAAAATATTGTACCTGTTACTACTACTAAGAATTTCCACAGTTTTCACTGTCTTCCTTCACTCAACCGTTTTCTCCAATTTTCCCTGTCATTCCAGTCTCCATCTCGCAGGGTTCTTTTCTCTATAGCCTCTCGTCGATTTCGTCTCTGAATGACCTTCGGGGTCTTCCTCTCTTTCTTTTTCCGATCGGTCTCCATTCTGTGATTTTGTTTATCCAGCGTCCTCTGTCCGCTCTTCTGAAGTGGCCGTACCAAGATAGTCTCTTCTCCTCTATATAGTCGATTATGTCTGATTGCACTCCCATTCTCCGCTTAATCTCTGCGTTTTCAATTCTGTCTCTTTTTGTAAGTCTACAGTTTCTCCTCAGGAACTCCATTTCTACTGCTCTTATTCTACCTCTATTTCTCTTGTTTATTGTCCAGTTTTCGGACCCATATGTCAGGATACTTCTTGTCAGGGTATTATATATTCTCTTTTTTGTCTTTATCGTAATGTTCTTATCCCACAGCACTGAATTTAGTTGTCTTATACAGTTTCTTGTTTGTCTTAGTCTGTTGTTTATATCTTCTTCTTTTGTTCCCTGGTTCAATATTATGGTTCCTAAATACTTGAATTTATCTGTTCCATTTACTTGTCTTCCCTCGTCTATCTCTAGGTTTCTCATATCCTTGTTTTCTGTTGTTATGTATTCGGTTTTCTCTCTAAGTTTATTTCCATTCCGTTGTTTTTATATTCTTCTTCTAGTTTTCTGAGCATAAAGCTGAGATATTCTTCATCCTGTGCGATGACTACTTGATCGTCGGCAAAACTTAAGGTGTATAGATATTCGTCTCTTACTGGTATGCCTATTCCTTCGCACTTTCTCCTCCACGGTTTGAGTGTCTTTTCCAAGAATATTTTAAACAAAGTAGGAGACGTAGCACAGCCTTGTAGAAGTCCTTCTGTCGTCTAAAATGGATTGTAGGCTTTATTTCCACATTTAATAGCTACTTTGTTTTCTTTGTACAGTGCTTTAACTGCTTTTATTAGTGTTTGTCGGATTCCGAGATCATTTATTGCTTCCCATAATTTGACTCTAGGTATTGAGTCGTATGCTTTCTTTAGATCAACAAACGCCAGATGGACATGTATACCTTTTGCCATTTTCTTCTCTATCAGTTGTTCTTAATGCGTACGTATGATCTAGGCATGACTTTCCTACTGTGGACCCTGCTTGGTCTTCTCCAATTTTTCCTATTATTGCAGTTTCTAGTTTTTCCTTGATAATTTTCCCGTAAATTCTACCTACCGACGATATAATACTAATTTCTCTGTAATTTTCACATTTTTTCCTGTTTCCTTTCTCATGTATGGATGTGTTGTATGCTTGTGTCCATTCCGTAGGTATTTCCTCCCCATTTAGTCCTCTTTCGAACATTCTGTATAGCATGCGGAATAACTTTTCTGTTCCGTTTTTAATTAGTTCGTTTGGTATCCCTCCGGGTCCTTTAGCTTTTTTGTTCTTTGATGTCTTGATTGCTCTCTTGACTTCTGTCAGACTTATTTCTATCTGGTCGTATGTCTCATTTCCTGCATGTTCTGTATTCTCTTCCTGAAATTGGGGACGGTTTTCTGTGAGTAGTTCTACGTAGTATTCTTGCCACTCGTTTTCACTAATTTTGCCGATCTGGGTTTTCTCTGTCTTATTTCGTTGGAGTGCTTTTAATATTCGCCATGATTCTGAATTTCTCATTCCTCCGATATGTCGTTCTATCTCTGTGCATGCTTGTTCCCATCGTTCGTTCTTTTCATTTTTTACTTTTTCTTTACCTCTCTCTTTTCGCTCTATATAGGTCTAAGTCTTCCTGTTTTTTGGTGTTTAGGTATTTTATGTGTAGTTTTTTCTTTTCTTTTATTCATTTCAATGTGTCTTCCCTTAATTTGATATTATGATGGGTGTTCCTTTGGTCGTCTTCTCCAAGAGTTTCTAAGGCCGCTGAAATCAGGCAGATTTTTATGTGTTCATGCATTTCATCTAACGTGTCATATCTGAATTATTCTAGTTTTTGGTCTAGTCTACTTTTGTATAGATCTTTTATTGATTCTTCCTGTAATAGATGTAATTTGAGCCTGTTTTCGTTTATTGTCGTTCCCGTTGTAACAATCGATGTATGTTTTTGTTTTGTCCAGATATAGGGGAATTCCATCCATGCCACCACAGGTTCACACTCTTCCCCTCTTTTCACTCTGGTGTCTTTCACTTTGATGAGGCTTTTGTGGTTCATGATAATGTATATGTATATTTTTGTGTTTGTAGAATCCGTTCATCCGTTCATTTTACCTGTTAAAGAGTCAATTTACCGTAGATGCTTTAACAATGACTTTAACTTGCACTTTCATGCGCCAAGTAAAGACACGTGTTTACAATGTGACAAGCACAACATGAACTTCATCTTCGAAAGGCAGCGGCTGCTCGAACATCTATGAAATTGGATATAGAAAAGTCAAACCAAGATCAATTGTTTTATGCCTTCACATTTGATTTACAAAAAGCTCTACCGTTTCCTGTTCTCACCACTTCTGTGGCTTATTACGAAAGAAATATGTACGTCTACAATCT
Source organism: Diabrotica balteata (assembly GCA_918026665.1). NCBI lineage: Eukaryota > Metazoa > Arthropoda > Insecta > Coleoptera > Chrysomelidae > Diabrotica > Diabrotica balteata. The sequence continues at coordinate 68,837,379 of OU898277.1, forward strand.
AGGATGTTATAAGTTATCAACCGATACAGAAGAATCCTGAAGATACCATGGACAAACAAAGTCACCAATGAAGAAGTACTGCGGAGGATGAACACAACCGCGGATTTGGTCAACATTGTAAAGAGCCGTAAGCTGGAGTACTTGGGACATATAATGAGAAATCAAGGCAGATACGAGCTACTTCAATGCATTTTGCAGGGTACAATTGAAGGAAAAATAACCTTAGGACGAAGAAGAATATCCTGGCTTGCTAACCTGAGAGCATGGTATAGAAAAACCTCAACACAGCTATTTCCTATAGCAACCAATAAAATCATCATAGCCAGAATGATCGCCAACGTTCGGAACGGACAGGCACCCTAAGAAGAAGAAGAATCAACCGATTTAGGCTTTATGTACACATAGAATAAGACAATTGCGTTACGTGGTTCGCAAAGAATAAGTTCTTGTGTTAGAAAACATATTAACAAGAGCATTAGCATCAGAACATGTCACCATGTATAGTGACAGTTGCACAGGTTAGAACCAAAATGGGAAGTTTGAATTGTGTCTTATGAAATGGCTTTAAAGCAGTGATAAGACCAAAATTATTGACCATAAATTTATGGTAAGTAGTCACTCTTATCTTCCTAATTATTCTGATTTTGGATCCGTAGAATCTTACGCAAGAGGTAAGGTCATTTATGTTCCGACAGATTGGCGCTCCATAATCGCGAAGTCAAGAAAGAAAAAAGTCTTTTTGGTAACACAAATGTCAGGCCAATACTTTAATGATAAGGAAATTCTTAAAGAAGCAATTACAAAAAAAAAATGTGACAAACGAACAGATGTAATGGCTCAAAATGGAATGAATTCGATTAGTGAAGGAAGAAACATTTATGCTGTATTCTAAGCCCTTTCTATGTTCTGCTCTCTGTCTAAAGTCAGCAAAACCTGGAAGACCACTTTCATTTAAATAAATTGATCTGGAAAATGTATACCCTGGGCTAGTAAATCTATAACCTGTGGCTAAGGAAAAGAGGGACATGTTAGATTTACTTTCATACATTCCACCTATCAGCCATGCTTAGTTTCAGGAACTTGTTAAAATAACAGAAACACAAGATATAGGCTCACTGTATTTAGTTGATAGTGAACATGATTGGGATGTTTTATTGCAAAAAAGGACTTTATGATTGTATTAGTGTAGTTATTTGAGTAAAACACAAACTGTGTGCCTATTTTTTTAATTTTTTTAATTTTAATTTACAACAAATTGAGTTTCTTCAAATGCAGTACAGTAAGTCACTTTAACCCTATAAAATACAACAACAGATCTACATGCATTATTTTAAATGATTATCCCATTTAGACAAATATATCTTCCTGCAATGTACAACAAAAAAAGTGTTAATAATATGTTGTGTAATTTATTATAAAGATTTTAACAAAACCTTATATTTCTCATAATGACTTACACCACTTTGGGTTTAACACTCTCAAAATAAGTGAGTCCTCTGGCCCACCTGGTCATCAAATCACCAAAACAAAATTCAGTTACCTAATCACTACGCGTAATATTAACCAACGTACAAGTGGATGCGCTAGACCGCCTGGTTATCAAATCAGTAAAACAAAATTCAGTTACATAATCACTATGCGCAAAATTAACCACGATCTGCTTTATCGTTTTTAGTAAAATACCATGTTAAATACTATTTACTAATATATAAATAATATGTAGAGTCGAAAATACCAGTTATTGAGTAACTAATACATGAATTTTACCAACCATTTATAATATCCAAATTCCCTCATAGCTAAAACACAAATTTGGTGGAAATGTAGTTAATATGAAAATAATAAAAATTTTACAATTCCTATCTCTAATTATTTGTTTCAGTTAATAAGCCTAATAATAAAGTGCAAAATAATTTTGTGCACATGCATTTATTCAAAATATGCCTTGTGTTTCCCTTTTAATATTTCCCAAAATTTACACATTAGAAACACGCGATGAAGCATATTAGTTTTAGAGGAAAGTCAATAATAAATCTTGATAGATAAAAATATTAACAAAAATATTATTGTAGGTATATTAGTAACATCAGAACTGAGTAAATATGTGACTAATTTCGTACCAGTCTCGGATAAAATAAAATTACTCAAAATAAATACTCAAACTTTTAAAACTAACATACTTCAAGTCTATGCCCCGACTGCAGATAGAAAATATGACGATGAAGTCGAGAAGTTGTATGATCAGATCCAAGACATCTTACAGAAACTTAATAAACACGAAATTTTGTATATTATAGGCGACTTCAATGCAAAAATTGGGGAAGGTCGACGGGGTCAGAGATTGTATGAATTCTGTAAAGAAAACGATATAATCATTGCAAACACCTGGTATAAACTAGCCAACCGACGACTATACACTTGGAAAGCCCGATTTGATGATGGCAATAAACCTGAGTCTTCAAGAAATCAAATAGACTATATACTTGTAAATGAGCGTTTCCGAAATGCCGTCAAAAAAGTCACTACATATCCTGGAGCAGATATTGGATCTGATCATCAACCACTCGTAGCAGATATTTAACTAAGGTTACAACGAATTCAGCGACAAAAACCAAAAAACCAATGTACTTAACTTTGACGATATAAACATAAAACATAACAATAAAAAAGAATTTAACAATAGAATAAAAAAACATCGGGGAACAAATAGAAGATCCAAAAGAACTATGGAGTAAATTTAAAAACCAAGTTAACGAAATCTCCACAAACATTGATTATAGAAAAAACTTAATCAAGAAAAATAACTGGATGACAGACGACATCTTAAAATTAATGGAAAAACGTCGACTGATAAACTCTAATGTAATAGAATATAGACACCTGCAGATAAGAATAAATAAGGAGATCAAATTAGCCAAAGAAAAATGGATGAGAGAAAGGTGCGACGAAATGAAGGATGTAATATCTAAACACGACTTATTATTTAATGTGCACAAAAAATTAAAAGAAATGAGTAATATATTTAAAAAACGAGTTCCCTCTGTACTTGTTGACACTAATAACAAAATTATTGTAAGTGAGCAAGAAACAAGAAAAGAATGGAAGCTGTATACTTATGGAGATATCCAAAGTGCAAAGTACTTAGTCAGCGTGGAAAAAAATTAGCTCAGATGATCCAAATACTACTTCCAAAGAAAATCCCACAATATTAAACCATTTTCATGTTATTTTTTAAACTCAACTAAAACGCCTATAACTGAAGTCACCCTTGCTAAACTTACAGAAGCCTATGAAGGGCCACTACCAATTAACAAAGAAAACCTGCCACTTTATTAAATATTGCTGAATGTATTCCACTAGGGTATGTAAGCTACTATTAATATCTTAAGAGTTAATAATATTATTTTGATATGTATACATATACATAAGCGAGGTTCCTACAGCCTCTGCCGTTTCTCGCATTTCGACCGCCATCGTTTTCTGTCCATCCATTCGTCTTCTCTGATGGCTCTATCTCTCATTATGTGCCGTACATTTTCTTCCCAGGCAACTGAAGGCCTTCCCCTTCTTCTTCTTTGTTGTGGTATATAATTTAAAGCTTTCTTTGGCCATCTATCTTCATTCATTCGTTTCACGTGACCATACCACACTAGTTGTCTCGTTTCAATTCTATCTACACTGGAATATACAGTATTTGTCCTCCTTCTAATATCTTCATTCCTGATGTGATCTTTTTTGGATATACCACAAGCTCTCCTTAGAAAATCCACTTCTACTACTTCTATTCTTTTTCTATCCTTCTGCGTTATCTGCCAAACCTCTGCCCCATAAGTCATGATAGGCTCTACCAAGGTTCGATAGATTGTCAATTTCGTTTCTTGTCTAATATCTTTAGACCAAAGTAGAGAGTTTAGAATGTTTACCACTTTTTTTCCCTGCTGTGTTCTGTTTTCGATGTCTCTTTTGGTAGTGCCTTCTTTAGATATTATAGATCCGAGATATTTATATTCATTGCATGTTTTTGTGTTTCTAATTTCTAACTCTGGATCTTCTTCACCATCTCCTATTTTAAGATACTCTGTCTTTGCCATATTCATATTGAGGCCCCATTTTTCATATTCTTTCTTTAGTTTTCTAAACATGTAGTCCATGTCTTCCTCGTCATTCGCTACGACTACCTGATTATCTGCGAAAAATAAAGCTGTTAGACATTCACCACCGCCTATGTCTATTCCCATTCCGGATACTTGTTTTCTCCACTGCTCTAGCGATGATTGAATATATATTTTAAACAGGGTCGGAGACAGACAACATCCTTGTTTAAGCCCCTTGGTTATTGGAAATGATTCAGATATAAAGTTTCCTTCTTTAACGACACTTCTTGCATTTTTGTATATATTTGCGATAGCATCCACATACTCTCTACTGAGACCTACTTTCGTCAATGTATAAAATAGTTTTTTCAAAGGTACCGTATCATATGCCTTCTCTAAATCTACAAACAATAGGTGGGTAGATAGATTCCTTGCCTTCCGTTTTTTCGATTACCTGCTGCAGAACGAATATATTATCAATGCACGATCTTCCTGCCCGAAATCCATTTTGTTCCTCTATGTCTTCATATTCTGATTCAATTCGTTTTTTTATTATTCGACCGTACAACCTCCCAACTGAGCTAGTAACAGTTATTCCTCTATAATTAGAGCACTTGCGTTTATTACCTTTTTTGTATATTGAGCTGATGTATCCAACATTCCAATCATCAGGGATATTTTGTCCTTTTAAGCATTTATTAAATAGTTTAACCATCATCTCGTGTAATATTTTTGGTCCATACTTTACCAACTCAATTGGGATGTCTTCAGGTCCTGCTGCTTTACCGTTTTTCGATCTTTTGAGGGAATCGCTTAACTCTCCGGTTGTTATCTCAATTATTTGTGTATGTTCAGATATTTCTTCCATTTCGATATCTTGGAATTTACGTCTATCCTCTGTCAATAAGACCTCATAATGCTGTTTCCACTGTTTCAGATCTATTAATTTTAAGTTAGATTTTTCCTTTCCTTCCCTCCGGAGAGACTTTATCACCTTCCACGCTTGCCCAACTCTTGTTCCACCCATATACCTATCCACCTCTGCACATCTTCGATCCCACATCTCATTTTTACTTTTCACTAGTTCTCTTTTTACATCTCGATTTAATTTCGTATATACCTTGTGATCTTCCTCCTTTCTCGTTGACATCCATTTCTGATAAGCAGTTTTCTTCTTGTTTACTAACGTTTGCATATTCTCCGACCACCATTCTTGATTTTTTGTTTCATGTTTGTCTTTATACCCCAAAGCTTCACTTGCAGCCTCATGAATGTACTTTTTAAGTTGTTGGTATAATTTTGTTGAATCTTCTTTTAAGCTTTCTAGGTTATATTTAGGAGATGTTACTTTTTGTCCCTTTTCTATATTCTGTACCTGAGTGTTATTGTTTTTGCGATAGTTAACTATCACATTGGCCATAAGTAAATGATGGTCGGATCCACATTCTGATCCACGGTATACCCTTACGTCAGTTGTTTTCAGCTGGGAAGTTTGACGTTGGATTACAAAGTCGATTATCGAGCGCAGATTCCTAGTAGGTTGTATCCATGTAAATTTGTGGATGTCTCTATGTTGAAAAAATCCATTCATAATTTTGAGAGACATTATTTCACAAAAATCTCTAAGACGCATTCCGTTGTCATTGGTTATTTGTTCTCCATATCTTCCTACGACTCTGCTATTTTCTTCTGTCCCTACTCTGCCATTTAAATCTCCTAGTATAAAGATTTCAGTTTTCTTTAACTTCAGAGAGTATTTCATTCATATTGTCGTAGAAATCGTCTTTACTTTCTGGATTTGTATCTTCGTTTGGGGCATATACTCCGACAATTACGATATTGTGCCCATTCTTTTTCATTTCCAGTATTAGTAGTTGTTCATTTACTTCAGTCCACGATTTAATGTTGTTTTTAAGATTTTTTCGAATGGCAATAGAGACTCCCCTCTTAGCTCTGTTATCTTTACTCACTCCGCTGTATATATGTATATATTCTCCTATCTATTCATTTCCTTTTCCCTTTTTCTTGGTTTCTGTGAGAACACATATATCTATTTTTCTTTCCGCTAATTCTTTGAATACTTCTGCTTGTTTGGTTCTCAGTCCTTGTACATTCCATGTAGCCAATATCATTTTCCTTTTTCGTTGCATTAGTCGTCTTTGTGTTGATCCATCCTTTGTATTCCGAGGCTTTTGGTCGAAATTTTTAGCATTAATTTCTTTTGACAAGGGACGAGTTGCTAGCCCATCGCCTCAACCCTCCTCCTTTATCCGGGCTTGGGACCGGCATCGGCATTTACTGAGCTACTCAATTCACCCAGTACTTACCGAAGGCGGAGTTATTTTGATATGTACCTCATATAAAACATGTTTATAAGTATTGATTATTTTGATATGTACGTCATATAAAACATGTTTATAAGTAATTTGTTAATAATATGTACGTTTCTTAATTTCACGTGTACTTCATTTTTTTTATTAATAAAATAACGTTTTAACCGTTTTACTTCCACACATCGACGTTTTAACCAACCGGGATTTAACACGTTGTTTTATTAAAATAATTACATAAGTGTTAATAAAAGCTTGTTTTGTATAATCTAAAATTATTTTTGTTAATAATAATGTTATGCATCCTATAGTTTATCATTTTACTCGCATAAATATTTTTTTTTCAAAATAATCAATTATAACGTGTTTTTTTTTAATTTGTCAAAAAAAAATTTTGTTCCAGCACTGCATTCATTGAACATATTTTATAGCGCATTTATTAATCTGGGATATCTAGGATGTCTTCTGAGTCTAAATTTTGGACTTATCTTATTTGACTTTAATTAAGATCTGGAAGTATTTCTTGTTTATACAATTCTGAGTAACAATCTTGAGTCATTTTTAATGTTCCTCATTTGTTTCATTTTCTCCGTTCTTATTTACAAGTTCGCAAATATCTTTGAGGTATTTTTGTCTAACTGTCTTGGAGTTACTAAATTATCTATGCATGTGTCTTTTAATTCTCTTGTTTTGTTTATTAGATCTTTACTAGCTTGAATGAGTTCATGCTCCTTGTATTTTCCTTTTTCCTTATATTTTCTATGAGCGTTTTCAATTGCAGTATTTATTCGCATATTAGTTACCTCTATATCTAATTCATTTTCGTTTATATCGTTTTCTTTTATATTCGTTATATTCGTTCTATTCTTTTATTTATTTTCTATTATTAGCTTTTTCTTCGCGTGCCATATCAGAACTATCCGACGTTGGCGATTACCATTGCGAAGGCTTCTCGATCTTCTGCAATATGGGATAATTGTAATGCATCTGGTATCTGAGTCCATTCACGAATGTTTTTTAACCAAGAAAGTTGTTTTCTTCTTACACCTCTACGGCCCTCTATTTTGCCTTTAAGGATCGGTTGTAAAATTTTTTATCGACTTTCCCTTACTATATGTAATAGGACATTTTTCGATGTTTAACAGTCTTTAGCAGTTCCCTGTCTTTGTTGACGCTCCTTAGTACTTAGGGTTTTCTTGCTCATTAGTTTTTCTTGCTGTTAAAGGTATCTTCAGCATTCGTCTATGAATCCACATTTCCAATGCTTTAATTTTGTTCATGATCGATACTTTTAGCGTCCACACTTCTGAACTATACAAAAGTACACACCAAACATACCACTTAACCATTGTTTGCCTTAGTTCTAAACTGAGATGGTTATTGCAAAGAAATGACTTTATTTTCATAAAAGTAGTTTTAGTCATTGCTATTCTCTGGATCTAGTTGGTCCGTTATCACAGTTCCCAAATATGTCATTTTGTGAACTTTCTCAACTTGCACTCCGTTCAATTGAAGCTTTGGATCGGTATATGGTTCACGACTAAACACTAAAAATTTGGTTTTGTTTGAGTTTATTTTAATGCCTATTTCCTCTCCTACCTCGTGAATACGATCAAGCAGAATTTTAAGACCTTCAATATTATCTGATAGAATTACTGTATCATCTGCATATCTGATTACATTAAGTAGTTCCCCGTTGATTTTTATTCCATATGGTTGTCTCTCAAGTGCTTTTTTAAATAGCTGATCCGAGTAAACATTAAACAACGTTGGCAACAAAATTCAACCTTGTCTGACTCCTCGTTGTATGGGGATTTCATCGGTGTAGTTATTTCCAATTTATACGATAGCCGTTTGATTCCAGTACAAATTTTTAATGACACGAATATCCTTGTCATATATTCCGATATTTTTCAGTATTTGCATTAATTTTACATGCTGTACTTTATCGAATGCCTTTTCGAAGTCCACGAAACATGTAAATACATTTTTTTTTGGTCACGGCATTTTTGTAATAGGATGTATAGCGCAAAAAGTGCCTTCCTGGTTCCTATATCATTTCTAAAACCAAATTGGGTATCTTCAAGATCTTCTTCGCATTTGCGTCTAATTCTGTTGTGAAGTATTCTGAGGAAAATGTTAAGAGTGTGGCTCAATATGTAAATAATCGATATTCTGAGCATTTTCTTGCATTGTGTTTTTTAGGTATTGCGATAAAGATGGATTTGAGCCAATCTGCGATAATCACTCCGGTGTTATATATTGAATTAAAAAGGCTTACTACTACTTTTATGTTATCATTCTCAATTAGTTTCAGCAACTCAGTTGGTGTATTATCTGGACCACAAGCTTTTCTAATTTTAGCATTATTTATAGCATGTTCTACTTCGCAGTTCATAATTTCTCGGCCGTCAGTACAGTTTTGGTAGAATTCGACAATATTATTCCTGTCATCTTCAAACAACTCTGATATAAGTACTAAATTTTCTGTGTTTGATGCATACAGATAACTTTAATAAATGAAGTTTTAACTCTAGCTTTTGTAATAACATACGTCCACTGAAACGGCATAAACCGATGAAAGTTTCGTGTTGTGTTCTATGAGGGCAAAGTCTCTATAACAAATATCCGATATCCGAAAAAATACTCAACCTCAGATTAAAAAAGCTACCTGGAATGTTAGAAGTGTGTATCAGCCGGGAGGACTACATAATGTTATTAAATAGAAAGAGAAGCTAAATATAGATATACTTGGGGTTAGCGATGTACAATGGTCAGGAAATGGAGAGATATCAATAAATAACCACAATATTTATTAGACTGGAAGAGACTAAACTGATTATCGATAAGGAGTAGCTTTTATCATAAGCAACACTGTTAGAAAATCAGTACTCGGTGTGATCCCAATCTGAGAAAGAATAATAATGCTAAAATTTCAAGCACGGAACTGAAATATTAATATGATCCAAGTCAATGCTCCCACAGCTGATAAGGCCGAATATGAGATCGAAAAGTTTTATTCATAATTGCACAATACAATCAAGTTAACAACATCAAGAGATATTACTTACATTTTAGGAGACTAGTGTAAATATTAGAGTAGGTACAGTTAAAAATATAGTTGGACAGTTCGGATTAGGAACTACAAACGAGAGAAAAGAAAGAATCATAAAATTCTGCCAATAAAGAATTTGGTAATTGCCAATACTTTGTTTTAGCTTCCTAAGAAAAGACTATATAGATGAACGTCTCCTTCACATAGAGAAAACCATTGTCAGAAACCAGATAGACTTTAAACTCGTAAATAACAAATATAAAAACTCTATAATCTTAGTTAAAACCTATCCTGAAGCAGATGTTAACTCAGACCACAATCCGTTAGTTGCTGACGTGAAAATAAAATTGAACCAGAAATTAAAACAGAATTGAACTCATAAAACAACAACCAAAATTAATGTAAGAATGCTAATAGTGTGAAGAATAGTCTAAATATTAATATACACAAAACAATAACTGAAAACAAACAAATTATCGTTGTTAATAAAAAGTGGTATAATATAAAAAACACATTACTGAAATCAGCTCAAGAAAGTTTGATACAACATAGGTCAGAGGCTAAAAAATAGTGAATGATAAATATATACCATTACAGATGGAAAGAAGGAAATATAAAGGAAAATATCTACAGAAGTATACAAAAATACAACGAATAATTAAGGAAAAAATTAGAACAGCTAAAGAAATCTATTTGATGCAACGATAAGAAGAGATAGAAGAACTAGAAACAAAATATGATATGAGAAATATGCACAAAAAATAAGAGAAGTGCGTGGAATGGGTCGAAATAAACAGCAAGGACACATAAAAGGAAAAATGAGTACTACTAATAGATTTACCAAAAAAATTAAGACGATGTGATGAGTACGTTAGAGAACTTTACCAAGATAAAAGAGATGAAATGCAGAAAATAAAGGATTTAAATATTTTAGAGAGACATAGATCACTATAGATGAAATGAAATATGCTATCAAAAACTCTAAAGACAATAAGGCAGCTGGATTAGATGAAATACTAGTAAAACTGTTAAAACTAGTGGAAGAGGATAACTTAGAAGTACTGGCAAATTTATTCAACACGGTGTACGATACGGGAATAATACCACAAGAGTATCTGAAGTCATTATTTATAACCATCTCTAAAAAACAAGCAGCAAAAATAGTGTTCCGATTATCAAACACTGAGCCTTATGAGTAATACTTTAAAATTATTGCTAAAAGTTATACATAAAAGAATATACGAAAGGCTAGAGGAGGATATTAGCGAGACTCAGTTTGGGTTCCGAAATGGAATGGGTACTCGAGAGGGACTATTTGCTATGTATATATTGATTTAGCGATGTCAGGATGTAAACGTTGATCTAAACTTATGCTTTGTTGACTACGAAAAAGCTTTTGATAAAGTAAGATATGAAAAACTAATATCAATACTTATAAACAGGCACATAGACAGTTAAATAATAAATATAGATATGTAGAGGAGTTAGACAGTAATGAATTTATTGTCATTTTCCTTAAACTTGTATTCTGAAGAAATTTTCCAAAACACGCTCAATAATATTAAAGCGGGAGTTACCCATAACAGAAACTTAATTAACAACTTACGATATGTAGACGACACTGTGATCCTTGCAACAAGTTTAGAAGATCTACAACATATTATCGAAAGCTTAATTATAAATAGTGCTGAGATGGGAATTACTAAAGCGCTAAAAAAACGAAGTATATGCTAATTTCAAAAAGACCACAAAACATACATCACCTATTGACAATCAATGGTAACTTGATAGAACAAGTAGAAAAATATCAGTACTTGAAAACTCTAATTAATCAAACAAATGATCATACTGCAGAAATAAACAGGCGAATAGAGATTACCAGATCAGCATTTATACGAATGAAGCCACTCCCAACGTGAAAAAATCTAAATTTGGAGATCAAACTACGTACCATTCGCTGATATATATTTTCAATATTATTATATGGAGCTAAGACTTGGACATAAAATTAATGCAATTTTAAAAGAATCGAGGATTTAGAACTCTGGTTATACCGCAGAGTATTAAAAACATCATTGACTAATAGAATTACAAATAAAGAAGTACTGGAGAGGGTTGGTAAAGAAACAGAACTAATCACTACTATACAAACCAGACAACTGGTATACCTAGACCACGTGATGAGGGGACCAAAATATGAAATTTTGAGACTCATAATACATGGAAAGATTTAAGGAAGATCTGTTGGCCGAAGGCAGAGCTCATGGTTGAAGAATCTAGGTGATTGGTATCAATGCAAATCGATTGATTTATTTAAAGCAGTAAGTTCAAAAATAAAAATAGCCATTATAATTACCAACCTCCGTAGGAAGACGGCATTCAAAGAAGAAGAAATCCTATTCCTTAGCAGCCTCAGAGCAGAAATCTCTTACTCACGATCAAGCTATAATTTTCAGTGCTATAAACATTAACGATTATTTGACCACGTTAGGCACTCTAGTTATTTCAAATATTTTATTTTCTTCCCGTTTATCCAATATTAGAGCGTATGTACCTAAATAGTAAACTCATCGATGATGAATTTATGGAGAACTACGATTCTGTTAAAATACAAGGAGAAGTCTTACGGGCTAAACACTTATAACGCCGGCCGGCAGAAATATTTGTATTATTAAATGTCTGTTCAACAGTTCTACCAGATTTACTCATCAGGGAATCAAAGAAATGTGCTTAAAACTTATTTCCTCTATGTATAATGTTTTTAAAAATTGGTGCTACTATACAAAAGCCAAAATAATCCAGGCGTACAGCATCAACCTCTAACTCGACTAAATTCTTTATGACTGAAAATGCAACATTACTTCTAACGGCATTAACCAAATGTAGACAATCGCCCATAGAAATTGTTAAGTAATATACATTCGATATTCTTGACTTAATCAATTTGTTAAATATATCTGATTCATACGCCATAGAGAAAACTACAAAACATTGACGCTATTACAGAAAGGGTGAATTATCCTCCCTCGGTGCATAATTTTTAACTTTATATTAAAGTGGAATATTGACAGGCTATTCCATTGCTTATCTATGCTACAAATCATTCAGTAAGAAAATTACCCAGAAATAATATCCCTACAAGAAGCTAGGCTTACCTCTTCCAATATATCTTTACCAAAGCGATTTAGAAATTTTCGTAAATATAGAACAAACACAAATCACGCTAGTGAAGGAGTGGTAATCTTAGTAAAAAATTTAATAGATTCTGATCATTTCCAATTATAATAAATCTCGAAACAATTGCGGTAATAATTACAGAACTACATAGAAAACTTAATATTTGTAATATTTATTTGCCTCTTAACATACAATGATCTACTAAATTATGGAATATTATCATTATTTCGAGAACCGTCGAGTTTTGAGAGAAATCCCGAAACAGGTCGATTCTTATTATAAAATACCCATCTCATAACGTACATGTAGTAGAGATGATGTCACCGGTGTGGGTGTAGTGACGTAATCGTTAATTTTTTAAATAGAAATCGGTATAATGGGACACCTCATTTAAACGAGAATTTATTTCTTTATTTAACGACATTATATTTTAATCTAAAATATTTTTCTAAGGGTACAAAAACAATTGTTTCTAATTTAAATTCAACTTAATTACAATTAATCATTTTATTAATAATGTACTTTAAAGTAACCAACTTATGCATAATAGTTATTTTAAATTGAATGTTTCAAATGCTATTCATCGGTTTTTTGACAAAATGCGAATCTACGGACACATTTATCATGTACATGGCGGATGATTTCTGAAGTAATTAGACTCAGATCATGCCTAATTCTATCTTTCAAGTCCTGTAAGTTTTGGAGTCTATTGACATAAACTTTTGATTTTATTTAACTTTACAGGAAAAAGTCTAGAGGTGTTAGATCTGGCGACCTTGCTGGCCACGCCATAAAACCTCGTCTTCCGATCCACCTCCTAGGAAAGCAATGATTTAAAAATTGACGTACTTCACGTGCATAATGCGAAGGGGCTCCATCTTGAAACCAGATATTTTTACTAGGTAAATTTGGATTATTGGCATTTGGATACATGTTAGCAAGGACAGGTATAAGTTGATTTCTCAAAAAAGTTAAATAACGTTTTCCTGTTAGATTTTCCTCAAAGAAAAAAGGGCCAATGATTCTGTCAATAATGATCCCTGCTCATACATTTATTTTCTGAGGATATTGCGTGTGTGATTCAGTCTTCCAATGTGGGTTCTCTTGACTCCAATATCTGCAATTTTAACGATTCATAGTACCATGTATAAAAAATGTGGCTTCATCGAAAAAAAAGGATTTGATTGATGAAATGTGGATTGCGGACACATAACTTCTGCATAATTTTAGAAAATTGTAGCCAGCGATCAAGATAGTCGTCGTTTAATTCCTGATGTAGTTGAATTTTTTAGGGATGGTATTTTTCTTTTTTTAAAATACGTATTACCGATCGTTGAGTAACTCCAGCATATTCACCCATTTTTTTGTTAAAAATTCTGTGAGGATTGTCATTTACATTTAATAAAATATCAACTTTCACATTCTCCTCAATTTTAGGACGTCCAGCATTTGGAATATGTTTAACGTACCCATTTTCTCCAAATTTTGGGACTATTTTACTTAATGTGGATTGGCTGATCGGTCTGTCTGGATATTTTGCGTTAAATAAATTGCATACCTCGTTTTGTGTTCTTTTTTTTTATCTCCGCATCCGCTAAAAATACTTCTTCTTCTTTTTTCGTTTTATGGCCTCCACCTCTTAGGTACGTGGCCAGCTCATTCCGCTAAAAATAAAATTATTATTTCTATCCGTTGGTTTTCATTTAGGTTAGCAAGTCAAAAGTAAAAATTACAATTGACAACTGATGACAATTCACAAAATCAAAACATTTCCGTCAATAAATATTACAGTAACTATGGCACTTGCTTGAGTTAACATTTTACAAAAAGTTTTAGTGTTTATAAGATAATTTTTTGTGTCCTTTATTATTTTTACTTATTTTTGCTTTTTTAAGTATTTACTTCAGAAAGTCATGGCAGTAACCGACGGATGGCCTTTCAAACATTTAATTTTAAATAGTTGACATGCATAATTTGGTTACTTTAAAGTACATTATGAATTAAATCATTAGTTGTAATTTATTTAAATTTAAATTAAAAGAAATTGTTTTTGTACCCTTAAAAAAATATTTTACTTAAAAATGTAATGTCGTTAAATAGAGAATTAAATTCTCCTTTAAATGAGGTGTCGCATTATATCAATTTCTATTTAAAAAAATTAACGATTACGTCACTACACCCACACCGGTGACGTCATCCCTACTCAATATACGTTATAAGATGGGTATTTTATAACAAAAATCAACCTGTTTCGATATTTCCCTCAAAACTCGACGGTTCTCGAAATATTGATAATATTCCATAATTTAGCCGTTCACTGTAGAAGTTAGTTACAAAAACCTTCGCAAACTACTTAATTAGATAGGTACATCGCACATAATTTTAGGTGACCTAAATAGCTATAACACAATTGCCAAGTATGAAATCTGTTGTTTCTTGTTGAAACCTGTTCCAAGGATTTCTGTTGTTGTTATTAAGACTATTATTGGACTGCTATTAGACGTTGTAACGTCTGTAAATAATTATTTTCATAATTATTGTCCTGTGACGGGATAGATTTTGTTTCGATTCAGAGTGACTCTATATGTCGTTCTGATGAGACCTAAAGAGGTTGAAATACATATAAGGGGCTTGCGGATGCCTTGCATAAAAAAAATCTAATACCGTCATTATGTTTTAAGTCTTTACTCTGTTTGGAGTACCAGCAACTGAATTCATTACGAATTTTGACCATGATGAACGGCATGTGGAATTCATATTGTTGATTCCCTTGCCGACTAATTCATCAATGGGTCTGCTTTGCAAGTTTTAGGAAGCACAGTGGTAAATATTTAAATTTAGTATGGCCAAGTAGGAAATCTTAGGATTCCTATTATGTTATTAGATGGCGTTGTGACGTTTGCAATTAATGATTTTTATAATTATTATCCTATGACGGGATAGATTTTGTTTCAATTCAGAGCAACTGTATATGTCGTTCTGATGATACCTAAAGAGGTTGAAATACATATAAGCGGATTGCGGGTGCCTTGCATCGAAATAAAAATCTGATACCGTCATTATGTTTTAGTTCTTTACTTTGTTTGGAGTACCAGAAACTGAATTCACTACGCATTTTGACCATGATGAACGGCATGTGAAATGCATATTGTTGATTTCCTTGCCAACAAATTCATCAATCTGTCTGCTTTGCAAGTTTTAGAAAGCACATTGGTAAAGATTTAAATTTAGTTTCGCGAAGTAGGAAATCTTAGGATTTCTAGTGTTGTTATAATAATGTAATTCTAAAGATCTAGATAGAATAGGATAGTCATAGGAATGGTTAATGACCACCAAGCTTAACCTTAAGATATATGAAACAATCAGTACTGTAAACGATATTAAGACTTTGTGTGATTATTTTATCATTTTTCTAATACAATATTCTTATAAAATAGGAATACGTACAAATTATAAAGTTTTGAAGACAGTAGCAGTACCACACCCAACAATTTATTGGTGGCACAAATTTTTATTAAAAAAAAAAATTACTTGACATGTCGAAAATCAAATTCAATCATACTTATTATGTTAGATATTTATTTCTATTGAATATAATGCGGAATATCAAGATTACCTAAACAAAAGCTTATTGTTCAACAAAGCCTTTTAAATAAATGCTAAAAATTACGTTATATAGATAATATAAGTTATAATGATAATAAATCTAAATTATCACGAATATTAAAAAAGTATTGTTCTTGTATTTACTAATTTTTAATTTATTTATTACTAGGTTAATATAATTATTTTGTCGCAGTTTAAGCCAAATACTCTTGTTTATTACCTTTAGAAGAATCGATGTGCTTTAAATTGTTTTTAACTTATAAATCCTTCCACTATCCTAGCAGAACAATGCACCACAACAATCTGTTATTTTAAAATTCCAACAATGTTAAAAAACTTTAGATGTACTTTCCGGGTCGATTCACACTCCATCCACAAGCATTTCAATATCACATACACAAAGTCCGTCGACCACTAGCCGCAGAAAAAGAGACCGAAAACTTCTCGTCCACGGAGGATATGAATTTTCCGGAATCGTGCACCGCATTTCAATGTGGTAGGCGAGGAGGCGCGAAACAACTGACTCCCGAAAGCTCAAGCTCGCAGAATTAAGCTGAAAGCTCTGCGGTGTCAGCGCCGTCGCGTTCTCTTCTGCCATATATCAAGAGTGAGAACTTTTTGCTGGTCCAGTCAACAATTTGGAATGTCAAAGTGTTTGAAAAATTCCTATATTGCTGTTCGGGTCCGATGTACTTAAAAGGGATTTATTGAAGGTAGAGTTTCGGGTTTGTGTTATTGATTAAAGGATTTCGCGAAAAGGACGACTTCAGAACGACTGCCATGGTGATCAGAGAAGAGAAAGCCGAAAGGATTTGCTTTTACGAAGGCAGAAAGGTCAGCCGTGTTAAAGGTTAATGAATTATTTAGATTGGAACCTATCAATCACTCCCTAAACCAGCATATCTTAATAAACAAACTAGCGTTATTGATTGAGGTTACGACAAGTAATGAAAGGCCTGGCCAATCACGATGTAATCGTTTTTTTAGATTACTTCAATCTAACAGTTAATAACATACAAAAAAAGGTTAAAGCAGTCAATATTTTATATATTTTAAAATCACAAAAATACAACATAATCCCAGGGCCTGGTTAGTTTAAAATATGGAAGAATATCATATTTAATGATTCCAAATAAATTACTTTAAACATATTTGTGTAGCTGCAAGAAAAATTAATGCAGTTACTAATAAAGCAAACTAAATATTAATCAATCAAAAGACTGATATTTTTTTGTACACACTTATGACAAGTCGAAAGAAAATGCAAAAAAGTATTTTTGAAGTGTGTATATTTTAGGCAATTCCTAGCTGAGCGCTTTCGGCTTTACAAAGCCATCATCAGAGCTATGGTCAATTTTTTAAATACCACTACAAAGGAGAGATCTCATTTTCTTAAATTTCAAAATTATGATTTTGTAGGTGTTGAAATTCTTAAAACATATAAAAAACATATAAAAAGCCGACACTGGACTTCACAAACACGTTAAAAAATTGAAAAAATTTTTGTCATGGTACGAGTGTAAGAACCCGACCATTGATTGATGTGAGGACTTAGACAGAATAGTCTATTCTGTCTATTCTGTCGTACTATTCTGTCGTCACTAGAATCACTTAAATCAGTCCTTAATTCTTTAGTAATTACATCTATGCCACGTTCACTTTCCAAATACTTATCTTCAACCTCGACAACATGTTCAGACACGCTGTTCCAGGTATCTACAGTTGCTCTAGCAAATTCTTGTTCCATCCACATTTTTACGCCTTTTAATTTAAAATAAACGTTTTGCTTTGCATCTTTTATACAATTATACATTTCATTCAATCGCGGTTTTAACATTGACGTTCCAAATGGTAAATTTTTTCCTATCAACCAAGATATAATATCCATTTTTTAAGAATTACTGGTGGGTGCTTTATTAATTTGTACAATATTATATGACGCATTATCAGTAACAACAACAGATCCAACAGCAAATTGCAGATTAACTGTTCTTTCATTCATTTTTTATAATTTTATGAATTTATATTATCATGATAATCTCCTGTCTTAGCTCCTGACTTAAAAATCAAAAGGGCATTCAGTATGCAATCCATCTCGCACCACCATGTACGATAACCAACCTACTTTCTTTTGAAATGTTTTTAAACAATCCTTAGTCACTGTCATCTGTTCAGCTATTTGGCGTAGTATGTCTTACTTGTACATAGGTTTCATCAACGTATACAATTGACTTACCTTCGCTTCTGTAATATTTATTTTGTCCAAATATTTAATGCGTAGAGCACGAATATCATTCCGTTCAATTAATAAACGTCGATTATCTTTCGTATTCTTTCATTTAAATCCCAAATCGTTTACAATTCTGTAGAGATAACTTACACTTTCAGTCCATTCGTACATCTCTTTAAGCCTTTTCTGTGAAAGCTTCAATGATATGCGACAACGTTTAGTCTAATGAAAACGATGAATGGTATTTCTAATGAACTATTTGTCATACTTTCCAGTCTGTCATGGTTGCTTTCCTTTTAACAAGTTTTGTAGCTGGAAATTTTAGTGTATTATTTGACTTTGACTAATAATTTTGTAATTAGTTAACAATTTTTAATAATTTAATTTGTTTAATAGTGCAACGCCACTGCATGGGTAAAATCATAGATATTCTATTGTCTGCGCCATTAAATATTTCGTGAAAGAGCTAGCTAGTAGATTTGAAATAAGCTATAGTAAAAACGGCAAGAGAAAGTACACCAATAGAAAGACGATTAGTAGAAAGACTAGATATGTTATTAGGCATAGACCGTAGATATGTTATTTGTTGCTGTAAGTATTAGTTTTCAAATTATAATAAAGTCAAAAAATGGAAAACAAAAGTACTTTTGAATTGTGTAAAATTTTTAATTCCTAGCTGAGCGCTTTCGGCTTACAAAGTTACCTTCAGAGCTGTGCTACATTAGAAAACTTCTTCTTCTTCTTGCTCTTTATAGGCAATCCTGCTTATTCATTGGCGAATTAATACCTCTATGAAAGGTTGTCACTCCATCTTTTGAGCGGTCGTCCGATACTTGTTCTGCCGATTGGTGACTTATTTCTTGATATTTTGACGACACGGATCTCCTCTAATCTACTTATGTATTTATTCACTGTACGTTACAATTTCTTCTAATGTCTTCACTTTCCTCTTGATCTCTCAGCGTATTACCTGTAATTCTTCTCAGTACTCTCATCTCTGCTGTTTTCAGTAGTCCTTGCATTGACAGAAAAATAGTCATTATTGGTCTTACACTGGTTTTATAATTTCTTAACTTTATCTCAGTTGTAATGTGTCGGTTTCGGCATATGATATTATTAAGGCATCCTGTCAGTCTATTTGCTTTTTGTACTTGATCTTTCAGTTCATTGTGTAGGTCTCCATACATAGACAGTGTAATTCCCAGGTATTTTATTACCATTACGTGTTCAATACTGATGCCATCAATTTCTATCTTACACCTGGTTGGTCCTTTGCTGACCATTATTGTTTTAGTTTTCTGAGATGAGATTGTAATATTAAATTCTTTTGTTATGTTAAATGCATGAACCAGTGTTTGTAGAATACCTTCATCTTGGGCTATCAATATTGCGTCGTCTGCGTAAAAGAGTATTTTGATTTCTTTGTCTCATTCTGTATTCTCTTCCTTTCTTAACACTTTTGATGATTTCATCCATGATCAAATTAAAGAGCATAGGGCTCAATGAACCCCCTTGTCTTATACCGCTGCCCTATCAAATTGTTTGTAAACAATTGCGTTGCGTTCCACGTTGCCTTGGTTCCCGTCTTGATATTATGTCTTTTTCTATTGCGTATTTTTTATTTCTCTTTGCCGATGAAGAACGCCACTCCACGTTCTGTCAGATCGCACCTTAACGGTAGCTAGACCTAAGTAAGATCGCTAAACTATATTGAAGTATTCGCAATGTGGTATCTCATAAGGTTGTTTAAAATTTGATGGACCGACCATATTACAAATTAAGAGGTATCACCCAATGAGAGCTTCTAAACAGTGTTAAATACTCATGGTTTAGAGACCTATGAAACTCGTGAGACATATTATCTGATATCAATAAGAACAGAAGAAAGATCCTTACGTATAATCCAACCAACATGAATGTCTACACGCTGCATAGCGTAAGGTACCAAAAGAATATTTATATAAGTTTTTTTTTAATATTTCTGAATTAAAAGTAAAAACTTAAAAAACTCATAATGGTAATTATAAATAGTTAAGGGTTTTTTCTCAAAAAAATATATTACTGAAAGTAGTTTTAGCTTTACAATTTCCGTTGATTTCCTCTATATTTCAATTAGAAAATGCAAAGACTGCATCGATTGCTATCGAATTCTAGGACATTTGTTGCATCTGAGACTACCATAATAATATTCAAGACATGCATGGGATACACCGTGTAAAGGCAAATTCTGATAATATTACGACAGCTAATATCCACGTTCTATCCTTTAAAGTGTCTACTTTTATATTTTTTAACGAATGCTTACATATTGGATTGAATGTGCTTTTGTATCTGATTCTCCAACTACTAGTGGTATTACAACCGTTTTTCGAGAATGTTAATGTTCGAGTTTATGGTCCTTAGCTGATTGTTGTTGCATTCGCTTACGATATTTTTGCGGGTCTTTTTCAGTTTCTCCAATAATTGTGTCGCTCCAATAATTGTGTCGCTCTCCCTGTCGCTTGCACAGTACAAATTCCGCAGTGTTAAATGTTTGTATTTTCAAGTTGTGAAGAACATTAATCAATTTCAAATGTCGAACTGTTTGAAAAATTTCTCAAATGCCGCTTCAATACACTACTCCATTGAATGAGTTTCAAATGATGGTGTATTTTCTGAAACGTAGAGGAAAATTCGAATAAATTTAATGTTTGGAAAAGTCATAAAAACTGCACGACTGGTTGTATAAAAAAAACTAAACAATATTTAATGTTATAAAAAATAATTTTATGACATTATTTTTATGGTATCAATAAAGATTGTAAACTATGGCTTATATTTCTTAAATTTGTTTAATACCTTAATGTTTATTTCATAATTTATTTAACCCATATGTGCCCGACGCACACTAAATTATACACAATAAACATAATTTGACTTTTACATTAGGTAATTTTTTCTCTTAGAAACAGCTTGAAAACTTAAAGTAAGTCTTAAACAACCATAAGGTGCAGTTGTGAGTTGCTCGCTTTGTGATATCTGATGATACTTTTGCGCTAAAGTTTATGAGTTTTATAATCTAGCTGAACATGAAGTACGATTTGCTATGTAACTATGTAAATATTTAATTAAAAATCCTTTGTAATAGGTATATTTTAGGCCCAAATGGGCTAAGTTAAAAAGACAAAACGTTTTCGGAAACCATGTTCCATCATCAGTGTCTAGGAGTACATGAATGAAGCCACCAAGATTAAATATGTGGGTAAAAACCCGATTACATATGTTTAATTACATTTAGTTTTAAAATAATGTTGTAATGATATAGGATTACAGAGTTACCGATGGATATGGTAACATGGCGACATATGACTCCACGTTGAAGTTGCTAGTCCTGAGACGGTATGTCTTCGAGGACTGTATGAGTGCAACTAGTTGCACTCATACATACTCAAGACATACATTTTAGGAGCATGCAGGTGAGACTAGCTCGTTAAAATGGTCACTACAGATGTTGAAGATAAAGGTTCAATTATAATGGTAAATATACCAAATACTAAAACAAATATGAAGAAAACGTTTGTAATCAATGCTTCATCGGATAATGGCCTTAGTTATTATGACATTTATAGGAAATATAATGTCGTTACATCCTAAAATGGATTAGCCACGTTTATTTCATCATATTTGGCTCGACAATTCTCTGTAGATCTTGGTGTGCTCTAAGATTCGTCGCCATTCTGTTCGGTTTTTGGCAACATATTGCCATCTTCTGATTTTTAATATTCGTAAGTCGGTTTCTACTCCATCTAACCACCTAATTCGCGGTCGGTCTTTACTTCTTTTTTCTACAGGTGTTCCTATGGTTAGCTTTTTAGCAATGGTATTTTCTGGCATTCGTATTATGTGTCCAGCCCATCTAATTCGCTGTGTTTTAATGAACGTTATGACATTTGGCTCATCAAAGAGCTGATACAATTCAAAATTATATCTTCTACGCCACTGCCCTTGGTCGTGTACAGCTCCAAATATTTTGCGGAGTATTTTACACTCAAATATTCCCAAAAGTCTTTCATCTTTCGGCGTTAGAGACCATGTTTCTGCTCCATATGTGAAGACCGGCCTCAGCAATGTTTTGTATATAATAATTTTAGTTCTTCTTTGAATGTTTCTTGAGTGGAAATGCTTTTGGAGTCCATAGTATGCCCTATTTGTAAGATTTATTCGTCTTTTGATTTCTTCGCTTGTTTTATTAGTAGCAGTGAATAGCGACCCAAGGTATGTGAAGTTGTCAGCACGTCCAAAGGTATGACTTCGAAAGACTGTTTCTCGTTCCTCATTTGCTATCGGATCCTTTGTAACTAACATGTACTTGGTTTTGTCTTCGTTGATGACTAGACCGACCTGTTTCGCCGCAATAT
The DNA here is from genome assembly GCA_918026665.1 of Diabrotica balteata. NCBI lineage: Eukaryota > Metazoa > Arthropoda > Insecta > Coleoptera > Chrysomelidae > Diabrotica > Diabrotica balteata. The sequence goes on from OU898277.1 coordinate 68,860,268, forward strand.
CTCCAATTCTAGGAGATATTGCTCGACATCTCGCTTGCTACGCCTTACTATGTCAATGTCATCAGCATATGCTAAGACTTGTATAAATCTATTGTAAATAGTACCGCCATCCCTAATTCGTGTATCTCGGACTGCCTTTTCTAAGGCAATATTAAATAGGAGGCAAGCCAGAGCATCTCCTTGTCTGAGTCCATCCTTTATCTCAAAGGATCTAGAACTCTCTCCCTGTATTCTAACAGTGGCTTCTAAGTTAGACATTGTCATTCTCGTTAGTTGGATAAGTTTCTCTGGTATACCAAACTCATGAATTGATTGGTATAGCACTGTTCTCTTGACACTGTCGCTACGCCACGTTTATTTATCTGCAATATTTATCCTACCAAAAATTGCAGAATTTTAAAACTACCTAATGCCATAAATTATATCGGGCATAGTTTCAGAAGAACATCGGCGACTGGAGCAGATATTCTTGCTTTAAAGCAACATGAAGGTTGCAAGTCTACAAATATTGCTAAAGGATATGAGGAGATGAAGAATATATACGAGGATGCTACTTTTCACGTAAAAATAGATGATGATCTGGAAACTATGAAAATAGACCTCGGCATAGGTGTGAGACAGGGCGACACCATCTCACCCAAATTATTTACTTTGGCATTAGAAAATGTTTTCAAAAAACTAAATTGGTCCGAAAAGGGATTAACAGTAGATGGAGTATATCTTAACCATTTGCGTTTCGCAGATGACATAGTACTAATAAGCACAGATATCCATGAACTGAAATCAATGCTACAAGATTTAAATTACAAATCGAATCAAATAGGATTAAAAATGAATCTCGACAAAACAAAGATATTAAGCAACAGTCTAGAAAACATCACGATAGATAATATCAATATAGAAAAGTATACCAATATATATATATATATATATATATATATATAATATATATATATATATATATATATATATATATATATATGAAATAACGAGAAGTCAAGAGACCCTCTGATAGCAAATAGTCTCTTGACTTCTCGTTATTTCACACAGATGTCGCTGCTAGCGTACCCTGGTTGAACTTCCACAAGAGCTCCTGACGATGGGTTGAATAACCCGAAACACGTGTCGGGCTATGGTGGAGTTCCGATCGAAATGAAATGCAATCTTTTACTTTCATATATATATATATATATATATATATATATATATATATATATATATATATATATATATATATATATATATATATATATCTAGGACATACAATTAAATACGAAAAGGAAAACCAAACCCTAGAAATTAAAAGTACACAATTGTCATGGGCTGCTTTTGGTAAGTTGAGCTTCATTTTAAAAGACAAAAAAATCCCAATTCACTTAAAATGAAAAACCTATGACACTTGTATACTACCAGTTGCAACTTATGGGTTGGAAACTATGGCAATAACAAGAAAAATGGCATAACAATTAAGAGTAACTCAACGGGCCATGGAGAGGGCCATGTTAATATAAGTCTCAGAGACAAAATTCCTAACACCGAAATACGTCGAAGAACTAAAGTAAGCGACATTATGAGAAAAATAGCGACATTGAGATGGCAATGGGTAGCACCTATAGCAAGACAAGACATTAACAGATGGTGTCATAAAGTGACATTTTAGAGACCTCGAGAAACAAAAAAAAGCGTAGGAAGACCTAAAAAGAGATGGATAGACGATATAACAATTGTAGCTGGAAAACAGTGGATGAGAATTGCAAAAGATACGGAAGCGTGGAAGCAATTGGAGAAGGCCTATGTCCAACAATGGATAAATGAAGGCTGAAGAAGAAGAAGTATTTTATTATATATTATTTAACTTATTGCTACCTCCCTCAACATACTATAGTCTGGCATATAATAGGTGAAATGAGTCATAAGCGTAATCAGTTAGGTTTATCGTATCGTTTAGGTAATGCCATTTATGTTCGGATCCCAAAGATACATCTACGATGTCGAAAAATAATTGAATTTGATAAAAATAATAATTATGAAATAAGATATTTTGTTCCTTTTATTTAAATAAGGAAAATCCTACTCTAGACAAAATATTCTCTAAAATAAAAACTAATGAAGTAATGTCTCCAAATGAGGCGTCAAACTTTGCGTAAGAACGTTTATAAATTAAAATTTACCTATGCTACATAAAACAAGAGTTCAGCGTTGATGTCATTACATGAAAAATTAAAAATCATTACATATGAAAAAAGCAATATAAAAATCCATTCTTCTTCTTCTTTAAGTTCCATCTTCTATCGAAGGTTGGAAATCATCATGGCTATGCGGACTCTGTTGACTGCCGCTCTAAAAAGTTCTGCACTACTGCATTCAAACCATTCCCTCAAGTTCTTAAGCCAGGATATTCTTCGTCTTCCCACATTTCGCTTTCCTCGGATTTTGCCCTGCATAATAAGTTGTAATAATGCGTATTTTTGCCCTCTCATCACATGTCCCAAGTACTCAAGTTTTCGTCTTTTAATAGTTAATATTACTTCCGCCTCATTTCCTATCCTTCTAGTTACTTCCATGTTAGACATTCTTTGAGTCCATGATATTCGTAGGATTCTTCTGTAACACCAAAATTCAAAGGCGGCCAACTTATTCAGATGAACTTGTTTGAGTGTCCAAGCTTCCAGACCATAAAGAAGAGTAGAGAACACGTAACATCGAAGCATTCTCAGGCGTAGTTCTAACCTTATATCCCGACAACAAAGAAACTTTTTAAGTTTAATAAATGATGCACGTGCTATTTCAATACGTGTCTTAATTTCTTTGGTTTGGTCTACATCTGATGTTATCCATGTTCCTAAGTATTTATAGTTATTAACACTCTCAATTGCAGTATCTTCAATAGTCAATTGGATATTTGCATCTGCAGATTTAGTCATGATCATGCATTTAGTTTTCTTTAAATTTATCTTCAGTCCGTACTCATGACAGCGTTCATTAAGGCGTTGCATTACGTTCTGTAAATCATTGTTGTTATCCGTAATTATTACTGTATCGTCTGCAAAACGTAAGTTATTCAAAACTTCTCCATTGATAGATATACCTTCTATTGAGTCCAAAAATCCATTATTTAGATAAAACTTGGGTAAATCCTGGACATACTGTTAAAAATATGTGGACGAACACTACTGTAAAAAGGAGTCAGCAATCTTTTATTAAAGGTATGTTTCAAGGATTTGAATAATCGACAGATTTAGGACAGCGACTCATAGTGACCCATACCAGGGACTTTCTAAAAAACAGTGGTTTAGTTTCTTTATAAACTTGACCAGTGATTACTATGAAGATATAAATGCAAATCGTTTCGAACAGTGGTTTCAATATGTTTTGCAACGTGTTGAAGATAACTGCGTCATCGTTATGAATAATGGATCATACCTTAGTCGTTGAAGTGAACAAACTTTCTACTTCCAAACGACCGAAAGACATACAAAAATGAGTCCGGGAAAAAATATTCCGTACTATTAGAATGCAGTTTGGGTAGAGTTGATATGTTTAATTAAACAATATCGCTCTAATCATATCGAATACGTATTGGATAAAATGGCCCAAGCTCGTGGTGTTACTTTTTTAAGACTACCACCATAGCATTGCGAGTTGAACCCAATTGAGCTAACTGGGCACAAATACAATGATATGTGGCGTGTCATAATGTAATTTTTAAAATTGAAAATGTGAAGCATCAGCTAAATACTGCTATTGATGAGGTTACAACATTAGCATGACAAAATGCTATTTTCTATGTACAGAAGGTGGAAAAACGAATGTGGGATCCAAATGTTAAAATTGACGTTAAAATCGGATGCGTATTGATTATGTTAACAGGCAATAACAGCAATGATAGTGAGGGTAATGGTAATATTTCAAAAATACGCATATTTAGCTGTAAAAATTATTAAATATAAGTACTAATATAAGCAAAAAATATTATAATACATTACTATAGTTCTGATAAATCTTATTGCAAGCAAATATTATACAATAAGCTAATATAGAGTCCACAATAACATAAACTATCATATTTGCTGTAATCCCGCCTGGTGTAAAGATATTTCTAAGTAAAGTTAAAATTATACAATCAATTAAAAAAAGCTACTATAAAAAAAGTCTTTTTAAAATCACAGCATCATAATAGTTAAAATTTGTTATTTATTAAGCACCAAATTTTTTTATCTCGTTGGGCTGTATTATTATTCCTGATTTTCACAAAGTTAAGCGTTTAATTTGTATTCAAATTCTTCATTTGGCGGAAGTTTTAGTTTTTTTATTGACGCTTGTAAAATGAAAGTATTTGCTTCGTTGCATAGTTTTAGAAATCTGCCGATTCAGCTGTTTAATTGTGTGTTGTGCCTTTATCAATTCCGATATTAAATTGAGTAACTCGATTATTTAACATTCAAAAGAATTAAATTTTTCCCAAAAATATAATTATAATTTTGATCATTGCTCTTCGTTCTGTTTACTTCCTTAAATGCAGTTCTTTAAATCAGTTCCAGGAATAATTGTAGTTCTAACAAATAAACATATTTTGGCATGCTTTAAGAAGACATCATGCACATAAAGACCAAACAAGCCTCTGCCGCTGCTAGTAATATATACTGTTAGTATTGGTAAACTTTATTATTGAATATGCTTTTGAAATAAAAAAATATACTATTTTAAGTATTTTATATCTTTATGTATATAATCGACTTCTGCTTATCCGCTCAGTAGGCACATTATTAATGTAAATATAAGATTATTTTATATACCATAACTAATGTATTATTTTTATTACTATATGCGGAAATATAATCTTTTATTGTTAAAATGTAAAGTACCAGCAAGAAAACGTATTTTCTTACGCGCCGCCAATAATCTAATTTAAAATTTCCGAAAATTCATGATGGACAAGTGATTTCGGCAACATTTCACCACTTACGGCGCGTGCTTTTGGATGAATAATTTAACTTATTATTTGTCAGGCTATTTTATACTTCGTAATAATAATAAGACATTATTCAGAATAAGAACTTCGTTGACAGTCAACTGTGACGATATCGTAGTGTCTATAGAGTGGAACGATAAGAAAGCAGAAATGAGATAATGGCAACAATTCCTAAAAAGATAATGAACGATATTTTTACTTCGGTTTCCTTTTAGTAACCGAAATAAGTTTTTTCCACAACAATTAGGGAATCCAATAACTGACACTATTAAAAAACACATGGGACTTCCTATATTACATCCGACGAAGCACGTTATTTTCCATGGACTCCAGCAAAAACAGTTGTAAGTATTGTTCACGTATAACATTTTAATTAACAAATATTTTTTTGAGTTTTATTTTGTTTATTTTTTTACTATAATCGATGTAAAAACATTTTTGTACATACGTAACAGTTAATTTGCAAGCTTCTATTTTTTGTTGCCATTTTCTCATATAAATGCGTGTACGAATAATATTTTCTTTATTATAGTTTATTCGTCTTCCGGGTTTGGACCGTGTCATTTGTGAGTGACCCAAAAGTGGGTTCATCTCGACGTTTCGCTACAATTATATGTAGCTTCTTCAGGAGAAACAAAGAAAAAGAAAAAAGAAAACAAAAGAACGGGAAGATGGGTAGTTAGCAACGGTAACTCAGTTACTCAACGCAACCAGAGGCGAATACTAACTACCAAGATGGGCATTTGGTCACAGTAACTCAACTACTCAACGCAGCCAGAGGTGAAAACCAAATGCCAGGACAGGGATTCACGTCCAACAGCTCAGAACACTAACGCGTCGAGAGGCGGGGAGTGAATCCGACGATTACTCCGCTACCGCTCTATTTATAGTCGCGGTGCCTGTCTTGTCGGGACGTATCGGCACACTTCGTGGCGCGAACGTCAAGAAGCGCGCGCTAGCCAATCATGTGGTGGCGGGACCGGATGGTGGCTCTAGACTGAGATTCCAGATGGGAGACAAGTAGTATCCTTCCTCTCGATTGATATTATGGGGATTTTTTCGGATCTCTAGAGATTCGCGGATTTTCCTGGAATAAAAGAAGGGGCTCTTAGAAATAATATGGGTTTTTTCGAACAATATGGAATGACCGGTTTCTTGGCAGTGTTCGGCAACTGCAGAATGGGAGAAAAGACCTGATCGAATGCATCTTTGATGCTCTTGAATCCGAGTTTTGACGGAACGACCAGTTTCGCCAATATACACATGTCCACATGAACAAGGAATAGAATAGACACCACAGGAAGATAGGGGCGGTAATGGGTCCTTAGGAGAGGGTAGATATTGTGAGATTTTCTTGGGTGGTCGAAAAGTAGTCCTGATACCTTCTTTGCGAAGAATTTTGCCAATCCTATCAATGACATTTCGAATATACGGAAGAAAAGCCACAGGAGTATTACCCGAAGATTCTGAATTTGTTGTCCTAGGGTGTAAAGGGGGATGTAGATGTCGGTGTGTAATATTTTGAATTGTGGACTTGGAGTAACCATTGGCGACAAGGGTTTTTTGCAGATGGCCAAGTTCTTCTCTAAGGTTGTCGGGTTCAGAAATCGAAATGGCCCGATGGATGAGAGAGTTGATCACAGAATTCTTTTGGGCAGGATGGTGGTGTGATGAAGCATGTAGGTAACGATTCGTGTGAGTCTTTTTTCTATAAACAGAGTGACCCAATCGGCCATTGGGCTTGGAGGTGACTAACACATCGAGAAAGGGAAGGGACCGATTATTTTCTACTTCCATTGTGAATTTTATACTCGGATGTTGTGAGTTAAGATGATCTAGGAAGGAAGAAAGGGTATGCTGACCATGGGGCCAGATGATAAATGTATCATCAACGTAGCGGAACCAGACTTTTGGTTTTAAGGGGTAAGATTCTAGGGCTAAAGACTCAAAGGCTTCCATGAAAATGTCAGCAATGACAGGGGAAAGGGGAGAACCCATTGGTGTTCCAGATATTTGTTTGTAGAAATTGCCTCTAAAAGAAAAATATGTTGAAAGGAGGCATTTTTCGGCAAGATCTGCCAAAGCCAAAGACTTGTTATCATTGGTCAAGTGATCTCGCAGAACAACTAGAGAGTCATGTATGGGAATATTGGTAAATAGGGATGATACATCGAAACTGACGAGAATATCTTGGGGATCGACTGTGAGAGAGGAGATTAAGGTGATGAAATGTGTGGAATTTCGGACATAAGAAGAGGTACGACCAGTATAGGTCTTAAACTGATTGGACAAGTACTTTGCGAGTTTGTAGGTAGGAGAGTTAATCGTAGTCACAATGGGACGAAGAGGTACGTTATCTTTATGGATTTTCGGAAGACCATAAATTCTGGGGCAGATGGAGTTTTTTGGAACTATGGACTTCTTAACATCATCGGAAAGATCGGATTGTTTGATGGCATGGGAAATTTCGCGTTCGACTCTAGGAGTGGGGTCTCGAGAAATTGTATTATAACAGGATGTATCCCTAAGTAAGTCGTTTACTTTCTCTATGTAGGAAGGAGTATCCAGGATGACTGTGGCATTACCTTTGTCTGCAGGAAGGATTATTATCTCAGAAAGAGAACGGAGATTTTTGAGAGCTATGAATTCCTCACGAGATATATTGGAAGTAGGGATTTTGGCTGTATCAAGACATTTAGCGACGTCAAAGCGGATACGGTCGGCTGGAATTTTGGGAATTGTGCGGAGTGCCGCTTCTACATTTGAAACTATTTCTTCGGTAGGAATTCTGGAAGGAGTGATAGCAAAATTAAGACCTTTAGATAGAAGACTGCTTTCTGCACTTGTTAATTGGTGAGAAGAAAGATTAACGACGGTGTTAATGAGAGGTGAATGAGAAGTAGAAGTGGTGGAATGTGATTTTTTCTTAGATACAAGGGATTGGAATTTCTTTTTGTGAGTTTCGTTGGGAAACGCCACCACATGATTGGCTAGCGCGCGCTTCTTGACGTTCGCGCCACGAAGTGTGCCGATACGTCCCGACAAGACAGGCACCGCGACTATAAATAGAGCGGTAGCGGAGTAATCGTCGGATTCACTCCCCGCCTCTCGACGCGTTAGTGTTCTGAGCTGTTGGACGTGAATCCCTGTCCTGGCATTTGGTTTTCACCTCTGGCTGCGTTGAGTAGTTGAGTTACTGTGACCAAATGCCCATCTTGGTAGTTAGTATTCGCCTCTGGTTGCGTTGAGTAACTGAGTTACCGTTGCTAACTACCCATCTTCCGTTCTTTTGTTTTCTTTTTTCTTTTTCTTTGTTTCTCCTGAAGAAGCTACATATAATTGTAGCGAAACGTCGAGATGAACCCACTTTTGGGTCACTCACAAATGACACGGTCCAAACCCGGAAGACGAATAAACTATAATTCTGACTCTGGCCGTGGAAGCCTACGATTTCATTTGACCAACCTCTACGGGGAGGTTATATTCCGCAAAACCTCAGAGTTCTCCAATCTTCGCTCTAAAGTTTCATCTCTACTTTCTTCGCTCACCTTCCTCTCTAGATGTCGTGATAATAACTTGGTTCCCAATTTTCTTGTTCTAAAACATCACATTTCCTCTTCATCTTCTTCCCGAATTCTACATCGAGCCAGCCTATCTCTACTTCGTGAACGGATTCAACATATTCGAAAAACCCTTAATTTTCAATCCCAAAAACTTTTTAAGCTGCATCTTGAACTCTCCAGTATTCTTAGTGTCGATGATTGGTCACTTTTAGACCGCATTTCCTATCATCAAGCCGATAAAATCCTTCTTCTAAGCAACGAAACTCACAAAAAGAAATTCCAATCCCTTGTATCTAAGAAAAAATCACATTCCACCACTTCTACTTCTCATTCACCTCTCATTAACACCGTCGTTAATCTTTCTTCTCACCAATTAACAAGTGCAGAAAGCAGTCTTCTATCTAAAGGTCTTAATTTTGCTATCACTCCTTCCAGAATTCCTACCGAAGAAATAGTTTCAAATGTGGAAGCGGCACTCCGCACAATTCCCAAAATTCCAGCCGACCGTATCCGCTTTGACGTCGCTAAATGTCTTGATACAGCCAAAATCCCTACTTCCAATATATCTCGTGAGGAATTCATAGCTCTCAAAAATCTCCGTTCTCTTTCTGAGATAATAATCCTTCCTGCAGACAAAGGTAATGCCACAGTCATCCTGGATACTCCTTCCTACATAGAGAAAGTAAACGACTTACTTAGGGATACATCCTGTTATAATACAATTTCTCGAGACCCCACTCCTAGAGTCGAACGCGAAATTTCCCATGCCATCAAACAATCCGATCTTTCCGATGATGTTAAGAAGTCCATAGTTCCAAAAAACTCCATCTGCCCCAGAATTTATGGTCTTCCGAAAATCCATAAAGATAACGTACCTCTTCGTCCCATTGTGACTACGATTAACTCTCCTACCTACAAACTCGCAAAGTACTTGTCCAATCAGTTTAAGACCTATACTGGTCGTACCTCTTCTTATGTCCGAAATTCCACACATTTCATCACCTTAATCTCCTCTCTCACAGTCGATCCCCAAGATATTCTCGTCAGTTTCGATGTATCATCCCTATTTACCAATATTCCCATACATGACTCTCTAGTTGTTCTGCGAGATCACTTGACCAATGATAACAAGTCTTTGGCTTTGGCAGATCTTGCCGAAAAATGCCTCCTTTCAACATATTTTTCTTTTAGAGGCAATTTCTACAAACAAATATCTGGAACACCAATGGGTTCTCCCCTTTCCCCTGTCATTGCTGACATTTTCATGGAAGCCTTTGAGTCTTTAGCCCTAGAATCTTACCCCTTAAAACCAAAAGTCTGGTTCCGCTACGTTGATGATACATTTATCATCTGGCCCCATGGTCAGCATACCCTTTCTTCCTTCCTAGATCATCTTAACTCACAACATCCGAGTATAAAATTCACAATGGAAGTAGAAAATAATCGGTCCCTTCCCTTTCTCGATGTGTTAGTCACCTCCAAGCCCAATGGCCGATTGGGTCACTCTGTTTATAGAAAAAAGACTCACACGAATCGTTACCTACATGCTTCATCACACCACCATCCTGCCCAAAAGAATTCTGTGATCAACTCTCTCATCCATCGGGCCATTTCGATTTCTGAACCCGACAACCTTAGAGAAGAACTTGGCCATCTGCAAAAAACCCTTGTCGCCAATGGTTACTCCAAGTCCACAATTCAAAATATTACACACCGACATCTACATCCCCCTTTACACCCTAGGACAACAAATTCAGAATCTTCGGGTAATACTCCTGTGGCTTTTCTTCCGTATATTCGAAATGTCACTGATAGGATTGGCAAAATTCTTCGCAAAGAAGGTATCAGGACTACTTTTCGACCACCCAAGAAAATCTCACAATATCTACCCTCTCCTAAGGACCCATTACCGCCCCTATCTTCCTGTGGTGTCTATTCTATTCCTTGTTCATGTGGACATGTGTATATTGGCGAAACTGGTCGTTCCGTCAAAACTCGGATTCAAGAGCATCAAAGATGCATTCGATCAGGTCTTTTCTCCCATTCTGCAGTTGCCGAACACTGCCAAGAAACCGGTCATTCCATATTGTTCGAAAAAACCCATATTATTTCTAAGAGCCCCTTCTTTTATTCCAGGAAAATCCGCGAATCTCTAGAGATCCGAAAAAATCCCCATAATATCAATCGAGAGGAAGGATACTACTTGTCTCCCATCTGGAATCTCAGTCTAGAGCCACCATCCGGTCCCGCCACCACATGATTGGCTAGCGCGCGCTTCTTGACGTTCGCGCCACGAAGTGTGCCGATACGTCCCGACAAGACAGGCACCGCGACTATAAATAGAGCGGTAGCGGAGTAATCGTCGGATTCACTCCCCGCCTCTCGACGCGTTAGTGTTCTGAGCTGTTGGACGTGAATCCCTGTCCTGGCATTTGGTTTTCACCTCTGGCTGCGTTGAGTAGTTGAGTTACTGTGACCAAATGCCCATCTTGGTAGTTAGTATTCGCCTCTGGTTGCGTTGAGTAACTGAGTTACCGTTGCTAACTACCCATCTTCCCGTTCTTTTGTTTTCTTTTTTCTTTTTCTTTGTTTCTCCTGAAGAAGCTACATATAATTGTAGCGAAACGTCGAGATGAACCCACTTTTGGGTCACTCACAAATGACACGGTCCAAACCCGGAAGACGAATAAACTATAATTCTGACTCTGGCCGTGGAAGCCTACGATTTCAATATTTTCTTTTATTATTTTATTTGTTGATATATTAGTAATTATGTTACCTAAAATGGAAAAAAATTAAATATTCTAGTTATTGGATGTATAAATACAATGATGATATATTTTAAAAAAATAAAGATTAAAAAAGATTATTATATAATTAAAATAAGATATAATTGTAAAAGATGAAAAAAATGAGTTACATTCATTTTTAATAAAATCTTATGGGTGTTTGGCCCTGACAAAAGTTGTAAAAGTAACGTTCATCTCTTAATATATTTGTGTTTTGTCGCTAATATTAAAAGCTATAAATTACGTTTAAAGTATTAGACTTAAAATCGCATGCTCAACTGAATTTATTAGTTTTTGTATGGTTCATCGATCGTAAATAATTATAATAGTATCAGTGATAAACAACAACCAGTATTGTTTTTTCCTTGAGCAGCTGGGTAAAAATAATTAATTGAAAAGCTGCCTGATATCACTAAACAAAACGTCATTTAAAAAATCAAATCTTATTCTTTAGCAGCCCCAGATCAGCAGTTTCGTACTAAAGATCAAGCGATAATGTTTTCAATGCTATAAATAATGCTCGTCTTCAGGATTATTGGATACCGTTAGACACTTTAATCAACCTAAAGGACATTTTATTTTCTTCTCATCAGGTTCATTGCTGGACATAGGCTTCCCTTTCTCCTCTATTTTTTATGATTTTGTGCCCATCGTTGCCAGCGTGATACGCCTGATGTCTTCAGCACAACGTGTTTGTGGTCTTCCTTCACTACGTTTGTCTGCTCTTGGTCTCCGTTCATCGTGAGTCGTGTATTCTTGCTATGTGGCCTGTCCAGTTCCATTATCTTAGTATCAAAGCCGTAGTATTGGTTAGAGTCATAGTTTCCGCCCCATAGGTCGGTAATACGAATTGGTCAAATACTTTTCTTTTGAGGTTAATTGGTATGTTTTTCCTAAGCGTGTCTCATACTTTGCCAAAGGCAATGCTAAATTATTTCGTCTTTGGATTTCGCATGTTTTGTTATCCCTGCCGATTCTTATTACATGATCTAAATATGTATATTTTTCCACCAGTTCTACTACTTTGTCTTGAATAGTAAAATCTTTATTGTGGATCATATTTGTCATAAACGTAGTTTTAGTCAAGTTAATTCTGAGACCCACCTTCGTACATGCAAAGTCCAATTTATTTAACATATCTGTGTCTTCTCCTAAATTATCTGTGATGAAGACAATGTCATCTGCGGAACGGAGATGGTTAAGCTGTTCGCCGTCTATTGTTACTCCTCTTTGGACCCAATCGACCACCTTAAAGGTATACTATAATGCCGTTATAAATAATTTTGGCGACAATATATATCCTTGCCTTATCTCACGTTTTATTTTTATTGGTTGAGTTTTATCGTGAATTTTTAAAGCCATAGTGGCATTTTTGTAAATATTGTAAATAAATTTACTATACCTAGAGTTTATTCTGCTGTCATTCATTGCTTCTAAAAGGCTGTCTATTTCGATCGTGTCGAACGCTTTATGAAAGTGAGGACAACAGGTTTGTTGTATTCTATAGATTTTTTAATAAGTGTCTTTACTGTATGAAGGTGATCATTGGTACAATAATTTTGAACGGAATTCTGCCTGCTTTTTTAATTTTGATATCACTGACCTAGTAAAGACCTTGTATATGCGGTTTAACAGCCTAATAGATCTATATTCTATCTTTGTTGTAAACATATATCAAACATTTTTCTTTATTTATTTAATGGCATATCTCCTTCATTTAAAATAACTACGAAAGCTCCTGGGGCTTTGTTAGTTTTCATTTTTCTTGATGATTGTCGAATTTTATTTACCTTTATCTTTGGCATTAGTTCAAAACCTTGATTCATGATCTTCTATGAACTGAATGTTTGTATTTCTGTTTGATCTTCTCGTCTACTTCCATATAATTCCCCGTAAAACTCTTCGATGGCCTGTATTTACTCGTATTTACGTGATAATATTTCATTTTGCTCGTTTCTTAATTTATGAATTTCGCATTTCCCATTCGTTAGCTTTATACGTAGAGCTTTTCGGTTATTGTTATCCTCTATAATGCGTTTAATATTTTCGGTTTTAAATTTTCTTAAATCTCTACTAATTGTTTTAGAAACAGTTCATTTCTTAGAGTGTGGCTGTCTCTGTGGAATTAATTCTTATCGCTTCTCATTTGTCTTCTTTGATCCAGCAGCGTATCACTATATAGACTTATTTTACTATCAGATTTTCTTTTAGGATAGTGCACTCGGTGACTTTCTTGTAATGGCGTTTATGATGCATTTATCCAATTCGTTAAGATCTTTCTCGGAGGTTTCATGCAATAGTAGCTTATTATTGATATGTGCCTGATATTGGATGATATCTAATGGGGGTGTCTAGATACCATGAGATTTATTTTGAATTATTATCTCCATTTTTTATGTTGATTTGGACTTTTGCTTGTATGTAGTTGTAGACGAGTCAAGTTAGTAGAAAATAAGCGTTTTTTCGTCACAAGTGTATAGACGGGTTTGACAGTTGAAATGGATAGTATGAGATATTACAAAAAGACTCTTATCTAAGGATTCATGAATTTTTTAGTGGAACTATTTTTAAATAGTTCAATTTTAAGTTTAAGACGTCAATATCATTATTTTGCTCATAACTTATAAACTTGTCTATTTAGAGATTTGACGTCCACAGACGAGTTGTTGAGAAAGAAAAAATACACAAAATGAGATATACTAAATTAAAATCGGTTAATAAACAAAAAAGTTATTGCATAATAACCAAGCAAAACGGCTGTTTTTGATTATTGTTAATAACTCTTTTAGTAATCAATAAAATTTATTTAAATGTATCTGAACTTAGAGATCTCATCGTGTTCGAAGTGTGTGCGAAAGATAGGCTAGATCTGTTAAATAGTTTTTGCACAATTTAATTTGTTTCTAAGATTTTTTGAAAAATGCACAAATTTTTAAGGCCGGTCCAGATAATTTGACTGAATGGATCTTAGTAATCCGGGGCTTATTTTCTTCGATGAGACATACATTAATATCCTGTGGAAAAAAAAGTTAAAAAAATTACGTTTATGTACACAAAATAATTTATTAATAAATAGCACTTTTTAAGTTTATAAACATTTACAATAACTCCGTACTATTTAGTTTAAATTAAATGGCAATAAAACATTCGGAAGGCGGGTTAAAAAACACAACTTAAAAAAAAATGGTCCTGCGACCATTAGGAGCCGAGTTAGTCCTTTTTTTTTTAAAATCACTGTTACGTCAATTAACAACATTAGGGGCTGAAATTAACCAATCTTTTAGAAGAAAAGTCAAAGTTATTCACAAAATGTTTAGCAAAAAAAATAATTGAAAATTGTTTAAACAGGAGTGTTGTAAACGAAGAGTACTTTGCGTTCCGACTAGAATGGAAGGAGTGGGGATTGCCGATTGCACACAAGCCGCGCTCTCCAAAAAAGTCGAGCGCACGGTTTCAAAATAGAGTGCTTGGAAAAAAATGACATATCTCGGGTTCTAGTGGACCAAATTTGTTCTTTTTTTTTTAAACTGGGGTACAACGTTAAAATAATAACATTTAACGTACTTTCATTGCAAAATTATTTAAAACAAAGCAGCTAATGACTACGGAATGTACAAAGTCGTATTTTATTGTTATTTTTCTATTTATTTATTTCAAATATATATTTATATATTAAATAAATGTTATAAGTAAATAAACATTTTGAATAATGTTTACTAAAAATTTATTAATGAAATAATAAATTATTTTATGTTATTACAGAAGTTGAAATTTTGTGTAGTGATTTTTTAAAATAATTTAATTTACTGTAATTTTCTACGCTTAATTTCTATATCGTCACTGCTACTACTACGTAAACATTCATCTTCACTTTCATCTTCAATTTCACTTGTATTATAACTTTCATAAATCATTTCGTTGTTTTTTTTCATTGTCGCTATTCTCATCAAACCCAGTTAAATACATTTCATCAATTATCTCTTGTTCATCTGTTGTATCGTTTTCTTCTTCATTAATAATTTCATAAATATTAGTACATTGAATTTTTATGCATGTACCGCACATGTCTGTACGTTAAATTTCATTGGTTAACTTTCAAAAATTATACATTATATTGTATACATTCGTATACAATTTAAAGCAGTGTACTCACATTTTTGAAATAAATGTTTAAAATCTTTATTAGTACAATAAATATCATGTTTTAAAATAAAAATAGAAATATTTAATAATTTTTCCATATAAATAATATCATAGTTTCATTTTCACGTAAACTTATAATAATAGTAAAATAATATTATATTCAAAGTTAACCGTATATTATTCAGATAACGTGGTACACAACACAGTGAACAACACGTAGTTTTTTTTAATATTCAGATGAATTTTACTTACCATTAATTATTTGTAACAATTATTATTAAATAAAACAAAAAATTTTAAATATTTCAATACTAAATATTTCAATACAACAAACCGGTTGTATAGTCGCAGAAAAATGAGTTGTTAACTTAAACGGCCTAACAGCATCTGCTTTCGACGTGCGCTCGACTTTTTTTAGAGCGCGGCTTGAGTGCAATCGGCAATCCCCACTCCTTCCATTTGAGTCGGAACGCAAAGTACTCTTGGTTTACAACACTTCTGTTTAATCAATTTTCAAATATTTTGTTTGCTAAATATTTTGTTAAAAACTTTGACTTTTCTTCTAAAAGATTGGTTAATTTCAGCTTTTAATGTTGTTAATTGACGTAACAGTGATTTAAAAAAAAAGGACTAACTCGGCTCCTAATGGTCGCAGGACCTTTTTCTTTTTTTTTAAAGTTGTGTTTTTTAACCAGCCTTCCGAATATTTTATTGCCATTTAATTTAAACTAAATAGTACGGAGTTATTGTAAATGTTTATAAGCTTAAAAAGTGCTATTTATTGTTAAATCATTTTGTGTACATAAACGTAATTTTTTTTAACTTTTTTTTCCATAGGATATTAATATATGTCTCAACAAAGAAAATAAGCCCCGGATTATTAAGATCCATTCAGTCAAATTATCTGGACCGGCCTTAGAAATTTGTGCATTTTTCAAAAAATCTTAAAAACAAATTAAATTGTGCAAAAACTATTCGACGGATCTAGCCTATCTTTCGCACACACTTCGAACACCATAAGGTCTTTAAGTTCAGATACATTTAAATAAATTTTATTTATTAATAAAAGAGTAATTAACAATAATCACAAACAGTGGTTTTGCTTGGTTATTATGCAATAACTTTTTTGTTTATTAACCGATTTCAATTTAGTATATCTCATTTTGTGTATTTTTTTTCTCAACAACTTGTCTGTGGACGTCAAATCTCTTAATAGACAAGTTTATAAGTTATGAGCAAAATAATGATATTGATGTTTTAATTGTTTATTTAAAAATATTTCCACTAAAAAATTCATGAATCCCTAGATGAGAGTCTTTTTGTAATATCTCATACTACTTATTTCAACTGTCAAACCCGTCTATACACTTGTGATGAGTAAAAACCTAACTTGATTGGCCTATTGATTTCATTTCTTGGTCTACCACTTGGATTTTTTCAGGTCCATCTTCTGCGCATATTTTTGTAAAAAGAGCTTTTCATGTTGAATACAATATTCTGAAGTAGGAATCCTAGGGAACTTTCTGAATAACCGAATTTTCTTAAGTATGTTTCTAGCTCTGCTATTTTTACACCTATTTTTGCATTGAAATCGACAAATAAATTTGTGAATTGGGTACGAAAGTCATTATGCGCAGTAGATATATCGTCTTAAAACATTTCAATTTCTTCATTTCTATGGTCTATTATTGAAGCGTATAAGAGTTGATATTTACTATTCAGCACTGTTGTATAATAAGAGAATATTTATATACCTAAATAGTAAACTCACCGTAGATAGATTTATGGAGAAATATGGTTCTATTGAAGTACAAGTAGAAATCTTACGAGCTAGAAGACTTAAAACGCAATTAGAGCAATTGTCGATGAGAATATTTCCACTAAAACTTTAATTGCCAGAATATTGGAAGATCACCCCGCTAATCTATAAAAAGAGCCATTGAGGAAATATTATCTCCTTCCATCTTAATGCACATACTCAATTATTTACTACTCCCATATCGCACAAAATCAAAACCCAAAAATTATACAAATAAAAACCTCCGACTTGCTTAAATTATTTACGAATGAAAACTCAATGTACATTATGGTTAAATATTGTTGCTAATTTATAAAACCCAGTCGCCTATAGAAATTTTCAGGCATATACATCCGATTTTTTGGCCTAATAAATCTGTTAATCATAATCTTACCCATAAAAATGAGATAAAACTACACAACGTCGTCAGCAGACTTAAAAATAAATTGCAACACTACCTAGGTAACGACATTCCAGACAGTGAATTATCGTCCCTCGATGCATAATTTTAAGCTATTTACTACAGTGTTATACTAATGGACTATTCCATTGCCTTAGTATGCTTAAAATCATTCACCATTCGGAATGTTTTCCAGAAATAATATGCCTACAAGGAATTAAACTTACTTCTTTCAATATCTTCTTTCTCTAGTGCTGTCTCCACTAATCAAGGTTGGCTATAACCATTGCAGATTCATCTCTATCTTCCGCTTTTTTTAAGAGCGTCTCTGTGTTTAACCCGGTCCAGTCGCAAATGTTTTTCAGCCAGGATATTTGTCGTCTACCAGGACCCCTTTTTCCTTCGATTTTACCCTTCATAATCAGCTGTAACAACTCGTACTTATTATTTGTAAGTATGTGCCCCAAATATGCTGTCTTTCGCCTTTTAATGGTGGTCAAAAGTTCTATGTCTCTTTCTATTCTGTGCAACATCATTCCGTTCGTTACCCAGTGATCGGGCCATGGTATTAAAATTCTCCTAAAAAGCCACATCTCAAAAGCTTTTAGTTTTCTCATTAAGTCAACGTTAACAGTCCAGGCTTCAACTTCTTCAAATATATAATATTTAACCAAACAAATTCAACTGTTTTCGTTAAGATATAACAAACACCAATTGCGCTAGTGAAGAAAATGTAATCTTGATAAAAAAATCAACAGACCATGAAGCCTTTCCACTGGTAACAGATCTCGATGAAATTTCTGTAAAGAGTACAGATTTACGTAAAAAATTAAATATCTGTAATCTTTACTTGCCTCCTCAAAATATAAATACGAAGACTTTCGTATTTATCAGAACTTCTTAATTAGAACCATGTATAATTTTGGGTCACTTGAATAATCCAATTTGAGGCTCACAAAATAAAAATTTAAGAGGTCAATAACATTCTACGTTAGCCCCATACTTCCAGTGCTATTATATGCTTTGATTCGGCTTTTTTCATTGTTCAAGTTTCTGAAGCATAGGTGGCGATAGGAAATAGCAATGCCCGAACAAGATGTAATTTTGTGTTATTTTGTAATGTCAGTGTTCTTCCAAATTTTTGTGAGTTTGGCTGTTGCCGATCTGGCCATTGTGATGCGTCGACGGATCTCGTCTTCGCTTCCTCCACTGTTAGTAATAACTAAGCCTAAGTAATTAAATTGCCTGACCACTTCGTAAACTGACATGATTCTTTTCTCTGCCTGGTTGTTTCTGATTCTATCAGTGATCATCACTTTGGTTTTCTGCATATTTATTTTCAAACCCTATTTCATACTCACCGCACCTAGCCCATTCATAATTTGTTTTAGTTCTTCTGGTGATGACGTTAATATAACACTGCCATCAGCATAACGTAGGTTTTTGATTTTTCTTCCTCCTATCGTTGCTAAACCTTGCCATTCCTAAAAACATTGACGCATAATATGTTCACTGTATATATTTTGGATGAAATAGGGGATATTATGCTTCCCTGTGTAATTCTAGATTTTAATTTGAAGTTTTTCGAAACCACATTACTGTTTCAATAATGTGGTTACAACTCTTACATTAGCAGTATCATTTACATATAGTTTTTGTAATAAATAGATTAGATGTTCTAGCGTGCCCATTTCTCTTCATAAGTATATGCCACGTTATATCTTATTTTACGACATCAAATGCCTTGGAATAGGCAACAAAGCATAAATATGTTTCTATGTTAAACTTTTTAAACTTCGATAATTTGACGAATATTGAGAATTATGTTCTCTTGTTCGCCTACCTGGAACGAATCCGCATTGTTCTTGGGTAATTTGTGGTAAGAGAATTTATTTTAGTTTTTCATTGACGATAGTTAGAAGTACTTTGCTCGCGTGAATTTTAAATATATATATATATATATATATATATATATGTATATTATATATATATATATATATATATATTACAGGATCCAATTTGTAAATAGAATACATCTTGGAGACGGCTATCGCCGTATTCCCGTCCTTCTCCGCCAATCCTCTCGGTCCAAGGCATGCTCTTCCTCCAAACCTCTCGATTCCATTGCTCTTCTAATACCTTCATTCCATGAGCGTCGAGGTCTACCTCTTTTTCTTCTACCAGGGGGCTTCCATCTGTGAAGTTTTTGGGGCCAACGTTCGTCAGGCATTCTTAACAGGTGTCCAAACCATTTTAAACCTCTTCTTTCTATTCTGTCTATGACCGTATCTGTAGCATTCATCTGATTTCTTATAGATTCGTTGGTTTTCCTTTTAAGCCTTGATGTTCTAGCACTTCTTCTCAAATAATCCATTTCAGCTGCCAATAATCTTCTTTTCAGGTCTGCATTAATTGTCCATACTTATCCATACCATCGTTTGCCCTATTCTTTTTTTGTTCCTTTTGGAAATGTTGCGATCCCACCATAAGGAGTTCAAACATCCTACAATTTTACGTCCCTGATTAATTCGGTGTTTAATTTCGGTTTCACCCAAGCCGTTTGGGTGAATTTTAAATGTTCTTGGAAAAAACACTTTTTTAAAAACTTAACTTCACAATTAAAACTTGTATTTTTGACTTACAAAACTTTTAGTAACAACAACAATAAATTAAATTAGACTAAATTATAAATCAGACTGAAAATATTGATTTTTACATGGTGCTTTTATAATTTTTTAATAGCTGATCTTGCAGTCCAATACGTCGCAATTCAGTCCAGAATGATCGAGCGGTAGCCCCGTGTTGTTTCCACGTGGTAGAATTGACTGGATGGCAGTGGTCATTGTACTGTAACTCGTGTGATATAAATGCTACTGTACGGTAATTACTGCAATCTGTCAGTGAATCTTTTCTATATATGTGATTTTACCCCAGTCAGTTGCCACTTTACAGAATTCCAGAACCTTTTGCAAATTCTAAGCATTACTTCCGTCCCTAATTCTCAC
Organism: Diabrotica balteata; assembly: GCA_918026665.1. NCBI lineage: Eukaryota > Metazoa > Arthropoda > Insecta > Coleoptera > Chrysomelidae > Diabrotica > Diabrotica balteata. Next base: position 68,880,938 of record OU898277.1, read on the forward strand.
ATTTTTGTGAGTGTTTCAGCTTTTATTCGACCTTCTCCTTCTTCTTTTCTGAATTTTAATATTTAATTGCCACCTTAATTTCTGATTTCAATATTTGAAGTTCTTTTTTATAACTTCTTTTCTCTGTATTATTGTCTGGGTCGTTGTTAGAGAATAGTATTTCGCAATATTGTTTCCACACCTCTGCAATACCGTCTGGGTTTGTTATGGTATTTCCACTATAATCTTTGATGACCTGTGTCTGCGGTTTGAATTTTCTAGCATTTCTTTTTGTTTTGAATTTGATGTGCCCTTTCTAAGTTTTCGTCATTCTTCTACAAGATTGAGAGTCTCTTCAGTCATCCAATGTTTTTTCCTAGCTCTTTTGTCTTTGGAATTAGTATTGTTGATGGCTTTAGTGATCCATTTCTTTGTGTATTTCTGCACATGTTCTCTCAGCTGTGTCCTTATCCCTTCTGATTACTTTTTTGATCTGTTTGTTTATTTTTTGTATAATGTCTTGTCGTGATCTTTGATCTTTCTCCTCTCTTCCATCATATCTAGAATCTTATTTGTCATCCACGATTTTTTCTTAATTTTTGGTGGTTTCAAGATTTTTTCTTGTATGTCTTGTGAAACTTTATGTAATTTTTTAAGCTCTTTATCTATTAAATAAGTTGGAATAACAGTATTCAAATTGCTATGTATATACTGTTTTACACTTTGTTTTGTGCGTTGGTCTTTGAATAGCCTGATGTCGTATTTTGGGTTAACACTACGTTGAATCTTCTTTAGCCTGACCCTCATTTTGCAAATCAGTGGGGTTGAGGTCTGACTTGATATCGGCTCCTAGGTATGTCTTGACTGATGTAATGCTATTACGGAATCTTTTGTTAATCATAATGCAATCTATTTGATTTTTGGCTATGTGGCCTGAAGTATCTTGAGGTGCTTTCCACGTGTATATTCTTCTGTATGGGAGTTTGAAGTAAGTGTGAGTAATTACAAACTCTTCTTCTAATACAAATTCACCCAATTGGTCTCCTCGCTGATTTCTTTTCTCAAGCCTATTTTTATTTTAAAAACAATTTTAAAAACGGAAAAAATAATCAATTCAAAAACGCACTAAAAGAATAATTTGTATACCTTGACTGTAAAATTAATATTTGCACCTTGTAACTCATTTTTAACACTGGCGAAAAATGGAGTCACATTACTTTTAAAAGTAGCGCAGCTGCTGAAGACAAACTGTTTATAGCGGCGCGAAGGGATAAATTAGCGTAATTTATAGCTCTATTGAAATTTAATGAACAGCAAAGCTCTATCCTTGAAAACAGACAGAAGCGGGCAGTTTACCGCAAAATTTATTTATTTGTACGTTTGGGTCAAACAACGAGACTATTATTATCGCATTTAGTTTATTTAAATTTAAATTAAGCGCATTGGTAATTACACAAAGCGTTTGTATAATTTATTTCTCTGGTTGTTTGTGAAAGCATCACAAAGGGTTCGGGAAACACATTCAAAGTGGTATTTTTAGTTTTTTATTAGATTTATTAGATAACGTGGCATTACTGTTACTTAAAAGTATTGAGAATTTAATAAATTTTTTCTTTACAAAAATATATCGTGTTTATTTATTTGCCTTATTATATTTATTTTACAGCCAAAATAAAAAGTATATAATGTAAAATAATGCAAAAATATACAGGCGTAATAATATTTTTTTTACAGTGTGCAACTGGCAATGTAAGCCTAGGCACATCTAGATGTGCCTAGACTTACATGAAACATTAGATGAAACTAGGCTTACATTAGATGAAAAATTAAAGGCAGATATCTAGCACAATTTTATTCATCAAATCTTGCCCAAGTACTTTCGCTTTCTAAAGCATCATCAGGGGCATTTCGCCAAATTTGGGCTATCCAGCAGGCGCAGAATGTAATAAACATGAAAATAAAACATAAATTGTATACAACACTACACTAAATAAGGAAAAACAGTTTAAAATTATTTAAAAATTATTCTAAGCTACATTCTTGTCGGCAACATGAGAGAGAATTCTCTCTCCTATTTGTCCTTGTTTAGTGTAGTCTTGTGTACAATTTATGTTTTATTTTCATGTTTATTACATTCTGCGCTTGCTGGATAGCCCAAATTTGACAAAATGCCCCTGATGATGCTTTAGAAAGCGAAAGTACTTGAGCAAGACTGGTACTGCCTTTAATTTTTCATCTAATGTAAGCCTAGTTTCATCTAATGTTTCATGTAAGTCTAGACATATCTAGATGTGCCTAGGCTTACAATGCCAGTTACACACTGTAAAAAAAGGATTATTACATCTGTATATTTTTGCATTATTTTACATTATATACTTTTTATTTTGGCTGTAAGTATAATATAATATAAAATAATATAATATAATATAATATAATATAATATAATATAATATAATATAATATAATATAATATAATTTAATATAATATAATATAAAACAATATAATATAATATAATATAATATAATATAATATAATATAATATAATATAATATAATATAATATAATATAATATAATATACTATAATATAATATAATATAATACGGTCATACGGGTCATACACGATCTGTCAAAACGGGCATAACAATATGGCCGAAGTGAGGTCGTTTTTAGTCACGTGATGCCCTCTCCATAGGTTCTAACCCGACGCCTAGGCAGGATATATAATAAATGTGGAAAGTGGGATAGAAATCTGAACACCCATTAAAAATTATTGTATTATAATAAAATTTGGTATACCAACTTATCTACATAAATTCGATAAATTATAAGAATTTCAACCATATCAATTTCGGCTTTCGTTTTTTATACATTTTTTTTTGTTTGTTAATTTGGTATCCACTAAAAATTCTAATTTTTAAGTTGAGTATCAATCAAACTTTAGAGATGTGTGGATCTTGGTTTTGTGAAAAGTCGTTTGCAATGCCTATAACTGAAGTAGTACTTAGCTTTAGTAACTGCTGCAACTTGGGGGAACAACCTTTTCGCTTTTTGGGATTATAAAGCCAGACTTTGTCGTTCTTCTTAAAACACCCCTTTTCGGCTTGCGTATCGTACCGTTTCTTCATTCGGTCACTAGCGATCTGGAGATGGGAACGGACCAACTCTTGTACATCGTCCATTCTTCTTCGTAATTCGATCACATAATCTTCACCTGCTACATCTTCTCCAGGTCGACACCCAAACTCCAGATCACAAGGTAGTCGCATCTCGCGTCCGAATAGGACTCTGGCTGGTGTCTGGCCTGTGGATTCGTTAACAGCAGATTTGTAGGCCATTGTGAAGAACGGAAGATATTGGTCCCAGTCTCGCTGATGATCGGACACCATCTTTGTCAAAAACTTGCCAACTGTCCTATTCATTCGTTCTACCATACCATCCGATAGCGGATGATAAGCCGTAGTTCTTGTTTTCTTCATACCCAGTCTATCACAGATTCCTTGGAATAGATCGCTTTCGAAGTTCCTGTTTTGGTCACTATGGATCTACAAAGGCACTCCAAATCGGCTAATATATTCTTGGATCAATTTTTCTGCAACAGTGGCGGCCTTCTGGTCTGGAAGTGCGTAAATCTCGACCCACTTAGTGAAGTAATCCATTACTACCAACATGAACTTGCCTCCATTATCACTTTCTGGAAATGGTCTAGTAATGTCCAAAGCTATTCTTTCAAACGGGCTTCCAACATTATATTCTCTCATAGGAGCTCTCCTTAATTGATAAGGCCCGTTACTCGTAGCACAAATAGTACATTTCTTACACCAGTCTTTTACATCGTCGGAACTGTTCATCCAATAAAACCGTTCCCGAATTCGCTGAAGGGTCTTCTTCACACCAAAATGTCCTCCTGATGGACTGTCATGTAACTGAAGAAGTACTTTGGCTATTCTGCTCTTTGGAATCACCAACTGTCTTCTCTTCTCTAAACCGTCATCATTTTCCAGGACTCGTTTAAGCAAGTCATCTTCCATGATAAATGAGTCTCACTGGGCCCAATACGTCTTAACTACTGAGCCTAGGTTCGATATTTCTTGCCTTCTTGCCAAGGTGGTCGACGGTTTTCCTCTTTCCATTTTCGGATTTTCTGTATAACTGGATCTCTCTCTTGTTCTTCCCTGATCTTGGTAGGCGTCTAGTCGTCGTTGACCACCGTCGTTCTTAGCACTGCTACGTCCCTGGATTCCGTTTTGTTGCAGTGGGAACACTCTGATGGGCATGTCCTTCTGGGAAGAGAATCAGCGTTTCGGTGGCTAACTCCGGCCCGGTGCTCAATCTTAAAATCATATTCTTGGAGTCGCTCGATCCACCTGGCTATCTGACCCTCTGGATTCTTAAACTGCATCAACCACTTAAGGGCGGTATGGTCGGTTCGGATTAAAAACTTCCTTCCATAGAGGTATTGATAGAAGTGCTCTACTGATTTCACTACTGCCAGAAGTTCTCTTCTCGTGACGCAATAATTCCGCTCAGGTTTTGAGAGAACTTTACTAAAATATCCAAGGGCCCTTTCCTGTCCTCCTTGAATCTGAGATAGCACTCCTCCAATTTCCACATTACTTGCATCTGTATCTAAGATGAACTCTCCTTCTAGCAGTGGATACCCTAAAATTGGTGCTATGATTAAATGCTTTTTTAAGGTCTCAAAGGCATTTTGGCAGTCTACATCACAGCGGTATGCACTTGCTTCCTTTTGTAAGTCGCATTAATGATTTAGCGATATTTGCAAACTTCTTAATAAACCTCCGGTAATAAGTACATAGTCCAAGAAAACTTCTCACTTGATGTTTGTCAGTTGGTTTTGGCCATTCCTTAATAGAATCGATTTTTCCTTTATCCACGTCCACTCCTTCTTTACCGACTATATGACCTAGATAATTGACTTTACCTTGAAATAGCTGGCATTTCTTGGGGTTTAACATTAATTGAGCAGCTTTAAGTCGATTAAAAACGTTTTCTAAATTCTTCAAATGATCTTCAAATGTCTCCCCCAAGACGATTATATCATCTAGATAAACGAGACATGTTATACAAGATAAACCTCTCAACACATTTTCCATAAGCCTCTCAAATGTCGCAGGAGCATTACAGAGTCCAAATGGCATAACGTTGAATTGCCATAATCCCGATCCTGTGGTGAAGGCTGTCTTTTCTTTATCTACCGGGTATATTTCTACCTGCCAGTATCCAGACTTCAAATCCAAAGTAGAAAATAATTTACTTAAAGCCAATGTGTCCAATGTGTCATTGATCCGAGGCAGAGGATAACTATCTTTTTTGGTAACGTTGTTCAGCAAACGGTAATCCACACAGAACCTCGTTGTTCCGTCTTTTTTCTTAACCAGGACCACCGGAGAGACCCATGGGCTTGTAGAAGGTTCTATTACCCCGTCTTTCTTCATCTTCTGAACAATCGTTTCAGCTTTTTCTCTTTTCGCCTGTGGTAATCGTCGAGCTGTTTGACGACTTGGCTTAGCATTACCAGTATTAATTTTATGCTTAACAACGGTAGTTCTTCCCGCCTTTCCTTCTTTCGGTACGAAAATATCACGATACTGCCAAAGAAATTCCCTTAATTCCCTTTTCTCAATCTGATTCAGAGACTGTCTAGCAACTGCAACCATTTGGTCGAATTTGTCGTTGGAATTATCAGATGTTGTCGTCTGACGGATTATTGATGTCACAGGTACACAAGTTCCTACTTTTGTCTCTTTCTTGATGGTCAATGGGTAGTCATTGACATTGATAAGTCTCACAGGTATTTCTTTAGCCGAAGTCACCAATTCCTTTCCAATTATGATTCCACGCCCAACTTCGTCGTCATAGTTCCAAGGCTCCGTCATAACAGGTGTCCCTTCGTCCACAATTCCCTGTAGCCGCGCTACTATGATCGTTTCACTTCTCGCAGGCACGACTGTATCTTCTTTAACGGCTGCTTGCATAATGTTGTCATCATGTGGATGGAGGAATACGTCTACGTTACCAACTTTGATTACTTTATTCTTAAAATCCAATTGGAATCCATGCGTATTTATTACGTCCATTCCTAATATAATATTCTCTTAGATGTCAGCGACTATAACAGTATGGACGAACTTTTCTGCTCCAATTTCTAATTGTACCTGGATTTATCCATGAATGTTGGCATTTTCACCTGTAGCGGTCCGCAGTCGCAACCTCGTTGGTAACAGTTTCTTACGGCTGTTTATAACTGTCGGGCGAATAATGCTTCTGGTCGCTCCCGTATTCACCAACAACGTATGCTTTTTACTATTTATTTCTCCATCTACATATACACTATCCTCACGACATTTCAAAGAAGCTATTAGTATGAGAAGGTCTTTGGAAAAGTTCTGGGTCGAGCTAATCGTAGTGTTCTCTGCATTTCATGATCACGAAGACCATCAATAAACGTTTGAACGGCCAACTTTTTCATCATGTCTTCGAGAGCTGTTGGATAAGTATATCGTACTAATCTGGCAATATCTACCTCATATTCTTGAACGGCCTCATCTTTCTTCTGTGTTTAATTTTTAAGCTGCGACTGATATACATGCTCCAAGTGTTCGTGGCCATATCGCATATTTAACCTCTTCTTGAGCTGTTCGAAATCAATTGTCTCCTCTACGGCTATGGTCTGAATCACATCTAAAGCATCTTCTCGAAGATCGATAGTCAGGTTTACAGCCTTTTCTTTTTGAGACCATCCATTCGCTCTTGCAGCTGATTCGAACTGTTTCATGTTCCGGCCGTGTTTCCAACTTACATTTCGTCTCGTCTTCTTTTGTCTCTACGGTAGTTGGATTGTTTACTCTCTCTGCTATTCCTGTTTCCCCCATCTTCTTTTCAATCTCTTTCCACATCTTTTCTTCGAAAGCCAACATATCGGCAGCAACTTGGTTTTTTACCGAAGACACTCTCTCGTCGAGGGCAGACATCTCAGAAGTGACTTTAGAGATGTTAGCAGAAACTTTGCTTTCCAGAGAAGAAATCTCGTTCGAAACTTTGCTTTCTAAAGAAGCGATGTCGCCGGAAACTTTCGAAATATCGCCATGAACTCTGTTCTCTAATGATGCGATGTCACCAGAAACTTTATTCTCTAATTTCGAAATTGACGCGATGACAGCATCTTCAAATATATAAGTTTCCGGATCTAAACCCTCTTCGTCCAAAGCATTCTTTAGTCGTTGGACTAACTCAGCCTTTTTTTCGGTAGAAGCTAATTCTCTATCCTCAAGATGTCTTCTTAAATTCGTAACTGTGAGCTCGTAAATCGTAGCCATGTTCACCAATTATTTAAAATCCCGCTTTCATTTAAAGTATCTCACTTCTGCACACCACTATAATGTTTTTATTAGTCCTAATTTATTGACTTTATTCTAATTTATTGTCTTTATTCTAATTTGTTAAAACTCACGATAATTTATCAAAAGTCTTTATTTTATACTAATTTATTTTACACTTAATAATTACAATTAATTTATTTGCGTTCGATACAATTTAACGCGAGATCGCGATCTTCTTTTTGACTGACTCTTTACATAAAATTTATATATATATATATATATATATATATATATAATATATATATATATATATACTAAACAGTCGTTATTCTCAAAGCGGGTAGTGAGCTTCCGGAACAAACTCGATCGCTGTGCGGTCAGACTGGGTTTTTATAGCAGCCTCTTGCGGAAAGTTCGACTCGTCTGAGACCCATTAGGTATTTCTACTTGGAATTTCTACCATCAGGTCAAATCTAGAACATATTTAGTAAATAAACAACATGTTTACAGGTTTATTTTAATATGACTAATTTTTACGTAACAATATTCTTAATTTTTTCTTCAGTTAGTGAGTGAGTTGAGTGAGTTTAAAAGTGGGCTGATAGGTGGCCTAAAGCCGGATTTATAAACGGACATAAACATAATTTTAGTCTTTAACCATAATCTTATTATATAGGCATAATGTTGAAAGTTAATAAATAAATGTACTCATTTAAAAGCATTCATAATACATAAAACATAAATTTAGTCCTTAAAATGTGACCTTCAAAGTTGGTTACTTTCAACATCTATGAATTAAGTATTAAACATTATGGAATTGTTGGAATATGCGCATGTGTAATCCAACGTAAACAATTAAAGAACTGTTCCTCATCCCTTTCCTTATCACGCTTTCTATTTATGGGTCTTACACTATACCTTCTTACTCTTCTTTGCTTGTTAAAAACTCTGGCATATATAGTCGCTACAATTGTTAAATAAAGTGGGACTGCTGACATGGCCAAAGCAACTTTTCTATTAATCTTCATATTTATTTAAAATTATTTCACTTTTATATGAATCTAAGGACCAGAAAAAATTCTTCAAGATCTATAAAAATTTGGTTAGATTTGTATTTTCTGAAGTAGTTTTTAAATAGTATGATTAGATATTATGTCTAGTTATAAACCAATCTTAAATCTTGTGAATTATGATTGTGGTTAAAGTTATGGTTATGACTTATGATTATGTACTATGTCCGTTTATAAAACTGGCTTAAGAGAAGCCAGATTTTATTTTCGAAAGATTATCAGTGGGATTCACAGTAGTTTAAATTATGTATTGAGATTTTATCGGGTACGGTGTCAAGACTAACAAACACGAAGATTAAGGGGTACATGGCGGCACCTAAGAACAACAGAGCTTCAAAATCGTCGCCTAAGGATAATAGTTATAAGAGACCGCTTCACCACTATCCCACTCATATAGAACCTAACCTAACATAATCTACCAGCCATATTGCAAACATACGAGTAGAAAGATAATATCATAGATATATAATACAATATAGACTGACTGCTGCAATACAGTGGCGCTCCCTTAGTGTGACAGAGAAAACTGATGCAGATAACCTGGTCAGATTTATCGACCATGTGACCTTTTTATTGGCCATTTAGGTCACTTAGTCAAGAAACCTGTCATACTAAAAAGAGATGCAGGGACTGTTTTGCGTCAGTTTTCCCTGTCTCCTTTGGTGAAAGCGCTGAAATTGCAACCATCACTTTATCTTGTATTTTATGTTTATCTATAATAATACAAATAGACTGATAGCTGCAATACAGTCGCGTTTTCCCAGTGCGACAGAGAAAACTGTCGCAAAGAAGTCCCTGCATCCCTTTGCAGGGACGCAATGCAGGGACTGGATTACGTCAGTTTTCTCTGTTTCACTGGAAAAAGGGGCTGATATTCCAACAGTCAATCTATCTTGTATTATTTATGTCCATAATAGCAAATTTATAATTTGCAGAACATATGAGATTCAATGCTACATTAGGTACTACCTCTGACCCCTGAACATAATGGTCTTGAATGCGCATAGAACGTTTGACTTGGGACCTAATGTAGTGGGTTTGTCCTTTATGGTGAATATTGAGCCTGTTTAAGAATGCAGCGTAGCCCAGCCACAATCAGAAGACAACATGGTAAAAAACAAAATCCACAGTTGTTTGTCGAACTGCACTTGCAACGCACTTTTAGGATTATGGTGTGAGGTGCTATAACTTATGGTTTTAGCTCACCTTTAATCTTCGTCAAAAGTAACATAAGAGCTTAGAGAGACACGTACAAGATATTCTGAAATCTCATTCCATACTCTACCTTAAGACGTCACCATGGACTTCTTTGAACACACTTAAGCAAGTCTTTTGATCTGGTCCTTGAGATCTCCAGATTTATACCAATTTAAACACTTTGGGACATGTGTCAAAAAATTATTAATTTGAAGCAACCTTCTTAAAATTTTGGACTTCGAGAGGAGATTCCCCTAGGAGGATATTAACCACCTAATCAAAATCGAGCTCAGGAGCATTTAAGAGTGTGTTGCTCACCGAGGTGCATTAACACACTATTAATAGATTTACCTTTGTAAATTGTTTCGATTATTGAAATTGTGATTGCCTGTTTATTTTGCTACACTATATATTTCGTCTTCTTTTTTGTTGTACAACTCTTAGTGATTCTTGGCCTATTTACTATTTTTCTTCACTTTTGCTGGTCTTGTGACGTAATCTTCCATTATTTTACTCCCTTCTTATGCAGATCACTGTGATCATTCTTCTACCTTTTTCTTGTGCGATTAACTAACTTTCTCTTATCAGGCTTTTCTCAGAGGTTGTAATTATTAGTCGCTTATCATTATCTCTCAGTGCACATTCTGCCCATCTTATACGATTTGTCTTGATGTATCATACTATGTTTTCGTCTCCATAGAGTGCTTGGACTTTTTCGTTATATTTTTGTCTCTACTCACCTGTTATTTTGCCTCTTCAATGCGGTAGGCCCAAAGATCGTGTAGATAATTTTTCGCATAAAGACTAATAATTTTGTTGTTTTACGCTGGTTCAGTGTACCTATCTTACTTCCAAGTGTTATTGAGCGAATTATAGTTATATAATATTATATTATATAATGTTATATTATATATAATATAACTTTATTTCAGCTATCCTTAAGAGCAATTTTCATTTATGTAGCGTCGCTACATAATATACAGGAGTAGTACGCTTTGTTTCCTGAGATGATTCTGACTGCTTCTTTTTCTGATCTTTTTTAAAACTGTTTTCAGCTCTCATCACTGCTACCAAGTATTGCTTTTCTTTCAAAACTTCTAAATTTTAAACAATTGTTTGGCATATTTTTTGTCTTGTCTTGCCTTGTTTGCCAATTTCTTCTCTTTGTCATATTTTATTTATAAGGTTTATGTGTACATAAAGTTGTTCTCCCCATTTTATAATCAGTTACGCATGTATGCTATCTAGGCCCAGGGCTTTGTTATTTTATAATAACAATAGTGGTACTGTTTTTATTCGTACGTTATTGTTGACTCGTTATTACTTAACAATTGCTTAAAATACTTTTTCGATTGTAGGCTTTCTCCGTAAGAAGTTGTCCTGTATCGTCTTGTATGAATACTGGACCAGTTACTTTATCGTTCTTTAATATTTTAATTTTCTAATAAAACTTACTAGACTGACGGGTTCAGCGGTTGCTCTTAAGTTGCTTTATCTAATTTTCTAGGTATTGTGCTTGTCTAGATAGGATGATTGATTAGTGTGAAGAAGCTCAGTAGATCTGTTATAGTAAAAAATTACAAAAAAAAAGGTAATGACAAAAATTGTAGGCAGCTTTAAACTCCACATTTTAAAATTAGTTAGTAGGATTACAATCCTACAGGATGTTCCATAAGATGGTGGCAGACCAAACTTACGTTTTTTAATTGAAATACCCGTTATTTTATTTCAAATTTAAAATATGCTTTACTTCCACATCACAACAATGTAAAGTTTCATTATATTATACCGGGTATTTGAAAAGTTATAACCAATATTACCTGAAAATATTATCAAGTTTAACTCCTTGTATAATTAAAAAGGAGAGGTTTCTCCTCCTCAGACAGGGGTATGGTGTCTTTTTCGCCTTCAATTCGGTACAGACAATCTTGAAGCTCTGCCCCCAGATATTCTTTTCGAGATCCTGAAGCAGGTTACTCCACATGTCTTTCTTAGAACTTCTTATTTCATTCCTGTATTAATTCTGCATTCTCTCTTAATCTCCTGCTTCTTACCTCTTACACTCCCTTCTTACTCTTATGCAGTTTGTCCTCAGATTTTCAATTTGTTCGTTCCACCAGTATGGTTTTTTTCTTTCATACCTCCCATTTGATCTTACACAAGCCAACTCCTGTACATTACTCAGGCCCCAATTAACTCACGCACATCCTTACATCCCGGATCAATCAAGCCAAAAGCATCTACAAAAACCTTTTCATTGAAACATTTCTTTAGATTGATATCCCCATTTCTACGTTTCTGTCTTTTGCTAGCTATTTCAAAACTCACATACTTATGTAAGCTGAGCGATTCTTCTTCCAAAACAGTCCAGCTTACGACCCTGTTTAGAAATGTCGTTTGAGCCAGTGTAATGTCCAGAAAGGATTTATTATTACCTCTCGCGAATGTAGGTGCCTTGTCGTCATTTAACACGGTAAACCCCATGGCGTGGATCCATTATGATTAGTATTTCCCTCTCCCATCTTGCACTCGTGGGTTCTATGAATGATCCTTCGCATTATGGTCACATTCTTTTTAATCTACAGATTGTTTTAGATTTTTATTAGCAAAATATATTAATTTTTTATCAATTTACAAATATTTAGAAGCCTATAAAATCTGGTATCTAAATAAATGAGAACATTCCAAGTAAAATGAAAAAACAATTCTTGATGGATTTCGTGTTTTTAATTGGCTATATTTCATATTTATCTCGAATTAAACAGTTCGGATATAAATTATTTCAAGTCGAATAAACTCATTTTCAATATAACCTCACAGAATAAAATAGTTTTGAACTGTCGCTTTTGGAATCACGTTACCTTTTTAATATCTTACTGTAAACTTAGAATTTTAAAAGATTTCAAAAGTTGAGACCTCATTTTTGTTAGAGTAAAACGACATCAAAGGATTCTTACGAAAGACCTTTTAAAGTAATTACGCGCTTAGAAAACACGATTTTTGTTGGAATCTCTTCGAGCAAACAAATTCGACTTTATAACGGAAATAATGTCGTCGTCTTATGGTTATATTAATGGTTATTTTGTGCTATAAGTAATAAACCTTTTTATTGATATTTTATCTAAGGGACAGTTTGACGACAGATATTTTATAAGGGCAATTAATTATCTTTTTTATACAATTGATTATTACAGTATTATCAATTTTAAGTCATAAAAACCCTAAATACAATATAGTCATATTGCACTAAATTTAATAATGTTTTATTATTTAGACAATTTATTAACCCGTTTTCTGCTAGCGTAACCGTTTGGTCACTAAATGGCCGTTAAATGGTCGCTCTTAAATATACAACATTTAAGACATACAGTTGTGCAACATATAATCAACTAGTAATACGACCACTCAGACTAAAGACATCTCGAATGACATACTCAGTACCTTGATCTATTCGCTGGCAGGGTCGCGTTATACCTAGTTATTAGGGTAAGCTATACAGTGATTGGTCACTATTAGTTATTGGCACATTGTCGGTTTTTTACATTATTTTAAGAATATAACAAAATTCACTGACAAATGTTATTATTTTATGATAGAGGCAACCATGTACAAAATAGTATCTGACTTCATTTTATTGCACTACCCAACCTTAAAAATTTATCGACAGTTCTATCAGATGGTGTGCTGTGTATCAACATTTTTTATCACAAATACTTACGAATCGTAAAAACCGATAGTATTGGAAGAAAGGATATTTTATAAGGTATGTTTTGTTACATAAAATTTATAGTTTTATGTTATTTTATTATGTATTGTTTAAAATGACTAACTGTAAGTCAATAATTGCATAAATGTGCTTCGTTTTTATTAAATTACCTATGCCAATCACTGGTTCTAATTTCTTTATATTAGACAGTTATTGGCCACCTGGCCATTCACTGTAAAAATACATTTTATTGATAATATTTTACGTTTAGTGATTGGCTGCCCAAAGTAAAAGGAGGTGCACAATACGAAAAAAAATATGCCGAAGATGTTTTGCTTGCGTTGAAGGCCATAGAAAATGAGATGTCACAAAGAAAAGCTTCCCAAATATTTAAACTACCAGGTCAAGCTCTTCAGTTTACAAAAAGTGATAAGCTTACTAATAAGATAACTTTGGGACCAAGCAGTATTTTGAATAATAAGAAGGAACCTATTTTGGAAGAATGGATATTGACAAGTTACAAAAAGGATTTCCAGTTAGGAAAGTAGATATTCAAGCTTCTGTTAAGGAATTTTTAGATTCAAACCCAAGTGAAAATCTATTTCAGGACAATTTTCCTGGAGAAGGCTGGTATCAAGGCTTTCTTAAGCGACATGAAATTTTATCTTACCGACCACCAGAAGCAGTTACTTCTGCTATTTCAGTTGTTTCAGAAGGAGATGTTAGTAAATGGTTTTCTTTAGTCGAGGAATATTTAAAAAGAAAAAATTTAGATTATGTTCTGCAAGACCCACTAGAATTTTTATTGGAGATGAAACATATTTTTATCTGTGGCCAAAAAATTTATTGCGCCTCGTGGAGCACGGAATGTTTATGAGGTAGATTCTGGTCAAGCAAAAATGAATATCACCGTCATTTTTACCTTTTCTGCATCTGGTCAAGTAACTGATCTGATGCTTATTTATCCGTACAAAAGACTTTCGACCTTTATAGTTAATTCTGTCCCTTCTTCTTGGGGATTTGAACATAGTGATAAGGGTTGGATAAAAGTTAAGAGTTATTTTACGAGTATATTGGTAATGTTTTGTATCCATATTTAAAAAACAAATGGCACTACTATTCCAATAATCCTTCTTGTAGATGGCCATTCTACACATCAAACACTAAAGTTAAGTCAACTGTGTACGGAACTACAGATAATTTTAATATCGCTGTATCCCAACGTAACACGGTTAATGCAACCAGCAGATGTTGCTGCAGTCAAACCGTTAAAAACAGGTTGGAAAAAAGCAGTGTTAGAATTCAGAACAAAACATCCCCATGAAATGTTGACTAACAAAAAATTTGCACCAGTCCTGAAAGGTGTCATAGAAGACTACGCAAAAGCTGAAACTATAAAAAATGGGTTTGGAGCAAGTTGATTATATCCATGAAATGCATCAGGTATAAACTTAACCAAATGTCTGGGAACAAAAAAGGAAACTAAAATATATTCAGATACAAACGTAAAGAAAAAATATTCACCTAATATTCCGTTTATCTCTTTTAATTAATTTAAGGAAATAGTTGGCGAAGAGAGAATAGCCATATTTAAAAAAATTGATCAGTTTGATGAAGCAAGTCATGATGAGTTTATCTTGTTATATATATTATATAAAGAATTTAAAAAAGAGCAATAGCCATTTTAATACGGAAATTCATGACGATTCAGAAAACCTATAAATCAGTACAATGGACACAGAAATATAAAATATGGAAATTATTTTTAACGAAAATATACTTTTTAGGCTAGATGTAAATGAAGAGGAAAACAGCAACCACTATTTATCACGTGACAATCATTTCGAAGAAACTGTGGAGCCAGGGGAAGAATTACAAAAAAATGTAGCACACTAGAGAAGTCCTACATATCCTCATGAACAAAATATTGACCACAAAAGAAATACCCGATAGCTGGAACAATGCGGAAACACTATTAATGTTCAAAAAAGGTGACCGAAAGAACTTAAAAAACTATAGACCTGTAACTTTACTAAGTGTTGTATTTAAACTACTAACGAAGATCATGACAAATAGACTAACAACTAAGCTTGAAGAATACCAAGCAAGAGAACAAGCGGGATTCAGAAAGGGTTTTAGTACTAGCGACTATCTGCTAACAGTAAAAATTATGATTGAAAAGTCGAACGAGTATCAAATCCCATTTATAGACTTCCGAAAGGCGTTTGACAGCATAGAACATTGGGCCATCAAAAACTCACTACAGAACGGCAGAATTGATTACAGGTACACGGACCTAACAACAAACATAAACAAAAATGCGAGTACCACAATAAAATTTATGAACGAACACGCTACAGAACCAATAAAATTCGAAAGAGGAATCAGGCGGGGAGACACAATATCACCAAAATTGTTAAATCAGGCTATGGAAGACATATTTAAAAAATTAGAACGGGATACATACAGAATAAGAATAAATGGAGAGCTCTTGAACCACTTGAGATATGCAGACGATATAGTCCTGATAACAGATAAGAAGGAACAGTTACAGAAGATGGTTGAGGAACTAGATAGAAAAGCGACTAAGGTAGGTCTAGAGATGAACTATAGTAAAACCAAGACTATGACAAACCAAGAAGACCAATTAGAAATAGTAGTCAAACAGAATAAATTAGAGCAGGTGGCAGAATACATATA
The DNA here is from genome assembly GCA_918026665.1 of Diabrotica balteata. Lineage (NCBI taxonomy): Eukaryota > Metazoa > Arthropoda > Insecta > Coleoptera > Chrysomelidae > Diabrotica > Diabrotica balteata. The sequence continues at coordinate 68,896,932 of OU898277.1, forward strand.
CGTAGGACAGATAATAAAGCTGAACAGGGACAATCAAACAGAAGAAATAAAAAGAAGAACTAGACTAGCATGGGCCTCATTTGGTAAACTATCATATATTCTAAAAAATAAAAAGTTCCCTTAATATATGCGAATGAAAGTATTCAATCAGTGCATTTTAACAGTTATCACATATGGCTCACAAACATGGACTTTCACAAAGTAGAACATCGACAGGATATCCCAAACACAAATAGCAATGGAAAGACAGATGCTGGTATCGGTCTTAATGACAGGAAAAGAAACTCATGGATCAGAGAAAAAACAAAGGTGAACGATGTATCAAGACAGGTTGCAAAACTTAAATGGAACTTCGTCAGTCACACTCTCCAGCAAAAAGATGAAAGATGGAATAAGCGAATTCTACACTGGAGACAATGGGAAAAGAAAAGAAAAAGAAGAAGACCACAGATGAGATGGACTGACGACCTTAAGAGAATGGTGGGAAAGGACTGGATGCAGATCGCCCAAACTAAAGACCAATGGAGATTTACAGGGGAGGCCTATGCCTAAGAGTGAGCGTTTAAGGCTGATTAGATAGATCGATAAATAAATAGAGGTGCTTGAAACGTTTATCTAATTGCAAATTAAAGGTCTTAGAATATAGTTTTATAATCTCATTACCGCAAAATACTTTAATGTTGTAGAGATGAAAAAAATATTAAATTTTTAAGCATGATCTAATGTCAAAGGGGCGATTTTGGTAATTTTAAGAATAAAAATCTTTTTTTTTTAAATTCCACACATATGAGATTTAAATTTTAGCATAAAATATCTTCTTTTACTTTAAATAGCGTATACTTTAAATAACATAACAAGTATATTATGTTGGTTGTTTTAGCTTTTGATAAAAGATACTTTAGAACTCACCGTGCAAAGTATTTTTTATATTATTCATCAACAGACAAAGAGGGCAGGATTTTTGTGAAGCGTACTTTACCTTATCTTTACAAAGATAGTCCATGAATTTCTTATCAAAAAAAAATTTAACCACATCGATTGGCTTCAAAAATTTTTTTGTGTTCATTCATTTAGTTTAGTATATGGGGTTCCATATTGTTTTTAAAAATATTATTTCTGGCTCCATTTTCCAGTTTTTTTTTCTCTCTTACGATCAATGAATCAATCATTTCATAGATTTTTTTTTCTGTTTTCATTATCTTGTGAAATTTCTGTAACCTTCCTTTTTTCTTTTGTTACGTGATTCGTGAGTTTCAGTCACACATGGATTTGACAGCATTATTTTCTCTATTGCTGTTTTTTTTTCGAGAAACAGCTGCACTATCCAAGCTTTGAGATAGTGTACCTCGGCCAATACTTTGAAAAGTGTAATTAAACTGGTCTTCCTCATCACTTCCGGAATCATCTCTGTCAGAATCATTTCCGTCATTTGGATAATGCAATAAGGGTCAATTTCCTGAGCCACATTATCGTCATTTTCGAAACTTTCATACATTTTTAACAATTCCTCTGCATCTTTGGGATGAAAGATCATATTTTTTCGTCATTTTTTTGTAAAACAGAAACAATATTGATTAGTTATCACGATTGCCCAGAATATTATATATCATACGCAAGAGTCAAACACCTTTAAAATACTCACCAGTATAAATTTTACTAGTATTTCTATCACTATTTAATATTTAGAAGACTTATAAGTTAAACACTACAAAAGATTTTTCAAAATAAGTCGAAAAAGTCCTACAAACTCTCTTAAAATGCAACAATTGAACTATAATATAACTTAAGAAAATTTAACTGCAGAATTACAGGGTGATAAATACCTACGTGGTAAAATAAATATAAAGCTAATATGTAACCGATAAATATAAATATAAAATAACTAAACGACGGCTCTAATTTGTAATTGGTCAGTCAGGATTTAAAGATCAGCAGTCAACATCCTAAGAGGTCGAATCTAATTCTGCAACTAATCTTAATAATAAAAAATAGGGTCGAAGGTTGGAAGATAGAAAACAAATTTCTAAACTGAAAAACTCGACTTATACAATAGATCTTAAAGCCATCATTAACGTCGGATAATTCGGTTACTGCATATAAACGAGATACGTATGTATGTATTTTAAAATAAAAATGCGATGTTATATAGTGGTGTAATTATATTAATTTGTTAATGGATATAAGAGGTCTCAACTAACTAATATAATTACGTAACTACTGCATAAATCAGCAATATATGCTCAAAATTGTAGTTATAACGCTATATCTATACGGAATAGATATAACGCCAAGAGCGATTTTATTATTTAATCGTCAGTGAGACTGCCATACTAAGGTAATTATATCATATTCTCTTAGCAAAGTCAAATAGTTTGAAAGTTCGGTTTGTAACAGCTTCGAACGTTCATAGCGGGTGAACACATTTTATATCCAGTAACAAATTTGTAGCAACGAAAGTCTTCGTTTCATAAAGTTGTACGTTATAATTATTCATCTTCCAATATCTATCCTCGTGCTCAGCTGTCTCTGTCTGGCTCTAATTTGTCTTATCAAATCCTCACCTACATGTCTGGCTTTGCTCCGCCCTACCGACGTAACTTGTAATATTAATTAACTCCAAGTGTGGAAGCAATTAGCAAAACTTTAACGAGAATTTGAATGCAATATATTATAATGTAACCTCGGCAAGAGAAACGAAGGAAATACACCTATGCAAACTACAAACACAATTTTGGTAGTGAAAATGTAATTTAGGCCAGTAAAAAGCTATATTGCTGACTAACATTTGGTGACATTCGTTATTAGGTAGATCAACTACATGTTTATGTTGTAATTAGGTAAATAGAAATAACAACAAAATTCCGGATCTTCTAGTTTTTAAATATTGTTCTGAAGCTATTTTCTTGTGGCATTTTAAAGTAATTACTATTTAAATGGAAATAAGCCATAATTAAATGTTTAAATACGTTTATTGGCGTTTTATTTTCCACTTCGGAAATCGTTCTCAAAATACAAACATTAGTAAATTAAACAAATTTTGTTTTTTTTTTGTTACTTGGTGAAAAATTCTTCTAATAATTTAACTTTATCTGACTCATTTATATTGACAATTCAGACATACATTATACATCTTAAAGTAGACGACTTTAAAATAATATTCCCAATATTGTTGAGTTGCGTTCCTGCAACGACTTTTCTTCATTCGATAGATAGTTCATTCGATTACATGAAAGCCACTTTAACTTGAGAATATCCATCAGAAAAAATCAAAGCATGTAATTCGTTTTTAAAAAGACAAACACATGCCATGATAACAGTAAAATTCTCCTCTCTCTAAAAAAGAGGAAGTTATTAAAAGGAAAATACCAGTAGGTATTAGTAAGTCAGTAACATATAGAGGATACATCATTTATGTTTTTTAAATAACAAACACATAAAATCAGAATTTGGTGTTTATTGAAAGTAAGATAAAGATGACAATGAAATAGAACAATTATACAACGATTTAGAAGAAATGCTAAAAACAATTAAAAAGTAACACCGTAACATAATAATGGGAGATCTTATTGCCAAGGTGGGTCAAAGTAAGGTAGGAGAACAAGTAGGAAACTATGGACTTGGAAACAGAAATGACAGAGGAGATCGATTGATTCAACTTTGCCAAAGCGAAGACTTCGTAATAACAAATACCTTTTTTTAAATCACCTCCTTGGCTGTTATATACATGAACATCTTCACAATATACCAAAGAAAAAATAGTGACAAATCAAATATAATAGCAAGGAGGTATCCTAATGCTGTTAGATGTACTAAGACGTACCCAGGAGCTGATATAGACTCAGATCATAACCCGGTAGTTACTGTGATAGAGGCGAGAATAAAAAAGATAAGAAGACACTAGATTACAATAAACAGAATAAAGGCAAAAAGGCACTAGATTAAAATAAACTTAGAAACAAAAATATACGACAAGACACAAGAGAAGAAATAAATGAAAACCTCTGTTCAAAGCAGCAACAAATTGACGATACAAATAACGTTAACCAAAAACTAAAGCACATAAATAAAGCTACACAAACAGCAGGAAAGAAATATCTTACAAAAACAACAACAAAGAATAAGGGGTAGATGACACAAGATATACTAGACTTGATGGAACAAAGAAGAAAGATGAAGAATTACCCAGACAAATACAAAGAAATAAATAAACACACAAAAAAGTGAATAAAAGAAGTCAAAGAGACGTGGATTAAAGAACAGTGTGAAGAAATGGAAACATGTGTCTACCATACGCAAAAAAGTAAAAGAGATAACAGGAAGCATAAAAAAATACCAAATAGGTTAACATAATGATAAGACAAAGATGGAAATCTTATTGTAGATCTAAAAAATAAAATGAAAAGATGGACAGAATACCTGAATGAATTATTTGAAGACGATAGAATCAACTTAACTCAGATAATCAATGAAACTGGGCCAGAAATATTGAAAGAAGAAGTAGAATACGCAATAAGAAACGTTAAAAATGGAACAGCAAATGAACCTGATGATATTTCTACAGAACTGTTGAAGCTTTTGAATGATAAATCCGTAACCATAATATTACATCTAGGTATTCAATATAATATACAGTACTGGTATAATACCTCACGAATGGTTGCTGTCTACGTTTGTCACTATACCGAAGAAATCTTAGGCAATGCAATATTCAGATCAACGAACAATCTCCTTGATGAGTCATTTGCTTAAAATATTTCTTAGAGTCATTCACAACCGAATCTAGCAAAAGTTAGATATCGTGTAACGATGTTCTCATCGTTTAACAGTTTGAACCGTGGGAGTGTCAAGGTTGGCGCATCCACCTATATTCAGCGAGATGGTGAGTGGGATTCGGAGCGGCTATTTAAGGCATGTGAGTAGCGGCATAAGTCAGTCACAAAAAAAAACCACAAAAAACACAAAAAAACCGGCCTCGGTCACCAAAAAAATCAAAAAAATCAAAAAAATACTAACAAAAACCGGCTTCGGACTCCAAAAAAAACTAACAAAAACCCCAAAATCCGGGCACGTAGGGCCCAACCCCTTGAGCACCAAGTTGCCGAACTGAGCCGGGACTCAGAGCGGGGACTTGAGGCCCAAGTAAGCAATTTTAGTTCGCGGATAAGCCACATTAAGATAACAGCAATATAGCAGAGATGCGCTGTCCTGAGTTTTTGCATTCGGTTAGGAAACCATGTTGGGGTTCTATTACCCAGGACCTCCACATGAAGAGCATTTGGCTAATTGGTGTGCCTCTATAGCGCATCAGAGTGCTATAGGGGGAAAGGGATGGTCTAGGGCATTGGAGCATGGTGGGGTGACTCCTGTTTTTACTCGAGTTAACACACCTTGCTCCAATGAATTGTTACACCCGATCGTACTACCTGGGTGAACATTTCTCATAGGCTGGGTTCAATTAAATTGCTTGCTTGCATTAGTCAGTCTTGTAGCTAGCGCTCTAGGCTCCTCGATTCGCCAGTGTACTGAACTGGCGAGCCAACCCGGACAGAGATATTTCCGTATTAAGGATCATACTCTGTCCTTAACCAAGCAGAAACCATCGGTATCGTGTATTGAACTTTACTGTGGGGCCTGCATAGCCGATTATTTAGTTTGCGAGTGTGTTTGGAGCTCCCGCTGAATTGAAGCGGAAGCGAGTATAAGTCTGCGTGCGATTGACTTCACCTATTTATTTGTTTTGTTATTAATAATAACTTTTTCTTTTTTTTTTATAGACGTTCGCCGGGGATTCCTTCATCGCGGGATCCAGACGGGGACGAAGGATTCGTTTTATTTTTATTGTACATACGTTAAGTTAACAGATATATTTTTGTTTCAACCTATGATTTACTGAGTCTGTCGTCCTGAAAGAGCTACCCGTTACAATCGATATTAACGATACACAGATGGGATTCAGAAAAGGATAAGGTACAAGAGAAGCTCTACATGCCTTAAGAATCTTAACACAGAAGTGTCTTGATGTTGTTAACCAAAAAGTACACGCCTGCTTTATAGACTTTGAAAAGGCCTTTGACAAAGTTTGCCCCAATAAACTCAAAGAAATCCTAAAGGGTAAGAACATCGACACCAGAGACATACAAATAATATTAAATCTGTATTGTAATCAGCAAGCTAATATAAAAATAGAAGACCAAACATCGGACGAAATAGAAATACGTAGAGGAGTACGGTGGGGTTGTATATTGTCACCAGTCTTGTGTAATATCTACAGCGAATAAATATACCAGGAAGCTTTCTCACATGCAAACGAATGGATAATAGTTTATGGAGAAGTTATCAATAATATTCGAGATGCTAACGATACTGTGATAATGACAAGAACAGTGGAAGATCTACAACATCTAGTTGAAAGTATTAATGAGATATGTAATAACTTCGTGTTCACAAAATAAGTAAATCGTGCCAAAGCTAAAATCAAACATATCGTTTGGGATTCATTTCAGGCCGGCACGCACGGCTCCCATCCGAAAAACGCCAATGTACAAATACACTCATAAAAGTATATTATTTTTTTATGTCGGTCACTGTCATTCCAGAAAACATAAACGTTACAGTACATATAGATCGACCTTAAATCGATCTTAATCAATGGGAGAATCCTAAAACATCTTCTTAGTCAAGCAGTTCTCATGGATACTACTATATGGATAATAATGATTAGTAGGCCAGGTTAATTGCCTTCAGATCCTTCTTCCTATCATGGAATAAGCTCGTTACCCTTGATGTCTAAGATATATGAAAGACTTCTGCTACAAAAAATAACCGAAATTGTACTACTCAAGAACATATTACCCGAACATCAGTTTAGTTTCCGTAAAAACTATTTAACAACCCAACAGTGTCATAGATTGGTAAATAAAATCAAGAAAATTTTGGAAGAAAAGACTATGTATGCCTCAGATAATTCTCGATAATTAGCAGACTTTGAATGAAGTCTGGTACAAGGGTTTGCTGTATAAATTACAATCCTCATTACCTAGCGATATGTACCTTATCCTGAAGGCCTATATTTACGAACGGTTGTTATAAGTAAAAATCAATAACGATTTATCAACCTAGATACAACCGTTTTAGTTTCACACAAAGACCCTGATATAGCACCAGAAAAGCTGCAAAATTACTTGCATACATTATAGAACTGATTAATAAAATTAAAAATTAATGTAAACAACAAAAAATCTGCCCAAATCACATTAACAATAAGAAGACCACAAGTTTGTCAAAACAACACCCCTATTCCTGCTGGAGACGTAATGAAAATCTTAAGTTGTATTTAAACCAAAAGCTTACCTGGAAAAAACACAGTTCAATATAAAATTTTAACAAATTATTTGGTTACTTGCCAGAAAGTCACAGCTGTCATTAAAGAACAAAATACTGCTTTACAAAATCATAGTAAAACCAATATGGACTTACAGCGTAAGACTGTAGCAAGCCTTTAAACACAAAAATTTTGCAGATCTTCCAACTAAAAACATTGCCTATAATAACTTGGTATGTGAACAATGCAACCTCCACACAATGAACTAGAAGTACCAACCGTAAAAGATGTCATATCACTTCACGTCAACAACGCCAAAATTCGTATTTCAACGCATCACAAGCAAATTATCAGCCACTAATGGAAAAACGAAGACAGAAGAGGTCATGTGGAGAAGATCTGGTTACATAGGTAAAAATGAAGAACCGTCGCGTCACTGGACGGTACCCAAATCAAGTCATTATTGTCATCACATCTACTAATTATTCAATGTACTGTTTATGAGTAGCTAAATTGTAAATATGCATTAAGAATAAAAACAGCAAAGTTAAAAATAGCGTACTTGTTGTTTAAAAGATGTTTAACGTTAATTTAACGTTAACGTTATTTAACGTTATATTAATTTTTACTCTAGTCGTCAGAGATTCGACTCCTAAAAAACCGTGGTGGTCACCACGGTTGTTGATAACTGTCCTACATCTGTAAGGCAAACTCATGATCACATGTTCAATGTCTTGCCAATACCACATATATGCGATATTTAGTTCCACTTTATTGAAAGGCCCTCAAAAAGTTGTTGTCTTGTATTGAACGCAATATTTTGTTATAAAATACGTCTGCCCAATATGTCCCATATATGATCAATTGGGTTTAAATCTGGCGGTTATGCAGGCCATGGGTAAATCTCGATTTCATTATCTTCGAGGAATTTTCGTACTACCCTGATAGTATGCGGACGCTCATTTTGGTGCATTAATTAAAACTGGGGACCAGCTTGTTATTTAAAGAGTACAACAGTAGGTTTAAGAATAATATCGCGGTAGTGTGTTGCATTTAGAAACTGTTCCAGACAAACGAAGTTGGTTCTTCCACCAAGAGTGATGCCGCCCCATACCATTATACAGCCGCCTTGCTGTTTAGGAACCTCCTGCACATGGTGGCTAATTGTTAAGTATTGCCAGATTATCTTTAAATTCTTATTCGTTTTGTATCTGGTGCATATCCAAATCGGGACTCATCTGTAAACAAAGTAGAGGCCCACTCACGTCTAACCCTATTTGCGTGTTCTTGTGCCTATTAAAGTCGATAAGCGCGATTTCCTTTAAAAAACACAGGCACTTTCACAGGTATTTGAGCATTTAACCCTACTTTATGCCTATTTTTATTGGTTTGGCTACTTACAAACACTTGATAGGTCTCTTGCAGCCTCACTTATAATTCTTATGCAGTTACAGTTCGATTTCGCCAAGCATGCTTCCTAATAAAACGGTCTTAAATCTGTTTGGTTATACAGCCTCTATAACGTTTAACAACATCACCAGTGTCTTAGTGCCCTAACCACAAACGATTAATGACACTTTTTTTCGTGTAGCAACGTCTTTTTGACTTCTACCAGCTTAAAGCATCCCGATAGCTAGCAAGCCACTGCGTTTCGCGATTTAAATAATATCCCTCCATTATTGGCAATTGCAAAATTAAATAAAAACCTCCTATCGAAAAAAACATTAAAAATCAAGTACCAACAGAAAAATATTACTCTTTACCTTATAGTTAAAAACGCAAAATTTTTGGTTAACGTAAGTTTTGTTAAATTTTGTATAGCTATTTTTATCAGCATTACCGACCAAGTTATTACAATAATCGAAAAAACAACAAAGAAGATTAAAAACGTTATTTTTTTATATTTGCAGATAACACTGATTTGAAATTATTAATATAGGCGTTCCCTAGATTCTTTTTACGTGATTATCGACAAACTTATTTAAAAAAGAAAAAATAACCTTCTTTAATATTCAGTCTTTAATTAAAACTCTTTAATTTCACCAACTTATAGCTCATTGCCATTTTACAATCCATAGTATCTTTGATTTATCATATTCAAGCCAAAAACGTAATCCGTTTAGATCTATATGAAAATCTAGAAATTATAAGAGACATGAGGACCAGACCCAATTGTGTCAGTTGTCATCTCTCTTTTAATCGTGACTTCAGTCTCTACACCAAGAGAGTGTAGAAGAGTGAATTATTTTATTATTATTATTTTCCTAATTTTATATTCCACTCTTTTTCTTACAATTCATTTTCTTTATCATTATTATTTGTTCAGTACCTTTCTTCTTCATTGGCATCTGTCTTTTTGTCCTTTACAATATAAACATTACTCAATCTTACTTAGTTATAAACGTCCATCCATCTATATTTTCCAAACTTTTTGAAATGTCCTATTATTCCTTCCAAGATTTTCAATGTAGCACAATCTCCCACACATCAAATTAACTCTTTTCTTTTTTTTTTTTTGATAACATATTATAATCTACACAATTCTAATTCCCCCTCTGTTTTCGTTTATTAATCGTTCCACACTCAACTACAAAGCTTTTCATTTACCTCTCTCAACCTTCAATTGTGTCTGGCAGTTCTCAACATTGCCTAGCTCTCTTCAGTATTTTCGGTCTATTCGATTACAAGTTTAGGTTCGATAGACATAATTACACTTAAACATTTACTTATTTTGGTTCTTCACTCATAAAGTAGTTACTAGAGGCAAGTCGCCTATGATGGCAATCCTAATTTTGAGTTTGGCATTTTTTTATGCTTATTTAAAATTTTAGAGGCATTTTCCTAGTGCCAAATAATTCCAACTTACTTAGTGTACATAGTTTTTTTAGTGTAATGAAATATATTTTGTTAATAATTCCTAGTTATTTCCAGTTATGGTATTCTTAATGTCTTTTGGTAGGAATATTAGCATTTTTTTTATTAAAATATGGCCCGTTTTTGATGTTGTCAATTGCCGACATTGTGACTAACTGTAATATTTACTTAAACGAAGTTAAAATTCTTGTGTCGTCAATTGACGATACATTCACTGAAAGGGTTAAGTTATGTACAATATAATAATGATTTTAAACGTTTTTGGCACGCTTTTAATTTTTTTTTAATTATCACATAGGCGACACACTTCCAATGAAGGCACACCATAATAGAAATTAATTTTTTATGTTTTATTAAAAAAAATAACAAAAATTAAAAAAGAAATGCAAATATTCTACTTACTTAACTAAAAGGTTATTAAGCAAAGAATATAATTTATAAACACAATTCGCATATAAATTGTTTTACTTTTTTTCCCACATTCACACATTCTGCATGACACCATGAATGGCATGTGTGACACCGAATCCATATTTCCTTTGATCTAGATTGGGAGCACAGTCCATTACTATACAAACAACTGGCATCAGAGTTGTTATACTAAGATTATTAAAGAATTCTCCTTCTTCGTCTTCGTTACTCCCTAGTAACACACGACGTCCTATGGACGTCCAATATACGTCCAGTTTTGGTCCGGACGTCCCTGGACGTAAAATGGACGTACTATGGACGTACGAAGTGGGACGTACTTTGGGTGGACCAAATATGGACGTTCTCTGGACGTCCGTACTCGGACGTTCCCTGGAGAACTCGGACGTTTTCTGGACATCCGACATTTACCAATTATGGGATCAAATAGCAAATAAAATAAAAAATTATTTACGTTAATAAAATAATTAAAAGCGAAAAGGTTAAATCACAATTAATTAAAAATTGTATAGTTTAATAGGTATGTTTTTGTTTTTAGGTAAAGTGTAAAAATCTTTTATTTCTAGATAATTCGTTACAATTGTTTTATTATTCTAGTTATTAAGATAATAATATATTATATGTTTGCTAATTATAATAAGTAAAAATATGATTTTTATCGACAAGACGAATCTTGATAATCTTTTCCACAGAATAATTGTCTCTTTTGTCTTTTCAAAGACAAAATAATGAAAAATAATGATGTGATATGACATGTGATGATTGATGAAATTAATTGTCAATATTGTCATTGTCATGTCATACCTATTTAATTTAAACAAATATCACAGTTTAATCATATTATTATTATTATTATTGCTTTAATAAAAGAAATAAAATAACTCTATTTAAGCAGTGTACAGTGCATTGGTCTTTTTTAAAATAGTGCATGGTTAAAAGTTTGATACCATTTTTGTTAGGTTATTTCCGATTTTGGTTTTTATTTTATTACAAAAAGGTAAGTAATTTTTCTTAAAATTGTTTATGTTTAAAAGTAAACGATTTGTTTCTAAGCGTCATCAACAGAGGAAGGTTACGAAAAACGTAGAGAATATTGTTGAAAATATTAATAACCCCCATATTCCGTCTTCTTCAAACCTCTTCGGAATCACTAACTGATAATTTTGACGAGAGTTTCAGTTCAAATATGTAGTTCTGGTTACAATACTTCCGATTTAAACTTTTTATGAACATGTTAAGTGCCTAAAATAATCCAAATTACCACGTGGCCGACCATTCCAATGATACTTTACAAAGCTTTTTTTTCAATGAAACTGAAGAAGGGTTTAAATATGGTTGTAACGAGAATTCTGGAGAACCTTATCGAGATGTTTTTAATTTTTCTAATAATTTATTCAACTGGACTTTGTCCTTTAATACTAGGTGATTTATTAAAAAATTATAAAGAAGTTCCCGATCTTTCTCATTTAAGTTCAGATGCTAGAACCCTTCTTGCTTCACCCAGAGAACAATTACTCTGATCCATATGATTCAAATTTCAAACATATTTTTATCTTCACAATAAAACAATGTTATAGAAATGTTTGTAAATTTTTATGGAATCTCATTAAAAAAGAGTTTTAGTAGTCAGTTTTATCGTAGTTTGTATAATTTGTTGATATATCCTAAAATTGTAAATTTAATAGACATTTACCATGGTTATGAGAAACCAAAATTTGCAAATGAATGTTTGTTTGATTTTTTAACAGAGCCTGTTTTTTTATTAGATAGTTTAAACTAAAATAATTAAGCATGAATGATCAAGTTTGTGGGGTAGTTAGATTACTGTTACATGTTGATTTATATTTTAGGATAATGAGCTTTCCAAAATTGGTGAGGAAACCATAAACGAATTTGTTAGGAGAAGCCATAAGAAGATGTTCTGCAATAAAATTCAAGGAAAATATAGTTGGCTAGGGAAAAAGCAATATAAAACTTTTGAAGACACACATATAGCTCTGATTTTAAAAGGTTTGTAACTGTTAAACATAAATCAATCTAAGGAACATTTAAAAACTTACACTATCACTTAAGTGACCATATACAGCCGATGAAGCATATCATTAACTGTGTCTTATATGTAATTCAGATGGCAAATTTTACCATTTCACAAATGTTCAGGTCTGGCTATGAGATTGCTTTAAGAACTACACTTAGCTATATGAGATGAAGGTTTGTTGTTGGCTGTATATATTTTATTTATACACTGTTCTTTTTGTTTTTTAAGTATCAAAGTGTAATTACTACTCATTTGGTCATTAGAAATAAATACCAATGGTTTTGTTTGTATTCTTCTAGTTCAGGTGAGATCCATTAAAACTGCAGCAGCTTAGGCCTAATCCGCGTAATTTTAACCAACCACCCACTCCGAGTGCCATTTAGGACAGCATCAATACTAAGCTCCAACCGCCCCGATACAACCATCCCCTCCCCACAGCCCAACCAATATAACCCATACATCCAACCGCTACTCGACCGAAACATTAGAACCAAAATTGTTTTCACCAAACATAATGCTAGTGCCATGAAAAAACCGGTCCAAGACCGTAGTGTACGGCCATGCCGCCTGCCATTGACCACCTGAGGTTAGTTGATACATACAATTGAATCCCGGCGTCTCTGCACAGACCCTGCGTATAGTTGACCGCCCCTCCCCTTAACCCTAACGTCCTGTTTTTGTTATTGGCCATTCGTCACCCTATGCTATCCATTCGTTAATAAGAAGATCATGCAACACAAGTCTTTTAAGTGTTGCCCCTCGTCTACCGGTCCCCAGTAGAACGCCATAAAAGTCGCCAGTTGTAAACCGCGACAAAACCCCGTCACTTTACCCTAACACCATGAAACTCCATCTCCCACCCTTCCCACGTAACCACAACCTACAAATTTTCACTAATAATACCAGAGCCAGCAGAACCAGCTGGATCTCCCCAAACACCCTTCTCCTTCCCCTCCAGCAATACACCTCATGTCCTGCTTTCCATTTGGGGCCGACCACACCCGTTTGACGTGAACGAACCCACCTCCATCCTTCCAGATTCACGCGGGTTATCTAATCCTAATGGTACATTTAAGAATATCGAGCTGACGTGGCCCCCCTTAAATATCCCCCACTAAATTAAGTGAAGCCGGCTCATGATCATTAGGCCAGGACTACACTTAATCCTATGAGATTTGAGTCTTTTTCAGCGATCATTCCTGTGTAGTACAAGTGTAAGATACGCCCCCGTACCCGTGGGATTATCGCGTCGGATCCCCAGCCTGCAATTTTACTCATATGACCTATGTAAAATTTATGCCATTGCAGCCAGGCTGTACAACAGTTCTTAATAACCAATCACGGTCTTATGGTCCAGATGGACATATCCGAACCATGAAAAACCTGCCAAAGATCCCTTTGTATACAAAATTCCTGACGTGCGCCAACTCAGGGAAATCATAAAAAACACCACACATCTGGTAAATTAAACCCATCCCCCAATTACATAACAAAGACATATCCAAAACCCTTTAGCATGAACCTTCCTTCGCACATCGTCCTGGCTATATTAGCGATTCCTCTTTCTGCCCCAACGTACGGACCTCTAACGATCCTGGCTCATAGCTATGGCATATACGCAAGTCATAGCCCCCAAACCGAACCCCCACGCAAATACCTCGTTTTCCAGCCCGTTGTGGCTGTTTGTCCCGGCATCTGTTCCCAAACTAACTTCTCCGCTTCCATACCTTTTCCCCCCCGACCTTTTCCAGATACATACCTGACCCCTAAATTATAAACCCCCTCCCATCACCGGTCGCACCCCCCCCCATTTACAATGGGTGAATAGCACTTCAATACTTTAAACTCACTCACACCCCCACCTTATAAAGCCACGCCCTTAAAGTAACCACTGCATATAGATCGATGATCAAACACCGCCCAACTGCACACACAACCAATCAATGTCACCCCTTAGCCCTACCCCCCCCCAACCTCTCTATCATCCCTGGGAATTTTTGTAGGTTCGTTGCTTAGGAATACAATCGATGCTACCGCCATAAATAACCAAAAAACCCGACTCTATAAGCCCCCCCATCAAAAACCGCGCTCCCAAATTAAAAGAGCCGAACGACCCTTTACCGCCCCAACCGCACCCCCGGGTGCTTCCGGTTGGTGGTCAATAGTTTCGATAGATCTCGTAACTACCGGTTTTTACTCTGGGCTATTCAATTATCACCCGACCGAAGGGTCTACAAGTAATTATGTCATAGTATCCATGTAATGCCCCTTAACATAGCCAATTACGCATCAAGTATTCTTAAAGGCCATGTCCCCTATGTATAAAGCCACCTAAAACAACTTAATTGGTGCCCACTATAATTACAATCCTATAGGCCTACCGCAAACGCTTACCATTGTGTCAGAAAATAATAATTACAACACCGTTCACAATGTTCCTCCCCCGCCATCCTCCATTTTGTTGAATCATAATCTAATTCTTATATTTAGCAAACGCATTAATCCATTTAATGTTACTGGATCGTTTTGTAAACCGGTAAATACTTGTTCAGTTTTGTCTCTTAACTACGAGCAGGCCAATGAATCGGTGCATCCGCACCCCGGCCTATCCACCTATCAGGGAAATGTTCATGTAACCACCTTCTACAAATTCTTGTGTAATGTGGTTTAACACCATCATGCATGAAAAACATGTTTCTTCGTATTTGTAATGGAATATCTTCCAAAATATCATGTAAATTATTGTCTAGAAAATTGTAATACATGTTACCATTTAAATTTCCGGAAAAGATGTGGTATCCTATGAAACTATTTTCTAAAGTAGCTTCCCAAACGTTTATCTTGAACGTGTGTTGGAAGTGAGTTTCCATTGTAGCCCTTGGATTTTCTTCAGCCCAGAAGTGCATATTTCTAGAATTGAACATACCTTGTCTTGTAAATGTGGCCTCGTCTGTAAACAGAATGTTGCTTAAAAAAATTGGTGCATTTTGAACTTTATTTTGCAATACTTCACAAAAATCAACTCTAAGTGACATATCGTCAGGTAACAATTCCTGCACTTGTCGATAGTGGTAAGGATGTAATTGCTCTTCATGCAGAACTCTTAAAACACTTTGATGGGAAATATTCGTTATTAATATTAACCTGCGTGTACTTATTGTGGGGTCATTTATTACAGCATCCAATATTTTGCTGTTCAACGCGAACATTTCTTGCTTCTTTACGACGACCAGCATATGTATTCCTTCTTTGAAGACAACCGGTTTCTCTCAGTCATCGTTCAGTACTTACAAAAGTCCTGGCATTGGGAATATTTCTGTTCGGATACTTTTCTCTGTATCGTCTTACAGCGGCAGCAGCATTTCCCGAACATTCCCCTATTACTAAAAGTATGTCTGTCATCTCAGAATTTGAATAGTGTGCCATATTGCGTGCAAACAAATTTAAAAATATAGCAAAAGAGACGTGTTAAACAAATTTCACTGTCGAGTATAATAAAAGTGTAGATAAAATAATTTAATTGTTATTAAACTTCACTAACAATTCATAGACTACTTGAGATTAAAGTGTTGTTGCTAACACAAGTGTCAATTCCAAAGCATACTTGATGAATATTAAGAAATGTAACGATTACAATACAATACATGTATACCTTCGAGTTTAAATAAATCGAAAACGGTGATAACTATCGAAATATTACAAGAGCACCTTTTTTGCGTAGAAAAGTCTAAGGAAACAATTTTTAAAATATTTTTTTAAAATATGTAAAAATTAAAAAACATGTGACGCAATAACCCCCACTTACCCTCCAAAACTACCCTGTATTAATATAGGATGTGGTAGGTGGTGACATAAAATTAATTATCCCAATGTCTTATTATCACTCCCAAAATATGAACTCCGTATTCAAAACCGTTTGGAAGATATTTGAAAAAATAAGAATTTCAATTCACCCCTTTAAAGGGTTGTATCTGCCTTATTATTCAGTTTGATAAAAAAGTGTACATAAAGAAGTACCCTTCTTTTTGGACGTACTATGATCTCTAGAAATTAATGTACATAATTCTGGACCACCTTGTATTTAAGGCCCAAACGGGCTAAGTTAAAAAGACAAAACGTTTTCGGAAACCATGTTCCATCATCAGTGTCTAGTCTGTCTGTGATGATGTCTGTCATCAGTAGACACTGATGATGGAACATGGTTTCCGAAAACGTTTTGTCTTTTTAACTTAGCCCGTTTGGGCCTTAAATATATACCTATTACAAAGGATTTTTAATTAGATTCCTAATTATCGTTCCATTATAATTCTTTCTACTATTCCTAAAATTTTCGAGGCTTTACTGACTGATTTTTTGACAATAAATCTGAAGAATCAGCTTCATATTGGTCAGCATGGTTTACTTACTGTCTAGTTGTTCAACTTCTACTAATTTACACTTATTATGTTATAATTGCATTAAAAAACATTTTTATGCCGATTAGATTTATACTGACTTATCGTATCTACTGTTCTTGCAAATTGTGTAGACCATATTCTTATTCGGGTATGATCAATTTCTTGAATCTGGATTCTCTTATCAAAAGTGTTACCTTTTAATCTTTATTTTTAAACTTGTTCATAAAATAACCAATCTCCTGAATTGCTTCAGCTAGTTTGTTTTAATATTCCTCCCATTCACTGTGTCAGTATTTATATATCCATGTTCCTTACTGCAGAACTAATTATGATTCACACATAGATATGGTCTGAAACTTTTGTATCAATAGGTTTAGGTACTATTTGAAGCACTAAAATGCTAAATGAAACTTTTTATAAATGTGTACCTATTTATTCATGTATGTTTTATTTTTATCTGTAATTTTGTGTATATTTCTATAATGTTCCATTTTTGTATAATTTTGACAGTGAATTTGTTTCATTTGTTATGAATAAATAAATATATGTAATAATAAATGTTAGTTCCTTTAAACGTTTATGTTTTATTACTAAAAATTATTTTATATTTCTATAATGTTGCATTTTTGTATAATTTGGACAGGGGATTTGTCCCATTTGTTAATAATAAATAAATGTAACAATAAATGTAAGTTCCTTTAAACATTTACGTTTTATTTCCCAAAATACATTCTTAATATGCACAGGATGACACCACTTTTAGTATTTTATACAATGGCGTTGACGTCTAATTTATATCCTCAGCACTAAAATAGACGTCCGAGAACATCACAAAAGTCCGTCAAGTAAGTCCTCCGGACGTATTATGGACGTCCGATTAAGGTCCAATTAACGTCCCGGTACGTCCAACTAACGTCCGCTCGGGACGTAAAATGGACGTCCATAGGACGTTCGGCGCAGCGACATTCGGACCAATATAGGACGTTAAACGGACGTAAATAGGACCAAAGCGGACGTCCGAGGGACGTCCCTAAAGTCCGCGAGGGACGTACTATGGACGTCCACTGGACGTACATGTGCTATTAGGGCTGCTTTTTTTCCACTAAAACATTCTTCTTGACCCCTCTTGACAGTTTTTTTCTTTCCTTAAATATTTTGTTTTATTTCTTCTATCTAAACTGAATCAGGTGTGGAGTAGCACGTATTATAATTATACTGTTAATTATTTTTTGTCTAAATGAAGGTCCATGCAGATTAGCGTTTGACATTTTACTTTCAGATGTCGAAGAGTATTTTCGCCGTCACATTATTAGTATTTTGGCACTGAATAATGGATGCTTTTAAGCGCTCTTTTTCTCCACTTTTCTTCACCTCCTCATCAGGTCTCTGTTATTTAAAAAATCTTATATAGGTAATGAAGAAGCAATCATCCAGTTTTCGACGACCTCTGGATTGTATAACACTCTTCCTGTTTTGGAAAACGAGTTAAGAGCACTAGACAATGTAGCATTCTTTAAAAACGCATTTTTCTGCAATTTCCAGCTATTTGAAAATCGGTCACGATTCAGTCTGGATTATGCTTTAGCCACAAATGGATTTCTTGGTCATATTATAATCGTAGGGTTCCAAAGAACGCTATGCCTATTGGTTGTAGACGGTTTATACAATGAACAGGAAAGCAAAATAACCCCGAGCTTTTGGATAAATTCCATAACCTTTAAACTTTGCTGACTCCCATTGCCATCCAACACCAACAGAATTGAATTATCAAAAGACAGTCTGGTGTAATGTAAGCGTAGCAAGTGAGTGAGAAGTTGGAATAAAGGGATAATGGAATAATAAGTAGCATAGAAAAGATAATAATTATTCGAGATAATTATTATATATTCCAAATTAAATAAGGGATAATTAATACAGTTAACTTATACATTTAAATTATACAAAGTATAACAATTGACCTAGTTATTGCATTGTTTGATAATTGTTTAAACGTATAAAAAGCACGAAACTATTGTTGTAAAAAAATAACAACACCCGTGACCCAAATAGAAGCAATAACGCCAAAACTGCAACTCAGCGAAACTACGACCTTGGTACTAGAACCAGCGTTGAAAGTACGACCACAATAAAACAGAAAGAAACGACGGTAGCCAGGTCAGTAGTTAGTAGTCAGTCAAGTAGTAGTGAGACGGCGGGCGTCCAGGCATCAATTGCCGCCCCGGGTACTCTCGACGCGGTACCGTCGGGTACGAGTAGCTAGTAATGGGCAGTCAGTAATAGCGGGCCACCGTGACTGGGACGCGACAGCGTCCAGTACGCGATCAGTACGCGAGACAATCGGTGGTTCTCCGGGGGCCGGGTATCATCTGGCAGAGTTCGCGTGTAGTCCGGTTATTGTGGCAGCTCGAAAGTTCGCAACCCTCAACTGACCGAGTTCCAGAAGACTGAACGTGTCGTGGTCGAAACCCTAATATACACATAAGGTAACAGATTTCATTATACTAACCTCTGTAATTATATTAGTACAACTGTCAACTCTTCACTATCTTGCTACATCGTCTCCCGACGCGCAGAATAACGTGTTAACGATTGTATTAGTAACTTCAGGGTAGATTCAATATATTGTTGACTCTAATTTGGTTTTTTTAATGTTCCTTTCGTCCGACTCACTAGAGACTAGGAGAACACGAGATTCTGCGTATGCATATCTCCGGCTTCAAAAGTAAGCCCATAACCTCTACTCTTTACAGGACCTGAGACCTAGGAGCCCTTACCCCTATCCCAAAATGCCCTTATCTCTCTCGTAAACCTATTTTATTACATTGGTGGCAGCGGTCCCGGTTTGGGGGAATTTCGGTAAATAGGGATAATTAAGTCACTTCTTCAGTATCCTTGTAAACTTTTGCAAGTTTTGTAGCTATAAGAAGCCTTCATCGTTTCATTTCGCCAGTGACATTCCAATTTTTCTTCTCTTTCCTAAGACGACAACAAATTAAAGAAACAGTGAGGTATCCAGTAAATATTGTGTGGAGTGCAGGACTCCCTTTTCTGGAAGAAAATCCTTTTTCTCTCTTTGTTATATAAACTTGTTAGTGGTTTTACACAAATCATTCGTATATAGTAGATTTTTTTTTTATCTTGTATCACTGGAAAATAACCTCATATCAATTCCTTCCCGAGACTTAGAATCCTAAATTAAGATAGGTGAATTGCTTTTATGATATATGTGAAGAGATGACAAGTACAAATTTTTTCAAAAAAATACATACTAACACATTATATGATGTTCTCTATATAATTGTTTTTTTTAATTACCATAATATTGCACAAAAAACACATAAACTATACAGATTTTACGATATATAAGTATAACAGAAATTATTAATTATTAGTTGAATATAAGAATGAAATATAATTGATTCAAGAAATAACCATTATTGTTCTATTTAGTAGTTAAAAATACAGAATTTAAGTTAGTAGGTCAAGATCAAGTTCATTTGAGTGTACGAGTTTATTGCTTTCAAAAAGCGCAAAATATAAATTCTTTGAGTATTATTTTACTAACTGTTTACATATTATCAAATTCTTTTGTTTAATGTAACAAGTGCAAGTGAAATATGATTTGTGTTTGAAAAACATTTATGTTGACCTTAAAAGCGTCGCAAAGTATAGAATTACGACGTAAATCGTGGGGCTAGCGAATTCTTGTGATATACACTAAGAAATTAGATATGACTTTGTTTAACTAATTAATTATGGGATATTTGGAATTGAAAAAAATAGCGTTTGATTTGTAAAAAGGAAAAGAATTTAATAGAGTTTAATTTTTCAAAAAAAAAAATAAATAAATACTAACACCTTAGTTGATATCTGAGTATTGATTGATTGATCGGTTATTATTTGATTTGATTATTTAATATTTTATACAGATTTGTTTTTAATTTCGGCAGCGGACATTTCTAAGTTCTTTTATTTTATCAAAAATTTAATTCTTTATACAATTGTTGGTTAACTTCATAAATTGGCACATCATACTGAGATGGACATATAAAAGAGGGAAAAGAATTTAATGGAGCTTTGGAAGATAATTGACCGTGGTGTCAGAAAATCTTTTTTACTATTTTGGAATGATTTCCACGAACATATAAGTTCGGGAATGGATGCATCGCAAGGAAAATGCATAGAAGCACGTAAAGTGGTTCTTTGGGCTGTGGCCCATATTATTTAAAGAAAATTTAAATGGGATGTGGCGTCAGAAAATCTTTTCACTATTGTGGAATGATTTCCACGAACATATGAGTTCGGGAATGGATTCATTATGGAAGAGTCAAGATTTAGTAGGCGTAGAGCTTGCATCGCAAGGAAAATGCATAGAAGCACGTAAAGTGGTTCTTTGGGCTGTGGCCCATATTTAAAGAAAATTTGAGTCGAATCGTTGTCAACGTCCTATAGTGATTTTGACAAACGTAACTTGCGAGACACTAGAAGGCTTGCTGCAGTTTATGTACCAGGGAAAAGTGCAAATTGGACAGGAAGACCTAAGGGCCTTCACTGAAGCGGCCGAAGTGTTGCAAAGGCAAGGACTCGCTGGAGACGGAAAAGTTATAATAGTTACTATCGTTTAAAGTAACTTGCTACAGTTTATGTACCAGGGGAAAGTGCAAATTGGACAGGAATACCTAAGGGCCTTCACTGAAGCACTGAATCGTTGCTAAGGCAAGGACTCGCTGGAGACGGAAAATTCATAGTTAGTTACTATCGTTAGAGTAACATTATGGAACTTTATTTATGTATTTATGGAACGTACTCTGAATGTAGAAGAGTTTAAGCCAGTTTCTTTGCTTGAGACAAAGAAGCAAAACCATAAAGAAGAAGGAATAATCAGTGGACACAGGTGGGATGCCACAGAAATAGAGGCATATCTCACACAGCATGCGAAGGTAAATACAGTGCCAGAAGTATATTTTTTTACAGGAATGTGGGCAAGCTGTATATGGTTCGACCTTAAGGGGTGAAACTTACGTCAAGTAGGAGGCTGCTAAGGGGATAAGCTAGGGTGGTACTAGAATCCCAACCCGCTAAGAGTCCCGCGGCTCCAGCACGACAATACAGTATCTACAGGATGTAATAAAAACGCGAAACGAATCTGGAATTATGATTTTCGTTAATGAAGTAAACGGAAAAGTAAAGGAAAAGAAGAGTTATAATTATTACCTTCCACATGTTACAGGAAGGATATGGAAGAATAAATAGGATATATAGTACAGAAATATAAGGAGAATATTATTTCTGAAACGAATTAGGAAGAAATTTTGGGAAATATGTGAAATGTGAAGAGATGCGACGACTGCCAGGGGCATAGCATTCAATTAGAAACAGGAAACCCATGCACTTGGACATGGATGAAAAATGAAAATAGTGTATAGAAAAACACAGGTGAATATAAATATATAAAATTTGAATTTAAGAGAATTCGAAGAAGGAGACAAGGTATATCTGAGAGACTTAAGTAGCACGACAGGTCTTTCAAAGAAGTTATAGAAAAAAATGGTCATATCCATACCATTTTAAATTATAGAAAATTTGGACCAGTGACGTATGCAGTAGGTACAAAAAAGGAAAAAAATAGACAGGTAGTGCACGTCAAAAGGTTAAAGAAATATTACGAGAATAAAACAAGTGATTATTCCACGGAGGAGGAAGAAGAAATAGGAGAATCCAAAAAAAAGAAGAAACGAAAGAAGAAGGAGTTGACCCTTCAAAGGTGTCAACACTGCCATTATGGGGACCAGGAACCCCAATTAACAAACCGCAGAGAAGAAGAAAAGGAAGTCAGGGAGACACCAGCCAACCAAAAAGATCAGAACGAATAAAGAATAGACTAGGCAAGATGCCCGAAAGAAAATGTTGCGGCATATTCCACAAAACGAAAAAGAAAGGATGGAACACATACAACAGAATAATAAACAAGAATGAGACAGCAATAATAACACAGAGCGATGAGGACACAGACATGTTTTTCGACGCAATAAATGAATAGCGAAAAATATCAAAACAACTATAAGAAAAGTTGAAAGCTTGGTATTACAAGAGACGGCCGCTCGAATAATACTAAAATTTTAACAAGGAACGAAGGACAAAACACAGGTAATATAAGCATTCATAGTTAAATATCAGCACAGTTCAATGAAAACAAATTTTTTTTGAAAACATAATAGTAGATCATAACTAAAAGCAAGTTTTAAAAAAGAGAAATAAGTAAATTAAATTAAAGTTAATAGGGGTCTAAGCTGCTGTTGATTAGTAAGAGCTGGATCGGTAAGATACCATACGCCAATCCTTTATTGCTATGTCAAAACTGATTGACAGACTTTAATTCCTATCAACTAAGAAAGTAGTATAAAGATTGAGTCAGACCACTGGTAAATAAACAACTAATAAAGGTCAAGTTTAAAAAACGTAACAATTAAATAAAAAAAATAAATATTGTAGTTTATAACAGACACCAAGAGTTCATTATATCAGTCAGTATCAAATTTCATCAACAATGTGAGTATATAAAAATTCAGCCCTCAGCAAAACGTAATTTAATAGCCTTGAAACATAAATATCATAACACTGAAAACAGGTCATTGTGTTTGACGAGAAATCAAAATAAATTTCACCTTTGAATTATTTTAAAAAGATTTGGGAAAGAGTGAGAAATATTACAATAATTTCTGACACTTTATTAAGAGTAAATATAGTAATTAAAATATTTTTCAAATAAGGAAAATTCGTTACACATACGTAACTATATACAATAAGTGATGACAAGTTGATAATTAAAAATATATGACTCTAATATACAGGGTGTATATATAACAGAAAGATGATATATTATATTGTAAATATTTAAAAAGTACAAGTCCCAATTATTAACATATTAATATTGGATTAGATATCAATTTATTTATCAATTTAGGGTGAATAGGCATACTAATATGCAAAACACCGTAGGTTAGTTTATAAGTCAGATTTATGTAAAGCTATCGCTAAAATTGTCTGCAATAAGCAGCTATACATGTATTTATAGGTTAAGGTGCGTTTGGACTTACGCGTAAAAAGTACTAATGCGAACTAAAGTCTGCTTACGGGAGTGCGACCGTTCGGGAAGTAATAACAGTGCGATTTGTGACACTGGAGAGACTCATCACGATGGAGAGACTCATGTTTCACTGTTTGATGTACAGCCACACGTCCATAGTCGATGGAGGACTAGACAGCTACATCAAGAAGATAGGAGCAGAAGAATGCTGAAATATACACGGCTACCGATCGATACAACTCTACAAGAAGACGACAACGAAATCCACCTACGAGAAGGAGTAACAGGCTCATTCATCAACGGCTGTTGCTTCAACTCTACAATAGGCGAAATAACATGGAAAAGCAATACAAAGACAACAGTGTGAAAGTCAATTGTCACAACTTTACAGAAGGCACGTTGAAAAGATCACTAATAAACAATCACTAAAAGAATTGGTAATAATAGAACAAAATAAAAACATATTTGCTCTAACGTTATACAAAAGGGCTATAATATGTAACACAGAAGTATGGCAAACAGAACACCCCTAATCCTAATAAATTTCCTAGTAAACACAAAATAAATCCTAGTACGCCATTCCTACCTCAAAACGTAGACCTTATGACCTACGTCAATAGCAAATTCCTTTACAACAAACAATCCTACCAAAGAGAAATAGAAAAGTTATACTTAGACATAGTACTACGACGATGCTAAACAAAGAGATGCAGCAAACACATACCAGAGACCAATGTAGCAGAAGTATAATGCGACAAAGCAAAGCAGTATCAACCTGAGACGACCACCCAGCAAGGACAAACCAATGGAGGCAGACAGCAGCAGTTACGCATCAATATAGTTAACTCGACACGTGGAATTGGCAAACGGACATTAAAACAGCCAAGACGACGCGAGTGAAGTGCGGACAATTCCCTCAGGGATACGCGATAAAGTGAACGCAATACGCGAGTACAATCGTATAGAACAGTTAGAATACGCTTGTCGTAATGGACACATGTAATCACAAACAATTGTAATAAGTTAGGAAAGTCTTTCACTTGTTAAGTTTCAATAAGATTAATACAAGATTAACTCAACTTGTCATACACATAGGTTTAATACGGGGGCAGCACGATACATTCGCTGACCACGGTACAATAGTCTATAAGAAACAGTAAATGATAAAATATAAATTGGGACTTATAAAGAAAAAAATATATATACATATAGTAGGATATAAGTAATAAATGTGTAAATAGGATAAATTTATTGTTGGAAAAGGAAAAGGCCCCTCGGCCCTTTTCTTTTTTTGCGTAGGGAGTAATGTAATGTAAGCGTAGCAAGTGAGTGAGAAGTTGGAATAAAGGGATAATGGAATAATAAGTAGCATAGAAAAGATAATAATTATTCGAGATAATTATTATATATTCCAAATTAAATAAGGGATAATTAATACAGTTAACTTATACATTTAAATTATACAAAGTATAACAATTGACCTAGTTATTGCATTGTTTGATAATTGTTTAAACGTATAAAAAGCACGAAACTATTGTTGTAAAAAAATAACAACACCCGTGACCCAAATAGAAGCAATAACGCCAAAACTGCAACTCAGCGAAACTACGACCTTGGTACTAGAACCAGCGTTGAAAGTACGACCACAATAAAACAGAAAGAAACGACGGTAGCCAGGTCAGTAGTTAGTAGTCAGTCAAGTAGTAGTGAGACGGCGGGCGTCCAGGCATCAATTGCCGCCCCGGGTACTCTCGACGCGGTACCGTCGGGTACGAGTAGCTAGTAATGGGCAGTCAGTAATAGCGGGCCACCGTGACTGGGACGCGACAGCGTCCAGTACGCGATCAGTACGCGAGACAATCGGTGGTTCTCCGGGGGCCGGGTATCATCTGGCAGAGTTCGCGTGTAGTCCGGTTATTGTGGCAGCTCAAAAGTTCGCAACCCTCAACTGACCGAGTTCCAGAAGACTGAACGTGTCGTGGTTGAAGCCCTAATATACACATAAGGTAACAGATTTCATTATACTAACCTCTGTAATTATATTAGTACAACTGTCAACTCTTCACTATCTTGCTACATCGTCTCCCGACGCGCAGAATAACGTGTTAACGATTGTATTAGTAACTTCAGGGTAGATTCAATATATTGTTGACTCTAATTTGGTTTTTTTAATGTTCCTTTCGTCCGACTCACTAGAGACTAGGAGAACACGAGATTCTGCGTATGCATATCTCCGGCTTCAAAAGTAAGCCCATAACCTCTACTCTTTACAGGACCTGAGACCTAGGAGCCCTTACCCCTATCCCGAAATCCCTTATCTTCTCGTAAATCCACGAAGACGAGCCAGCCCTCCAGACCAGTGTGACCAGTATTCCTTGCAGCCGCTCGCAGGGTTAGCATCCCTTGAGGATCTATTGTGTATTTCATTTGGTGACAGCGTTTTCCTTACCTTCACATAACGCTCCCACATTCCTATTATTTTACATTGGTGACAGCGGAGTCGCCTCTGATTATTACACTGGTATAATGTTCAAGGTTCTTAAGTCATTTTCAAAAGACTTACTCTTGATCCATCCTTTTTCTTGGCAAAATGCTTTGCTTCCAGTCTTAAGTTCAATCTTGGATCTCTTTCTGGAGAAAATAAAAATTAGTCGTATAAAATTTCCAATTGCATTCATGGCACATACCACAGTGCAATGTCTACCACGCTCAGCACTGCTAAGATTAACCCTGAGTCGTTAACATTAAAAACATTTTTAGGTTGAAAATTATGTTTTCACATAATTCCATCTAAGGCAGTAGATACTCCTTAAATGTGCAAAATATGCTTGGATGTTCTGCTAATTGAATGATTAAGAGCGAGCATATGACGTACTTTCTGGAATTTTAAGGAAATTGTAGGATCTCTTGATAAATATCCTTTGACTCATTTATTTCCAGCCATTTTATTTTTACCTTTGAAATTATGTTTAATTTTTTTTTCTGCTATTACGTAACCTAGTTTTCGTAAGTCTTTAATAGTTAAGACAAAGAATTTCGTTTCTATATCAATTGTGTTTAGCTAATTCTTGTTAAACTTTCTAGAGTAACACGGTCAGACGACCCTACAAGTTTTTCTGTATATCGTTATTTTATTTAAATCTGCGATGTAAAGTCGTGGCAGTGACAACGTAAGTTTTGGCGACCAGCTGACATCTCATTTTTTTTTTCTTGTAAAAGCCTGTATTGCCTAATGCATATTTCTTTCTTCCTGTTCTTACATTTGCTTAATAAATGGCTTATTCTGATACATATCTGGAAAAATATGTAGTTTTACTCAACAGTTTATATAATGGCATATCTATGCCATGTAATATATCGTTATGTGATTTACTTCACATTGGTACTTCTGAATTCTGTGAAACAATTAGGTTCTGCTTTCTTCAAAACGTACAAACACGATTGTCTATATGGACCCCGTTAGGTTGCTTATACATGTACACTTGGATCTCTTTTTATTTTCCTATCATAACTTTACTAATTTTTAAACATTTATTTTGAGTAGGATTTAATCCTATATTGTGTAAAGTCCTATTTAACCAACATTCTTGACACTAGTGCCTATAATGTGATTTAGTTAGTTGTGGTAATAACAACAATTTTAACTACAACAAAAATAACTTTCTTATAATTTATATATTAATTTTAATATCTGAATCTGTGTTTTATTACACAATATTATTGTATAATATTATTAAATATATATATATATATATATATATAATATATATATATATATATATATATATATATATATAATAATAATGTTATACATTAATATTGTGTAATAAAATACATATTCAGATATTAAAAATTATATCACGATACTGGCCTAGAAATGAAGGAAATATACCTATTCTGAATATTGCGGAGAATATATGATATAATACATGGTTGTTGCATCGAAATTTCACCCTTACCCAAGGCATCCGAAACCTTCTTTTGCCGTCAAATGTGCCGTTACTTGGGGTTGTTCTTAAACGGGAAACTGCCAGGGATAATTTAGTTTAAGCAGTTTCAGATTTCTAGAGTTGTGAAAATTTGTGAGTGTTCAGCATTCGGTTGGAGCTTACGATGATTATTTGAGCTGAGCTCGGGATGTGGTCCCTCCAATTATAATAACTATTAACCATGGGAGGCATTTGTAACGTAATATCGACTAGCAGTAAGTTATATGGAATGCATAATCCTTATCCTGTGAAATACCTGTGTAGGGTAGCAATATCGAATAATAAAAATATAATTTTCGGTCGGTTATATGGTTTGGGTGTTAGTTTCCGGTGTGAAGGCATAATATCGTAATCCTATTGTAAGCCAATCGCGTAACAAAACACCTAAAAATGAGTTATGATATCGCCAATGATAATCTAAAATGAAATCTGATAAATCAGGTCAAGTTAAATTATATAGCTAATTTTGATCAAACCATGATAAAAATTATAATAATGTTATTATTTAAGTAATACTTAGTAATGCTTATAAAAAACTTAACACTTTGTATCTCTAAAAAGGAAGCATTTGTTTATATAAAAAACTGTCATTATCTTGCATGCATAATCACTCCCTGAAGTTAGTAGCACGTATTTACTAAAACTATATATTTTACAATTTTACATGCAATTAATAATGAAAAGGAAAATCAAACCCTAGAAATTAAAAGAAGGACACAATTACCATGGGCTGCTTTTGGTAAGTTGAGCTTCATTTTAAAAGACAGAAAAATCCCAATTCACTTAAAACGAAAAACCTATGACACTTGTATACTACCAGTTGCAACTTATGGATTGGAAACTATGGCAATAAGAAGAAAAATGGCAGAACAATTAAGAGTAACTCAACGGGTCATGGAGAGGGCCATGTTAAATATAAGCCTCAGAGACAAAATTCCTAACACCGAAATACGTCGAAGAACTAAAGTAACCGACATCATGGGAAAAATAGCGACATTGAGATGGCAATGGGTAGCACATGTAGCAAGACAAGACACCAACAGATGGTCTCATAAAGTGACATTCTGGAGACCTCGAGAAACAAAAAGAAGCATGGGAAGACCTAAAAAGAGATGGATAGACGATATAACTGCTGTAGCTGGAAAGCAGTGGATGAGAATTGCAAAAGATAGGGAAGCGTGGAAGCAATTGGAGGAGGTCTATGTCCAACATTGGATAAATGAAGGCTGAAGAAGAAGATATATTTTACAAATATATTGTATTATGTTTATTATATATAAGAACTTAAATATCTTTTAAGTAAAGCTAACTGTCTGCAAATGTTCAGCCAATTTAACTGAAAGCACTTTTACATAAGGAAAGTACCGGGGTCCTTTATAAAACTAAAACTTTACACTTTTGGTGCATCTTAAAACGTTTTTATTTTTTATTTTTATATGCGTTCATAAATCTGCATAGAATTTTTTTTGTATGACAAAACAAAAGTAGGGGGGAGTAGGGTAAAGTGGAACAGCTAAACTTTGAAATTAAAAAAAATTTTCATTTTTCGAAATAGGATTTTGTAAAAAACATATCTTATAACCGCAAGGTTTATGATCATTATCTCGAAAAATTAATTAAATTAAGTCAGTAAATTTTGTGTTATGCGAGGGTTTGTCAGGCATTGTCTTTTTTTCACTTTGCTCCACACGGTTAGGTAAAGTAGTTGGTAGGATAATGTGAGATTTAACTAGCATATATAAAAAGTCTTTAAAATGAAAATTTAATTAAGAAAAATACCACAAAAGTACCTATTCTACTATTTGTTACAAATGATAATTTAGAAATAACAAAAACATTTATGAAAATTTGATTATTCCATGGCGAAGTGCAGAAAAATTGCTGAGAACACCGACAATTTAATTTTTTAAATAAACACTGTCGTCAGGTATATCTGGAAACACAAATGAGTACTGGTGGTTTCTGTAGTTTCTCAGTTAAGTTATGTCATATGCTTCTTCCTCGTAAATGTTTTCTAAACACTGCCCTTTAATTTTTCCAACAAATTTCATGGCTGTTTCCTTTAGTATTTCTGTTAAAATTACACGACATAATATTCTTCTATATTAAAGTAAATTCCTTATCTTTTCGACGAAGTAACTCTGTCGTTTTGAGTTCATCATCTAGTGAAATAAGTTCTGAATTAAAATTCTGGCATATATTCGTGGACTCTTCGGAAGAGCTTTCAGATTCTATCTATGTTTTTCGGGACTTCATTTTTTAATTAAAACTAGCGGACCAACTCGACATCGAGTTTTTTAAATGAAATTTTTATTTTGCGAGAAAAATTAAGAGATCAATACAAACAATATAAGCAAGAATATACATAACATTCATCAATAATAAAGCAAGTAAAAAGTGTATTAAATATCACGAAATATTTCGTCGAAAACAATGTTTTTTGTTACAATGTCTCCATTTTCTGAAAACTTTTGCTTGGCACCGGGACTTATATAAACTTTTACTTTATACTTTTTAATAAAAACGAAACCGGAAGTCGACCTCAAAACCGGAATGCAATTTTTAGTTCATCAAATATCGACATGGATATCATTTAGCAGTTAATTTTGCATGCTGATCACGAATCCGATGTCAGATTTTCTCTATCTTGACGTTTTATGCGCGTTTCGGGTCACTTCCAGTGTCAGATCGCAACCGGAAGTACATATTTAGAATCGTCTCGACGAGACCTTTCGATCCATATATACATTGTGGGGTCTAAAACTTAAAGTAAATTTTAACTTCCGGTCATCTCAAAACCGGAAGTGAATTTTTGTACCAAAAGTATATCTTAACAATCTCATACGTAATACTAATAATATTCCGAAAAAATATTTTAATTATCTAATATGGTTTTTGAGTAAAGTGGTGGACAAGTAAAGGGCTTAGCGTTTTAGTATATAAGATTATTTTGTATACAAAAAAATGCACTAACTGTTTGTCAGTATTCACTAAATATCATACAACATATGATGCACTGTGTGTCAGCTAATTGGAATAAATTAGCTAATAAATAAATAAGGAAGTAGTCGAATACCTATCTTTGACTGTTTCGGAAATATAAAGTAAAATTCAAAAATTTGCATTTAAAAAAGAAAATTATATATTTGCTGAAAGCCGCTACAACATATTCAAAAGCTTTAAATAATACAAATCTAAACAATAATGCCAATATACAAGATGTTCAAAATGCCTCCCACGAACGTCTTGTCTACACCCTAACCGTGAATAGAAATTTCTTCTAACGTTACTCAACATCTCAAATGTGATCGATCTAATCGCAAGCGTTATTCGTCTTCGTAAATCAGCTAAGTTAGTGGGTTTAGTTTTGTATACAATACATTTTACATATCCCCATAAGAAAAAGTCTAATGGCGTCAAATCGGGGAATAGTGGTAGCCATTCCATCGATCCTCGTCTCCCTATCCACCGATTTGGAAATATTTGGTTGAGGTACTGCCGCACATAGATTTGGTAGTGGGGTGGTGCTCTATCTGGTTGAAACCATATTATATTCGCTGGAACTTGTGGGTTTCCTCAAGCAGCATACAAGTTAGCCAGCGTTGGCACTACATTATTTTGGAGTAATGTTAAATATTTGTCGCTATTCAAATTGGCCTATGATCTGATCTTCAATAATATCTGCCCAAACGTTAACCTTCTTAGGGTATTAAGTATTGCCTTCTCTCATCCAGCAAGGATTTTCCCTGGACCAATAGCGGCAATTTTGCCGATAATCCGGACCGTGAAGAGTAAAGGTGCACTCATCAGAAAACAAAACATGTTCTAATTGGATTACATTGCTGTCTAACATTGCCATTATTTGTTCAAAAAAATACGTTCTTCCTTCAAAATCATCTTTCATGAGCTTTTGAGAGTGTATAATTTTATAGGGATGCATTTTGTTTTCTTGTAATATTCGAATAACCGATGAGTAATATTGATAATTAATAATAATATTGATAATTAATATCGAGTACTGGGCTGCTTTTCGAACAAATGTATGTGGGTGTTCCTTAAACTCAAACAACAG
Organism: Diabrotica balteata; assembly: GCA_918026665.1. Taxonomy (NCBI): domain Eukaryota; kingdom Metazoa; phylum Arthropoda; class Insecta; order Coleoptera; family Chrysomelidae; genus Diabrotica; species Diabrotica balteata. The sequence continues at coordinate 68,929,139 of OU898277.1, forward strand.
TCAATTTGGTGTTCTCGCTTATTACATTCGCAGCTTCTTTTTTTACTTTCATAACATGGCCCAGATTTTGGAATTGCTTCTCTATTTTACTAATTGTTTCTTGAGATATGTGCGGCAAATCAGGAAATGCTTTGTGAAATAAACGAGCTACTTAAATTTGCGTCCGTATCTTATCTCCATAGCCAATCGTCTGTATAATTGTAATTTTGTGCATTTCTGTTAAATAAACCATTTGTCTGGCTTACGGTTAATGAAATTCAAACGACAATAGTACTGACAACTACTTCTGTTATGGAACAATAAAACATTAGCGTTTTAAACCAAAGTAAACAATTTTTTTTAAATATCAATAAAAAGGAATACTTAAATAGTTTTTGCTTACTTTATCATTGCCAAGACCTAAATGAGCAAGAAGTATTAAGATAGTGGTGGCGACTTTTGCATTTCACTGAATATGTTTTAAACAGTCAAAGATAGGACGGTTGTGACATTGTATTCAAAAAATATCTAAAATGATCTGAGGAATCTAAAAATTAATTAATGTACAGGGTGTTCTATTTAAAATAAGCAAGTTAGTATTCCTCACACAACAGGAAATGACTTAATCCATCAAGCCCAGAACAGAGAGAAATTTGCCATATTGATCGCCAACCTCAATAGAGAAGTCACTTAGAAGGAGAAAGTTAGTATTGGCCACCGTTATCTGATAAACTCCATGTAAAAAGTTTTTATGGAAAAAAATGAACAACTATAAACTCTAATCGACGTGTTCGACCGTTTTATGGAATACTCCCTCATTTTTTTATTTGCTAATTTATTCCATTTGTTTGACACACAGTGTAAAACTTAGGTGTAACATTAGTATATTGCATAGCGAGTATGGTAAAGGACATATTACTACGTACGATTAATAAAATTACGGTCCAAATTAAGTGGAACTAGCAAGTTAATGTCAATTTACAAAAGTAGTAACATGCTTACTACACGATTTGTATACTAAACTTTTTCTACAAAATATATACGTACCTATGTTAAAATTATTAAACGGATTAAATACATTCCAAAATTTTGCAAAAATATAATAAATTTACCAGAATATTGTTATCAAAGTTAGGTCACACGTACTGTAGAAAGTGTGTAACGGATTGCCTTTGGGCACAATGAAGTTAGATAATGGCAATATTTGAATTGTCAATACTTATATTTTAAAATTTATTGTCTAAAACAAGAGCGTGGCACTTGGAAAGTGCCGACAGAAATGAATACTTATTAAACGTGTTATTACTATAAGTAGATTAATTAAATTTTATGTCTGCTTATTACTGAATTGTTAACATTTTTTAAAATAACACTATAAATTTAATTTCTTTAAAAGATTAAAAATCATAGTTTTTTCTTTACAAATTTTAGTAGTTTTTAAAAAGTAGTTTTGTTAAATACAATACTTATAGAATTTATACATCATATACAATTTTCCTATTATCTGGTATTTAATTTTTGTATCTTCGCCAAGCTAGCAAAAAAACATGTATCTTCCATTTTGGAACGTGTGATGCCCTGTATGTTCCCTAAATGGAAACATACTTAATGGACTTTGATCTTCAGTAAACTGGGTAGGTACCTGTTTTTTAATTTTTCGGATTGGACCTACGAATATTAATTCATGCTCATTAAGTAGTCTTTCGAAAAGTTTAATAGTGGTGAACCAGTTATCAGTGTTTATATTTTGATTAGATCTACTTATTTGGTGGACGAGCCTACTAGCCACATCAATGGCGGTAATACTAGGTGCAAATGCGAAAACATTGGTTATAAACATATAAACATATAACAGTATAAAACATTTTAGCATCTGTTAAGGAGAACATCTTAATCTTGTACTTGTCGAAATGGACAGTTTTTAAAAGACCCTACCAGTATCTCGTCTATAGTAATATATTGCGATTGCGATGGATTGAAATTATTGCAGTTTTAAGTCACTTAACAACACACATCTAGAATTTGGGCTAGTTTATCTACAGCTTTACTTGTTTCTCGTATATCACAGTCATCAAATCTTAGAAGTCAGAGAAAAGAAAGGAAACATTGTTTTGACAAGGTCAAACGAAACATCTCTGGTTAATCAACGGTAGTACCAAAAATTTCATCACAATTCAATCTGTTAATTTTTTTAACTCCAGTTAAGTATAATAAGGAGGGGTATAATAAGAGAAGGAGAAAATCGTGTCTAGGAGTGATGCCGTACTAGGAGCGACGAGCTTCTTCCACGAGCTAGATCACTACCTGGAACGAGACAGGGAGCTTTCTTGCTGGCAGTCTGTGGATAACTAAAGGTATTGCTTCGGAAGTGACGCTGGCCTTACAACGGCTATTCCGCTTCTGGATCACTGGATGACAGATGAGGGTCTGGTTAAGCATGTAGGCATTTAGCGTAGACTCGGAGACTACAGGGTATTTTAAAGTACCTCAGGAACTATCACCGGGAGTACGAAGAACGAATCTTCCACCAAGGTCAGTTAGGCGGCATTCTGGTCTGAGATGTCTTTTGAAGATTTTAGACCCCCTTCTATAAAGACGGAAAAAAAATTTAAGTATATTAGACCAATCAATGCTTCCCCTTCTAAGACATTAGTAGACCTCGCTTAAGTTTCTCTGGCACTTTTTTCTTAAGAGAAAATTTCTTAATGTGCTGATTGGTATAGATAACAATGGTATTGATAAGAGAGTAAAAAAACTGTTTGCCAATTTCTACAGGTCGGTGAAATTGTGAGTAACCCTTTTTGATTTCAATAACTGTGTAACAATGTTTTTCATCTTGCCCTATACCTTTGTAAATTTATTGGTGGACAGTGTTTCTTCTATGAGGTCACTTTAACTTTACCATTATAACATGGACAGTCAATATTTAGTGGAAGTTACATTTTTAGCTTTCGATTTCTCCACAATGTCTTGTTCCCCAGACATAGCCTTGTTAATTTCTGGAACATTTTCCTCACTCTTGTTCGCTTTTCAAGTCCTCGTTTCTTTCTTCTAAACTGTCTTCCTCATTAGTGTCATCATTTTCATCATATTTCAAGTGAAGTGCATCATTTGACAAAGCTTCTTCTTTGTTGTAACCAGGCTTAGTTTGTTTCGTTACCAGTTTCTTTTGTAATAGAAACAAATATTGTACAGCTAATACGAAATTTGCAAAAATATTAATTCTATAGCTGTGTTGAAAATATAAATTATCTAATTTGTTAGGAAATTAAATATAAAAGTATTTCAAGTATAAAATACTGTCCATACAGCTAATTTCATTATGTTTGAGTATAAATTATACTTTATTCATGAAGACTACATCAATGACTTGCTAATAATGTTAGAATTATATGCGAAAATTTCTATTTCTAATAGGAAATAATAAATACTATTATTATTTAATAAAAAATGATAAAAAAATATTACATTGGTAATGCATAAAAGAAATAAAAATCTTACATTTTTAATAAACAAAACGTGTTTAGTCAAATTTTTTATATACGATTTTGGTGACGTACGATCTAAAACACCAATACTTAGTTACTAACACTAAATAATTTCGTATAAAACCGTCATGATGTAGCCAAGCTAAAGACTTTATCTGGTACGTGTAGTAGCATGTACGAAGCGCTTTGTTGAAATGCGGCTCTGTCAAAGATGATTTACTTATTTTTTATTTTTTATTTTATTTACATATTTGGATCTGTGGACCGCACGGCACCGCTGGAAGGTTAAGTGAAATCGCAAAATATAGTTTATTTGCTGCCAACATTTTTTTTTCTAGCAGTCTTTCTCCGCTTTTGCTTATTGTTACTGCCAGGCACAAAAAATATTTTATTTCGTCAAATCATGACTCCATATTAAAAGTAAAAATCTTTACAAGTTTTCTCCATCTTTTATATTCATTGTCATTTTTTTCTGCTGCGTATAAAAATGTTGGTCTAATTATTGTGTTTTTGTGCTTTTTGTTACTCTCAGGTATTTGAAGTGTTCTACTTTTTCAAATTTTAAACTCCCTATTTTAATTTTTTCTTTATTGAGTTTTTCCTTAATCGTAATGTTTTTATCTTTTCTTGAATTAATCTGCGTCTCGTTATCCTTTTTATTTCTTTTAGCATTTCTGTGATTATATTTCTGTTCTTTGAAACGTCATAAACATGGCTAAATTTTACTTATTTTCCTGAATTATTATGCATGGGTTTTATGCACAATACTTCTGTGTGATTCTCTTTTACTACACAAGGCATATTACTTTTAGAATCAATTAAGTTTTTCCATATTTTTAGTTTCACATTGATAGCAATTAATAATTCCCCTTGATTATAAGTCAAACGAATTGTCTCTTTTTCTGATGGGTAAGTACATAATTATCAATAAATAACTAGTTGCATTCTGTAACTGAATTTTGGAAAATTCTTCCCTTTTTGTTTGGATATATTTTCTTTTTTGCATATCCAGTAAATAAGTCATGAATCCAAACGGTTGATATGACAATTTTTGACTAGATCCATTTGCCAATATATTATAAGACAATATTTTGACATTATAAACATTGACAAAAAATAAATTGACATTTTATTTTGACAATATAAAAATTTTAAAATCCAACTCTACAAAATTAAAATGACATGACAGATTAGGTCAACTGACAAATACCGTTTATCGACTGACGTGAGGCATAGATATGTACAATGTCTGTAACATAGAACAGACTGGAGTCAAATACAGGAATTAAAACTGAAATAAATGAACATTAAAAATGAAAAATAAAGATTAAATAGAATGTTTGGTTCTTTAAAAAATTGGGATAAGAATTGGACGCCAACTATTTTTGGAATAAAAATAGTAAAATAAATGTTTAAAAAGTTAACAAATAAATAAAGTAAAAAGAAATTAAAATAAAATAATTATTAAAAGAAAAATGACAAACATCTGATGTTTATAAATTTAGAAATTATTTGAACAACGAGTTTTTTAAGGCCTTTCCCGCATACTATCGCTTCTGGAAATAGGCAGTTCCATTTTGTTCATTTTAAATCTTTATTTAACATTAGAATATATTTCTAGTGGAGCAATGTACATGAAATAAAGTGCCGCATAGGAAAGGCAAGAACGATCTTTAAAAAAATGAGCGCCATCTTCAAAAGTCACAACATATGCCTTGATACAAAAATGAGACATTTGAGATGCTATGTTTTCTCTGTGTTGTTGTACGGGGCGGAGGCATGGACGCTTACAGACACCACTATTAAAAAATTTGAAGCATTTGAGATGTGGCTTTATAGAAGAATGCTGAGAACATCATCGACAGCAAGTATCACGAAGAAGGAAGTTCTAGGAAAAATGAAGAAGGAATCAGAGATTGTGTTTACAGTCAAACGCATAAAATTGCAATATTAGGCCAGGGAAATAAGCAAAAATAGTACCCTGTTTTTTGACACTCGTCCGGTCAGGCAAACGACAGTTGTTTTGAGTAGTATGGACCTATGTAACAAAAACCTATATGTTTCCTGCAGTCGAATTTTTGGACTTATCAGTTTATAAAATTGATAACTTTAGGTATAGAGAGTATTCCATAAAATGTGAAGTACGATATTGGTACTTTTCGATAGTGACTTAAAATACAGGGTGTTCTATTTAAAATTATCAAGAAAATATTGTACTTGCATTTGGACTTACACTGTATTTCATTTAACGAATATTATGTAAACGAATATGTTTTATAATTTTTAATAATTATTAAAAAACTATGGTTGCAATAAATCAATGAACTTATACTCCTTTTTAATGATACAGGGAGTTAAACTTGATACGATTTTCAGGTAATATTGGTTATAACTTTTTAAATGCCCGTTATAACATAATAAAACTTTACATTATTGTGATGTGGAAGTGAAGCAGATTTCAAATTTAAAATAAAATACGGGTAAATAAAATGTTTCATTTAAAAAAACATAAGTTTGGTCTGCCACCATCTTATAGAACACCCTGTAAGATTGTAACTAATTTTAAAATGTGGAGTTTAAAGCGGTCTACAATTTTTTTAATACCTTTTTTTTGTAATTTTTACTATAACAGATCTACTGAGCATCCTCACACTAATAAATCACCCAAAAGAGTTATTAGAAAAAATTTGTACCAAGTAACCGAAAACAAAATTTGATTAATTTATTAATGGTCTGTATTCTGAGAAAGATTTCCGAAGTAGAAATCGAAACGTCAAAAATAAACTTATTATAAACTTAAATTGTGGCTTATTCCCCAAAATATAGGATATGACAAATACTTCTGTTTTACATTCAAACTTAACTTAAATACTACTAAAAAAAATTTTAAAAATTGTTTTTAAACAAATTAGGTGGTTTATTTAACGATTTATTTATTGAAATAATGCATATTCGTAATGTACGCAAAAAGTACATACAAGTTTAAGAAGAAACGTTGAAATACATAAAAAAGAAACAGAGATACAGTTAACAGCGCCTTCCCCCTCCCTTCAGCTCCCGAGAGTTGCAAAGCCGACCGATTTGTACATACATTTTGAAGCTTTGTGGACGATTCCATTAAAGGGCAATATTTTTAAAATTTAGTACTTTAAAACTATAAAGTATATTCTTTCAAATAGCGCTAAATATGTTTCTTAATTGTTATAAACAAGGGTGCTATGAATTAAATAAAAAAAAGAGGCTAACTTTGTACCAAATTATTTTAGGACAAACTTTTTTTTATTTAAATTTGTGAAAAAATTCAGGCTTTTAAAATATATAAAAATAATATTTTTTTGTCAATGGTGAAAAAGTTATTCTAATTGTTTATAAGCAAAAAATCGACATGTTTTTGCAAAATTATTTTGCAATATTTAAAATTAATTTTCTTATTTTTTTTTTTAATGTAAATAATAAAATTAGTCTTCTTCTACTAGAAACTACCCTTATAATTACTAAAACTGTATAAATTTCTGACTTATATTGTTGCAAAAAATGTTAATTTGGGATAAACAAATTAAATAACTTTTAAACTATTGGACCGATCACTTTGAAATTTTAACCCTATTTTAAGCACTGCAGGGCACATCATTCCTTAAAATATAAATATTATAAGTTTATTTTCAAAAAGTTATTAACATATATAAAAGACCAAAATTTTTGACTTATTTTGCAACTTTCTAAGCAACAAATAAGGATAGAAACATTTTGAAAACGCCATTTTGAAGGTTTTTATATAACTTATAAGTTTACTTTCTTCTAAAATTTGTTTAAATTGCTTCAATTTTTGCTGATAGACGAAAAAAGCAAAAATTTTTCGTTTTTTGACCTTAATTTGTTAATAACTAATTAATTCCAAAAAATCGACTGCAGGAAACATATAGGTTTTTGTTACAGAGGTCCATACTACTCAAAACAACTGTCGTTTGTCTGGCCGGACGAGTGTCATGAAAAAATGCTTATTTCCCTGAGCTATATCTGCGACACGTTATGAGAAATCATCACCGTTACTCCCTGCTACAGTTTATATTGCAAGGTAAAGTCAAAGGTAAGCGATAACCCGGTAGAAGAAGAATATCATGGCTGCGGAATTTAAGAACATGGTTTGCGAAAACCTCAACGGAGCTGTTTCGAGTCGCAGCGAGCAAGGTTATGATTGCCAATATGATTTCCAACATCCGAAACGGATAATAACCAGAAGAAGAAGATATTTCTATGTTTATTAGAAACACATCAATACAATATTATGATAATGAATGCTATAAACTCACTTTTTATCTCAAATCAATTATAATTCTTTGTTCATTTGTAAAAAAACTTAACATGAATAATAAACAGCCTCTACAGACTTTTACAACTTTTTCCAAATGAAGTATTTTCATTTTCGTTGATTTCGAGGAGCGTATTTCATTTATTTTTATTTTTAAAAATAGTTTCAATTGTGGAAATTTAATGGAATATTAAAAGAATAATAACACTACTTGAAAGATTGTATGCTGCTACCCTACAATTTTTATTTATTCTGAAATGGGAATGAAAGCAGGAACGGTTAATATCAAATTTCCTGTTCTGTCTTTTGCAGATTCATGATGCTCAATTTCCTTCTTACATTACGCTCTGTTTCACTCACGATATCAAATGAGTTTCTCAGATAAATCAGGAGGTTGAATCGTTCGCCAGGAAGCGGGTACTGCGATTTTTTATCCTTGAATTACATTACATTTCCATATAGATAGTAAGTAAAATTCAACCGTTTAACTATGAATAAAATTTTCCAAACCCATTAGCTACAATAAATTATGTAGTAAAAGTTACTGGTTAAACATTTTATGGCACACTTAATGGATTATTTGGTATTGCAAAACAATATCCTTTTATTAATTTTTTAACTTTGGAATAAATTATTGAAAAGTATTCACATATTTAATTATGCTAAGGGAAGCAGGAAATATTCTTCTTTTCAAGATGCTATTTATTTATTCATATGCATAAACTTTACTAATTTGTCTAGTGGCTCATTTTAAATCAGTTAAATACAATTAAGCTAATTAAACACTTTATATAGTTCAGTGGTGTCTGTGAAATATTTTACAATAAGTAATTCCTTCTTCTTCTTCTTCAGCTTTAAGTAATCCAACTTTGGACATAGGCCTCCCACAAATAAATCCAGTGTCTTCTATTTTGCGCCACTTGCTTCCAGTTGTGTCCTCCGATCTTCTTAATGTGATCAGCCCATCTCATTTGTGGTTTTCCTCTGCTTCTCTTTCCTAAACATGGCCTCCATTATTGTATTTCGTGGTTTCATCTCTTAACCTTCAGTCGGGCATTGTGTCCTGCGAAGTTTCATTTTAATTTGGCAGCATGTTCTCCTAAGTCTTTTACTTTAGTTTTGCTTCTTATTCCATTTGTTTGTTTTTTTTTTGTCTATAAGTCTCACCCCGAGCATTGATCTTTCCATCGCTCTTTGTGCTTTTACTATTTTATCCATATTAGACTTGCTGAGTGTCCACGTCTGTGAACCATACGTGAGTATAGGGAGGATACACTGATCGTAAATTTTGGTTTTCAAATACTGTTCTGTTTTAGTGCTTTTCAAGATCCAACTCAGATTTCCAAATCCTGCCCACGCTTACCTTATTCTTCTGGTAATTTCGACAGTTTGACTTTCTTTGTTCATTTTCATTATCTATCCCAGGTAAATATATTCGCATACTGTTTCTAAATTTATGTGATTCAACGTTATTTCTGTAATGTTCGGTATATTTGTCAATATTTTTGTTTTTTCCAAATTCATCTTAAGACCTACTTTCTCCGAAGCTTGAAATAGCTGCGTCATCATGGTCTGTAGTTCTTCGAAACTTGTAGCGAATATTACAATATCATCAGCCTATCTTAAATGACTCAGTTTTCTTCCATTAACATTTACTCCCTTAGCTGCCCAGTTAATGTCTTTGAACACTTCTTTAAGTCCAAGTGTGAATAGCTTTGGTGAAATAACATCTCCCTAGCGAACTCCTGTTTGCAATGAACGTTCTCTCACAGAGATGCTTAGACATGAACCAAGAAATTTACGCCTGCTTTATTGATTTCGAAAAGGCCTTTGACAAAGTACAACATGAACCACTAAGACAAGTTCTAATAAAGAAAAATATAGACAGCTGGGATATTCGAATTATATCCAATCTATATTGGAATCAAACAGCAAATGTCAAGGTTGAGGGCAGACTAACAGAAGAAATTCAAATTCGTCGAGGAGTCAGGCAGGAATGTATCTTATCGCCACTTTTATTTAATCTGTATAGTGAAGCTATCTGTGAACAAGCACTCGAGGAAGAAGATCTTGGTCTGATAATAAATGGTGAGACGATCAACAATATAAGGTATGCTGACGATACAGTTCTCCTAACGGGAACGCTAGTAGAACTACAACATCTCGTTCAAAGTCTCAATATATACTGTAACAGTTGCGGCTTGAAAATTAATTTGAAAAAAACTAAATTTGTGGTAATCACGAAATCAAAGAACATCAGAGCTAATCTTGTAATAGACAATACAACGATTGAACGTGTGCCCTGTTATAAATATCTATGTGCTTGGATCACAGACGATACTGATCAAACAAAAGAGATTAGATGTAGAATAGAAATCGCTAGATCAGTCTTTAATAGAATGCGCAAACTCTTTTGCAATCGTGATATCAATATAAAGCTACGAATACGAATGCTGCGGTGTTATGACTTTTCTACCCTGTTATATGGAGTTGAGGCTTGGACACTAAAACAGTTGACCATAAAAAAACATCGAAGCTTTCGAGATGTGGTGCTATAAGCGCATTCTCAGAATATCATGGATGGACCGCGTCACTAACACGCAAGTACTCCAAACTTTAGACAAAAGATGCGAAATTCTAAATGAGATAAAAACTAGAAAGATGGAATACTTGGGGCACATTATGAGAGGTGAGAAGTACGAACTTTTAAGAAACATCATGCAGGGCAAAATTAAGGGCAAAAGAAGTGTGGGAAGAAGAAAAATATCGTGGCTTCGTAATCTACGTGAATGGTTCGGGTGTAGTTCGATTGAACTTTTTAGGCGCACTGCTAACAAAGTCACAGTGGCCATAATGATTTTTAATCTCCGCTAGGAGTGGCACGAGAAGAAGAAGAAGCGAACTCCTCTGTTAATTGGTATAGCTTTGGTTTTCGTATCAATTTGTATCTTCATTGTAGTTTTGTTGTAAATATTGTGTATGAGCATTCTGTATCGGTAGTCTATCCTGCAGTTGTTCATAGCTCTCTCTATTGCCCAAAGTTCTATGGAGTCGAATTTTCTTTTTATAATCAACGAAGACCATATATAAGTTCAAGTGATATTCATTAGCTTTCTCTGTTAGAGTTCTGACTGTAAGAAGATGATCTGCTGTACTGTAACCTTTTCGGAATCCTGCCTGCTCTACCGGTTGATATCTATCGAGCTTCGACGTTAACCTGTTAGTTATTACTTTTATTAACAATTTGTTCATTTGAGAGAGCAGGAAGATTGGCCTATAATTCTTGAGATCTGCCCTGTCGCCCTTTTTGAAGAGAACTATTGTCAAAATTTTATTCCAATCATCTGGGACTTCTCCTCTGTGAAAACATTAGTTAAAAAGTTTTTTCATTACTTTGAGAATAATTTCAGTCCCCTCCTTCAACACTTCCACAAGTATTCTATCTGGACCAGGGACTTTATTGTTCTTTAGTTGTGCCATAGCTTGTTTTACTTAGAAGGATTCTATGTTAGGGAGTATTTCTGAGTTGACATACGTTATCTTTCTCTTAAGGTCTTCCTTTGCAGTGTTATCTGGGTTCTTGTTTGAGGAATATAAATCACGGTAAAATGTCTGAGTAACTTTTAGGATTTAGTTCTTTTCTCTTATTTCTTTTTCATTTTATCCTTCAATGAGATTATTACAGGCTTGTCTAAGTTTGATCTTAAGCATTTCAGGCCTCGGTTCTTTTCTATTATTTTTTCTACATTGTTTTTATTATAGATCCTTAAATCTTCCTTTACTCAATTCTTTATTTGTTTATTTAATTCTTTCAAACCATTGGTGTTTCGCTTTCCTACGCTTAGAAATGTGCGTCTCTTCCATCATTTGTTTTGTTCCTTCACTTATTCGGTCTCCTTTATTTTTCGTTTTCTTTGCGACAGTCACTCCTGCTTTAAAGAGCTTCCATTGCATTTCTTTATTAATTGTGTTCATGTCAGAATATTCTTGTTGATAATGTTCTACAAATTCATTTCTTAAGACTTCTCAGTAGTCACCTCCCTTCTGTCGTATTTTAGTTTGTTCTATATCATTACAATAATTGTGTGGCCTGTTTCTACTGTTTTTTGTCTGTTTAATAAGAATACTTGCTCTCAAAAGGCGATGATCGCTGCCAGCTGTGAATCGATCAAGAGCAGTTATATCTTCAAAAGTGTCTTTGTTCCCACACAAGAAGTAATCGATCTCGTTTTTCGTCTTTTTATCGGGAGATATCCACGTCCACTTTCGATTTGCTGGTTTCTTGAAGTATGTGTTTATGGCATATAAATATTGTTGTTCTGAGAAGTTATATCATTTTTCTCCTCTTTCATTTCGTGTGCCATAACCATGCATCCCAATTTTGGTTTCAGTATTTTCTTCTTTTGTACCTAATTTTGCGTTGAAATTCCCATAATGATGGTATAGTTTGTATTATTTTCTTCTAATGCAGTTATCAACTCTTCGTAAAACGTTCCTGACACATCAAAATACTGTCAAAGTTGAAATACACTTTTCAAGTTTCTCGTGAATTTTTAAAAATTTCTTAAGTAATAGAACAGTTCGGATTCGTATTTCGAAGTGTACAGATGCGTTTTACGGTCGATAACGATAAAAACGCTACGAGATTATACTTTGGCAGTTTATATTTCTAGTTTAAAAAAGACAGTTTGGGTGGTTGAAGTAATTCATTTAAGATGAGCGGACACCGGAACGGTGATCAGCCCGATCCGGGAAAAGAAGAGAATCGTATGGAGATTACATCAGAGGTTTTAAGTAATTGCAAACCATGTTGAAATAATGACTGCGAAAATTCGGTACGACAAGAAACCAGTTATTTAGTAAGTATAAACAGAATCCAAATTTGGATAACCTTAATAAATATCAAAATCCAGATGCGATCGTTAAAATAATTATAAATGAAGTAAAAGAGTTAGTTGGAAATCATATTGTCAAAGTTTGACCAAAAATACTCCAATGAAAGACGTCTGGGCTAAATTAAACAGGTTCAATAACACTTCTTCTTCTTACGGTGCCTATCCGTTCCGGATGTTGGCGATCAACATGGCTATCCTAACTTTGCTTGCTGCTATTCTGAATAGTGCGGTTGTCGATGAATTAAACCACTTTCTTAGGTTTTGAAGCCAAGATATTCTTCTTCTTCCTGGTCCTCTCTTTCCAAATACCTTGCCCTGAAGAATGAGTTGCAACAAGCCGTATCTCTGTTCATTCCTCATAACATGGCCAAGATATTCTAGTTTGCGCTCTTTGATGGTGTTAATAATCTCGCATTCCTTGTCTATTCTACGTAGGACCTCAACATTAACCACACTATCCACCCATGAAATTCTTAAGATACGTCTGTAACACCACATCTCGAATGCCTCGAGTTTTCTTAAGAAAGCTTTGGAAAGTGTCTAGGCCTCTACTCCGTATAATAAGGTAGAAAATACATAGCATCTAATGAGAGAGATTTTGGTAGCAAATGGTAAATCATGACTTCTGAAAAGAGACCTTATCATTACGAACGCTGATCTAGCTTTTCCTATACGTTCTTTTATATCGCTGGAGTGATCCCATTGGCTTTTAATGTTGGTACCAAGGTATGTGTAGCTGTCCACTCTGTCAATAATTGGATGTTGGTTAACTAAAAGCTATGTATTTAATATTTCGTGCTTACTGACTACCATGTACTTTGTTTTCTTTGTATTAAGATCAAGTCCGTGTTCTCTACTTATATGTGATATATGCGACATTATTCTTTGCAAACCGTTTAGACTATCAGCAAAAACTACTGCGCCGTCGGCATATCTAATGTTGTTTAGACGAATTCCGTTGACCATGACTAAACCATTTACAATAAAAGATTCACAAAAAGCTTGAAAACAGAACTAATATGTCTCCTAGAATAGACAGTATCCATTATCCAATGTTTGCTGAAATTCCAGTTTTAACTAAGCAGTACTTATTAGATATTTACATCTATATATATATATATATATATATATATATATATATATATATATATATATATATATATATATATATATATTAATAAGATCCCCAAATTTTAAATAAAATTAAAATCACAAGACCATTAAAAAAATCGAGAACACCCTGTATATAGAAATAGTTTGGTTGTAAAATCATAAACCATTTACCGGGAACAACGTGAGTGGTTTCCGAATATGTAAATAAGTGATCTAGAAAGTTTTCTCCGATAAAAAGACAATACGGTTTGGACATGACCAGGTAGATTTAGTACACAACTATTTGAAATTTGCGGTTATAATAGATTAGAAAAAAATAAGTAAGGATTATTGGTTAATGAGTTTTCTCCTTCACAAAAGTTAAAAAAATAATTCAAGGTCATTTGCAGGAAAGTACTTTAACGCCAGGTAATTTTTGGAACAACCAAAAATTTAAAGGACTAAGAAACCGATGATGCGTTTGATGAGATGAAAGGTTTGTTTGGATTGGTTTAAGATGGATAAAGAAAAAGGGGGTGAAAAGCTTGCCGGGAATAAAATGAGGGAAAAAAGGACATTGTGAGTTGAACATCGAGAGAGACCGGTTCCGGTGAAAACATTTTTTGAGAATTTATAAAAAGTAGTGCTTAGTGTTTGTGTGGAAAATTAAGCAGCCATTGTGGTAAGCAGAGACGAGTTCCAGTAGAAATAGAGGCAATACTGTAAGTACAAACAGATATATTTTCGTTGTGTCGGAGAGAAAGCAGTTTGTTTGTCTTGGAGTTTGGAGCTTGTGGTAAAGACATCATGACATTTTTACATACTGTTTGTCTTTTTCTTTTGCTATCAAAAGAAACAGTAGGCGGAATAGCGAGCAGGGATATTGGTAGGATCCGAGAAGTACATTGCGATCTGGTCAGGCCCAATCTAAGCAGAATCAAGGGAAGATAGTCTGTTTGAAAACCAAAGTTTTGAGTTTTAAATAAATTCTATAAAGACATTCTATCACGACCATCTATCAACACTTATGTCAATTGTTTGTAATTTGCAATATTTTTATAGGTAAAGCAAGAAGTCAAGAAACCAATAATTCTTTCTAAAATTTTTATATTCAGAGATATTTGATTTAGAAATATGTGTACTTATTTATTTATTGATCATTAAGGTATGTGTGATTTGACGGATGATTGACTATTTTTTTTATTCTGTTTATAGTGTATAGTGTAAGATTTATCCCCAACGGAATTTTATATTAATTGGATATATTTTAAAATAAGGGACAATTGTTTTAATATCAGAATTGATTGTCTATTATTTATTTTTCCTTTTGTTGATCTTTCTTAAATGAAACTAGCAGAAGATACTTTGAAGCCACGTTTTTAATTAAAAAAAAAATAAAAATTATTTTTAGCCTTGAGATATTCTTTGCTTTTGATTTGTTTGATAAAGATAAATTTATTACATTTCAGATTTCAGACCATATAAGTAGATTTACAATTACAATTTACAAGCAAATCGTATCAATATATATATATATATATATATATATATATATATATATATATATATATATATATATATATATATATCGTGGCTTACTGGTAAAAACAGATAAATGTAATATACAATGATTTGAGTAATTGATATTTCAAAGTTTCAACCTTTATTTGAACCACTTATATCTTTTAATTTTACTTTTAATCAGTTTAAAATAAAACTTCAAACATCTATCTTTGTAGATAAAATCGACTTTTTTAGGTATGTGGAAGTTTAAACAAAAATATAATAAAACTAAATTAGAGAAGTGTGCATTTAACTGTTTTTACCTGTAGTTAGTAAAAATCATTTATCTTTAAAATAAACTACAAAAGAATTTTAATTAAACTTTTATAACATAGCAGTAGATTAATTAATACTGTTTTTTATGAAAAGTAATATTTTCAGAAACAAGAATTAATAATGGGCAATTTTGTTTCATATATCTGGTTTTACTTGTAGATTTTCTTCAAAGGTATCACCCATTCCAAACAATACCTACCTACTTTAAGCTCATTATTTTTATAATTAATGTTAAAATTGTTTAACATAAAATAAAAGTTAACTTTTTTATAATAACTAAAGACATAATGTATTTAAATCAGTATATATTGAAAGTAATTATGGAAAAACAAAAAATTATGTAAAGTTTTCACCAAACATTATTAATCATCTTCTGTCCCAGATTCCTCATCAATTGAAGGCTGTGGTAAACGATCTGGTTCCATATCCGTTCGTAGGGAAGAATACCAGCCGTGGTATTCTTCGGGTATAATCTTTTTTTGGCACAAGCTAAGCAGATCTTTCTTTTTTGCTTCACTAATGGGTAACGGGTAGTTATAAAGTTGCTTTAAGGTAGGTGTGTAACTTGCCGGAAGTGCACTTTGTCGCACTCGCTTTTTAGACCTTGTTGTTAATCGTGATACATGGTCCGTGTTTTGAGAGACATCGATAAATAAAAACGTGTCGGACAAGTCATAATTAAAATAAATTTTGGTACTATCGCCTTTAAGATAAAGCATCTTTTTAATTTTTAACCACTTAACTTGATTTCCATTGCAGTCTTTTGACTTATTATAAATTGTTTTGTCGGCAAGATGCTTTAGATCGTAAAATTCATCAAATTTGAATTCTTTTACCATGTATGGTTTCCTGGTAAAAGATTTTCCATTAGCAGTGAATGTCTTGTTTGATCTTGCTCTTTTAAAAATTGATACGTAGTCTGGCATACAATACACTTCGGAATTTTTCTTTGCCGTCTCGATACTACTATGCATACTGTCTACTTCCATGTAGCTGTGTCCTGACTCAAGGAACTTGTGTTCAATTTTTTGTAAATTGGGTATATTTTCAACAGCAAATAAAAGCAATGCAGCAACATATTGATTTCTGTTCTGCCCACCACAGGTGTCTGAATACAGGCAGACCTCAGTTACTTGAGGAGGAACGCACTTAGTAAGATAATGAAATAGAACACTTCCTATTTCTGAACTCCCCCTTTTTCCATTTAATTCAGACCACGTAAAACAGTAGGCGTCGTTTGGCAGAGCTACTTCATAAATACACAAGTTATAAACACAAACTTTTCTACAATAATACAGCTGCCCCACCAATCCAGATGGGATTTGCAGTACTGCTTGTAGGTCAAATGTAACACAGCGGAACTGAGCTTCTTTTGTGGCTCTTTCTTTGTCTTTTGTTTTTTCTAAGTAGGCTCTCTCCTTTCTGGCTAAATGTTCCTCATAGTCTTGTTTTAATACTATCCTTTCGTCATTGTCGCTTTTGTTGTAATTGGAACAAATTGAACATTGATCTTTCTTTGGGACGAAAAAGCTGAAATTATAATTATTACAAAAGATTCTCCGATAGGTTATTTCCGAAACTGGAATAATGTTGGTCTCGTTGCATTTTTCTTTGTAAAGCCGATACATTTTCATAATACTTAACGAAGCATCTAAATAGAGACGCTTAGAGGTTTTTCTGATGTAGTGTGGTTCCATGTAAGGAAAAGATTCAATGTGCTTTTTTACAAAGTTCAAAGCAGCTTCACTTGTCTTGTTAGGAGGTAGATGTTTGCCTCTTTTGTCATTATTCTTGTATAGCCCCAAATCATTTCGTTTTTGAATAGCATTATTTACAACACTAGATGAAATAGCCAATGTACTACAAAAAAACTTTTGGCAAACCTGTTTCTTCTCGCCATTATGGAAAAAGAAACATTTTTTTGTAAACTCGCGTTGCCTTTTAGATCCACGGACAGCAAGAACTCTCTTTGGAGTGTCTACTACAATATTACTAAGAATAAAATTCTTTTGTTCCACAAAACTTAGGTGCCAGTAATGACGACATAAAGCCTCTCTTTCATTATAGGAAATAATACTACACTTATAGAAACAACTATTGCAATTGATCTCTTTTGGTATTTTTGCACTTCTTTTTTGTTTTCTGGGGGTATAAGATAAACCCTCCGCTCGTCTTTTTTTCGCCACGTTAACTTTCCAATTTTCTGGTTCTGCTTTCTTCCAACGATTTTTTACACGAGCTGATTTCGTCACCCTGTGTAATAGCAGCTCCAAAATAGAAAAAACAATTTCACTGGCATTGATTTCTGGCTCCTCCTCCGCCATATCATATTCCGACTGATCCACTCTGCAAATATTATTCTCGCCTTCTTCATAAACCTGCATACAATTTTCATCATCTCCATATTTTTTATTGCTGTCCCATTGCTCTCCAAATAAATTTTTAGGTTGGGTTAGAGACTCCGAGAGAGGATAGTAGGTGGGATCTTTATCAGAGTCATCGCTGTCAAACATCCGCTCTAATTCCGTTAGGTCCTTAGAACAACAAGGATTATCATCCAAAGCTTCTGAAAAAGAAAATCAAGTTAAACAAAACTCCCCTTCTACAAGTACCTAACATCAGTAATAGTATTTTTGTTTTGCTTCTGAATCCGATATTTATTGTATTTAGCCCACTTATTTTGTGAACATGAACAAACTTCCTATAATTATCACATAGTAATAAAATGATGTCGGGTATCCGTAATTTAAAAAAAATTGCAAATTTTGTTTTCCAATTACAAGGATGTAGTTGCATATTAAAACATAGTTTTAAATTCTAAACAACGTTTCATAATAAAAATTACTTTACTCTCGTGCGAAATTCATATTTTTTGACATACCTCGTATAAAATGGATAAAATTGTATATCTGATATTTTCATCCTAGATTTTAGACCATGCAGAGCATTTTATGAAGACTAACTTTTTTTCGTAAAATTGATAATAAACAAGTTACGCAGAATATTATATAAGGACTTAAAAAAATAATTTTCCAAGTGTAAAGTAGAATTCGGATTCAGCATAATCAACAACAAAATAGAAACATTTTTAATCAATGTAAAATGATGAATTCCCCGATATTTTTAAAAATGTTTATACAAAACAGCTTTTATTGTTGAAACAATTAATAAACAATTAGCGGCCAAATTAGGTATAACTTTTTAACTTTACATATTTATAAACTAACAAAAAAGGTTTTAGAAAAATATAAACTTGATTGATTTTTTACTAAACAATTCAAGTTTTCGATCTACATTAATTACTCTATAATAACAGTTAGTTGTTAAAAATTAAGTAACACATAACCTCAAAAAAGCAATACTAACAACAACAATAGTAATTATAAATTACGTACCTTGGGATAATTTGGACGTGTTTACCATATCAACTAATCTTCTTCCCCTTGAAAACATGTTTAACACAAAACAAAACAGTTCAGAGACTTATTATACACAGTAAAACCACTTTTATTAACGGTTATCGGGCGTGCTTTCATTGACAAAGCCAAATAATTACGTCAACTGCTGCAAATTCCTACCAGCAAAACCGAATAAATGCATTTATTTTGTTTTCGTTGAACAAAAATTTTGAAGTCGAGTAGAATATAAACAAAGAAAAATATATTAAGTGTATTTACTACGTTATTCCTGTTTATAATATCAAAGCTCAAATTAATAAATGCCTATATAATGTTTTTTCTGAAAGTACTTCCCAATATTTTGCTTTTAGTGCTAAAAGTAAAAAGTTATAGTCATATTTATAATTTTTTGCCTGTACACAATTTTCTACATTCTGCAATAAGTAAATTTATTATTTTTAACTGGTATATTATTTTGAAATATATGTACTTACAACTTTTACAAACAGCATTATTTTTGTAACGGTATATTGTATCACTTATTCGGCTTTACCAGTAGATACTACTTTAAAAATTACACATAACTACATTTCTAACTGAATTTTGTATAAAACTGCATTTATCATGTTTTACCTGTAAGCAGACGATATATATATATATATATATATATATATATATATATATATATATATATATATATATATATATATATATATATATATATATATATATGAAACCTAGAACTAAGATTAATACTGTTACAAAAATTAATAGTAGACTCACCAGTCTTCCGGGTTGAACCGCGTCGAGATCTATTGGGCCGAGCTTTCGACATCTTCTCTGATGTCTTTCTCAGGGCTTCCGAGTTCTCAGTCTCCCGAGCCCCCAGACCCTACTACACTTGTCATTGTTCACTTCACTATTACTACTACTCCTGATTTATTTAAGACACTCATTTGATATCGTGAGTGAAACAGAGCGTAAATTAAGAAGAAAATTGAGCATCATGAATCTGCAAAAGACAGAACAGGAAATTTGATATTAACCCTTCTTGCTTTCATTTCCATTGTGTGTTTCACACCCATGTAGTGTTATTATTCTTTTAATATTCCGTTAAATTTCCACAATTGAAACTATTTTTAAAAATACAATTAAATGAAATAAGCTCGTCGAAATCAACGAAAATGAAAATACTGCATTTGGAAAAAGCATCGTCTGTAAAGGCTGTTTATTATTCATGTAAGTTTTTTACAAATGAGCAAAGAATTAAAATTGGTTTGAGATAAAAAAGGTTAAGTTTGAAGTATAGACAATTAATGCAAACCTGAAGAGAAGATTGTAGGTAATTAAAATGGATTATTTGAGAAGAAGTACTAGAACATCAAGGCAGGAAAGGAATACCAACGAATCTATAAGAAATAACATGAATTCTACTGACACGGTCGTTGATAGAGTAGAAAGAACGGGTTCAAAGTGGAAGCCCCCTGAAGGAAGAAAAAGAGGTAGACATCGACTCTCATGGAATAAAGGAATTAAAAGAGCGATGGAATCGAGAGGTTTGGAGGAGAAGCATCCCTTGGACCGGGAAGATTGGCAGAGGAGAACGGAAACACGGCGATAGCCGTCTCCAAAATACATTGTATTTACTACTTGTATTAATGTGATACGTCAATAAACTTATTTTAACCTTTAAATGTGGCTTATTCCCAATAAAATAGTAATTATTTTAAAATGCCACAAGAAAATAGCTTCAGAACAACGGATAGGATCTAGATAAGACAAGGGAGTGTTCCAAAAATGTCGTCAGCCTTACAGCGGCCACCCCACTTTCGGAGTACGGTACATGCGACAGTCAACTGCGCACAAGTAAGAGAGGGTGGTTTTAGTTGGTTGTCAGGATAATAGATACCTAAATCTTTGCCACTGCTATCTGTAGTACTTTAAATAAAACTTAAACCCAAATTTTAGGTACTCCTCAAAATGGAAGTAGCATAAAAAATTTCAAACCCCCCCCTCAGACAAATTCTGGTTGCGCCACTGTACAAGTGTCTTACGTATGGTTAACGTAATAGGTATATATATTATTGAACTAATTTGTTATTTTCAAAATCTACACCACAACATATATACGTTACAAGTATTAACACTACAAAATAATAAAGTTTTTCTTATTAATATAATTATTCAATTTTTACACGTATGTATTTTATGAATTATTTTTAAGAAAATATACTTTATTTAATTAGGTACATTTTTTATATTTTCATTGAATTGACATTTTAAGAAGTTTTACAGTTTTGCTTTCCAATTCGAATGGAATATAAAAAAACACTGACCTTTCATTGTCATTCGATTTGTCTAAGACGAAAACACATGAAATCCGACAATAGAACAAAGAAATTTATTGTGTTTATTCAATAAGGAGCTTGTCAATAACGGAGAGCGGATGCCGACAATCGTCTTTTATTTCACCAATTCGAGAATTTGTGACAGTTGTCACAAAAATGTTCAGATATATACAAAGGCCGACATTTTATGCTGTCTTGATGTTAAATTCTCTACCGTTCCTGAAAAAGGCCTCCATTTGGACGAAAGTGCACTTAAAGTGGTCTCTAAAGTAAATATTCAAGACGTTCGAAGCCAGTATGTCACTTTTACGTATATCCTCCTCTATTTACTTTTGTTGGATAAATACGACATATTTATATTCTAATACTACTAAGGATAATGGAACGTGTACAGTCGAACTATATATTTCTTTATCAGATATATAAGAATATATCTATTTAAGTAATAAGAATTTAACTGGTTTATGATATCAATTTAATACCTATAAATTACCGGAGAAATAAAATAATATACTATCTGTCTATATATATATATATATATATATATATATATATATATATATATATATATATATTTATATATATATATATATATATATATATATATATATATATAGCCGGTATTTAGGTGGCACAGAGTATCTGTAGGGATCTATGGAGGAGTATCACTGAGCCGCAAGCCCTAATCTCTTGCCGTTATATATATATATATATATATATATATATATATATATATATATATATATATATATATATATATATATATATGTATATATATATATATATATATATATATATATATATATATATATATATTTAGATATCACGGGATCAAACCACAATTCGAATATTCTTTCCAAAAATATTATTTAAAAAAATATATTGGGGCATTATTATTAAAGCTCGGATTATACTCAAAATGTCTTTGTTGCCTATTTTGTCTATTCTAGATGTTTTTACACATTTTTTATTGTATGCTACTACCCATGATAGTATTTATACTACTATTACTAAACCTTTCCATAATAATTTTTGGTGCAATAAGCCGGTATCTGGTAACACCAAAAATTATTTTATTGGGTACATATTCTTATATAACACCCTGTGGTACAAAAAAGGGAAGGAGATAGAGGAAAGTGGTTTTTTGAATTCGTTGCATAGAAGCAACATTGCCAGTCAAGATACACTATGTGGCACTAATTTCACTAATGAAGATCTCAAAATTTAGTTATTCATATGTAAAGAACTGTTTAACTAACAGTCATTTTATTGATTAAATAAAAAAACTTTACAATATAAAGTGCCTAAGGCCAAAAAATTATAAATATAGGCCCCATTCTAACATCGGAATGATAAACAACAATTTTTGTTCCGTGTAAAACAAAGCCGCATGTTAAATTTTCCACACTGCACAGTTGTTTAGCCAGTTATACAAAATGTAAATCTTCCTTTAGCGGTATAAAGTGGCCAGTTACGAACGCACCTAGTCTGGTAGCATTATCAGTCTTACAACAATAGGATTGCGAATTAGTTTATCTGAATTTTCCGTTCATGATGAACAGCCTCGCTTTACTTTTATCTTTCATGTGTTTGACCTAGCTGGTTCCATTCTAAACTTCTTAAGGGGCATAACATTTAGATGATTGGCTTTACTGTCATTTTGATAATATATCCATGCATTTAAAATACGGATATTTAAGAGTCATCTAACTATTAGAAAATATACCATCAAAAAGACCCAATAAAGAGTTTACTTTATACATTCCACCCATGTGTTTATTGTACTGAGTTATTAGATTTGGGCTTTGTACATTTAATTTTTTGTTTTTATTAGACAAATCGGAGAAATTAGTCAACAGGAATAATACACGACATCCTTATCGTTCGTCTATAAATGGAATGGTAGTGGATATTTAATTTAAATTTTCATAGAAAAATAAATGAAAGAGAAATTTCTGAGCTTCGTCAAGTTAGAGAAAGCCGATGAGTTGGTAAGATTCCATGCTTGGTAAGAATAAATCTTCCTTGCTTTAGAAGAATCTTTCCATCTAAGGATTCTTCTAAAGCGGGGAATGCTCCCGGTCTTGTCAGTCTGTCATTAAATACATTGAAGATAATGACAATAAAGAAAACAGGTTTTATTAAAATAATATTTAATATTCTACTGCGGAACCAAGAGTTTTCCAGGGCATTGAAGGAATTAAACTTGGTTTTGAGTTTTAAGCCTGGGGAACCATTCGATTTAGCATTCCCTAACAGGCCAATATGTCTTCTTGACTACCCTGATAAGTGTTATAAAAACCTTGTCAATAACAGGCTGGAGGATGTAATTGGCAAATAAAAAAACTCTTTCCAATTAACAATGCGAATTTAGAAAAGGTCGATAAGCAATGGACTTCGCGATCTGGATTAAAGAGGCAGTACGAACGAGGAGAAAAAGGCGAGTAGTCCTTGTTTTGTTTAAAAAACGTCTTGAAATCGGCAAACTGGGATCACATTTTCGACAGAATTGCGGAACTTCGGTTCCCAGAAGACCTGTCCAACATAATAAAGGACTACCTATTAGAAAAATCGTATCCATAACGAAAAAAAAATACATGAAGATGACTACTGGAGTACTCTAGGGTCAGTTTTGGGGTCCACTTTATAAAATGTTTTAAACAACGGTATACTAGAAGTAAATAAAACACAAGGAGTAACGACAATTGCATACTAACCCAACCTTGCCCTGCTAATAGAAGATGATATGAATTGGGACATTATAAATAAAGTAAAAAAGGCGATGGAAAAAAAGCGTGAAATAATTAGAGAGAAACGATCTTAAATTGGCAGTAGAAAAGACTGAAATACTTATCTTGAGACTGCGGGATTGAAAGGACGAAAACTCATCGAGCAATAAGACAAAAGAGGGAATCTAATCCTTATGAAAAGGAGACCAAAAAAGTGACCTCTGATGGCGGACATATCCGGAAATGCGAATGCGCGAAATTTAAATTTTCCGATACTTATCAACAGTAGCTATATAATATTTTTCAAAATGTGTCTTAGACGAGAAAGTTTTAATTAATTATTAATGATAAGAGTCTAAAATGCGACACAATTGTTAAATAACTTCAATATAAATAAGATTTCATGTGACATTTGGGACAAACAATAACATAACCCAACTAAATTTAATGTCAAACAAGGATAAAGACTCTCTTTCCTTGTTTAATGTGGCCTCTAAAGATCGCACTTCCTGTCTAACAATATGTTTGCCCCCACTACCTTTACATTCCCTCTATTGTCTTTTTGCTCGATGCGTAAACTTTTAGTTCAGATGCACCCATATAAGAACCCATAAAACGGTAAGATACTTAGGTATCATACTTGAAGAAAGAATACCATTTGAGAAACATATACAAGAAGCATATAAGAAAGCAGAAGAGATGACCTCGATTCTGAATAAGACCATACCAAACATAGAAGGTCCTGGATCACATAGAAGAATGGTAATACTACAATTAATTATGTCCATAGTACTATACGTAGCCATTGTATGGCACGAGGTTCTCAACAATGCAAAATACAGAGACATGCTTCTAAAAGCACAGAGAAAACCCCTGAGCAGTTCGTAGAGAACTGTACCAACTATCGCACTCCATGTAGTTGCTTGGGTCGTAGCGGTGCATATGCTGACCAGTGGAAGAGGGTGTCAGTGAGACTGTACGGATCTACCAGAGGGACAACAGAGCTGTAGGTTAATGACCATAAGAAAGACACAGAAGTCTCGAAGTGTGGCGTGATCAATGATTAAGGAAAACAGGCAAGGCTAACTTGTCCGAGGGACGAGAGACCGTATCTTTGATGTAGTGAGCTGGTACAATTGTAAACACAGGTGCGTCAACTATTATTTTTACACAGTTTATGACAGGGCATGGAGCGTTCCGGTCGTATACATATTGTATAAAAAAGAAGACGACCAGTGCACCGAATACGGAGTGGTAGATGACTCGTAGCACGTGATACGGGGATACAAATTTTATTGAATATTGATTTCGCGCGCGTAACTGACATGCAAAATTGACGGTCGCTTCAAGCTTTATTTTTAAGAGAACGGTATATTCTACACAAAAAATGCTTATAAACATTTTTGTTAAAAATTATCTAAGCTACAAGTTTTATTTAAGACATTTTTTTCTACGGTGTACACATTCTGTGTAAATCGATTTTTTTGCGTTTGTACCCCCCTGCGAGGGAGGTTTTAGGTGGAAGCCTAGGAGTAAAAGTAGTAAACTTTTTTGTATCTTTTTTGGGGTCCCAAAATTAATATTAACATAAGTGTAATAATTCCTATCCATAAAAAGGGAGACAAAACCAAGTGTTCTAACTATAGAGGCATCTCCCTACACGTCTCACTACACGAGGTACGCCTACGGCGTACAAAATCTTATCGAACATCCTATTAAGTAGACTAACTCCTTTTGTAGAAAATTTCATAGGGGAATACCAAGCCGGATTCAGAAAAAATAGATCGACAATAGATCAGATTTTTACTCTCAGGCAGCTGCTTGAAAAAGGATGGGAATTCAATAGAACCATTCATAATCTCTTCATAGATTTCCGACAAGCATACGACAGCATTAAAAGGCATTAAAGGGAAAAAACTTATCCAGCTCGTTAAAGTTTGTGTAAATGGCCGTAGATCTAGAGTGCGGATAGGTAACAAGCTCTCAGAGTCGTTTGAAATAAACAGTGGACTGAAACAAGGAGACGCGCTGTCACCTCTTCTTTTTAATATAATCCTGGAAAAGGTAGTAAGAACCGCACAAATTAGAACAGAATTTTTTTTTGTGTGTTTTGGCTTGGACAATTGTCATTCAGCCAGTCTCAATCAAGATAAGTTTATTAATGTAGTGTGTGTGTGTGTGTGTGTGTGTGTGTGTGTGTTTGTGTGTGTAGAGTAATTGTCTTGATACTTAGCAAAGTTGACGTCATTGTCTTTGCTAAGAGACGCTAATTGTATCCGAACGTCTGCGGTCCCTCCGGTGAATACCGATCACACAAGGATAGAAATTATTTTCATTTATTAATTTTTTTTAATAAACGAAAATTTCCACCCAGGTGAGATTCGAATTCACGACCTTTAGGTTTAAAGGCAGGCGCTCTTACCACTGAGCCACAGGGGGGTTTAGAACAGAATTATTGACAGTAAATGGACGAAATTTATTACTAGCATACGCGGATGACATTGACATTGTAGAAAATACCGTCACCAATGTAAAAGAAACCTTTAATAAATTAGAGAGAGAGAGAGAGAGAGAGAGAGAGAGGAGAGAGAGAGAGAGAGGCAAAAAATACCGGTCTAAGGGTTAATGAAGAGAAAACCAAATATATGTGCATTAACAGACAAAAGAGACGAGATAGAATAGGATAGGACAAAATGTAACAATAGACCCCTATAACTTTGAAAGAGTGGAGAGTTTTAAATATCTCGGAGCGACTATCACCACAGATAACGATATCACGGAAGAGATAAAAGGGAGAATTCAGGCAGCAAACAGATGTATGTATAGCCTCCACAATACTATTAAATCCAAGAGCCTAACACGAACATCAAAAATCAGGATATATAAAACAGTAATTAGACCGGTGCTCATGTATGGGTGTGAGACGTGGACGCTGACAAAAGCAATGGAAAGTAAACTCAGATGCTTTGAGAGAAAAATCCTCAGAAAGATCTTCGGTCCCTATCAGGATCCGAATACTAACCAATACCGAATGAGAACAAATGCCGAGGTCAAAAAAATGTATAGTGCTAGTGACGTAGTCCAAGAGATTAAATCCCAACGTCTAAGATGGGCTGGCCATGTTCATAGGCTCCCTAATAACCGCCTTACCAAGTTAATCTGGGAAGAAGTCCCGACAGGAAGAAGGTCTTTAGGACGTCCACGAATGCGATGGAGAGATAATATATGGTCATATTTGAGAACAATGGGGCTACCCACTGACTTAAACATCATGGACGACCGTTCGAGATGGAAGCAGGTTGTGCAGTCAGCCAAGACCCACCCCGGGTTGTAGTGCTACCAGAAGAAGAAAAAGAAGAAAATTAATATTCTCGGTAAAATTCAGCTTGTTCGTACAATTTTTAGAGGTTCAGTTGCATTTCGTCTCTGACGACTGGAGTATTAAACATATCTCGTTTTCCAAATTATTGAAAAGTAAAAAAGGGAAATTTTGAAAATGTGATTTTCCTCATTTTAAAAATCCAATTGGCATAGTTAAGGTCATAAAAATTCTTCACTTATTAACTATTCTGATGTTTTGGCGCTGTGGGGTTCTAAATCTTGAATGCCATGCATTTATTTTTCTATGTCTTTACCCATAAGATGGGACAATGGAAGTCAAATCTTTTTTTTTACCTTTTTTTAAAAAATCCCATTATAATCAGTCTTGTTTAAAAAAATTACATATAATAAAAAAATGGACATAAAAATATTTACATATAATAAAAATATAAACCTATATCTAAACAATATCAATATTTAAATTTGTATAAAGGCTAATAGTATGGTTTAAAAAAATATTTCCTTAGGTGGTTTCCATTTCCCCATCTCCTCTATATATTCTAAATATTATATATTATATGTTTGTTATGTTTGGTATTAAATTAATATTAGCCATAATTTATCCATAAATATGTATGTTTATGAGTTTTAAAGTTATAAATATACCCTTGCATGACATATACAAAAGACGTCGGTAACTAGGTACCTCGTTATTAATGTTCCGTATTTTGCAGTGTGGTGTGACTCACAAGTCTGATTTATTCATGTCATCTGTTTAACATTACTCAACCAGAATAATTGCTTAAACGCCGAAACCAAAGCATTTCACTTGTTCTCTATTTTTTGGTAGATGTACTTGTTGCGGCATTACATACGAGGTGCCCGAAAGTTTGCTTTTGTTAACGAAGTTGACGAAATTATCGCTGACTTGGAAAAAATTAGCGGACTTAATATATGGATTTTTGTTTTTTAAAGTATCACTTCATTTAATTAATTTTGAACTTCTTCGTCGAAGAAAAAGTACGACAACAAAGCTTAAAAGCAAGTAAAGCGGCGGGATCTCTGAATGACACAATCTGGAAGAATAAACGCCTAAGACAAGACACAAAAACTATCTATTAAAAAGAATCTATAAAGCAGCAATAAGACCTATATTAACGTACATATCAGAGATAAAACCTGAAACATCTAAAACGAGACAACTACTAGAAACAACAGAGATGAAAATACTCCGACGAATATCAGGAAAAAGTCTGTTGGATAAGGAGAGAAACGAAAACATAAAAAAAGCATGCAATATAGAAGACATAAAATGTATGGGTGACAAAATGGAAACCGAAGTAGAATGAACACATTAGCAGAATGGCAGAAGATAGGATAGTACGAATAGCACGAGATAAGTCACCAAATGGACGAAGAAGTATTGGTAGACCAAGAAAAAGATGGTGCGAAAATTTAAACAATTTAGGAGACTAATATTGAAGAGAAAACAAGCTTTAAAGTTTGGATACAAAAAAAGAAGAAGAAGAAGAAGAATTTTTAACTTACTCTCTTTCTTGTAATTACATGTAATTTTTTAAATGGCGTCCGTAATACCAGTTTTTTTTCTATTTGATTAGAAACTCTATCTCTGAGCGATATATTTAAAATTGACCTCTCCATTTATCTCTGTGCCACTTCTGGTAAGAGTCAATATTTCTGCTCTATACTTTAGAATGGAGAGCATACATTAATCAAAGACATAATGCTTTTAAAGCACATGGTAATATCTGTTCTCAAGACTTCCCTCAATTTTTTGTTAGCTGACCAAGTTAATCTTATTCTCCTGTTTCATTATTTTGTTTAATTGTGTCTTCCTAATATAATATCGTGATCCAGATTCTTATAGGTATACAATTGTCCAAATAGGGAGGCATTATAAAAGTTTTTAAAGTTTTTGTGACACATTCGCATTCTAGTTTTATCATTTCACTAACAATGTCATCTTCTTCAGGCGTTTAAATTTATCATACAGTTTTACAATACATATATTAAATTACTCCTTATTACACATTGAATAATGAGAAACTTTAAAGGTAGAACTTGGACCGCTAAAGACAATACAGGAACTTTGAGAACCAACAGAAAAAATATAGCAAAGACATGAAGATTGTATGTCTGGGATCTATATAAAAATCGGTAATGTCAGAAACTTGTTAAGCAAACTCCTGAAGAAGTCTGAGAAGAACTTAACATACACAAGAATGAAATAAGACTGGCAATCGGTAAAATTAAGTATCACAGAGTACCAGATCCAGATATAATAACAGCAGAAATGCTCAAAATACAGAACAAACCAAAATTAAATTATAGTTTATTCGTTTTCCGGGTTTGGACCGTGTCATTTGTGAGTGACCCAAAAGTGGGTTCATCTCGACGTTTCGCTACAATTGTATGTAGCTTCTTCAGGAGAACAAAGAAAAAGAAATCAAAAGACAGGAAGATGGGTAGTAAGCAACGGTAACTCAGTTACTCAACGCAACCAGAGGCGAATACTAACTACCAAGATGGGCATTTGGTCACAGTAACTCAACTACTTAACGCAGCCAGAGGTGAAAACCAAATGCCAGGACAGGGATTCACGTCCACAGCTCAGAACACTAACGCGTCGAGAGGCGGGGAGTGAATCCGGCGAATACTCCGCTACCGCTCTATTTATAGTCGCGGTGACCTGTCGTGTCGGGACGTATCGGCACACTCCGTGGCGCGAACGTCAAGAAGCGCGCGCTGGCCAATCATGTGGCTGTATCGTGGTAGCGGGAACGGACGGCGGCTCTAGACTGAGATTCCAGATGGGAGACAAGTAGTATCCTTCCTCTCGATTGATATTATATGGATTTTTTCGGATCTCTAGAGATTCGCGGATTTTCCTGGAATAAAAGAAGGGGCTCTTAGAAATAATATGATTTTTTTCGAACAATATGGAATGGCCGGTTTCTTGGCAGTGTTCTGCAACTGCAGAATGGGAGAAGACCTGATCGAATGCATCTTTGATGCTCTTGAATCCGAGTTTTGACGGAACGACCAGTTTCGCCAATATACACATGTCCACATGAACAAGGAATAGAATAGACACCACAGGAAGATAAGGGCGGTAATGGGTCCTTGGGAGAGGGTAGATATTGTGAGATTTTCTTGGGTGGTCGAAAAGTAGTCCTGATACCTTCTTTGCGAAGACTTTTGCCAATCCTATCAGTGACACTTCGAATATACGGAAGAAAAGTCACAGGAGTATTACCCGAAGATTCTGAATTTGTCGTCCTAGGGTGTAAAGGGGAATGTAGATGTCGGTGTGTAATATTTTGAATTGTGGACTTGGAGTAACCGTTGGCGACAAAGGTTTTTTGCAGATGGCCAAGTTCTTCTCTAAGGTTGTCAGGTTCAAAAATCGAAATGGCCCGATGGATGAGAGAGTTGATCACAGAATTCTTTTGGGCAGGATGGTGGTGTGATGAAGCATGTAGGTAACGATTCGTGTGAGTCTCTTTTCTATAAACAGAGTGACCCAATCGGCCATTGGGCTTGGAGGTGACTAACACATCGAGAAAGGGAAGGGACCGATTATTTTCTACTTCCATTGTGAATTTTATACTCGGATGTTGTGAGTTAAGATGATCTAGGAAGGGAGAAAGGGTATGTTGACCATGGGGCCAGATGATAAATGTATCATCAACGTAGCGGAACCAGACTTTTGGTTTTAAGGGGTAAGATTCTAGGGCTAAAGACTCAAAGGCTTTCATGAAAATGTCAGCAATGACAGGGGAAAGGGGAGAACCCATTGGTGTTCCAGATATTTGTTTGTAGAAATTGCCTCTAAAAGAAAAATATGTTGAAAGAGGGCATTTTTCCGCAAGATCTGCCAAAACCAAAGACTTGTTATTATTGGTCAAGTGATCTCGCAGAGCAACTAGAGAGTCATGTATGGGGATATTGGTAAATAGGGATGATACATCGAAACTGGCGAGAATGTCTTGGGGATCGACCGTAAGGGAGGAGATTAAGGTGATGAAATGTGTGGAATTTCGGACATAAGAAGAGGTACGACCAGTATAGGTCTTAAACTGATTCGACAAGTACTTTGCGAGTTTGTAGGTAGGAGAGTTAATCGTAGTCACAATGGGACGAAGAGGTACGGAACTATGGACTTCTTAACATCATCGGAAAGATTGGATTGTTTGATGGCATGGGAAATTTCGCGTTCGACTCTAGGAGTGGGGTCTCGAGAAATTGTATTATAACAGGATGTATCCCTAAGTAAGTCGTTTACTTTCTCTATGTAGGAAGGAGTATCCAGGACGACTGTGGCATTACCTTTGTCTACAGGAAGGATTATTATCTTAGAAAGAGAACGGAGATTTTTGAGAGCTATGAATTCCTCACGAGATATATTGGAAGTAGGGATTTTGGCTGTATCAAGACATTTAGCGACGTCAAAGCGGATACGGTCGGCTGGCGTCACTTCACAAAATTAAATTGCTTCACTTGCTTTGTAACAAAATATGTCAGTACAAGCAATGGCCCGACGACTGGACAAAAGTTATAATGACAATACACAACGGCAATACATAAATATAACAACTATAAAACCATCTCTTGTATCTCATGTCAGCAAAATATAGCTAAACATTACCTGAGAGACTGAAAAATTTTCAACAAGGGGAAATACCTAAAAATCAAACTAAATTTACCAAAGGTACTCTACTCTATACAAGAAGAGTTAATTAATCTCATACGACTAGTTGGATCCACCCATAACCCCGATTGACTGGCTTCTGGTTGTGAGCTCATATTTATATCTGAGATCATTGATCACAGGCAATATCAGAAAGAAATAAAATGTAAATGTGATCTAGCAAAAGTCGCTGTGGTAAAGATGGCCAAAATATGGAAGAAATCTCAAAATTCACGAACTCAAAAATGATATTGATCAACTGCTTTATATTCCCAATACTCACATATGGAAGTGAATCTTGGATCTTTTGTCAAGCGGAAAGAAGGAAGGTAAATGCCACTGAAACGTGCTGTTGGGGAAGAATGTTACGAATTTTATGGACCGAGCATAGGGCAAATAAGTCAATTCCAAATGAGCAAAAAGTTGGCAAACGGCTATACTGCAAAGTCCATCTCCAATAATTAAAATACTTTGACATGTTATAAGAGCAGATACAGAAAACATGAAAATAGTAGAAAAGGCAGAAGACCAATGATCACGAGAAAGATCCCCAAAAAGATGGATCGATGAAGTTGCAGGAATATGCAAAAGACCTATTCATGAGTTAAAAGAAATGACCAGAGACAGAGATCTTTGGAAACGGATAACACCACATCACAATGACCACCACTCGCCCTACAGTGTGGGGTCAGGATTAAAGAGAGAATACACTTTCTAATTTTCCTTAACTATTTCGTCAAACAGAAATCATATTATACTAAAATTAAGATTTCATTACTAACTAATCAGGCAATCCAACAATATGTCACAATTTTTGATGTGTATATTTGTACCTATTTGCTAAAAACTTCAACGCATTTCTATTACTCGATAATTTGAAATATCAAAACTAGTTGGGAAACCTTTCTTTTGTAAATTAACCATACCCGTATCAATAGAGTGTCCATAATTAGAGTAGGGGAATTTGGAACATTAAACCAACGAATAACCCTAGTATAGGGATTGGCAGTTTGATAAATAACATCTGTACGATGTGATATCCTGAAAGTGGAAAATCAATAAAACATGAGTGATGAACGAATTTTCCCAATTGACGTTTTCGTTTGATTGATTGATTATAACTCAACGAGAAGGTATGTTCTACATTAAATAAATAAAAAAACAACAATCGTAGGTAAGCAGCGAGATTGATACCGGTAACAAGTGATGTAATAGGTACACGGCATGTTGGCTTGTTTGTAGATGAAAATAAAAAATTTATGCGTTTTAACAAATTTCCGAATAAATTGGACCCGATTTAGCGTAGCTTGAAAACTCTACAAAAAAAGTATGTTTACCAGATAGCATAAAAGTGCATTCCAAAGAATATTATTATGAAAAAGCTTTGTTAATAATGTCAACATATCTGGCAATAAGTTCTATAACGAAGATCTGAGTAACACTAATGAATCTCCGAAGTCATTTTAAGTTCTATACTAGAGTATATCGTTGGCGCTTTCGCTGCACATGACTCCGATCGGAGTCAAAGTGGTCCTTTGCTAGATGCGCATGATTTTTGAGACTGTGTATTTTACTTAGTACGACGCCGACGTTAGTTAATGTTTGTCAGGGTGTAAAAGTGTCAAAAAATTTTACCAGTTCTTTGCTGGGGTCGTTTAGTAATTCAAAATGGCTAAAAGTGTGCCGGACCCTTCAAACTGGGAAAAACAAGAAGTATTCCTGCCTCTAGGCATATTATTTCAAAAATTCTGCTAAAAATATTCAGATCAACCCGGTTTTTGTGTTGAATGCTTTGAAATTGCTTATATGTAAATCAAAATCAAATCAATATGTGAAACTTTCTGTATTCTATAGAATAAATAAACATATTTTTTCTTAAATTTGATGCATAATTATTTTTCTAAAAAAACGTTCTAATTTGCCTTCTTGCAGTCAGCGATATACTAGAAATTCTTAGCCAGGGTGCGCATGACTCCCATCGAAGTCAAAAACTCAAATCACAGTTTATAAATAAATATACACTTTATTTAATTAATTTAATATGATTATACATTCTAATATCAATTACAACAATATTTTAGAAAAAAATTATTGCCGCTGCTGGGTAACACCTCTCGAAAAAAGTCAGCAACAAATGTGTTAAGCGATTATTATTCATCTACTTCGCTCAATAGTCTTTAAAGGTTTTAAGGTAAAATTTCATAACAACTAATATTCATCATCATTTAGCTCATACTCGTCCACTGCTGAACATAGGCCTCCCGTAGTTCACCCCACAAATTTCTGTCCTGAGCCGCCTGCATCCAATTTTGATGTGTCCGTTTCAGGTCATCCGTCCATCTTGTTGGTGGTCGTCCTCTATTCCTAAAGGCATCTTGTCTGGGTCTCCACTCAAGAATGCGTTTTGTCCATCTGCCGTCCTTCGTTCTCGCGACGTGCCCTGCCCAGTTCCATTTTAAGGTTGATATTCTTTTGATTGCGTCGGTTACTCCCGATCTACGGCGCAATTCTGTGTTGGGTATTCGGTCTGTCAGGGTTAATCCCAACATGGACCGTTCCATTGCCCTCTGTGTTGTTCGAATTTTGTTTACGGACGTCTTAGTAAGTGTTAGCGTCTCCGCACCATAGGTTAGAACCGGCAGCACACATTGATCGAAGACTTTTCTCTTCAAGCAGATGGGAAGAGTTGATTGGAAAACATCTCTTAGCTTTCTATAAGCTCCCCATGTCAACCCTATTCTACGTATTAGTTCATTGGTCTGGTTATCTCTACTTAAGCGAATTTCGTGTCCCAGATATTTGTATGCTGATGTTTGTTCTATACTTGTTCCAGCTATGTTGATGTTCTCACTCAGAACAAGGTTTGTCATCACTTGTGTTTTTGAGTTATTGATCTTTAAACCCACTTGTGTAGAGGTATGGTAGAGTCTTTCGCACATTTCGATGGCATGATCTATCCGGTCTGTTATCAGGACTATATCGTCCGCGAACCTGAGGTGACTAAGCTGCTCTCCATTTATGTTTATGCCCTTTTCGTCTAGGTTTGCACGCTTACACATGTATTTCAATAATGTTGTAAACAGTTTTGGTGAAATGGTGTCGCCCTGGCGAACTCCGCG
This sequence comes from Diabrotica balteata, assembly GCA_918026665.1. NCBI lineage: Eukaryota > Metazoa > Arthropoda > Insecta > Coleoptera > Chrysomelidae > Diabrotica > Diabrotica balteata. The sequence continues at coordinate 68,964,367 of OU898277.1, forward strand.
ATGAATGTTGAACTTGTGTGTATCTTCATGGAGTCTGACGCATGCCGTGGCATTATCATAGATATTTTTGATGACAGTGGTGTAGCGGTGATCTATTTGGCACTCTTTTAAAGCTTCTAGCATTTTCTGGTGGTTTACTGTGTCGAATGCTTTCTCATAATCCACAAATATTATGACGAGGGGTTTATTGTACTCTATATATTTTTCGATGAGGCTTTTAATAACTTGTACAATGGTCGTTTGTGCCGAAGCCTGACCTGAATCCTGCCTGTTCGCATGATTGGTAAAAGTCCATTTTGTTCGAAAGTCTGTTTGTTATGACTTTTGTAAAAAGCTTGTATATGTGTGAGATGAGGCTGATTGGTCTATAGTTTACGAGATTTGTTAAATCTCCTTTCTTAAACATTAGAATGATCACTGCATTTTGCCATTGTGATGGTGTTGTTCCTCTTTCAAGGCATTCTGTGAAAAGTATGGAAAGAATTTGTATCAGTTTCTCGCCTCCTAATTTTATGGCTTCGGCAACGACCCCGTCGTCGCCAGGTGACTTATTATTTTTCATTTGTAGGAGAGCTTTTTTGATTTCATCAACAGTAACATCTGGTATGTCTTCCGAGCCCTGGTTTAGAACCTTTGGTATGTTGTCAGTTGGAACATTTTCTTCTGTTTTGCTGTAGAGTTCGCTGTAAAATTGTCCGACAGTTTGTAGAATTTCCTGTATCTGTTATTATTTCGCCCTTTGTGTTTTTCAGTTTGTAAATATTTTTCTTTCCTATTTGTTGTTTCCTTCTGAAGACTTTTAAACTTTTGTTCTCTTCTATGACTTTTGATATCTCTCTGGTGTTGAAGTCTCTTATATCTTTCTTTTCTTGTGCTTGTTTCAGAGCTTTGACTATTTTCTGGTTTAGTTGTTCGATGTTTATGTTTTCTGTTTCTTCGTTTTGTAATTTTTCTTCGACCGTACGTTCAAACAGTTTTGCACTTTCAGGTGGTACCGATCTTCTAACATTTGGTTTAGGAACAAGCTTCATTCATTCTTTTTTAACGTTAAGCATTACTTTTGTTCTTATCTTCCTATGGTCGCTGCCAGCAGAGAACTTGCTGAGTACTTCCACGTCAACAACTAATATACTTATTATAAAATTCCAATACAAAACATAATCGTGTTAATAACAAAACTGTAAAATATTTTATTTCAAAGTCCTTTCTTAACGATTACGGTGTTCCAACACGCAAATAATTGGCATGCAAATCTCGCTATGTGATTTGTTTATTGTCATTGCTGAGGTCAAAAGCATAGCAAATTGTAAAAATCTTTGTATACTTTTTTGTAGAACTTGGTCACGAATTGTATCATTGTATTTCTGTCTGTAATTCTGGTGTTTTTGCTTGTTATAATAACGGTTTGCTTTTTCCAAATATTTAATGCTTTTCTTGTTTTCTTATATTTTTTTTTTGGTATTGATCATATTTCCTGCCAGTCAATTTTTGTATTTTATTATGTCTTCCTTAATACTTTTTCTTAATGTCTTACAAAGTTCGCTGTATTGTATTCTATGTATGTTGCTACTTGTATTTTCTTTCTTTGTTTTAGCATAATTTTGGTTTTATTAGACAGTTTACTATGTTTATTTTGATATTTCAGACCTCTGATTCTTTTAACAGTATCAAAGATGATTTCATTTGAACTGTCGACTTAGTTTTCTATAATATTTTGTCAATTGTCCTTTGGTAGTGATCTAGTTTTCTTTTAGATTGTCAATATACATACAGTTACTGCAGGGCTTTGATAAGTATATGGTCACATATTTGATAATAATAATAGTTTTGTCAGATTGAAAACGATTATGTTGATTAAATAATACTTTTTTCCTAATATTATATATACCGGGTGGTCCAATAAACCCACTTCTCGGCTATATATCAGAAACTATTCATGTTATAACTTTAGGAGAAAAAATTCCTTGGTAAAAGTGGCCAAGAGAAATCGCTGGAAATAACTTTCAAGTTTCTGGGTTAACCGCTAAGGGGCGTAACCTGCGAAGAAAACTTTGAAAACCAGTTTTTTGGGAAATATGCCCAATTATACCAAGTGTTAAATAAGTAAACTTACTTACAACGAGAGAATAATTAAAATGCATATAGACATATATGGTAAAGAGACAGTGATACTCGGAGTAAATGCACCAACAGACGATTCTTCAAGACTAGAAACAGAACATTTCACGGAAAAACTTTAACATCAAACAGAGCTAATTAAGAAGAACGTGGAGATAATTAAAACAGGAGACCCTAACGGCAGAACCGGAAGGAAATAAAACGATAAAGTAGTGGGGAGATTTGGAGAGGACGAACAAAATGATAACGGAGAACGTCTGATTGAATTATGCGAACTAAACAACCTAAAAATCACCAACGGATTCTTCAGACATAAAAATATTCATAAATATACATGGATGCAAGAAACACGAAAGCTGAAATCGATAATAGACTACATAATAATCAAACAAGATACCACAATAAAGATTAAATATGTGTGATTAAAAATAAAAGTCAGAAGAGAAGCAGAATGTGGAACGGACTATAAATTACTGACAGCAAAAATGGGCATTAATTGGAAGCATAACAAGACCCCCTCTACAGAAGAACCGTTGAACACTATAAGAGAAAAACAATACAATATAGAATTACTCCAAGAACAATCAATAAGAGAGAACTATACCAACAACGTCTAGACCAAAAATTAATAAAATTTAGATACGGCAACATCAAAGAAATATAAAGAAGTGAAAAACCAAATAACATAACAAAAGAAGAAAGAATGGGAAAGAACCTGCTTAAATATTGAAACATAGATAGGAGGTACAAGAACTTCGGAGTCGTGGAAAGTACCGAGAGGATTGAAACAAAACTTAAAAGAAAAAATTAAATTGGGCAATATACAGGACAAAGAATGGAAGGACTTTTACAAGGAACTGTTAACAGAACAAATACCACAATTCATTGAAAAAGAAAACAGGCGAAGACGAAGCAGATCCCCACAACAAGAAATCCCCACAATCCCCACAACACGAAAACTACAAAGGAATAAGCGTAATATCATCAATAGGAAGATTATATGAGAAGATACTGCAAGAAAAGATAGAGCAAACGATAAAAGGCAAAATCGGAGAGGATCAGGCAGGTTTCACGGCAGGAAGATCATGCATAGACCACATATACACACTAGAACAACTGTTGGAAAATAAAAAAACAAAAAATAGAGATATACATTTGGCATAGAACCTATAAAAGCTCTGTATAAAGAAAATAAAGTGTCCATTAAAGTGGGAACAAGAATCATAGGAGACTTCACCGCCCTAAAAGGGCTCCTGCAGGGTTGTTCCAAATCTCCAATATCATTTAAAATATACTTAGAGAAAGCCTTGACTACATAGAATATAAATTGCGAAGGGATGGAAGTACCGTAAGGAACTAATACCTATATATGTTAAGCTTTGCAGACGATCAAGTAGTGAATGGACAAGACCAAGACGACCTCAGCTACATGATGAAGAAATTACAAGAAAAATATACCAAGACTGGCCTAGATATTAACCTTGCGAAAACACAGTACCTATCTAGAAGTGAAAAAGACATAGAAGATCTACATATTGATGACAAAGTAACAGTCAAAGGAAATGACAAATTAAAATACTTGGGGTTTATAATCACGAATAAGGCAACAACAGAGGAAGAAATTACGCAAAGGTTAGGACAAACAAGAACAGCAATCCGAAAACTTAACTTAGTATGGTGAGATAGACAACTAAATATGAAGACAAAAACACAGATTTATAAAACATTAGTGCGAAGTATTATGACATATGGGCCTGAAAATTGAATAATAATAAATAATAATAATAAATAATAATAATAATAAACAAAAAAAACAGCAGTAAGATAGTAGCAACAGAGATGGAATGCCTGCAAAGATGCTGCAGAGTAACAAGAATGGATAGGAGAAGTAATGAAGAAATAAAGCAAAGAACATCAATAGAAACAGAAAGATCCTGGAGGAACGAAGTAGACGACGCCAACAGAGAGAGATGGAAACGGTTGAGCGAGGAAGGCAGTGAATACTGTAAAATCCCTGAATACATATATTATTTGAGAAGTCACATGTTCTCTTGTCAATACAGAGTTATTGAAACAGTGGTTTAGTCATAAGAATATCATACTTTTACGCGGACGCTGAGTATGTATTTGCATGTTACATATTCAGATATTCCCGTACTTCTTGCTTTATGTCATCATGTTTTAGTTGTTTGAGATTGTATCTTATAGGATTAGGTTTGTGGATTTTTTTAAATTTCAGACGATACTTAGCGACAAATGGGTTGTGGTCTGACATAATATCTGCACCAGGTTAGGTTTTCACTGATGTTATTGAGTTTTTAAATCTTTTATGTATTAAACTATAGTCAATCTGGTTTCTTATGGGATTTTCTGGCGTATCACCGGATGAACGCCATATGTATAATCTTCAGTATGATAATTTGAAAAGTGTATTGGTGATTACCAACTCTTCTTCCGTAGCAAATGTGAGTAGGCGTTCTCCTCTCTCATTTCGCTCACCCAGACCCCTTTTACCTACTACTTCACCATAACTTTCTGGCGTGTCACCGGGTGAGCGCCATGTGTACAACCTTCTGTATAGTAATTTGAAGAGTGTATTGGCGATTACGAACTCTTTTTCTGTAGCAAATATGAGTAGGCGTTTTCCTCTCTCATTTCGCCCACCCATACTCCATGGACCTACTACTTCACCATAACTTCCCTTACCGACTTTGGCATTAAAATCATCCATAACTAGTGTTACTGCATTGGTTTTTAACTTACTTAATACTTTCCTTAAATCGTAACAAAAGCCTCTATTACTTCGTCTAATTTGTCTGCTGTGGGTGCGTATATTTGGATTATGCTGGTTTTTGCTGGGAATAAATCCACTTGAATGAGCATGGTTCTCTCAGATATTGGAATGAAATTCGTAACGTATTTGTTTATTTAAAATTATTTCGACGCCATGCTTATGTTGACCTTTTGTATTTGTAGAGTAATACACTTGGTGCTCGTTTATTTAACATTTTCCGGCATTTTACTGATGCCCATTATATCGATATTTAGTCTTTTCATTTCATGAATGGCATTATAAATTTTGCCTGCTTCGTACATGATCTTGACGTTCCAGGTGCATATAAACAGCATATTAAATAAACAGCTTAATTTTTCTAGGCGAATCCTTTCCTTTTAGTTGGGGGGTTTCGCTTGCTAACGACCTGGGAGGCCCCGTAGTTCTGTGTTGTTATTCCTCCCCTGCCCGATCTTGCATTCCAATATACATGATCAGTAGTCTTCACTCTCAAAGTTGTAGCCATAATAGATGTACAAGAGATATCCATATGGATCTTTAATGTAGTGGTTTCTCCTTAATTCCTACATCCTTACGCCGTTGACCTAGTTCTCGGTTCATCCGCCTTTAGGGCCACTTTCCCAACTCTAGGACAAAAGAGTTCCCTACTATTTACCAACTCATCCGCCCGAAGATTTATACCTACCTATAATAATGACTGAAGTCTACTAGCTCATAAGCTAACGTCTAAAGGTGGAAAACTATCGATAGACCTAATTTAAATTTAATGTAATTTATGGGTATTTATCGATAATTTCCCACTTCTACTAGTTTTATCTCTTTTTATTTCACAACGTAAGTTTTCTATTTTCTACGTTAATTTGCTGGATTTTAAGGTACACATCCCTGTTTAACAAACACACACTAATAATCTGCTTTATTTTAGACTTGTTTATATGACTTTTAAACGATATATTTGGGTATATTGCTTCAGTTTTTTTAATTTACTTATAATCTTAAGAAGGTGACAATTAGATGATAAAATCCACAAATTGAAGCTAATAGTAAATTAAAATATTAGTATAATGTTTCTCTAATGTTTTTTAAAAAAATATACTGTCTATAAAATAGTTGCGTAAGATTAAAAAAACTTTGAAGTAAAAACACGTCGGACTTGAAATGCGTAATGTCAAGACAGAAACCAATTAACATGAAACTAAACTAACTTTCGGTATTTGTCTTGGCTCTTGACTTTTGACTTTTGGTTGGGCCCGAGAGAGATTGTGGAATGTCAAAATGATTCAACGTGTTTGGGAAACTTCCTACTTGGGGTTAACTACAAATTCAGTTGGAACAAGAAGACAGCGGTAATTTCGATAAATGAGAAGGATATTTGATACGTTTGTGAAACGTTCACATACCTAACTTTTTATTAGATATAAACTTCTACAAACAACAGTCAAACACACACAAATTATATAACAAAGCAGTTATTTCGTTATTTCTATCCCAACAACTTCGGTAATTTTTCAGTATAAAATCCAATTAGAAATAAAATGACGAAAACAATTTGAAACATATGAAAAAATCAATTTATTTGAAGAAACAAAGTTTGGAAAAAATACAGGAAGAACAAAAAAAACAAAAACAGGAAAAATAATTATAAATGAGCCAGCAATAATACGAGTATATGTACAATATAAAAAGGTTTAAATAATATTAACGGGTTGACTACCAGCCTATTTTTCCTTGCATTGGCAATGAGTCACATATGGTACTCAGTCCAGAAGATAAGTTCAAATATATAGCTCCATATATGATACTCAGCATGGTACACTGAATACAAGGTATGATATTGTGCATGACATTTGACAGCTGGCCCAGGAGTGTAACGTAGTCAAGCCAGCTCGAACCCATTATTATAGCAAAGAATATAGACGCATATGCGTCTATATTCTTTGATTATAGCTTAACGTACACATAAATTTTAAAATTATGGTCAAAAAATGATCGATTTTTTTTAAATGTTTTGTTTTGGTTATTATTAAATAAAAACTATATTTTAGGTATCGTAAAACCTTTACTTTTTCTGGGGGTTCAGGCGAAATAATTATTTTTGTTTTCATACATATACTTATAATATGTGCACTCTTTTTGTATAGGTAAATAGTAGTATATTTGCGGATTCTGATTCGCTGTCATTCATTTTCAAGCAGTTTTACTGAAATAAAAAAAAATAGATTACAATAAAGAAAAATCTGATTTATAAGAATTTAATATGGTATTTTAGATATAGTTAACTTTGAAAATTAAGGCAAATATCGAGCACAAGTTTAATCCAACCTCGCCCAAGTACTTTCCCTTAATATAGCATCTTCAGGGGCAATTCATCAAATATGGGCTATCCAGCAATCGTAGAATGTGATAAACATGAATGTTCACATAAAATTGTACAAACACTACACTAAAATAAGGATAAATAGTTTAAAATTTTAAACTGTTTTAGTGTAGTGTTTATACAATTGTATGTGAACATTCATGCTTATCACATTCTACGCTTACCCCTGAATATGCCTGAAGATGCTATATTAAGCGAAAGTACTTGGGCAAGATTTGATTAAAATTGTGCTCGATATTTGCCTTAATTTTCAAAGTTCATTTATTCGAGCATTCAACCTCATATCAATTAGATATAATTATTTTTAAATTTAGTAAAATAAAAAATATACACATTACTATTCGCTCCGTTGCGTGACCATGGTAGGGGTATATTGGAACCATACCAGCGTGCGTAGTGGCGAAAAATGACAAAATTGGAATTGGATAAAATCTTTTTATGCATAAATTTCATCAAAAATGGGTGCAAATACAAGTTGTGTATTTAAATGTACTAATAATAGCAAAAATAGTGTAGTTTTTATAAGTTTCCAAAGATTACATATAAATTAGAGAAAATAAAAAGATGGATTCGTGCTATTAATATGAAAAAGTAAATATCACATCATTTCATTTTTATGCATTGAAATAGGAAAAATTTCAATAATTTACCTTAAATGATATTTCATAAGACTTCAAGCTAACTGCAGCCTGCCTGATGACTACAGTTTTTATATCATAACTTTTACTATTATTGTTTTTAATTACATGTTCTTCCACATGAAAAGCTGGATTTTCTAGTACTAGATTTTTTCCTTTCTTCGCCGTTTTGGTTGAAAAGATAAATTGTGATAAATTTTTAGAAACCCAGTTTTTAAGACTACATTTATTTTGTACATAAACTGAAAAAATATAATTACACAAATAATTATTATTAATTGTCAATTTCGTATGTATTTAACAAATGTTTACCTCCGATAGTGGCTGCAAGACCTTGAAGTGGGTTCGGGGTTAAAGGCTGTTCAGGTAGGGTTTTAATCTGGCGCAGGAAATGGATCAAGTATGTGTGTGCGAATGAATGGGATCTCCCTAATAAGGAGCTCTCCGTTGAATGAAGGTACCCCCCATAAACGGGCTAGGCCTGGCGAACGGGAAGTATGAATGGATGTGAAAGGATCTCGCTAGGACAGTTCCTGCCACCGCTTAGATCTCTGGAATACCTGACAATTGCTTTCAGATAGTCGAAAGACTAAGTATAGATTAACTACTTCAGTGACTAAGAAGAAGCCTACCCAAGTTAACAATACCAGGAATCACAGCGTGGAGGATAGTGCTCGCCCCCTGCAATGGAATCTCAAGACTGGATTACTGCCCAGATTGATGTTTCGTTGCGGGAGAAGGTAGCTATCTACAGAAACCTGCCTAGTATAAACCGTGTCTATTACGTCATAAGACGAACATAGATGTGGGGGCTTGCCCTAACCGGCCGGCCAAGTGGAAGGGAACCACGATAAAAAAATCATCCCAATTTTAAGCTGGAACAGCATAAGCCGAAGAATGAATAGTTAGGGGGTATCTAACTACTATTATGCGAACCTTGTGGCATGCTGGAGGTGAGATTTATTTCCCTTGCTTCTCGTGGTAATCTGTATGGAACCCTATATTAAAGAAAAAGAAGAGATATCCGACTCCCAAAAATCTGACACTGAAATGGAGGTTAGCGACCCTCATGTACAGGCCAAAAATAAGCCTGAAAAAACTGAGGAGGAGCAAGCTACTTCTAACTAGTGGCGACGAGCTTAGACCCTTAAGTCCCGTACACGGGAAAGAAAGAATAAAGCTATCTGGTGCCGTAATAAAAAGGTTTAAATACCTTAATGAGAAAGGGCTGACTCCGAAAAAAGCCCAGAAACAAGCAGTCGAGCCCATAAAGAAAAAATAATTGGAAAAAGGCCCCAAAAGGGTCCGCTCTGAAGAGAACACTCCGAAGGTCGACAGGCAAAAAAATCAAGGAGTGATGCAGATAAAGGCGACACTGTGCTAAATCTACAAAACTCTCCTTCAGTCAAATGGCTGAAGGTGTTAAAGTGGGAATCCTACCCTCGAAATCTTCACGTCATTTTACAACGGAACAATTAAAGACCGTTAAGGAGAATATCTTAGACAAGATTGTTGAGCTCCAGAAAGAAAAGAGCGAAAAGCCTAACTTTATGAGCGCTTAAAACAGACCTGGCTGGCTAACTTTGATGTGCGCCGACAAAGCCACTTTGCAGTGGGTAAAGACACACATTGGAGAAATACAGCCATGGGAGGGTGCCACATTGAGAGTTGTAGAGGGAACAGAAATTCCTCACACTGAAGTCTTAACGGCGTTCCTTCTCGGAAGTAAGGATTATTCCACGGAGAAAATTCTAGGTCTAATAAAGTCTCAAAACTCGAGCCTACCTCCGTATGGAGAATACTGAATAGGTCTATGAGTGGAGCCGTGGAAATTCTAACCCTTTCAGGGGACAGCCAATCCGCCGAAAGGCTAAAATCAACGGGGCATACAATCAATTACATATATGGTCGTACGGTCCTAAGAGACAATAGTGGCAGAAATAAACCCACAACAAGCCGGCCTCAAAAACCCGCTACGGTGCCTAAGGCCCCGGATAGGCAAAAAAGTGGGCAATAAACGTATTTTTTTCTTTAATTGTGGCTTATTCCCAGTTAAATTGTAATTAATGCTCTCACATAATATTAAATAACGGTAACCGCAATAGTGGAAATGCCAACAGAAGTAGACAAGAGGCAAATTGTTATTGCTTCGGCCTATCTTCCAGGTGACTCTGAAAACCATCCACCTCCAGAGGAAGTTTAAAGACTTATGGGATGGTGCAAGAGCAAGAACAGACAAAATTAATTATTGGCTGCGATGCAAATGCACACCACACAGTATGGGGCAGCACAGGAATCAATAACAAAGGTGAGCACCTCCTAGACTATATATCTGCTAATAACTTAGATATTGCAAACAGAGGTAACAAACCCACATTTATAAACGCAATTAGGAAAGAGGTTCTCGATGTAACCCTAACTAGTTCGTTTATAGCAAATAAAATATACAATTGGCATGTCTCGAATGAAGCCTCAATCTCGGACCATCAACACATAAGGTTTGACTTGGGTGCCTCTGAGGAGGGCATTGAGAAATATCTAGTCCCAAAACAGACCGATTGGGACACCTATAAAGAGTGTCTTAAAAGCGAAATGGAGGAACTCGATACGTCGCTCGACACAGAGGAAATTCTAGACCGAGCCTCATGGCAACTTCAAAATGTCATAGTAAAGGCCTATCAATCAAGTTGTCCTCTAAAACACAAGAAAACCACTAGGGATGTTTCCTGGTGGAATAAAGAGTTAACTAAACTTAGAAAAAAGGTCAGACAACTCTTCAATAGGGCAAAATCTACAGCTAGTTGAGACTCCTACAGAAATGCCCTTACTGAGTATAACAAAGAACTAAGAAAATCAAAGAGAAACTCGTGGAGAAAAACTGCGCAGAGATAACAGAATTAGCCCCTGCGCACCGACTTCAAAAGGTTCTCTCAAAGGATCACACAAATGAAATCGGACTGATCAAAAAGCCGAATGGTGACTATACTGAGAGTCTACCTGAAACTATTAGAGAGCTGTTAAAAACCCATTTTCCTGGCTCTCAACAAATACAAGAAGATGAACCGCAAAATATGCAGCTGACAAAGGCTCCAAGGGGCCTCAATAGATCCAGCAGCAACTAGCGGAAAAAATCTTTACACAAAATAAAATCGAATGGGCCGTTAAAAGCTTTAAACCTTTTAAATCCCCTAGTAAGGCCGGAATATTTCCTGCTTTACTCCAAAAAAGCTTCATGAATACATATTGGCATTACATTAGACTATTCCAAGGAAGTAAAATATCTGGGGTAAACCTAGATCAAAAACTCACCTAAAATAGTCATATTAAAAAAATTTTATCCAGAGCTTTGGTGGCAAGTTGGACCTGCCGTAAGACGTTTGGAAAGACTTGGGGCCTACAACTGAAAATTACTCTCGGATCATATAAAACAATAATTAGGTCCATGGTCACATACGCATTATTCGTATGGTGGCCAAAAACACACAGGGAATAGTCTGAAAATCACAGGGACAATGTCAATATGTCCCACTGCAGCTCTAGAGGCGATGCTGAACCTTCCTCCCTTGCAGTTCTGCATAAGGAGGGAGGCAGTAACTACCGCCTTAAAACTGCGACAGACACAAATATTAAAACCTTGAGGTCTAGTTACCACCTGAAAATCTTAGAAGAAATTCCATTGGATTCTAAGGACATGACAACAGATGTTATGCCAGTCAAATTCGACTTTAGAACACCCTTTAAAGTGGTCATAAAAAACCATCAAATGTGTGAAGAAATTGAACCATAAGTGAAATAAGGTTCACTCATATGGTATACGGATGGATCTAAGATAGATAAAAGGGCAAGAGTGTGGGAGTTACTGGTCCCAATTTCAGACCCATTTCAATCTAAATATCTTGGAAACGCCCCAACTATCTTTCACGCAGAAACACATGCTATAGATATGAGTGCCCAAGAATGTCTCAACCGAGACACCCGTAGGGCAAAAGTCTTTATTTTATCAGACAGCCAAGCCACCTTAAAGGCTCTAAAGTCATTTACATGTGAGTCAAACTTGGTTTAGGACTGTAAACAATCTCTCAAGAAGCTGGCGAAACGCAACAATGTAACTGTTATGTGGGTGCCAGGTCACAAGGGAATTGCAGAAAATGAGGAAGCTGACAGCCTCGCAAAAGAAGGAGCCAATATCCCATTCCAGGGTCCGGAACCCTTCTGTGAACTATCGAAAAGCCACATCAAAGAGAAACTCCATACCTGGGAACTCAATCAACTAAGATCATATTGGTCTAACACACCAGGACAAAGGCTAACTTTGAAGGCTCATGAAAGTGTCGCCTACTGCAATAAACCGCCTTCTCGAAATGAGAGTATCAATATGGTCACTGGCCTTCTCACTGGTCACTGCCCTCTGAGATATCATCTCAAGAAGATGGGCAAATCAGATAGTGAGAACTGTCGTTTCTGTCACAATGAAAAAGAAACGGCAGAACATATACTATGCAACTGCGTAGCACTAATCTGCAAACGACTATAATTCCTAGGAGAGGTCAGTCGGGCGTCTTCTGACATAGGAAACAAGTCACCTAGGAAGCTAGTCAACTTCATCAGAAGTATTGGCATTCTAGACTTTAACTAGATTAAGGTATGCACAAAATATCTCTATAGGTCGAAGTGCGGTGAGGCCGCATGGCCTTAACGACCTCACATAATCTAATCTAATCTAACATATGTTTACCCTCAAATTGGGAGGTCGAAAACTGTGATGAAGGCAGTAGGTGTCGCGTCAGTCACGCACGGAGCGAATAACCCAACGATTATTGTATGCAAAATTTACTTAGCAAATAATATAATAATATGAAAATAAGGCATAAATTAATTCAAACGCCAAACACAATAAATATCGACTTCAGACGACTTTAGACCGGCAAGACAGAAGGCTTGAAACAATAATATCGGTTATTAATGGTCACGATTGCAAGTTATGAGATAATAAATATAATTTAAAGTAACTCAATACTAACTGAGTCATCTATTTTATAATAGAAAAATATTTTACATATATGGTGATATGTTGACTTTATCATTATTTATTTTGATTTTACGTTTATAAGTTCAGTAGATACGTACAAATTTTGTGTATCTTCATTACCACTTTTTTGTATGTTTTTAAACATCTAAAATAGCAAACTCTGGAGTATAGGTTGATTAACCTGTACTTAAGCGTAATAAAAGATAATTTAAACTTGATTTGTAAAGGATATCTATGTTAACAAAATAACTACCAAAAATCAATAAATTTAAATTAACTTCAAAATTTTATGTATGATTAATTATCATAATAACATAATTTTATCATCTCTTTATAATTACTATAATTAAATTAGCCATATTATATAAAAAAAAACTTAAATGAGAAGTCTTTCATTTACAACTACATTCAAATCTTGCGTAAAGAAACGGACTTGACTACGTCATGCGCGACGCGAACCGATTTTGAAACATTATGTATCGTACCTTGTGTTTCTTGTACCTTGGGTACTCAGTATAACTTAGAAAACTGCAAGCCGTGTACCTAGCAGTCACCCGACTTATACATTTCATATGGAGAAATTAAAGTTTTGGCCTCAGAAAACTATTCCATGATTTTAGCCCGTAGCTAGATGGTATTATACTTTTTTATAAAGGTCGTTTATCAAAGTGTAATAAAAATGCTTTTTTAGATTAAATATTTATTTAACAAGTACCGTTACTCTAAAAAAACAACGATACAAATAAATAGTCGATAAAATAAATTCTAATACAGAAAAATTACTGTAATTTGATAACATGCACCTTAAAAAAGCAAAAGTGTCAAAACACTAATATTTCGCGAAAGCAAAACAATTTGTTCAAACACGTGAAGTCTCTTTTTGTGCTGATTGTCTTCCATGTTTGGTAACAATATCCCTTTAGCATTCTATTTCGTTTCAATCGCGTTTAATAAGCATAACTTTGATAATTTTCTCTCTAAATTGTGTTATTTTTATTGATTTATTTGCCACTGTAGAATAAATTGACAAGACATTTACAACGGCAACAGTTGTAAAATATCAAAGGCAACTTTTCAGTGCCATTTCAATGACCTCCTTGAAACTGAATTACTCGAATTTATTTGATTCCGATTAATATATGAGGGATTTTTCTGCAGTATATTCTACTACAATCTGCGGTTTATGTTTGTCTTTTCTTCTTTGTATCACATTTACCATAGAAGGCATATGCTTTATATGGTATAAAAGTAAAACCTGAAGTCCAAATAACTCAAAATCTGGCAGAGCCCCTGGGCCAGATGAAGTTCATATCGAGCTGATTAAACTTATAGACGAAGACAATTTAAGTGCAATAACTGTACTCTTTAACAACATATACAACTCTGGTGAGATTCCTACAGATTTGCTGCTATCGGCCTTTGTTCTGCTACCAAAAACCAAGAACTCCAAACACTGTAATGACTATAGATTAATCAGCTTATTGTAACACTTATTAAAAACATTTTTAAAAAATATACATGCAAGAATATTCAGAAAGTGCGAAGCGGATATGAGTAATAGATAGTTTGGCTTTCGTAACGGATTCGGAACAGTGGAAGCTCTGTACAGTTTCACAACTCTTACCCAAAATGTCGAGACCAACAAAAAGATCTTTTTGATGCGTTTATAGACTATGACAGCTTTTGACAAAGTTAAACATAACATTCTCATGGAATATCTAGAGAGAAAAGGACTTGACAAAAATAACATTAACATAGTGAGAAATCTCTATTGGAACCAGGCTGTGGTAACATTAGATGGAAATAGAACGGAAGCGCAACTGATAAGTAGAGGAGTGAGACACGGCTATGTAATTTTACCATTACTATGTCATATATATATATATATATATATATACATATATATATATATATATATATATATATATATATATATATATTTATATATATATATATATATAAATATATATATATATTTATATATATATATATATAAATATATATATATATATATATATATATATATATATATATATATTCCGAAGAGTTATTTACGCAAGCACTTGAAAATTGTACAGAAGGGATCAAGATAAATGGTGAAAATATAAATATCATCCGTGATTCTGACAGTAGAGTCATTATCGCTGAAAGTGAGACAGACCTGCAGAACATTTAGTGATTTATTAAAAAATTAGCACAGTAAGTGACCATGTAGTCCGAAGTATAAAAAATATATTAAATTATAACTTAAATGATGCAAAGAACTAAGAAAATCAACGATTAACTTCCAACTATTGATAATTATTATGCTTTAATTTTAACTTTTGGTAGCATTATTAAAATATGTTAATATAATTTAAAAAAAAAAATTAGTGTAAATGAATGAAGTTACTGGTCTAAGCCTTGCACCTTCTACCAGGAAAATGGCGTTAGTATTAGCACTAAACATAAAGTGGATTTTAATGAAGTTAAGATTCTTGGCACTGAACGTAATCTATTTAAAAGACAGTTTTTAGAAATGTGTTCAATTCTTAAACATTCTAATTCTCTAAATAAGAGAACTGACATAAGTAACTTGAGCCAAATTTATCATGCTCTAATATTGCAGAACTAGGCTTTACTTTCATTTTCAATATAATTGTCATGTAATATACATATTTGAACACAATTTTTTTAATTAATAATATAAAATAGTAAATAAATAACTAATATTAAAATAAACTGAAACACTCAATTCTTTATACCATCTACTTAAATATAGGCAACTTTCATTACACTGTTACCTCTACACTAAAATTTTCCATATGAGTGTGAACCAGTCACTATTTAATAGTATAGTAATAATATTAACATTGTAATTGATTCATAGAATCCTTTACAAATTACAGATCTAAGTGTCTGAAGCTTAGACTGTTGGAAATTATCTAATTGTTATTCACCTGTTGGCAAAATTTTTTCAGCCACAATGTTTAACATAAATTTAAATATAAGAGTTTGAATGAAATTCTCCTGTTTGTTTGTTTTTAGACGGGCTAATGCGAGTAATTGTTATTGCTATATCAGTTTCATTCATTGGATTGTCTCTTACAAGCGGGCTGTCATCCAAAGCTCATTAACATTTAAATAAACCGCTCAATTATTTGAGGTGGTACCTCTGATCTTGCTGTTCTGTTGAAATAATTTCAATCTCAAGGTTGGCTGTCTTTTCGTGGTTCTGTGTCAGTCTGTTCAATCTAACGCCATTTTCCTGGTAGCAGGTGCAAGGCTTAGACCGGTAACTTCATTCATTTACACTAATTTTTTTTTTAATTATATTAACATCTTTTAATAATGCTACCAAAAGTTAAAATTAAAGCATAATAATTATCAATAGTTGGAAGTTATTCGTTGATTTTCTTAGTTCTTTGCATCATTTAAGTTATAATTTAATATATTTTTTATACTTCGGACCACATGGTCACTTACTGTGCTAATTTTTTAATAAGTCACTAAATGTTGTTAGTAAATTAAATGTTTATACATTTCTACTTTATAATGTCCATTTATTCAAGTTTAATTCATAAGCTTGTTAACATCTTTGACTGCTACATGTCTTTTTAAGGTAACACCTGTAACATCTTTTCCATGATTGTGTGGTTCTTATATTATACTTTTTAGAATGAACTGATGATGCTTTCAGAATACGAAAGCGAAACGTCTTCGAAATAGATAGAGTGGCACATCAACTTTGTCTTTCATTTCTCCACCTACAAATTGACCGATATAAGAGCCCACCACTCTGTTGAGTGATCCTTTTATATATATATATATATTATATATATATATATATATATATATATATATATATATATATATATATATATATATAAGGTAGTCCAAAGTTTTTTGACTAGTTTGGAAAAAATATGTAAATACTTTTTTCTTTTTGGGTGTGGTAGTCAATAAAAAATAGAGCTTTGCTAAGGCGTACTATTTATTCTGAATTCCGAGCTTTCGGTGGTTATTTGCCACCTTTATCAAGGTCTACAATGAAAATTACTGTGTTATAACATTAGGCTGATGTAATATAAAAGTTATAAAAACTTACCAGAAAGTAAGATTCATAGCATATAAAACACAACGTTAATAACATAATGTGACCTGAATTATTGAAGGCATTAAAAATTTTAAAAACTTTAAAATACTTAAAAATTAAAGAACATGTTACAAAGTTTAAAAAGTAAAAAATAAGACGACATGTTTGACAAAAAACAGTCGTCTTCGCAGGTTTGAATTCAGTCACATCTCACGAACAGAAAGAGGTAGTAGGAGGAACTATTGTTGTTTAAATAGTTAGTTAGTTACATAGTTACAATACATATTACAATACATATTACATTTTTACATATTACATATTACAATAGTTAGTTACATCGAACTATTTAAACAACAATAGTTCCTCCTACTACCTCTTTCTGTTCGTGAGATGTGACTGAATTCAAACCTGCGAAGACGACTGTTTTTTGTCAAACATGTCGTCTTATTTTTTACTTTTTAAACTTTGTAACATGTTCTTTAATTTTTAAGTATTTTAAAGTTTTTAAAATTTTTAATGCCTTCAATAATTCAGGTCACATTATGTTATTAACGTTGTGTTTTATATGCTATGAATCTTACTTTCTGGTAAGTTTTTATAACTTTTATATTACATCAGCCTAATGTTATAACACAGTAATTTTCATTGTAGACCTTGATAAAGGTGGCAAATAACCACCGAAAGCTCGGAATTCAGAATAAATAGTACGCCTTAGCAAAGCTCTATTTTTTATTGACTACCACACCCAAAAAGAAAAAAGTATTTACATATATATATATATATATATATATTATATATATATATATATATATATATATATATATATATATATATAATATAATATATATGAATATTATTATTTATTAAATGTTCATAATTATTTTAGGCTTTTTTATTTCAAAATAATAATGAATCACTGGGTGACCGAGAACTGTCAATTTTGAAATCCGTTGGTGTCATGTTTAATTGGCGAATTTGAATTTCCTTTTTTATTTTTATAATATTTAAAGACCCGACGTTAATCCTATTAAATATGTGTAATATACGCAAAATGCTAAATTTTAAAATAAAATAAAAATTTACAACATAATCCGAGTTGTTGGTTTTTATTTTTATCTTCGACAAACATTTTTACTTCTATACGCGCGTTCGACGTTGGAAATTTTTTCTCTCTTTCTTTTTAGAGAATAAAAATGTTCCTTTTGTAAATATATTTAATATTTATTAATATTATAATTTTTTTTATTACCTAATAATATTATCATGGTAAATTAAACATATGCGCAAATGTTTAAAAATGCTTATGTTTAATATGTTTAAAAAAGTTACCGACAATTACTGCATCATCAAAACAATAAAATAAAAATAGCAGTTGCCTTTTAGCAGATTATGGTGGAGGACTATTTAAATAAGGAATTATTAAATCTGCATTTATGTGTTTGTATTCATTAGTCTATGTTTAGTATGCAAATAATAAGTTTGTTATTCCATTATTTTTATAATATACTTGATATTTAAACTATATCATGAAATAAACAACAATACTACATACTATTGACTCAAATATTTTATCAAAACTAAACACAAATACTATAACCGCATTCAATCAATTAAAACACAAATAAACATAATTTAATTTTGTGGTGCGTAAAATCAATCATGTGTGTATTTCGTCCGTGAAATAAAGTATCTAGAACTATAGTAAATATCAGGATAGCGGTCTTTGGATTAATAAAAAACTATATTTATTTCAGAGTTCGACGTTTCGTTGTTTTTTTGACTACTTCATCAGGAACTGACTAAAATTTATAACACAAATTAAAAAAAAAACTTATAACACAGCAAATAACAAAAGGACAAGGCACAAAGCTCGAGTTTGTTCGGAAAAATATCCCCATTAGATTTTTTTGCATAATTACTTTATTGAGATTTAAGAGGTCGCCCAGGCGAAAATTTATTAAAATTTTTTAAAACATTTTTTTAACCAATTGTAACAATTCTTTTTCGTCAAAGAATTTTTTTTTTTATTTTTTGGATCATTCTGAACAAAAAAAAGTCTCTTGTTAGTCCAGTTCTCAGAGAGTTGACCCCTAAAATCATACGAACAAGCTGAATTTTGCAGAGAATATTATTTTTGGGACCCGAAAAAAGATGCAAAAAAGTTTATCACTTCTACCCCCGGGCTTCCCCGTAAAACCACCCACGCAATGGGGTAAAAACGCATAAAAATTGATTTACCAAGAATCAGCACACCGTAAAAAAATGTTTCAAATAAAAAAAATGTAGCTGAGATAATTTTAAACAAAAATGTTAATAAGCATTTTTTATATAGAATGAACCGTTCTCATAGAAACAACGATTGAAATGACACGTGGATTTTTGCATGTCAGTTACGCGCGCGAAATCAATGTTCACCAAAATTTGTATCAGCTTGACGGTAAAAATTCTATATTTTTTGATTCTAGTGACATAGCGACAAAAATCAAGATGCGTTTTAAAGGTAAATAGTTCAGCTTTCATATTCAGTTTTTATACACTCCGCCAAAAAAGTATCGCATCACCTATGAAACTGTAATATTTGTATTAAAAATAAATTAAAACATGGATTTTTTACTGTTGCTTTTTTTGTTTTTTAAGTATGTAACAGGTATTAAAAGAAAAATGCAGCATATACGAAAAACAAAGGTTTTATTTAATTTATTTCATAAATTAGAAGTAAGTGCACAAACAGCATTAAATAAAAAAATAAATATCAAAAGTAATGATAATTTAGTAAGATGTATTACCCCCTCTAGCTCTTATAACATCTAGATAACGTTGTGGCATACTTCCAGTTAACCTTTTTAGATAATCTTGATCGATATTATCCCATTCTACGGTTAACAACCGTTGCAGGTCCTAAAGATTAGCTGGCGTCACATTACCAGATCTCATCTTTCTGTAAAGATGGTCCCAAACATGTTCTATTGGATTTAAGTCCGGGTTGTGCGCTAGCCAATTCAAAACTTATAAATTTACCTCTTGAAGGTACTCGGTAACGATTCCTGCGACGTGTGGGTGTGCATTATCACGCATTAAAACAAAGTCATTACCAGTAAATGGGACGTAAAGAACAACATGCATCTCCAAAATTTCTCTAAGGTACCTATCAGCAGTTAAGGATCCTCCATCTAGCTGTACCAATTCGGTTTGATTCCTCAGATAGCTCAGCTGGCTGTGCGGCTGCCTCTCATTCGCTTCACTGTCGAATGGTTTAGTGGATGTGGGTCGAGTCCCAGCTCGGTGTACAGAAAACAAAAAGTCTAACGCAGCAGTTTAAAATTCTAGATGAATCTGCGGCTTAGACTAGGATATGCTGGGTTCTGATCGGCCTATGGTGGAGCAGTACGGCAAGAGATAAGGGCTTACGTCTCGGTGATACTCCTCCATAGATACCTACCGGACGGGCGTAACGCCTAAAAAACCGGATATATATATATATATATATATATATAATATATATATATATATATATATATATATAAGAGTAAGAAAAAAGTACTTGTGACTCGTTTGGAAAAAATATAACACTGTTTTTGATGGGTTGGAGTCAATAAAAGGGGCTATTTGTTGACTATTTTTTACTCGAGCTTTCAATTGTGATTACAATTTTTATCAAGAGCTTCTAAAAAATACAAAATGTCTTACAAAGTTGAACTAGAAATAAAAAATTTTTTGTTAACTCACCAAATAAAATTAGTTTTTTATATAAAACTACTGCTTACATAATAAATACAAAAAATATTAATAAAAAAAATGTCTTATTCTAACAAATGTTTCTCTGAAAAATTTAGATGAAGTTTCTTATGAAAAAAATTGAAATTATAAACAAATATAGAATAGCTACAACCAGCCTAAAACGTCATAAATACTAACTTAAAAATTCTTATTTTTGACATATTGTCAAAAATAAAATTTTGTTTAAAAAATTCTTCTTTGTTTAGTAACAAAAAAGAAGAAGATTTATTCACCATTGATAGATGCCCGGAAAAATGTAACAAATAAATGGAAAATTCAAAATGTGATATTTTACTGACTGCATAAATTAAATAGAAATTATATAATTATAAATTTTGCTTAAATTTTGAATTTCTGACCTTTTGTTTAAATTATTATCACTTTTGCTAATACAAACCATTTCCAAAAAAGTTCTTTTAAATTTATTACTTTCATTACATAAAATTTTAATATTATCAAAATCCATAATATGGTCTTTGTCTATTACATGCTCTGCCAAAGCACAAGATGGTTTCTTAATTCTACAATCACTCTTGTGAGAAATAATGCGATTAGAGAGATTTCTTCCAGTCTCACCAATATACTCAGCTTCACACTGAGTACAAACAATGCTGTATACTACATTTGTTTGATCTAATTTGTCTATAGGATATTTAGTTTTGGAATATAAAGATGAAATAGTTTTGATGTTCTTTGTTGCTATTTTTATATTGTCAATAACCTTTAATGTTTGTATTAATTTAGGAGTTAATGATGGTATAAAAGGTAGTGAATGATAATATATGTTTTGATTGTTGGATACAGTGTTATGAGATTTAGCAAAAAATGGTGCTAAGTTATTTATATTTAATAAATTAGAAAAAAGCATCCTATGTAGCATATCAGGAGGATAAGAGTTTTCAATTAAAATATTTTTTAACAAATGAAGATCTTCTTGTAGGTAGTCTGGATGAGAAAGTTTTAAAACACGTTCCTTTAATCCTGTTATAAGGTTCATTTTCATTTTATTTGGATGATTAGAGTAATAGCTTATAAATCTATTACTACATATGGGTTTTCTGAACCATCTAGTTTTCAACATATTGTCTGTATTTCTTACAATTCTCATGTCAAGGAATGGTAGAGAATTATCTACTTCTTCCTCAACTGTAAATTGTATATGTTGATTATGATTGTTGAAAATGTTGACTGTTTCAAGAATTTTGTGTTTAGGAAGTGCCAAAACTAGATCATCTACATATCTTTTGATAAATGGAATATGTTGAAAACTAGATGGTTCAGAAAACCCATATGTAGTAATAGATTTATAAGCTATTACTCTAATCATCCAAATAAAATGAAAATGAACCTTATAACAGGATTAAAGGAACGTGTTTTAAAACTTTCTCATCCAGACTACCTACAAGAAGATCTTCATTTGTTAAAAAATATTTTAATTGAAAACTCTTATCCTCCTGATATGCTACATAGGATGCTTTTTTCTAATTTATTAAATATAAATAACTTAACACCATTTTTTGCTAAATCTCAAAACACTGTATCCAACAATCAAAACATATATTATCATTCACTACCTTTTATACCATCATTAACTCCTAAATTAATACAAACATTAAAGGTTATTGACAATATAAAAATAGCAACAAAGAACATCAAAACTATTTCATCTTTATATTCCAAAACTAAATATCCTATAGACAAATTAGATCAAACAAATGTAGTATACAGCATTGTTTGTACTCAGTGTGAAGCTGAGTATATTGGTGAGACTGGAAGAAATCTCTCTAATCGCATTATTTCTCACAAGAGTGATTGTAGAATTAAGAAACCATCTTGTGCTTTGGCAGAGCATGTAATAGACAAAGACCATATTATGGATTTTGATAATATTAAAATTTTATGTAATGAAAGTAATAAATTTAAAAGAACTTTTTTGGAAATGGTTTGTATTAGCAAAAGTGATAATAATTTAAACAAAAGGTCAGAAATTCAAAATTTAAGCAAAATTTATAATTATATAATTTCTATTTAATTTATGCAGTCAGTAAAATATCACATTTTGAATTTTCCATGTATTTGTTACATTTTTCCGGGCATCTATCAATGGTGAATAAATCTTCTTCTTTTTTGTTACTAAACAAAGAAGAATTTTTTAAACAAAATTTTATTTTTGACAATATGTCAAAAATAAGAATTTTTAAGTTAGTATTTATGACGTTTTAGGCTGGTTGTAGCTATTCTATATTTGTTTATAATTTCAATTTTTTTCTTAAGAAACTTCATCTAAATTTTTCAGAGAAACATTTGTTAGAATAAGACATTTTTTTTATTAATATTTTTTGTATTTATTATGTAAGCAGTAGTTTTATATAAAAAACTAATTTTATTTGGTGAGTTAACAAAAAATTTTTTATTTCTAGTTCAACTTTGTAAGACATTTTGTATTTTTTAGAAGCTCTTGATAAAAATTGTAATCACAATTGAAAGCTCGAGTAAAAAATAGTCAACAAATAGCCCCTTTTATTGACTCCAACCCATCAAAAACAGTGTTATATATATATATATATATATATATATATATATATATATATATATATATATATATATATATATATATGTATATATATATATATATATATATATATATATATATATATATATATATATATATTGCCCCAAAAGCATAATAGATCCTCCTCCAAAGTTTGTCGACGGTCTTAGGTAGCATTGAAAATAACGCTCTCGCTATCTCGTCTATAAACTGTTATTCTTCGATCCGAAGTGTATAAACAAAATCTTGACTTATCCGTGAAAATTTTGTTACCCTTGTCGCTGATATTCCAGTTTACGAGCTCTATTGCAAATGTTTGACGTGCTATACGGTGTTCCCTTGTAAGTCTCGGGGCAGTGGTAGCTACTCTGGCCCTAATTCCAGACTGTCTTAAGATGTGCCTAACAGTTTCTGAAGACACACGTACATTTCAAGTCTCGGTTAAGTCAAGTTGAAGTTGACTTGTAGTCACACAAGAATTATTGAAAACAATAAAAGTACGCAAAACTGCATACCTTGGACACATACTAGCCGATGGCAAAAAGGGAATAGGTAGAAACAGGAAGTCATGGCTGCGAAATTCCACGTTTCAAAAAACAGAGAAACTTTAAGAAATGTGGTCACCAACCTCCGTTAATGGGGACGGCATAGGAAGAAGAACAATGTCTAGTAGACAATTCGAACAAATTTTACGCAGATTTTCAGCGCATAATAAGCAGGAATTTTCTACTAAGACCGATAGATTAGCGAAGATAAGAAGTGTTTTAGACTTGTGTATTACAAATTCTTAATCTTGTTATAAGCCTCCATGACAATTATCTCTAGATAAATCGTTACTTTTAGTTCAAGGTCGATTAGCTTTCAGTAGGGATGGCGGTTTTTGACAAAACACTGGTTTTCGGTTATACCGTTTTTTTTTGCTTACGGTTTAACCTGGCAGTTATAACCGGCCAAAAAACCGGTTAATTTTAATCCAATAGATTAGAAAGCTACATTTACAATGCACTTTAGTTTGCGATACTACATTCGACTCGATATACATATGACCAAAATTAGTTCCATCGAAAGAACATCAATATCAATATAAATACAACACAATTTTTTGTGTTTTGTGAGAAAAAAATTCCCCTACAAAAATTTCCCAGACTCTTTCAAATGGGATTTAAAGAAAATAATATTAACATAAATATTTTACTTAAAAATTAATTGGATAATGCAATTCATCTTTTATTTTTACTACCATCAAAAAAAATTATCATATATTACTTTTAACTCATTTACGACTTCCGGTATGGGTATAAATCGTTTTGAAAGCGTAGGTAAATCCTTGGAGATTGGTATTCGTAATCGGTAATTCGATATTCATAGTCATTATTTGTGGTAATCAGAAAAAGCCATTCACCCACTTTCAATGTCAAGAGTCAAGTGTGAAAAATAGATGATGTATAAATACCATATCAGTTCTTATGTAAAAATATTATGATTACAAATACTTTTTCAACGAAATACTATAATAAAATTTAATTGTTTCTGGATGATGTGAGCTTGCACTTTCAGTTTGCTTCTGTATTTATAAAATAAAATAAAAATTGAATTTTAGTTTTGTTTGGAATAATTATTTGAGAATAATAATTATGATTGGGTGGGATCCAAAATAATACCTAACCTAATCCTAATCACTATAAAAACCTAATAACCGGCTTTTACTTTAAAAATAAAAAACCGGTTATAACCGGAACAAAAAAACAACCGATAAAACCGGTTATTTCGAATTAAAAAACCGGTTTTCGGTTAAAACGGGTAGGTTTTTCCCATCCCTAGCTTTCAGAACATACATATGGCATGCAATTTTCTGAACTATGTAGTGCAGATGGTTATGTGTTAAACATAGATATATACAAAGGGCAAGAAGAGAACTCGCCCGATGAAGCTATGTCTAAAATTAAAGCGGCTATATTAAAATTATTGCAATCGTATACAAACAATATATACCATCTATGCATGGACAATTTTACTATGACAGCATATCACTAGCTAATCGACTTCTTCCACATAGAACTCACGTAACGGGTACTCTTCGAAGACACAGGCGAGGAAATTTTGCTGTAGTAACTAAGGCAAAATTTAGAAAAGGAGAGCATGTATGAAAAAGACAGTAAAAAGTGTACATTTCAAAACGTAGAGATAACCGCGATAAGTGCTTGCGATTGAGACATCTGTATATTGAATATATATGTGAGTTTTCTAGAGATTCTGACACATCTGACACATCAGCTCATCATTTGATAGAGTCGAATGCTTTTTGAAAATTTAAAAATTTATAAACGCCATATAAATTGAAACAAAAAATTTAAAAGTCTCTTGAGAATACTTTTAAACGTAATGAAAATCAAAACGATTAACAAATATGGAAAGAACTAGTTCAAGAAAAAAAAAGTAAATAGTCATTTTCTAAACAAATGAAATTAACGAAAATGTCAATGTCAAAAATGTCCAGACTACAATTTAATTGCAGGAGAGATACTAAAAGCTTACCTTCTAATGTTATAATGAAACTTACCAACTTTGTCAAGGTTACTTTATATTACTATCTATATCAAGGTTATGGAAACCAATTGAAATAGTCATGGTTACTAAACCGAGAAAACCTTCACAAGAAGTGTTTTCATACAAAACGATATCACTTCTTCCTTAGTATGCTGCTTAAACGAATAATATAGAATGGCAAACCTAATTGAAAAATCTCTAGAAGAGAAGAAAATATGCTTAACTATCTTCAATAATTGAATAAATACCTGAATATATAGCGAAGTTCTTTAAATAATTGAAAAGCTAACGATCATAAAAGCAGCAGGTATAGACGGGATACCAAACGAATTACTGAAATATTGTGGAGTTGTAATGGCAAAATAATTAGCAACATTAATAAATAAAATTATAAAATACAATAAAATACCGGAAAAATGAAGAACGAGCGAACTAACTCTACTATTCAAAAATTAATATAAAAAAGCTAGAAAACTACAGAGGTATAAACCTGTTCAATAATAAAAACTTTATTTTACTAAAATTTTACAAAAACTAATGAATCAGAGGATAAGGAATAAGTTTAGCAGATGAACAACAGGGCTTTCGTAGTAAAAGTTCATGAATAGACCAACATTTCTGTGTGTAATTGACTTGAAAAAAGCATTAGACAGAGTAAGACTCAAAGATTTAATCCATCTTCTGTATTATATAGAAGTTTCCCTAAATATTATAAAAACTACTAAAAGCTTGTACCAAAACAACAAAATGGAAGTCAGAATAGATGGAAAATTTGCAGAACCTGTACAAATAGACAGCGGAATAAGACAGGGGGACTCATTGGACCTTATGCTCTTTAATTTAATTAAAAATGAAATCATCTTAAAATTTAGCTTATGGGATTTCTAAATATATATTATTGAGTTCTTTGTTCCAATAAGAATCCAGCAGAAACCATATTTTGCCATTTTACCTCGCTATACCTGTGTCGTCTTCCGAAATATATTTCTTTTCCTTCGAGTTTCCTTCCATGTCTTTCTTTTGGCGGCCAGACTTTGTCACCATAAATAAATAATAGTTTTAAAAATTGTAATATATATTTTATGTTAGTTGCTATTAATATCCATTAATTTCAAAAGCAAGCATTTAGCATGATGACTGCTTGACTTCTTTGGTTGTTTCTTTTCTTTATCGTGCTATCCATTTGGCCTTGTTTTGTGGTGGTCACTTAAAAGTTCTTAAACTTGTCGCACTATTTTTTATTAAAAGGTCCTTGGTGATCATTCTGGCTATGATGACTATGATTGTTTGCTATACAAAATAGTACAAAGGTGTATAACTAGGTTGAGATGATGGACAAGTCGGTGATGATCAATTTTTGTTTTCAAACGTTTATTTTCGGGTATTTTCTTTATTTTTTTAAAAAGAGACAAACAGAATAATTTATCTTCGTCTTGTTTATCCTGTTTGTCTGGCACTTGTCTTTGTGCTAAACTTTTTTTCTAATATAGTAGCAAAGTGCTGATCAGCCGGATGAAGTTTAATTTTTTTTTTGTTTTTTGACGTTCTCATGTAGGTGTACAAACAGTCGCTTCTAAAGACGAGTTCTGCACACTACCATTTTCCTCTTCAGATATTGGAAGTTCTGTATGTACTTCTGGACCGAAGTTACTTTCAGTAACATTTTTTTGAATTGAGTTTTGCAGGAACCTCAACCTATTATAGTGAATATACGTGCTTGTTGGTTTTGCTCCGAATCCCGATTTTAGCAGCTTGTTTTTTTTTTGTCTTGTTTGACATAGTGATCCCTTATGCTCTTTTATTTTTTGTGTAATGATGCTCCTGTAATAGATAAAATATTGTTACTTTGTTGCAAATACTTGGCAAGTGGATGTTCTATGGTTGAATTACATTATTCTTATAAGATTAGAAGGTCTACTGTGGCAGGAATAATTCATGAAGTATTTAAAGTGTTATGGAGAGAACTAAAAACTGTAGTAATGGAAATATCCACAGCAGATAAATGGAGAGAAATTGCTAACGGGTTTGAAAAACACGCGAAGATTCGTAATTGCATTGGCGAAGTCGATGGGAAACATATACGGTTATTCCAACCGGCACAGTCTGCTCCACCAGAATGCTTATGGAGAATACACTGAACATTCCTGAACCAACGGCAATAACAGGTGGGTCCATTGTACCCTATGTAATAGTGGGTGATGAAGCTTTTGCTCTGATGGAAAATTTAATGAAATCATTATGTGGAAAATTACTCACGTACGAAAAAAAAAATTTTTAATTATCGTGTAACTCTTGCAAGACGGTATATCGAATGTACATTTGGTAGCATGTGCAGCAAATGGCGAATATTACATCGACCGTTAGATGTAAATATTAATTTCGATGAAGATATTGTGAAAGCTATTTGCGTACTCCACAAGTATGTTAGGCAAAGAGATGGTCCTACTTTTGAAAAGACACCGACACCGAGACATTTATACAGCACCGCTAACTAATCTACAGCAATCCTCCACTCGACGCACTGGAAGAGTGACAGAACATGTACGAAATAAATTTATGCATTATTTCGTTAATGAAGGCAAAGTGGACTGGCAAAATAGCATGATTTGAATTGTAAAAAAATCAATAATAAAAAAGTTCTTACCTAATATTTTTTTCTTTTTATCGGTATCATGGTTGTGGCAAAAAATTAACACTATCTCCTCCCAAGCGTTTTTTTTTTAAATAATTTTATTACTATATTTACTACTACTCATGTCCCAAATAGCTGGTCTTTTTTGAATTTCATCAATGAATTGATCTGTACTAAATTCTTCGCCCAGATTTTTGATATTTTTAGATTATTAAATTATATATCGTCGCCTCAAAGCAACAGTAGGATATGTAAAAAAAATGGCTTTTGTAATATTCATGCCAAATCATTCGCAATAAACCCGTCTGTTGAGTGTAACACTAGGATAAATGAAAAGTGATATACTTTTTTTATAATATTACATATCCTTGTGTAGCTTAATTCCATTTAGCCCAAATTTTATAATGCAACACGTGGCAACACTAAGACAACATACATATCATACCATTATATTTTGTCGTTTGCCCATTTTGGTCATCAATATTAATGCAACACTAAGTTATATTACGTACATATCTTACTGTTGCCATGTACTTATTGCTGAGTTGCGTTTACGTATAACAGAAATTTACGGATATCGTTAAAAAAGAGATTATAAATTGTTATTTGACACATGTAAAGTTAGGTACTCAAACAAAATTCCACGTAAATCCATTCAAATATAAAAAAGTTATATTAATTATTGAAGTTTCGTCAAATTTTCAAATGCGTTTTTCTCGAAACTACATTATTTTACATATCCTACTGTTGCTTTGAGGCGACGATATACTGAAAATACACCACACTGCACAAACTGCGCCTTCCAACTGCATAGGTCATAGGACGATGTGTTCCAATCTCCAATGTACTTTGTCAACCGCGCGTTTTGTCTTGGAGGCGCGGACACAAAGTCCCGAGCGGTTGTTTTCGCGCGCGTTTTTTCGAAAGGCGCGTTTTTATGTGAATAAGCAGCTTCATTTCTTAGTAAGTTACACCCGCGCTGTTTCTGAAGGCGCATCGACCATTTGTCATCTGTTATTGCCCTAATAATCTATCAAAATTGTACATCATCTATCGATGTACATCAAAATGAGCTTTTCAGAGCAGCCGTCTCAAAAGTCCGAATAGCTATGATGATTGCCGACCTCCGCCGCGGAGATGGCACTTGAAAAAGAATGCACTGAATACACGTAACATTTAAGGAGCCTTAATTTGTTTCACACCAATACATATAAACTGTTCTTTATGTTAATTTCCAGTCTCCCTTCTCTGAAGTCCTCCGCCATCTTTCTTGTCAAATATTCGTTTAATTTGAAATATACGTTTGCAAAGTTTTAAGGTTTATTCCAAATATATTTTAAATAGAGTTGGTGATAGACAACAGCTGTACTTTAGGCCTGTATTCATTTGGTATATCTACGATAGAGTAATTATAGTTTTTACCCTTGCATTGTATTCAGTAAACAGTCATTTCACCGCTTTCAACAAATTCATGCTTATGTTAAGTTTCGAACAGATTTAACTGCAATAAATAAGTTGTGATGGAAAGAATAGCCCATATTTTATTTACACCAGATGTAATTGAAATATTATTTTTGAATATATAGTTAAACTTTGTGTTTAAAATGAACTTCGTATTAATTTTGTTTTGTGCCAGCTAGCGTATAACTTTTTATATCACTTTTTTGTATGTAAAAGTTACTGTTTCACTGCCAACTATTACCGCCACTTTTAGAATTCACTTAGATTATTTTAACTGCGTTGCATTTAATATTCCATTTTAAACTATACGGTATAATCCTCAAGCAGCATATATTCTTTTATAAAAAGAAGAACCAGTGTTGCGGTTCAAATAAATCCAACTTTGGGTATTATTAGATGTTGCTCGAAACTGTAAATTCTGGAACTTAACCAACAACCCAAACCGCCTTCAGGAACGGATTTAGAATTTATGATTTCGTAGGTCGATTGCCCCCAATTTTAAAACCAATTGATAATCGACAGAGATATACAAAACGGTTAGCGAATAATGATGTGCATTACCTTTTTGGGTATCGGAATTTTTAAAGGTAAAAGTTTAAATTAGTTCTTGTATTTTCAGATGATTTTACAAGAATAAAATAATTAGTGGATGAAATAAATGAGATCAATATGTTACGAAAATTTCTTATGAACAAAATGTCTTATTACTGTCAACAATATGGAATCAATATAAACGTTAAGAAGACAAAACTTATGATAATTAGCAAGAAAAGGATAACGGAAGGTCAACTCTACGTCAACCAATCTCCTGTAGAAAGAGTGACGCACTACAACTACCTAGGCATCATAAAAAATGAAGAATGGACCAACAACCACGATATCTGGAAGATCTGAAAAACTGGAAGCATTTGAGATGTGGCTATATCGGAGAAGAATTAAGATTCTGTGGACTGACCGAGTCACAAATGAGGAGGTCCTCAAAAGAATAAATAAGAACCGAGAGGTAATGACCACCATTAAATCTCTAAAGTTACAGTTCTTCGGACATATTGTGCAAAATGAATCCAAATATGCTCTCCTTCAAGCCATCCTGCAAGGAAAAATATTTGGAAAACGAGATCCAGGGAGAAGAAATCTTGGTTAAAGAACTCCAGAATCTGGTTCAATACAACATCTATGCAGCTTTTCCGCGCTGCTGCAGATAAGATAAAGATTGCCATGATGATGGCCAACATTCGTATTAGATAGGCACATCAAGAAGAAGAATGGCTCAAACGATGTCGATTCGGCTTATAATAAGAAAAAATTCTGGAAAGAATTAGCATTGGTCACGAAACAAGCAAAAGGAAATATATATTTAGTAGGTGACTTCAATAGCAGAATAATGGACATAGAAATTAGAAGGAGAAATAGAAAGTGACCACTATTTGGCAGTAATAAAAATAAAACAAAATAAGTCAGATAAACAATAATAAACTACAAAAAAAGAAACAATAATATGAATTTATTACTGGGAAGTACCAGGTGATCATAAATCAAAAGCTAGAAAATATTAAAGAAAAGATAGAGGTTCGAAACGTAGAACAACTATGGAACCAATTCAATGATAATATAGAAGACAAGTAAAAGAATTTTTTTATAAAAGCAAAAAAGAACAAATGGACAATATTTGGGTAAAAGATGGAAACAAACAGTAAAGAGAATTAGAAACTGCACGATAAATGATTGAGAAAAAAATGCAAAACATATGAAACAAAAAGTAAAGCTTGCAAACTTCTTACAAAAGAAAAGAAAATAATGAACCATGAATGAATATTTCCAAGAGATGCTACAAACACACTGCTATCCTAAAAAGAAAACAATCTGTTAAAACAAAGAACTCAAAGAACTATATCAATTTCGTTTCACATCGTATATCATAAAACACCGAAAAAGATTTTTAATCTGTTTGCGTCTCTGAGATTGGTAATTTAAACATTTTGAAGTCTGTTAATAATACACAGATTGCTCTTTTTTAATCTTGATTTCGCCTAGATATTTGCGCAGTCAATAAATAAGAATATTGCTACTTATGCGGACAATGATGATGTCACCTCGCTGTGTAGCGCCATAAGAGACGGGCGCTTTCTTTTTAGAAGTCCGTATTTAGTCATCAAGACTTCGATAGTTAACAGTCGGGAGAACAGTTTAAGAGTCTGAGGAAGAAAGTTTATTTTCGTGTAGTTTTGGAAAAACCGACAAAGTTTTTGTTTAATTATATGTGTGTAGTGAGAATAACCGTGGCCGGTCTAGCTTTCGTGGAGGAGGAGCTCTGAACTGAGTAGGGGCTCTTCTGTACTTCACGGAAGACAGTCTGGGCCGGGGGTGTCCTCAACCTCGACACGGCACGTCCCATATGGCTGATAGGGAAAGTTCCTGCAGATATGCAGGACAGGTACGAATAAGGCATTGCCAAATAAGTACCCGCGGATCAACTGAGGATATGACATTAGGCAGCAGTAATGTCATTACTGGATTAAGGCTGTGGGAAGTAAAAATCCTGTAGGTTTATTCCAGATACTCACAGGCGTCACTCACATTATGAGTTAAGCGGCTGTGATACTGCGATGGGGAAGGCAACGGGAAACCACCCCATTATGATCCCTAGTAAAGTTATCATGGAATCAATGAGTGTAACGAATACTACTGATCATGGGCTGCGGAACTCAAGATCCGACAGGGGAAGGAATACACAATCAAACCACAGGGCTTCCCAGGTCGCTAGCCAGCGAAATCCCTGTGAGGAAAACATCACTAGACATACGATGAAAATGAAGAATCCATACAAAGTGGCTACATGGAATGTAACAACCTTATATGAAGCCGGTAAGTTGAGAAATCTACTCTCTGAAATGGACAGATTAAACAATACTATCATGGGGGTGAGTGAAACAAGATGGCCAAACAAAGGGAATTTCAGTGCAAATGGTTACGCCGTTTATTTTTCTGG
Source organism: Diabrotica balteata (assembly GCA_918026665.1). Classification (NCBI taxonomy): domain Eukaryota; kingdom Metazoa; phylum Arthropoda; class Insecta; order Coleoptera; family Chrysomelidae; genus Diabrotica; species Diabrotica balteata. The sequence goes on from OU898277.1 coordinate 68,997,355, forward strand.
AAATCAAGACCATATGCATCGAAATGGAGTAGCAATAATTATCAAACAGCATATTAATAAGTATGTCACTAACTTTATCCCAATATCAGACAGAGTAATTTTAATACAGCTGAATGCTAAACCTGTAAATATAAATATCATCCAAGTTTATGCTCCCACTGCTGACGCAGATGAGCAGAATATTGAAGAATTCTACCATCAAATAGAAGAAGTGCTAAAAATAACAAAGAAACACGAAGCAATAATAATTATGGGTGACTTTAACGCTAAAGTTGGACAGAAGATGACGCAGGGCATCACCGGAAAGTTTGGCTTGGGAGACAGAAATCAAAGAGGTGAACGGCTAATAGAATTCTGCCAAGAAAATGACTTCGCCATTACAAATACCTGGTTTCAACTTCCAGAAAGGCGTCTTTACACGTGGAAATCCCCTCAAGATGGACATCAAGGCAGAATAGTACGGAATCAAATAGACTACATCCTAATAAACCACCGATTTCGAAACAATATTAAAGATGTAAAAACTTACCCCGGCGCTGACATAAACTCAAATCACAATTTACTCTGCTCCAAAATACAAATTAAATTGAAGAAATTAACAAAGCCAACTAAGCCTTGTAAGATATATCTCGACCCCCTGAAAAACCCTCAAACGCGCGAACACATAACACAGCAAATAAATAGTAAAATACACAGAATATCAAATATACCAAACGAAAACAGAACCATTAACGAATGCTGGTATGAAATTCAAAACTCGATTTTAGAGAACGTACAAGAGTCTTTGAAAACACCTACCATGTTGGCAAAAAATGAGTGGATGACACAAGAAATTCTAGATCTGATGGAAGTTCGACGGCAACACAAAAATAGAAATATTATCGAATATCGTGAAATTAATAAACGCATAAAAAGAAAAATTAAGCAAGCCAAAGAATCCTGGCTTGAGAATTTATGTAAAGAAATAGAAGACCTCCAAAAAAAGCATGACAGCTTCAACCTGCATAAGAAACTTAAATATACTGCCGGAATTAGAAAACAGAAAAATGCTCACATACTTAAAAGCGCGGACGGAAAAATTTGTGATCACGAACAACAGTGCAAAGAATGGGAGAGATACATCACTGACCTTTTTGACGATGCTTCTAGGGAAAATGCTCCAAATACTGCCTATGACAACCAGTTGGACAGAGGTCCCAATATACTGAATTCGGAAGTCGAAAAGGCAATACAGCAAGCCAAAAACAATAAAGCACCTGGACCAGATCAAATCCCTGCCGAACTACTTAAACTTTTGGATGAGGAAAGCATTGCCTGCTAACCACTTTCTTCAACAAAATTTACAACGAAGGAAAAATACCAGATGATTGGTTAGAGTCACTGTTTATAACATTACCAAAGAAAAGCAGGCCCACCAAATGCAGCGATTTTAGACTAATCAGTTTGATGAGTCACACACTGAAGATACTCTTACGAATTATACAAAACCGAGTATTCCTTCTATGCGAAAGTAAGATGGGTGATAAGCAATTTGGATTTAGAAACGGTCTAGGAACTAGAGAGGCACTATTCTGTATGCGCGTTCTATTACAAAAAAGTTGTGAATTCCGAAAGAATGTTTATGTTTGTTTCATTGACTTCGAGAAGGCGTTCGACAGAGTCCAACACAATACACTTTTCGACTGCCTACGGGCAGCAGGACTTGACCACTATGATATAAGACTGCTGAAATACTTATATTACAATCAAGTAGCCTCTATCCAAATTGGAGACAGTCCCACTGAAAAAATACCCATCAAACGTGGAGTACGGCAGGGTTGTGTTTTGTCACCCACTCTTTTTAATCTGTACTCTGAAGAAATCTTTAGGGAGGCTTTGGATGACAGACAAGAGGGAGTAAGACTAGGTGGAGAAGTAATCAACAATATTAGATACGCTGACGATACAGCCATTCTTGCAGAAAGTTTACAAGATCTCCAAACATTACTAAATCTAGTCAGTGAAGCAAGTTATCGGAGAGGCCTAAAAATCAACATTTCAAAGACAAAGTGGATGGCAGTTGGAAAGATCCATATAGATCAAGGTCTGCTTTCTCTTAATGGAGAAGAGATAGAAAGGGTAAATCATTTCAAATACCTTGGCAGCTGGTTAAATGTAAATTGTGACTCTGATGAAGAGATAATATCCAGGATCGAAATATCACGTAAGGCTTTTATGACCTGGAAACCAGTTTTATGCAACAGAAACCTGTCAATGAACATTCGTAAGAAGGTCCTGAAATGTTATGTGTGGTCGATCCTATTGTATGGTTGTGAGACATGGACGTTAAAAACCACAATGCTAAACAAGTTAGAAGCATTCGAAATGTGGTGCTATAGACGAATCCTAAAGATATCGTGGGTTTCGCACACTTCCAATGAAGATGTTCTTCAAATGATCAACTCAGAACGTCTGCTCATAAACATCATAAAGAGGAGAAAAACAGAATACTTCGGCCATATAATTAGAGGACCCAAATACCATTTACTTCGCCTTATAATACAAGGAAAAGTGGAAGGAAAGAGATGGATTGGTCGAAAGAAACTTTCATGGCTGCGTAATATTAGACAATGGTGTGGTTTCACAGTAGAAGAATTATTTCGCGCAGCAGCCGACAGAGAAAGGTTTCAGGAAATTGTAAGCATGATGACGGCCAACGTCTGAATACGGACACGGCACCCAAAGAAGAAGAAGTGAGAATAAGGTGACTTCAGCTCAAAGTGTCATGTGGAAATCTTTGTCATATGAGTTAATCACCGTTTGTTGTAAGCTGTATCATATAACAAGGGATTGGATAACAGCGTCTGAGGGCTAAGTAAGCCAAGATGGTTTTAAGTGAAACACAAGCAGCCGTATTCGAAAGATCACATATTTTCAGGATCAGGATACGTCTATTGAGGTACCGCGCGCAATCACGAATTATCGAAACACCAGATAACCGGCACTTATACTGTAATCTATCCCGTCGAATTACAAGAGAGCGCTCACTGGTGCCGCGTACTTATTGCCCAGATCGCCCGTGCTTCTGGCATGGAGTACTCTCGGGTGCCTAATTCTTACTGACTCCCCTGGTCCACTTTGTTCGTTTTTTATGAACCCGTATCCTCAATTACCGATCGCAGTACCGAGGTCGAGTTTATGCTGACCGAGCGCTCGTGCTTAAAATCGGGTCATGCGGTGGTGTTATTTTCCAACGAAGGTCTATGTTTTAAACGTGATGTTTTCTTTTAAACAATCGTGGCGACCTGATATTAAAACTTGTTTAATAGACTTAAACTAGGTTGAGTTTTCATTCTTTGTTTAATTTGAAATGTATACGTTAACTATGTCGAATTATTTGTTTTTTATTCAATTTGGAATATATAATAATAATTTAAATATTTATTACTCTTTTCTAGGCTAACTGTTCCTTATTTTTTTTCATTCTTCTTTATTTCCTTGTTATGTTTACATTACAGCAACAGAAAGAAGAAATGTATCTGGCGTTTATACACCTTGAAACGGCTTTTGATACAGTACCAGGACAAAAACAGTCTGAGTTAAGGAGGAGGATTAAGTCCAAAGCTATTCATAATATACACGAAAGAGGTAATTAGGAAATTTAACCTAAAATTTAGAACTGTTAAAACATCTGAAAATGACTTATCTGGGACATAGAGTGAAGAGAAATGGATATAGAATATTACAACTGATCCTTAAAGGCAAAATATAAGGCAGTAGGTGTGTACGACAAACACGCTTCTTGGTTAAAAAACATTCGTGAATGGACTGAGATATTTAATGCAGGACAATTATTCCATGTGACAGAAGATCGAGAAGCCTTCGCAATGATGATCGCCAATGTCAGATAATTCTGATATGGCACGTGAAAAAACAAGAACATAAAAATGAAAAAAGTGCATGTGGGTTTTAGAAATTTAAGAAGAGTAGATATTTAAGAAGGAACATTCGCCAACGACGTCGTCGTTTGTAACTGGAGGTCGAGACAAAGAAAACTGGTTTAAGGGTAAACGAAGAGAACACTAAATACATGTGCATCAACAGACAAAATGGACGAGATATAATAAGGCAAAATGTTACAATAGAGCCATATAACTTTGAAAGGGTGGAAGATAACGATATCGCGGAAGAGATTAAAGGAAGAATTCAGGCAGCAAACAGATGTACGTACAGACTCCACAATATTGTTTAATACAAAAGCCTAACTCGAACACCAAAGATTAGAATATATAAAACGGTGATTAGACCGTTGCTCATGCATGGGTGTGATACGTGCACCCTGACCAAAGAAACTAAAAGAAAAGTTAGATGTTTTGAGAGAAAAATCCTCAGAAGAATATTTGGGCCTAATCACGACACTAATAGGAACCAATACCAAATAGGAACAAATGCTGAGGTTAAGCAGGCGAATAGAGCGACATAGTCCAAGAGATTGATTAAATCTCAATGTGTAAGATAGGCTGACCATGTCCATAAACTCCCTAATAAGCGCCTTGTCAAGCTAATATAAGAGAAAGTGTCCACAGGAAGAAGGCCCTTAGGACGTCCGCGAATGCGATGGAAAGACAATATATGGTCAGATCTAAGAACAATGGGGCTACCCACTGACTCAACTATTATGGACGACGGTTCAAGATGAAAGCATATTGTGCAGTCAGCCAAGACCCACCCCGGGTTGTAGTGCCACGAGAAGAAGAAAAATAAGTCCTAATACCGGCCGAAAATAAGAAACTACAACAAAATAGAGAAATATGCAATGAAGTACTTACTAAAAAAATATGGAAGGACAATCCATAATAAAACGAAAGTTATAGCGAAAATGGAGAAGACGAAAAGATAAATATAACAATAGAAGAAGGAAATACAGAACAAGCGCGAACCTTTTAATACTTAGGAGTAGAATTAGGAGCCAATAGAAGACAAGAAAGTGATATTAATAATAAAATTCAAAAAACAATGATCCTATACTATGAAATGAACAATAAATTCATAAATAAGACTGAAATTACAAAAAAATTAAAAATTTATGTGTTCAAGTCAATATATAGAAACCTAGAAAACAAGTGCAAAATCAAGTACAAAAAGCAAATAAACTTCTTCTTTTTCAAGTGCCCTCTCCGCTACGGAGTTTGGCAATCATCATTGCTATTCTTATCATTGAAGCTGTTGCTTTAAAAAATTGGTAAGATGTGCACTGAAACCAGTCTCTTAAATTGCGAAGCCAAGATATACGTCGTCTCGCCACGCTTCGTTTGCCCTGAATCTTTTCTTGGATAATTAACTGGAGCAATCGGTACTTTTTCCCTCTCATCACATGACCAAGGTATTCCAGCTTTCTTCTCTTGATGTTGATCAACAGGTCCCGTTTTTAGTTCGTTCTTCGCAGAACTACACTATTTTGTTATTTTGTCTGCCCAAGGTATTTTCAAAATTCTTCTATGTATCCACATTTCGAAGGACTCCAGTTTATCGATATTGCTCTTGTTTAAAGTCCAAGTCTCTACTCGGTACAGCAGTATCGAGAAGATATAGCATCTAACCAATCTGATTTTCAGGTTTAGGTTAATGTCATGGCTTCCCAGAATGTCCTTCATATTAACAAAAGCAGCTCGAGCCATTTCAATTCTAGTTTTTATTTCTTCTGTGATCTCATTGTTGTTATTAACACTTGTTTCCAAGTATTTATATTTGTGCACCCGTTCGATTTCGTTATTGTGAATGTAGAGGTTTGCATTTAATCTTTGTTTTTTTGAAATAATCATGAATTTCGTCCTCTTGACATTCATTGTTTCATCCTCTTGACAATCTCTTCTTTATTCAATACTTTCTTCATAATTTCTTCCGAATAGAGATTTAATACCATTGGTGACAGCACACATCATTGTCTACGGTCAATAGACTGTCATGGTGCATTAATACTACTATATGGCAAAACAGACACATTAACACTGAGATGAATTTAAGAATTTATAAAGCCAGTGTGAGACCAATAATGACATATGCCTCAGAGATAAGACCCGATACTGGAGACGACAGAGGAGACTACTGAGAAAAATTACGAGAAATATGCAATGGACGCTAAATAGAAAAAAAAATGAAATAACCACATAAATAGAATGAGGTAGACTCGTGTCGTCAAAATAGGAAACGATAAATCACCAACAATTGCTTATAAACGATGCCGAGGATACATAAAATTGTCAGGGACCCACCTCTAGTGTTTTAGGTATATTGGGATCGGAACCAGAGATATGTAAAATATCTCTGATCGAAACTAATCGTCTCAATAATGAGCAATGGGCATCAATGCGAAATGTGGAGGAGAGACCAAGGGGAAATATGATTGTTATCTTTGTCTCTTCGCTGAAAATATAATTTGATATCTGTGTTAGATATCCTGTTAATTTTTACCGTACCGACCATAAACTTTTACCTACACTGTATATAGTATAGTATACACGTCAACAGTTATGGCAAATCATAAAAATGATGAGAATCATATCAATAATTAAAAAGAAAAAATATGCAACTAAGATATTATATACAATGCATTAAATTAAACAATATTCTGATAGAAAAAAATTAATACAAGAGTTAACTTTCATAGAAAAATGTTTTCTACGCAATAGTCTATTAAATATGTAAGTGAAGCTTGGACATTACACAAAAACCATGAAAAAAAATAAAAACTACAAATAAAATATTTTGGAGGGATTTTTGAAAGACCAAAACAATTTAATTAAGAGGATATTAGAAGAAAAATAAACATAAAAAAGAAAAAAGGTATACCTTGGTAGATAGAATAAAGAAAATTCTACAAAAATAAGAAACACCATTAAAAAAGTAGAAGCAATGAGTGGAACTTTTAAACCATTCGGATAATATTAAAATAAGCTACCCGACGCTGAAAGACATAAAGATTCACGCAATGTAGATGATAGTTAATTCCAATAAACATCAGTTCAATAAACATTTTTTCCACTAAATATTAACAGCTGAAATATACTTCTTTTAAATAAACTTCTTTAATTAAGAACAATAATTAGGATTAGTGGAAGTGACCAAATTAGCAAAAAATGTATTACTAGACTTACTGCACAGATCGAACTAAGTTAATTGAATAGAGTATAATAGCTAATTTGTGTTTTTTTATTATTAAATACTGTAAAGATGTTTGTGAAATTTTTATTTTTATATGACTGAGTTCCTTTCTGTATTGTTTAGTGATTTTTAAATCTAAAACTTAGCACGAGCCAATCTAAATTATTTCCTAATTTCTAAACTTTTGCTATAATAGATTTTGCAGGAAACAACGTGCACCTCGATGTAATAACCAAAATCACGTCGTAACCAGAACTTATTTCGTATTCATGAGAATTTGTAAACGAGTAGCAACTGGATATTATAAAGGAATATAGGTAGAACGTTGTTTAAGTTAAGCAGCCATATAAGTTGAGGTTTACCTTCTACGGAGCGTCCGGTAAATTAGGCAAGACCGTCCACCAAGATATATTTAAATTAGCAGTTAGATTCTCTTATAATATTCCTTCTAGTACTATAATTATAAATAATTGAAAATTAGTCGTATAGAATACTAGACAATCAAATAATTTGTCTAGCTTATAAGGGATACAATTTTCTATAAGTCATTTGAAATATAGTTTTTCATTTACGCATCTTATTAACAAACAGCTTACTTATAAAGTAATTATTTTACGTAGTTCCAGCTAAATAGAATATTAAATTTAATAGCATTTTCATAATTGATACATATTGATACATATTGTTCCTATTTTAGGGCAATTTGATCATTTATTTTTGTTACTTTTATTCTTACTATTAATTTGAGTGTTTGTATTTAATAAATTTACAGCTCTATAATTATTAGGCTCTTTCCTATCTCTTTATTACATTTACGTACGATTTAAGTATTAATCTACGTTTTTTACCCTATCAAGTCTAGTGAGCTGGCTACATCATTTCCAATAATTTATTTTCATATCCATAATTGTTTATTCCTTTCTTTGATTTATTTCTCAGAGTTTAGCGAAATACAATCCAATACTTTCTATTATTGTTTTATTAATTCTTCTTTTCTTTTCTTATGATATTTTATAATTCCAATCCATAAATGTATTTCTTCGTTACTCGCTGATTTTGATGTTATCTGGATTTTCAAGTATATAAAGGTTTCGTTGATTTTATAGTTCTTATTTCAGACTGTTTTTGGTGTTTTTTTACAACTAAGTACTCGGTTTTTATATATTAATTGTGATTTCTCACTTGGTATACTTCTCTTCCAATTTTCTAAACTTATAATTTATATCACTCTCGTCTTCATCTAAAATGACTTGGTCGTCAGCGAAGTGTATCGTGCACAAGCTCTCGTCTTTGATTAGGATGCTTATATTGCAGCATTTGCTTGTTCATATTAAGAGTAACTCATTTGTATATTTTGAAGAGTGTAGGTGCTACGCTAGCAGCCTTCCTTTAAACCGTTACTAATAGCAATTGCTCCAGTTAACTTGTTTCCAGTTTTAATGTTTCTCGCCATATTTTTTAAACTATTGTAGTGCTTTTATACATATTAACACCATCGTATGTCTTTCTCACACCTATAAAGACTATATAAGTAGAAAGATTGTGGGGTAGTCTTTTGTCAATAACCTGCTTTAGAGAAAATATGCTGTACATACACGATCTGCCTGCATGCAAACCATTTTTTTCTTTTACATCTGCCATCTCTTTTTTAATTTTATTTTTTTATATTTTCCATAGTCTTGAGAGTAAATGTATGACACTTAGCCCCCTGTGGTTTAAACAACTCTTTCACTCCTTTTTTGTAGATGGTATTGTAATGTTTTTTATTAATTCCAATTTATTGTTCTTATTTTAATTTACTAAAGTTTCAATATTTATAACACATAAATTTATCAAAGTCTTTATTACTACTAATTTATTTTACACTTAATAAATTATCTACGTGCGATACAATTTTAACGCGATCGCGATATCTTCTTTTGACTAATTGTTCTATATAATGAAAATCCCTGTTATTTATATGAAATGCCGTTATCTAGAACGGTCTGGCGATGCATCGATGACCTTCCACCCACTAGGTGACTCATGGGCTGGTCTCGAAGAGTTTAGTAATTTCTGCCGACAGGTAAACAGGTCTGAGCGCCGAAATTACTACAAATAGAAAAGAATTAGTCATAATATATTTACAGTTTTATACGCCATAATATTTATTATCGTAACAGTATTAATATCTGCTTATGTCCACTCTGATGTCCTTTTTAGAATAAGGTAATAACTAGACTTCGGCAAATATGCAAATAAAAATGTAGAAAATATGCGCATAAATATGCACGTGTTTACCCGAAAATATGCAAATATTTTACAAAATATGCATACAAATAAATAAAAAAATCGTAAAATAGTAACAATTTTATTTAAAAAAAAGTGTACATAACTAAATATTTCCTACTATTCATTAAAATTTACATTTATTTTAAGTAACTACATCATTTTTAAGTATGAATAAACTTATTTAGAATTATGGTAACAATAAATGACCAAGTGGTGTTCAAAATTTTCTAACAAAAACTTGTGGCTTCTGTCTGAGTACATATATTTATATATGGAAAAACTTCGTTCAACATCAACTGATGTAACGGGAGCATTTTTCAAACTAACCAAAACATTTGGTTCTAAATTAATTGTTTCCGAAATATTTCCAGCTAGAACACTGACTACTTCAGAAAGAATATGATAACCTTTATTTTTTTCCATAGTAGCTTCAAATTTTTTAAAAATATCTTTTCCAATATTACCTCTAACGTTCCGACAACATGACGCAAATTCTTTTATTAATGCTGTACTTTCGAACAATGACAGTTTTGGTGATTCTAACTGAGTAATTGTTTTTTGAACAAAACTAAAATTTGATTTTATAAATGAAAGTTCTTGTTGAAGCAAGTTACTCTGAAAAGTTTGTTTAGAATCCAAAAGAGATTGGGAACTTTCATCTGTTAACGTATCAATTATGATCTTTATTTTAACAAAATGATCTGCATAAAAATTAACTGCTTCTAACCATGTTCCCCATCGCGTTAAAATAGGTTGGGGTGGAAGAGAAATGTTAGGTAGCATTTCTTTATTAAAGTTGAATTCTTATAGGAAATTTAAGAAATACTTTTTTGACATTGGATATCATGGTATTTACAAGAGGAAACTTTTTTCGTATTTCCTCTGCAACTCTGTTTAATCCATGCGCTACACAAGTAACATGTATTAAATCTGGGAAAAATATTTTTAAATTTTGTCCTGCTTTCACCATATAAGGAGCAGCATCCGATAAAATAAGCAGTAACTTATTAGAAGGAATAGTTGTCGGAAGAAAAAAAGTTGCTAGTGTTTCTTGTATAAAACGCGAAATTGTTAAAGCATTTGTTTTCTCAAGTTGCTGGCATGAAATGAGATGAGATTTTGGTAAGGTATCTTCTTTAAGAACACCAATCAATAAATCAGCAATATACTTTCCTGAGGAATCAGTGGTTTCGTCTACAGATATGTAAAAATAATTATCTGCAATTTCTTCCTTAATATTAATTAACACCGACGAGTATAGCCCGTTCACATTATTTCTTCTTAGAGACCGATCACTTGGATAGTTTGCAATACCGAAGTTTGCAATATTTTTTTAGAAACGAACTAAAATTTACATTTGCTAATTTTGAAAGCGGTATGTTAGCAGACACTAATGCGCGACACAAGTCTTCATTAAAAGTTTCTTGCTCATCTAAATTTTTTGAAGTAGATTGGAAACATTTAGCCATTGAAGTTTGATGTTTTCCTCCTGTTTTTCCTTTTTTTGCAATGTGTGAAGCAGTTTTCACATGTTGGTCTATCTGAAATTTCTTCTCACATGCTATCTATAAATAAAAACCTTTAAAATATAAAAATATACAAGGTGTTTTTGGTTAATCAAATAACTGGTTTGAAAAAAAAACACTCGCTAAGTGTTTTAAATGCAGTATTAATCCACAAATTAGTTTTTGTTACTAACCATTAGTACATCATATAACTTATTTTAAAATTCAACAAAGGTTTTTTTTTTGTTAATTCAATTACAATAAAAATAATTGTGTTTTAGAATAGCTGACTTCATAAAAAAAAGTAGTCGGTCAGATAGCTCAGCGGGCTGTGCGGCTGCCTCTCATTCGCTTCACTGTCGAATGGTTTAGTGGATGTGGGTCGAGCCCAAGCTCGGTGTACAGAAAACAAAAAGTCTAACGCAGCAGTTTAAAATTCTAGATGAATCTGCGGCTTAGACTAGGATATGCTGGGTTCTGATCGGCCTATGGTGGAGCAGTACGGCAAGAGATAAGGGCTTGCGGCTCGGTGATACTCCTCCATAGATCCCTACCGGACGGGCGTAACGCCTAAAAAACCGGATATATATATATATAAAAAAAAGTAAAGGTGAAAATTTTTTCTAGATACACACCATTGTATTGTACCATGGACAATTTTTTCTCACTAAAGGAAGCTATTTTTCATTTAAAAACAACCTACGAGTACTAAATTTCAAGTAAATACGTTTATTGGTTTTAAAGTTATTGTTGTTATTAACTAAAAGAATTTAATTTTTTTTAATTTTAACACCCTGTATCTCGAAAAGTAAATAAGTTTGACCCCTCATTAACTATATCGTTTTGTTCAATTTTTCGAGAAGTATCTACAGTCAAACATTGTAAGTGTCATTTGGAAACACCCTGTATGTATGAAATATTAGATATTTAATAGAAAATATTAAATACTTACAATTTTGCCACAGACTGAACAGTAGATTTTTCCCATATCCATAGACAGCTCTTTATAAGGTTTAATCCAAGTTGAAGCACTGGTTGTTTTAGGCATTATAAAATCACAATCTTCCTTTTTGTTACGCACAACGAGTGTTTACGCTTTGAATATTAAAACAAAAATGATTTAGCATCAAATTAGAAATGTTTAGGTACCTAATTCAATAAACTGGGAGATTTTGGAAAATCCCTAAATTAGGAACAAAACTATTAGCCGTTTACCTGCTGTTAAGATACAATAAATTGTAGATAGATTTGGGGATTACATCATAAAATGCAAATGAGCGAACCCTTAGCGATTATCCAATAACTGAATGCCTCAGTGACCGAGACTTTCTAATAATGTTGAGGGCTACTTAAATTGATCTTCTTTGAAATTGTAAATGTTTTGTACCTGTAGAGATTACGTACTTAGATCATTTCTTGATTAAAATGACTACAAAATTTTATACAAGAATTGAAATAAATTGGTATGTTTAAAAATTTTCAAATACAGTATAAAAATCTGAACTTTTATGCACTTTATGCAAACTTTTATACAAATATGCCAAAATATAAAATATTTGCATAAAATATGCACAATATGTAAAATATGCAATATGCATATTTGCCGAAGTCTAGTAATAACATACCTAAGTAATTCCCGTAATACTTATGGGCTGTGTTTTAGTAATTCGTTCGTTATGCCTTGTGGTCTTCATGCTTTTCGATTTTTTAGACTTTGTATTGCATCTTTGACTTACTGCACTGTTATATCATTTGATTGATCGTATTCCACTGAATATGTTGTTATAATGGTGTAACATTTTTTACCTGGAAGAATAGAGGAAAAATTTAAAGAGAAAAGAAGAAATCAAGGTGTAAAAATGTGTACCTTTCAAATCAGCGCTCAGGTGTTTTGGATGACACAAAGCTTTGAGACGTGCATATATAAATAGGGTGTATTTAGATAAAGATAATAAGAAATAGACAACATTTGATATAAAACGAAAGGAAAACATAAGATTGAGATTGAGAAACATTAAAAAAACAATGACAAATAAGTTGAGCCTCCCTTTAAAACCAATATGAATATGGTCCTTTAGCTAACAATACCGCATAATCATTTTTACCAACTTTACAGGAGACGAAAAAAACTGTCATACTTTAAAAATCGGTGAAAACTTTCTATTGTTACTTAACAAATACCGTAGTTAGCAGGTAAAAAATAATTATTTATACTTATTTTGACAATTTAATTTATTTTTATTTTTATTTTATGACTTGTAACATATAAATCTATAACCTAATACTTAAGAATCAACTTACTTAAAGTTATTTGGTGACACGCGATCCTTTAGACTGTAAGAACAATTCGGTATTATTTTTTTTTATTTTAATAGGTAAAATTTAAATCATAATCTTTAATAAACTTCAATGAAACAAGATATAATAGTAATAAAATTATAAAAATAAAAAATAATTCTCAAAACCCCTAGTCATAATAGTTATGTGCAGTCTTTAGTGATTGCGGTATGGAAGGTCATCATAAAAAGAGTGGCAAATATGTAGTAGTACTCTTTTGTGGTCTTGTAAATCTTTATACTGTCACTTTGTAATTGGTATTCTGGCTGCATATAATTTCTGCAGGTGATCTATTGTTTTAATACTGATAGTTGGCGTGGGACGATGTGGTAACGCCTGAAGCTCGTCCCCAAAATCAATTTTATACCAAATTGTGCCATTTGGTCTGTATTCTAGCGTACGTACATCTGTGACCACTGGGTCACCTGTCTTTTTACCAAACCGTATAGATTTTTAAATAAATTCTTTTGAAAAGTCGGTAAAGAAGGTATAGTCCAAATAACGAGCTTCGTTAGCACGTTAGCACATAGGTATAGCACTAACTTTTTGTTTTTTTACCTTTTAATTAACACTCTATTGCACTTTGTAAGGAATCACATTCCGTCTGGATATTGCCTTTTTCCAGGTACTTTTGTGTAATCACGATATTTTTTTTATTTGCTAAACGTAACAAAGCATTACTCAGGGTAACATTTGGATTTTAGGTACAACAGCCGTTGGAATGTAAAATAATCCTCAAAAAATCCTCTTTAGATGGTCTACTAAGCATGAAGCAATAACAGAGGCTTCAAGACTGCCATTTGATTTATCGAACCAATAACACATTACTTCCTTACTTGCTTAATTATATAGTGTTAAATTATGGACGCATAATTTAGTTTTATTTTAGTGCCGACCTGTTTCGGAAATTTCTAATAATTTTGTTTATTTAGCTAATAATGAATTTATGCGTTACTTTATGGACGCACGTGCGAAGATTTAAATTTTTGTCACCCTGTACGAATTGGAAGCAACCTGTTACACATTTTTGGAATCAGCTTAGCAAAGGAAATGTATAAATTAAAAAAAAGGGGGGTTTCTAAAAAAATGGTGATGACGTCATTATACTAGATGGTTCATCCTGTATATTAAATTTAAATTTGAAAAAATAGTGAATTAAAATTAAAAATCAACTTATTTCGAAAATTCCCAATACCGTTGTTTATTTAGGTAATAATGAATTTATCCTTTACTTTATGTCACCCTATATTTTAACTGCAAGGAAAGATAGATAGCAGCAGAAGCATCGGAAGAAGACTAATTTCATGGCTTAAGAACCTGAGAGAATGGTTTAGATGCAGCTTAAAACAACTATTTAGAGCTACTGCCTCAAAAATTAAAATAGCTATGACGATTGCCAACCTCCGTAGCGGAGATGGCATCTGAAAAATATATTTTAACTTAAAAAAGTAAAAATTATCAACCAGGACTTGAAGATAATTGAATTCAATTAACGTCCAAAAATGAAGAAAACAAGCAACGCTTCTTCTATGTAGCGACGAAGAAGAATGAGTTCTATGATAATGTAACACACTTAACAAAAGTATCCAACAGCATTAAATTGTAAAATTCGTGTGAATCCACTGAACCAATTGAAATTGTCATCATCTTGGTGCTACAGCCCTTAGAGAGCCTCGACCTTCTCAAGCTGTCTACGTAAGCTGTCTCTGTAACGTCTTACGTCCATTAGGTTTGTAAAGTGCCTTCTGTCAATTATAACATGATCAATTTGATTTGTGGTGTGTCCATTTGCTGATATCCAAGTTGCTTTATGGATATTCTTATGATTAAAACATGTACTTCCTACAATTAAATCTTTGGAAGCTGCCATACTAATAAGCCTTAAACCATTGTCATTAGTAACGTCGTGGAGGCTGTGTTTACCAATATAATCTTGCTAGCACATCTCTTTTCCTATCTGGGCGTTTATGTCTCCAATGATTATTTTAATATCGTTTTTGGCACAGTTATCATATGCTCTTTCGAGATCTTCGTAGAATAGATCTTTAACTTCTTCGTCTTTTTCCTCGGTTGGTGCGTGCACGTTGATCAGTCATACGTTGAAAAATTTTTCTTTTATTCGAAGGATGTGCGTGGGTCGTCGTCTTGAATTCAGTCCGGCTTGTCTATCTCGAGATTTCGTAACAATTGGGTTTTATGTGATGAGGGAGTTAGCCTCATGCTCAACCCCCTTTTCGAAGGACCATTTCACCCTTCCTTGTCAGCCCTGTGCCCACCTTCCACTGGGTTGGTTACCTCGTCTTCAGTAGTGTTGCTCAGGTTTATCGGGGTTCACCCGTGTGATCCGGATCACACTTCTCGGAGGTGAGGATAGGAATTAAGTAGGAGAGGCTATCTGGAATTAACACCTAATGATGCGCTTCACTACTCCATTAAAACCCCAACGAATTGAAATTAATAAAAAAAATAATAATTACAAAAAAAAACCAAAAAAACAAACCAATTGAAATTAATAAAAAAAATATTTACAAAAAGCAATTTTGTACCAAAAAATTTTATTTGAATATCACATAAATCAAATTCTGTTTTAATCGCATGCATCATCTTTTATTGATGTCTAAATTACTATTTCACAATGTATATGTGTTAATATTATTATTTTTTTGGTTTCATTTTATCTGCGGTTTATTAAACCTAACGGTATTAAAAATTCTATAAAAATTTTAAATTTTAATCCATTTTTATGATTACATACACCCAGGATTTTTATTTTATTTTTAGAAAGTACAATTCTCTCGACCGAATGCACACAACATTATAGTCCTTCATTCTTTTGTAGGCGAGTTGACTGTGAGAGCAATTCAATATAATGGCGGGAGTACAATATGTTTTTCTTGTTCGGTCACGTCTGAAACTTTCAGAATTCGGAGAGTCCAATACAATTGCTTTGAAATGACGTTTTGTGCCCTTCTGCTATACCTGGTTTGTTTGCAATTGTTTTTGTAAAGAGTCATTACTACTCTACATCGTCCTTTCCATTATCCAATTTATCCCGTGGTATTTCGGAATCACGGCCACCAGAGTCGTACAAATGAAGAGAGCCTTAAGGTATTGATATTTTTTTTTGAGCAAGGAAAATAATTTTACCAAGATATCCCCCTCTGGGATAACATAAGTAACAAGAAAATTTAATTTCGTTATCATCAAACAATAATCAAAAATTACTTTTTTATTAATTCTGTTATGTTCTATTAAGCCTTTATAGGACAAATTGTTTTTTTTTTCAAAATTATCTTAAACAATAATGATAATGTGTTTATTATTGTCAATGTATTACGAGTAACATTGATTTATTTTTATTAACACGTATTGAATATTTTTTAAAGTGGTCGATATTTCAACCAATGTTCATTTACAGTCAGTAAAATAGCTTATGGTCACTGGTTAAATTATCAACTCCTTCTGAAACTATAAAAGATAAAAAGATAAGACTTATTTAAAAAACCTTTTATTGTAGCTACAAAACATTCAACCAAAAACTCGACTTAATAACTACATAAAAATTCCAAAAATATAGGAAAACATTGTAATAATTACGTTAAGCGAAATAAAAATTATAATTTATTTATTGTGGAATGGGGCATAACATGGAGTACACAGTGCAACTTCACATTTTATGTATTTGATATTAGATGGTTTTGGTTTTTTCCAAGTACTATATCGTGCAACGGCCGAGATGTAGTGTGAGTTGGCATGTGATCGCCTACGTTAGAGAGTCTAGGGGAGTTCTCAACTGTACAGTTCTGCCTTTAATCTTGTGCATTTTTTTCTTCCTATGATTACTCCACATCCTCTAGACTTTCTTGCATGATAATTGTCAAATAAGTCATAAGTGAGAATACTTCTGAAGCTTAGATGACTTTTAGGTTTCTGGCTGGAGTTATGAAGGAAAACTGTGGTTTTGTACAAAATATAACTATTTATAATAGTATCGAGCAAGTAATAAAATAATTTTAGCCATCAACTTTGTGACTTCCAAGGTATAACAGGAATGAAGTTGGTAAAAGAGGTCAATCCCACTCATATGTTTTTGTAGTTCACATTGCTCTTGGATATTCTATTGCCATCTTGACACTTTCATTTTATTTACTTAATCGTTTCTAAAATGGTGTGAATGCTGCTTGCTACTGCAACACTTTTTTCTTTGACCATCCATTTGCTAACGAGTATATCACCACTACGAACACAATCGTAATCACCTGCTTGAAAGGAGAAAGCTAGTATACTAGGAATATACTTTTGATTGAATCTGATTGTGCCACATGCAAAAATGTTACGATTGAAGAGTGTAGTCAATAATGAAAAACTTGTAAAAAGTTACCGAAAAATGCACTGAAATTTGTTCCATGCACGGTGCTAGTTAATTCCAACACATTGCGTTCACCTAAAAGACTTCCACACTGACATTTTTACCTTCATAAATAACAAAATTCAACAACTAGCCCTTATTTGCACAAGCTCTAGCCCATATTTTGATACCACGTTTTATTGGCTTTTGCGTCATGCATTGCTTCAAGCTACTACGATCTTTGAACTTCGAACTTTGAACTTTAGTTTGTTGAAGTTAGTGTCCCCAGCCTTTGGCCTATGTGTATTATCGTCCAAATGCAATAAACGAAGTATTTTTGAAATCTTTTTCAAACCCATTATAATTACGATTCCTTAAAATGTGCTAAATACGAGTATCTAAGTGTGCACACTTCTGGCTCTGCATATTTGTTGGACTCTGCAACAATGGTATTATAGAGTCTTTTACTAAATAACTTCAGGAATATTTCTAATGGAAAGTTAATATTTACCTTGTACAGATACTGTTCATACAGTGTTATCTAATGACCTTAGCAGTAATGTATATTCTCTTTCACACGTTGCAAAGATAAAGGATAGTGAGTCCTAAAATGGGGCTATTCTTTAATGATGTACGTCTCACTGGGCCTCAAATCCATTTTAACATTCAATCTTTACATGGTGTGCAACCTCTTTACACTTGCTCTAACGAAAACTTGGCGTTGTGAGTCAAAATTCTTGTCACTCTGTGACAGAGATTCTGTTACTATTTCCTTTCTCCTTTGGGCTGAGTTATAGCATTTGTTTTTCTTATAGGTTTACGTATGTAAAATCGTTACGTAATTATTCAATTATTTGTTGCAAGTGACAATTCTTTATAATGAACTTTATTTTATATTGTGTCGCTTTGTATAAATTAACTCTATCGTGTCTACGAAATAATACTGGTTTTATTTTATTTGCGTTTATTCATAATTCTACGAACTAAACTATATTTTGTATATGTATCGAAGATACTATATTAATATGCTGATTTTACTAGTTATATTAATTTTATTACTACTATTATATATAATGATTCTACCTTTGATTTGATTTTATTAATATTTGTATTGAGTTTAATATAATTCATATGATGTATATTTGATTGCATTTTGTGTGAGTTCATTAATATTTATTTACTTTACCACCAATTAATTGAGCTTTTATTGACAAGTAATTGCATTATTATATGTATTCATAATATTTAGCTTTTTAAGGTGTATAATAATAATTTATGCCATTATTTCATATTATGTTCCAGTGAAAAAAAATTGAAATTACTATGAAGGGCCAAAGAACTCGACTCGTTCAAAAAAAAGTTTATTTTAAAAAATAATATACAAACGAAATATTATTTACAAGTATTTTATTATGGTTTACAATTTACATGTACTGGTTAAAATTTAACATAAAATAAAAAATCAACGGGATATTTGAGACAAGGATTTATCCTCTACTAACTTTTGAAAATCTATATATATATATATATATATATATATATATATATATATATATATATATATATATATATATATATGTATATATATATATATATATATATCTATATATATATATATATATATATATATATTTATATATATATATATATATATATATATATATATATATATATATGTATATATATATTTATATATATATATATATATATATATATTTATATATATATATATATATATATATATATATTTATATATATATATATTTATATATATATATATATATAAATATATATATATATACTTTTTTAGATGAACTGATGATGCTTTCAAAACTCGAAAGCGAAACGTCTTCAAAATAGATAAAGTAGCCTATTAACTTTGTCTTTTATTTCCCCACCTAGAGACCGATATAAGAACCCACCACTCGTCTGAGTGATCCTTATATATATTGGATTGACGGTCGTACTCATTTTTCCGATGCTTTCTGTTTCGGAGGAGTTCTATACTACCACCAGACGCACTCATAGAGACCTAGCAGTGACGAAGCTGAAGAGATGGACAAACGTTACAGAAAAGTTAGCAACAGCCGAAGCCAGAAGAACCTTCCTTCTTGAGTGTAGGAGAACTAAGAAAATCCCACGTTTCATCGTTGACACCACTTCCAATATCCTTACATCGACATCTAGTTCCACAGACAACGGACTGTACCGTAGAAGCCAAGCTTTAAATAGACAGGTGAGGGTACGATTATTTAATTTCCATATTTCTAAGGTTCACACAGATATTAAATCTTTAACTTTTCAAATAAATAATGTTACTTCGTTTCTGGATAGTCACCTACCTGACAATTTGTTGGACACTTTTGAGGCTTCTCTACATAAAAAATTTAATTACACTTATAATAAATCCATGGCAAACCTTAAAAATAAACTTAATAACTTAGACACACCTGATTTTAAGAAAATCCCCTTTAATCCTAAGTGGATTAAGAATTTATCTAACATTGAGGTTCCTCCTGACATACTTAAGCTGTTATCTTTGGGTCCTAAATTTGGCCTTCAACCTACTTTCAAGGACCACTCAATTAGTAGAATCTTAGCAGATGTTGAGAATATTTTGTCTCATGCTGACAATTCTGACCTTTTATCTCTTAGGTCTTCTTCTAACAACATCTTGTTGAATTTCACTAAACGCCCTAGGCAACCTTTATCGGAGTTAGATAAGATTTACAGGGAGACGGTATCGTTTTTAAAAACCCACCCTAATCTTCTCGTTCTTACGAGTGACAAAGGTAATGCTACTGTCCTTATGGATAGAGATCAATATTTCAGTTTGAGTAAATCACTGTTAGATGATGATAGATACTATCAACCACTCTCTACCAATCCTTGTTCAAAATTCACAAATAAAATAAATGAATTTATAACACATTAAAAAAATATTAAGATCATAGTTCAACCTTTAGCTAAATCTTTACATAATTATGATGAATATGCTCCAAGATTTTATTGTCTACCAAAAATACATAAACCTACGTTGAGCATGAGACCTATTGTGTCATCTATTAATTCACCTAATATAAAAATAGCTAAATTTCTAACAGACATCTTATCTAAGTCATATAATTACAACAATGACTTTAATATTGTTGATTCTTTCAACTTTAGTGAATTTATTATTAACAATTTTCAACTACCACAAGGTTACATTTTAGTAAGTTTTGATGTGGTGTCTCTCTTCACTAACTTACCTCTGTCCAGTGTAATCACTTCCTTAAAAAATCATTGGAATTCTATTAAACCCAACTGCCCTGTGTCTTGGGATATATTTTCAGAACTGTTGCAACTTGTTTTCGACACTAATTTCTTGGTCTTTGATGACAAATTTTACCTTCAAACATTTGGTATACCTATGGGTTCCTCAATCTCTCCCATCCTAGTTAACTTTGTATTGGATGATTTGGTTTCTGACCGTTTAGGTCTTTTGGATTTTCAAATCCCTTTTATTAAAAGGTATGTGGATGATTTATTATTAGCCCTACCACCTGACAAGGTTCAAGGTACCTTATCCTTCTTTAATGAGTTTGATCCTCATTTACAGTTCACTGTTGAACTTGAGGACACTACCACCAATAGTATACCCTTCCTAGACATGCGTGTCATTAGAATGGGAGACAACACCCTAACCACAAGTTGGTATAGAAAACCAATGGCATCTAATAGGTTCCTTAACTACCATTCCTGTCATCCCATGAAATATAAATTAAACCTTATAAAAGCTTTGAGCTACAGATTAAATAAATTGACACATCCAATTAATCGAAGGGAATCCTTTAAGTTATTGAGAAATATTCTAATAGAGAATTCATATCCTTCCTCTATCATTAATAAATACCTTTATTCACATAGCTATGGATCCTCAATTTATGACATACCCGATGGTGACCAACTTAGAAACATCTCAAATAATTCAATAAATAGCATTGTTCTGCATAATACTGATCTTGAGAATACTACCACCCATTATTCTTCTTTACCTTATTTCCCTCAAGTTACTGAGAAGCTTATTAAATTGTATAAACAAAATAATATGCCGGTTAAAATTGCTGTTAAGAATGCTAAAACTGTTAGAAATTTGTTCTCTAAAACTAAAACACCATTGTCCACTTTGGAACAAGTTAACACAATTTATAAAATTCCATGCGCTAATTGCGATTTATGTTACATTGGTCAAACTGGTAGATCATTAAAAGGTCGTCTCACTTCACATCGTAGTGACATTAATTTATCAAAACACACTTGTGCGCTGGCACAACACGCGATAAATACCAACCATGAAGTGCATTTCAATGAAGTTAAGATCCTTGCCACTGAACGCAATCTAGCTAAAAGACAGTTTTTGGAAATGTGTTCAATACTAAAACACCCTAATGCTTTGAATAAGAGAACTGACATAAGTAACTTGAGCCAAATATATCATGCTTTAATTTTGCAGGCTTCTTGATCTTTTCACTATATTAAATGTCATATTAGGTGTACTACTTGAACCTTTTTTCCATTTTTCATGAAATAATTTATATACATAAAATAGAAATAAAATACATAAAATAACTAAATAAAATAATTAAATATTCTTTACTTATTATTACATATGCAACTTACATTGCATTTTCATACACTGATTACTTAGATTAGTGTGAACAATTTATACTTAAATAAAATAATACAAATAATGTAATTGATTCATAGAATCCTTTGCAAGTTACAGTTCCAAGTACATGAACCTTGGGCTGTTGGAAATTAATGTGTCGTTAACCACCTGTGGCTGATTAACTAGCCATAATGATTAACGTTATTACATACATATGAGGTTGAATGAAAATCTCCTGTTTGTAAATCTAGGCTGATTAGTGAGAGGAGTTGCTATTACAATACCAGTTTCTTTCACTGTTTTGTCTTTTACAACCGGATAGTCATTCAAACTCATTTAAACTTTTAAATTGACCGCCCAATTATTTGGGTTGGTACCTCCACCTTGCTGATCTGTCAAAAGTATTTTGACCTCAAGGTTGGCTGTCTTTTCGCGGTTTAGTTCGTTCCGGTTCATCTAACGCCATTTTTCCGGCGACACTTGTAGGGCTTTGATCGGTAACTTCATTTACACTACTTTTATAATTTTTATTAATATCACTTATAATGCTACCTAAAGTTAAAATCAAAGCTTAATAATCATAAAATAGTTGGAAGTTATCTATGATTTTCTTGATTCTTGCTCACTAATTAACATTAAATAACATTTAATTTACTTTAGACCACATGGTCATTTGCTGTGCTAATTTTATAAGTTCATATATGTTGTTAGTTACTTAATTGTTTATACAAGATCAGCGTATTATGTCCATTTACTTAAGTTTCATTCACATTATTGTTAATAACATTGACTGCTACATGTCTTTTTAAGGTAACAATTAACATCGTTTCCATGATTGTGTGGTTCGTCTGAGTGATCCTTATATATATATATATATATATATATATATATATATATATTGGATTGACGGTCGTACTCCTTTTTCCGATATATATATATATATATATATATATATATATATATATATATATATATATATATATATATATATATATATATATGCTAGTCGTAGTGAGCCTAATAAACGCTGCCAGAGAATTGTTTTCCATGCGATTACGTGTTTTAAACTTAATATGCTTTAAAGCAGAAAATGTACTTTTACATAATTATGTACATATACGTACTACCATTGAATATAGTTTCAACGCAAAGTTACGAAGGGAAAACAATCCTTGGAGAATAACTTCCAAAAGGTACTACTGTCTTTATTTTTCTTTGCTTGAAAAAAGGTATCGGCCTCTAGTTCACACAGCTCTAATTGGTATTCTGATAATTGGTTCTAGATGTTGACTCCCATTGGATTGTTAAAAAGCTCAAGATCGGGTTTTAGTGTATAAATTCTG
This sequence comes from Diabrotica balteata, assembly GCA_918026665.1. Taxonomy (NCBI): domain Eukaryota; kingdom Metazoa; phylum Arthropoda; class Insecta; order Coleoptera; family Chrysomelidae; genus Diabrotica; species Diabrotica balteata. The sequence continues at coordinate 69,020,950 of OU898277.1, forward strand.
AAAACCTTTCATTGAATTCTCTTTTTATTTTTGTAAGACCGTTTGCAAACCTTCAGAAATTGACTATGATTTCTTCTTAATTTATTTCGAAATATGCAGGAAAATGTGTGAGGTGGTTTATTTTCATGCAGTTCTCGAAAATATCAAGTTGTTTGCGAAATATCTTAATTTGACCAAACAACTGTGATACTGTCTTATTTTTCCCCTGGAGTTGTAGGTTAAATGTGTTCAAGTGAGAGATAATGTCTGTTAGAAATGTTCATGAATAAATGGGTTGTTATTAAGCTTTGTTATAAATTCGTCCTTGTTAATAACAATTTCCATTTTAAAAAACAGTAAGATATCTTTTCTTAAAGAAAAAAAATTATAAGGCATTTACTTGCACTCAACCAGCGTATCTTTGAATGTCGGGGGACTTTCTTATATTCAGTATTTAATTCCTTCAAGGAAGAGATAAATTTTTGGTGTCGCTGAGCACTGTTTCCTCCTTTTAAGCTGTTAACTATCTGCACTACAGTTTTCATAGTTTCGTTGATTTTAATTCCCTTTCCGCAGAGCCTCTTGATGAACAATGCATTGAAACGTAACACAGTTAGCACCATTTTCCCGCAACAATCCAGCCAATCTTGTTATGCATCACGTCATTGCTTTTGCTCCGTCGGTGCAAACGCAAGAGCACTTTTGAAAATCGCCTATATTTTTTACAGCGTCACTAACTGCTTCAAATATATTTATACCTTTGGTCCCGTCTTACATGTTGTGCAGTTTTAGAAGTTCCTCAGGTATACAAAAATCTTCACTGATATCAACAGATCTGTCAACAGAACTGTGTCGACCATTTTTTTTTTAATACATGAGTATTCAGCTCATCAACTCTTCTAGATACAGTTTGATGAGAAACTGAAACACATGCAAAATTTTTGGCCATCTTTACATCTCCAAAAGATTGCGCCATTTTAACGGCACACCGCTTGATCATTTCTCCATCTCTAAATGTTTTTATTACTTTTGATAAACTCTAAACATACTTCATATGATGTTGCTAAGCTTGATGATTGAACAGTTGTCGGTTTTGTAAATAGAGATTTTTGTTTACTCAATTTAGCTTTAAATTCTTTTACAAGAGTATTGCAAACTTCACCTTGATATTTGTCGTATTTTGTTTTGTGCTGAGTTTCCTAATGCCTACTAATATTATATTCTTTTGATATCTCGAGTACTTGACAACAAATAATGCACTAAGGTTTGATTTTTAATTCGATGAAGAAATATTGATTTTCTCATTTTCCTTGGAACGTACGATTTTTTTGAGGTCAATTTTATTTCTGTTGTAAGATTCTGACCGTTTTGTATTATTGTCAATTTGTATAATCACTTTTGTATTAATCATCATTGACTTGTATAAAGGATTGGACACTAAATAGAAAAAAGAATGAAAAAACCACATAAGTAGAATGGAAGAGAATCTTCCAATATACCTTCCATGGAGGTATTTATCCGCCAATGAATAAGCTGAATTACTTATAAAGATAAAGAAGAAAAAAAAGAAGACTTTAAAGAAATATTTTTAGTAATAAGATCACGTTGCCTATTTTTATTTTGTATATTTTAATGAAGTAGAAATGTATATAACACGATATTCTCTATTTTTATTTTACTTTCTATAAATAAATCTTACTGTTTATTTTCTTTGTATGTCGTCGTGATATACAGTGTGTTCCAACGAAAATTTGACCCCCCCCCCACAAAAAACTCAAAAACCAAGAGTTTCTTTAAAATCTAAAAAACATGTCAATTTGTATTGGGAGGTGGATGAATTTTTATGCAAAATTCATGCCCTCAAATAATGTAACCCCTTACTGCCCTTCATCAACCCCCAGTTTTTTTTAATAGCAAGTGTGGTAGAGTAGCACATCATTTGGAATGTATTTTTTTCTACACGACACTCTCTTTGTAGCATAAAAATGTGAAATAAAAACAGATTTTTTAAAATGTACAGGGAATATAAAATATTAAGAAAGGAAATAAACACATAAGTAAAAAATGTAATTACAGACCACTGGGAGGTTGTAAAAAAAAAGATAAGATAAGTGGGACTTCTACAACCAAAAATAAATATAGAGGTTCATAAGACAACAGAAAAGAAAAACGAAATAACTTGTTAAGGTTACAGAGAACTACAAAATATGTTGTTAAATACACAAGTATACACACACGATCAAATAATATGTATTACATAAAATTAAGTTAAAAAAGCACTTGAAAAACTTAAAGACCGAAAATCACGAAATTAAAATCACATAGCGAATGAACAGTTCAAATATGGGGAAAACATGCATATTAAAAAAATCCAACGACTAGTTCATAAAATCATTACCCATTAGAACAGAAAATTTAAAATGATTATAGGCAGATCAAAAAAACTTTCACAAAACACTTAGAAAAGGTCTTTTAGCTGCTAAGAAACAGGGCAAATGAAGATAACATGTAAGAATATTTAGACGGTCCTAATCAGCTGAACCATTTACTCAAATAAACAACTAACGAAGTAAAAAGTCTAATAAAAAACCTTATAAAAAAAGTCGCCTAGACATGATTCCAAAACCAGGAAAACCTTTACATGAGATTACATCCTACCGACCGATTAGCCTATTACCAGTTGTGTCCAAAGTCACAGAGAAGGCAACTGGAAGTAGACTGACTATTGACATACAGAACAATAATATTATAATTCATTATCAGTTTTGTTTTCTTCAAAAACATGGCTGCACTAAACAAGTACGTAGAGTGGTAGAAAAGATCTAATCAACCTTTCAGGAAAAAAGCTTTTGCATTGCAACTTTTAAATATCAGTTAAGCATTTGACAAGGTCTGACGTCCCAAATTACTATTTAAACTAAAGAAAGTATTCTCTTAGCCACTATACACAATACTAAAATCACACCCTAAAGAAAGACTAGTTTATGCTAGTTTAAGATACAAAGAAACATTCTCAACATAAATGCAGGGTTCCTCAAGTCATCGTTTTATGACTAATTCTCTCAACAACACTTACAGCTTATTTCCCAACTGGGGAAGAATATATAATCGCAACATTCGCAGATAATACTGCAATTCTGGTCGAAAACCCAGATCCCATAAAAGCAGCTGAAATATGTAATAAAAACATTCATAAATATAATAGTGTAAAATATCTTGGATTACACCTTTACAAGAGGCTAACATGGAGGAGACACGTCTGGATGAAAAGGAAGTAATTAGGAATAAAATGGAACAAAAACCACTACTGGTTATTTAGCCGTAAATCCACCATATCATTTTATAATAACTAAATAGATTAAACATTTGAACACCTCTTGACTTACCATTAAGAAACTAGGTGTCTAGACTAAGTTTTAGTTATTAATAATAAACTCACTAGGAGTTAATAGTCATTGTACTAAAACTCTTGCTTACATTATGTTTGTTTAACAAAAATGTTAAACAGACGATCGGTTTCGCTTTCTACATATTGTATATATATATATATATATATATATATATATATATATATATATATATATATATATATAGTTTTCTGCTTTATAAGTATTTCGATCGACTCGAATCGAGCTCTCAATAAGGTATGAGAATTCCAAGGCCTTAGCAACATTTACCGATATAACCACATTTTAAATGCATTTTATGTATTTAGTCTGGTAACTTTTAGCGACCCTGCTTCAATCCCATGGAAAATGAGAAATATGTGGTACCTTTACACAGTTATATCGTAATTGGATATCAAGTAATATATTGCTTAGAAAGCTACTCGTTTTCAAAAAGTTTGCTAATGCCAATCGTATGTCAATCGTAGCTCAGATTTTTAAGTCTGGATTATAATTTGCCAGTAATATCTTTGTTTTTCGGTGTTTATTTTTAAGCACTATATATCTCCTTTAGTTGATATTTTGTTAAATAAACGTTGTAATCCTTATGGACTGTCTGCATTTATAACTGTATTATAAGCATATCTTAAATTATTTGTTATTATTTTAAAATAATAATAATAATAATAAAGGTCTTTATTTTTCATTTAAATTCATACACAAAATATATAAAATTATACATGCATATAATACAATAAGAAAAAAAAATACCGAAGATCAGGTGGTGCTGATTTCAAGAAATTAGTACCTCTGCTTTTCATCTTAATCAAGAGAAAAAAATATTATATTTTTTTACATGTTTTCTAACAATCAAATAAAAACCATAACTAATAGAAATATTTAGCATTTAAATATTGTCCAAGAACTATCACACAGGTTATACATATTTCATAACAGGTCATCAAATAGTTGCATATGTTTTACTCACTTAGCAATCTGGAAGCGATTTTAATTTTAAATCTTTAGCTAATCCGTTATATACTTTTGATATTTGATACGTAAATGAATTTTTGAATTGTCCTGTGCGATGTGCGGAGCTGTAATTGTATTTTTGTATCTTGTATTGAGATTATGTATGTCAGTTCTGTATATAATTTTTTCAAAAAGATATGCTGGAAGAGAGTTTTTGATAATTTTTTGAAAAAGACAAGCAGCATGTAGAAATCTTCTCTTTTCCATACTCAACCATTTTACATGTTTTAATTTGTGAGAAATAGGCTGGTGTCTTCTTACACCACAGATCATACGAAGACACGAATTTTGAACCACCTGAATTCTTCTCCTGTCATCTGAACTAATACAAGGCCCATACACAACATCTCCATAGTTCAATTTTGATAATACTAAACTTTCACACAGTATTCTTTTTACTTTGTATGACAGACAGCGGCGATTATGATAAATTGTTCTTAGGCTGAGAAATGCTTTACTCACACAGGTGTTAATATGTTTTGTGAATTTGAGGTGATTTTCTAAAGTCAAACCTAGATTTTTTATACTAGTTACAGGTTTAATGATCTCATTCTCAACAACTACTTCAATGCTGTTACCCATCTCCAAACATACCCTGTTTGGACCAAAAACCACCAGATTAGTTTTTTTTTGAGTTTATATTTAATACATGTTTTTTGCCAAAGCAATCAATGATTTAATATCTTCATTAACAATCTCAATAGCACTTGCTTTGTCAACCGGGTAAAATGAGTGATAAATTTGTATATCATCGGCATAAAGATAAAATTTACAGGTATTCAGGGAGGTACCAATGTTGGTGGTGTATAGAGTAAATAAGATTGGACCTAAGATTGAGCCCTGAGGTACCCCTGAGAAAATGTTTAAAAAATAAGAGCTTTTTTCGTCTACTTTAACGCCCTGTTTCCTGTGATGCAAGTATGACTTAACCATATTCAATGCATTCATGGAAAAGCCGATTGACTTCAAAATTGCACAGAGTAGTGAATGATTGAGAGTGTCGAATGCCTTAGAAAAATCGATCAAAACTAAAATGGTAACCTTCCCACATATCTTTTTCTCAAAATGTCATTAGTTATTTTAAGCAGAGCTGTTTCACAGTTGTGAAATGACCTAAATCCGGACTAAAAATCAGTTAAGATATTAATGTTAGAAATATAATCACCAAGCTGCATTTGCATAATGCGTTCTAACACTTTTGATAGAGTAGGCAGAATACTAAAAGGTCTAAGATCCTTATATTCGGTTGGATTTTTACATTTAGGTATGGGTCTAATTAGTGCTTTTTTCCATTTATCTGGAAAATAATTACTCGAGAGGTAACAGTTCATTATATGCGTTATATAAGAAATGATTAATGAGCAACATTGAAGTAAAATTTTTAGGTTTAAACCGTCTGACCCTAGAGCATTAGATTTAATTGTATATAACAATGTTTGCACTAGATCACAAGATACTGGAGTAAAGGTGAATTGTTTCCGATTAGGTACAGTATTTAAATAATTGTCAATTGTATTTTAATTGATTGTTAGATGTGGAATGCATGATGTATAGTACTGATTAATCTCATTAGGTTCTTTTAATGTTTCTGGAATTGTGTGTTCATTCTTACCAATATTAATGAGTTGTAAATTTTTCCAAGTATTTTTTATCCCACCTACATGAAGTTTGTGTTGAAAGAAAGCTTGTTTTTTTCATTCTCACATGCCAATGTTGTGTAATTTCTAATCATTTTATAGTAGGTAAGGTTTACTACCACTTGTTTTTAGCCTGATCTCTTAGTGACATAATAAGTTTCGCATTATCTGTTAGCAAAGGATTATAATTTTTAGTTACTTTAATCTTTTAAAAGGAGCATGTTTGTCAAAGAGGGCCACAATGGAGCTGCTTAAGAATTTTACTTTGTCATTAATGTTTTTAATGTGATAGATGTTGGCAAACAGAGTAAAGTTTAAATTAAGTGAAAAAAGATTTGCATCAAAGTGCTTGAAATTTCTAACAGTCTTAAAAATTGGGCCTGGTTTTTCTAGGAAGATATTGATGTCACAATAAATAAGCTCATGGTCTGTTATGTGGTCAAGAGAACATACACCAAAGAAGTTAATTCTATTTTCGTTTGAGACAATTATATAATCAATCTGTACATCAATAATCTGTACCAAATTAAAACTGTCAAGTAAGTCATTAATTTTATGAGTTGGATTAAGATTCATTCACTCTTATGCTATCTATAACAAATCTTATATGGTCCAGCTGCTTTGTGGTTTTTTAATCTATTCTGAGCCTTTTCTATTTCTAATTTTATATTTGATTGTGTCTGTCTTATGTTGGTTATAAAAGAGGATATAGTCGTTGTCATAAAGATAATGAAATTTAGGCTTTCCATACTTCTTGTATCTCTTATGTATCAAAGAACGGTTTATTGTTGATCTAGTATTTTTGCATATGTTAAGAATTTACGACTTCCTTCTTTATTGATATTAAATAGATTATATTTTCTGTACGTTTTCTCCATTTTATTGGTACTCTCCATCATCCGTGATTATTTTTCATCCTTAATTCATTAGGATTTAAACCTGTGAAAATTAAAATTAACCGTCTGTTCATAACATATTAACTTCTTAATACAAAAATTGCTCCTAATATAAAACATATGGATTTGGGCTTTTATTTATAAAAAATATGGCTGATCTGGCGATAAGTCGATACATATTTTTTATCAAGTATGCCTTCCCTATGACTTGAAGCTATCTGATACTTGTAATTAATTTTCCCATCAAGTCAATTATTTTTTCCTTTCTAGAGTGGTTTAATTTATATAAAAAACTGATTTTTGAGAAAAATATGTAAATTTGGCTTAGCATAGTTTTCGTCAAGAAACTGTCAATTCCATAAATATTTTAAGAATTGTATATTCTCAGATGACTGTAAAATTAATTTAGACATACTTCATAATAAAACAAAGTAGGACAGACAATAAATAGAGGTTAATAACTGGAAAAAATGTGTAATAATTAAAATATTATGAAAAGTATAACAATGAAAGTAATAAAAGTAAAAAATTTGTTTAAGGCATTTAACACCTATTTGGGATTATTAGGTGGACTAAAACGAGGACTGGATATACGCGAATAATTAGATAAACAGATTACTAATTTAAGAACTTATTTTCTGGTGCAGGGAGAGACATTTATTCTTCATCGCGCGATTCTCTGCACGGGCGACATCCCAATGAAGTCAGTCAACACTATGTCATCAATATAGCGTCAAACTATTGGTTGATATCAGGAACGATGTTCACTGACACAGAAGGTTTATTACTTGCCATTCAGGATTAGGTTATACTAACCAAAAATTACCTGAAATATAACGTCAAATACTTTCGAAGACTTTTAGGTCCAAAACGACAAATGAGGATATGGATATCAAGCCCAAGAAACGGCATGACTCAGTAGGAAAGAGCCTTCATTAAGAATTAGCTTTCAAACTGGAGCTTCTACAAGCAAACCATCTCTCATATTATCAATACGTTCCTGAGAGTATGCTTGAGAATGAAAACTACAAACTATACTGGGATCGCACTGTGCTCACACATTAAACTGTAGTACATAATAGATCAGATCTCCTGCTAGTTAATAAACTAACGAGACAAACAACACTAATGGATGTGTCGATACCTAACAACAATAATGCGTAGCTGCGTGTTAAGTACAACAAAAATATCTCCAAGTACAGAGATCTGGAAAGACAAATAAGTAGACAGTAGAGAATGGAAAGTACCCAGGCGATTCCTTTTATTCCTTCTACTGCTTGAGTCATTCCGAAGAACCTCCTAGAAAACATAAAAACGTGGGTCTAAATGAACATATGTATAAGACCATGCCGAAAGCTGTGCTATTCTCGACGTTAAGATGCGTGCGAAAATTTTTGGGAGATATACCGACGTACCAAGGACTCAATAACATCGAAAGAGTCCCAACAGAGCTAAATTCTTTTGATACCGTGGGTATCTGAAATGGGTGAATTTTCTCCCTAGATGGAGTGTGAGCCGTATGGCTAAATCTGTATAAAAGTATTAAATGGTTAAAACACATCGTATGGATTTATAATGATTCGTTAGTAAATAAAGCATTAGATACTACCAGAATATTCAAAGGAAGATAAGCATAACAAGAAAAAGATAAAAGATACAATAAAAAAATAAGAGTTATATAAAGTAGAAATTTTGATGAAATGAAACGTTAGTATATCATAGAGATAATGATAAGGAGCTGAAGTGGATAAATCCAACACCTGTGATAAAAACAAAAATTTGCGAAGAAGAAGAAGAAGAAATAACACATTAATTATAACACTTATAATTAGTATATGCCTTATACCATTTTTAAAATTTATTTTCACATTATCCTCCACAAAAAGTTTTATCTCCTCAAAAATATTCCTCTAATTTTGCTGTGCTTTCTATTAAGGAGTAAAAAATGTAATATTTCTCCTTTGGAAAAAAACAATGAATTGTTCAGTTAACTTGCTTTCTACCGTTTTATTTTAAACTTAGTAGTTTTTGCCTGATATTAAGCATTTAAAATTGCAACTCTGTGCAATTTACGCCGGAAAATGGGTTTTCCATGCTGCACTATATCCTTCTCGGAAAAGAAACCATATATCACATATCCAAACGATAGTAAAATATAGCGTATGTCCTTTTTACAAAAGATTTAAGATATTTGCCACGTCATTAAGTTTAAAGTTAAAAAGAGTGTTACCACCCAACTTTTATTAAAATGTTTCTTTATAGGGAACGACCTGATGACTTTTTGTCATAATTATATAGGACATATATATATATATATATATATATATATATATATATATATATATATATATATATATATATATATGTATATATATGTATATGTATATAGATATATTAATTACTATTTAACTGGGAATAAGCCACAATTAAAGGTTAACATAAGTTTATTGACGTTTTAATTTCCACTTCGGAAATCGTTCTCAAAATACAAACAGTAAATTGAAATTTCCGTAAATTATTAATTGCGAAAAGTATTCACCAAATTCCTTCTGAACTAAATATTCTATTTTGAAATTTACATCAATTGTTAACGAAAATGCTGATATTTTCCATTTTTAAGGTAATAAAATGTTAGTTCCATTATATTTACTTTATTTAAAATTCTTTAAAATAAAAAAAAACTTCGTTCTATACCATTTGTTTTTTTTTTCTTATACAACAGGGCGTTATAGGCCATAACGCCCTCTTAGTATGCCCTACGATATAACAAGTGTGTTTATGGTAACTATATCCAAGGTAAAATAAACGAATAATACGAAAGTGAAAATCAAAAGTATTTAAAAGAAATATAAAAATAATAATAAAATAAAATGTTAAGTCAACAAAGTCCTGCTTTTGTTATAAAAACGTAAAGATATTATCATGTAGATCTAGGACTTCCGAATTAGTTTTAACTGTACCATACAAAAATTATAAAACAGTTATTATAGTCCAGCTTTAATAATTTATAAAGTAATTACTATTTAAATGGTAATAAGCCACAATTAAAGGTTAAAGTACGTTTATGGACGTGTCAATTTTCACTTCGGAAATCGTTCTTAAAATACAAACATTATGTTATTATATCAATAATGTTTGTATTGTGAGAACGATTTCAGACGTGGAAATTGAAACGTCAATAAACGTATTTTAACCTTTAATTGTGGCTTTTTCTTCTTCTTAGCCTTCTGTCGCCCATGTTTGGACATAGGCCTCTCCCAACTCCTTCCAGCGATCTATCGGTCTCTATCCTGAGCAACATATTTCCAATTTGTTCCGGCTATTCTTTTAATGTCATCAACCCATCTCATCTGTGGTCTTCCTCGTGGTCGTTTACTTTCGAAGGTCTCCAATGTTGTATTGTAGTATTCCAATGTTGGTCTTTCTGTCTAGCAGTGTGGCCCGCGAAGCTTCATTTAAGTTTGGCAATTTTTGTTATTATGTCCTCGACTTTTGTTTTGGATCTTACCCAGTCGTTCCTCTTTTTATCTGACAGTCGTATACCTAGCATTACTCTTTCCATTGTTTTTTCTGTTGTGACTAGTTTATTTATGTTTGCCTTGGTTAGGGTCCAGGTTTGATATCCATATGTCATGATAGGAAGGATGCATTGGTTGAACACTTTGCTGCTCAAGTATTGGGGTATTTTGCGGTTCTTAAGTATCCAACTAAGTTTTCCAAATTATGCCTATTCTAGTCTTGCTCTTCTAGTAATTTCCGCACTTTGGTTATCTTTGTCAAGTCTCAGGATTTGGCCTAGGTAGATATATTCCTGGATTTGTTCTATCTCACTGCCGTTTATAGTTATATGTCTGGGGTCATCTGTGTTTGTCATTATTTTTGTTTTTTTTTATATTCATTTTTAGGCCGACGTATTGGGAGCTGGCTGCTAGTTCCCCCAACATAATTTGCAGTTCCTCGAATGTGCTCGCTATAATCACTATGTCGTCAGCGAATCTGAGGTGGTTTAACTTGTTAAATAACGTTAATGCTATAGGTTGACCAATTTGTAGTTTTGAAGACGTATAGGTTGAAAAGCTTTGGCGATATTACGTCTCCTTGTCTCACTCCTCTCTTCATATATATTATGTATTAGTTGCCTATATCTCGAATCTATTCTACAATTATTAATAGCTTGTTCTATGGCCCATATCTCGATACTATTAAACGCCTTTTCATAGTCGACGAAGGCAAGAAATACGGGCAGTTGGTTATCAGTCACAAAGAAAGGTATGGGTTCTGAAAAGTGGGGTCACTATAACCTGTTCTATAGTGGAGTAACTAAGGACCAAAGAGCACAACAAGGTGTTGCTATTGAACATCATGATCATGAACATCATATATGAACATCACGATAAAAGGAAGCAGAATAGCCATACTAGGTGTATATGGAATTAATGAGGACGCAATGGTCTACAGTAAAGATGCATTTTTCGAACAACTGAACGATGAAATTATAAAGGTAGGAACATCTAGGGAGATCATACTTCTAGGAGACTTCAACAGCAGAGTTGGATGGGAATTGAACAACAAAGTAGTAGGAACAATCGGTGAAAATACGAGAAATGATAATGGAACCAGATTAATAACAACATGCACACAAAATAACTTTAAAATATTAAATGGGGTTTATCCACATTGCGATATACACAAATATAACAGACCAGAACTCTGAAATCTATAATAGAATATAGCATTGTAAGACAGAAAACTACAATTAAAATACAAGATGTGCGAGTAGCCAGAAAGCCATCATGTGGCACCGACCATCATCTGCTAAAAGTTAAAACGGTACTCCCAAACAGATACGAAAAAGAAAAAGAGCACATCGAGTCAAATCAGTTAATAAAACAAGTACGGTACAACCTAGACAATTTAAACCATGAGAGTGTAAAGCTTCTGTATAAAAAATGATTGGACCAAAAATTAGAAATGGGTAGTTTTGAAAATACCGAAGAACACTACGAACACATCAAAAGGTCGATTCATTTAGCAGCAGAAGAAGCACTGGGGAAATATAACGAAAATCATAAAGGAATAAAACCGTACTGGTGGGATGAAGAAATAGAGAAGGAAATTAAAGATAAACGTCGGAAATACCCAACATTTTTAACAACAAAAACAAAAAACGATAAAACAATTTACAAAGAAGCACAAGCCAAAGTAAGAAAAAAAATAACTCAAAAAAAGAACGAATCCTGGGAACAGAACTGCCAAAAGATCAACACCTACATAGGAGGTAGAAAAAGCACAGGGAGTTGGAGATTGATTAAAAGTATGAGAAATAATAAGAAAAAAGACGTTATATCACCAATAACAACAGAAAAATGGGAAGAATATTTCAAAAAATTACTAACAGAACAAAGACCAGAATTTGCTAACATGGAAGACAACACGATAGGTATACGTATAAATTCATCACCATTACAAATCAGTAAATCAGAGATGGAAGAAATAACCAAATTCCTGAAAATGGAAAATCCCCGAAAAATGGAAAATCTCTTGGTCCCGGTGACATCCCTGCAGAATTAGTGAAAGCCGGTACAGACAAACTTCAGGAACATTTAAGAAAACTCTTTTAAGACTGCTTGAATGGGGCCGAATTACCAAAAGAATGAAAATTATCTATTATGTTAACTATCCACAAAAAGGGCAGCAAGGATCAGTGTGAAAATTACAGAGGAATTGCGGTAATCAGCACAATAAGTAGGATGTGTGGGAAACTTATTAGGGAACAAAATAGAAAATGACTATAGAGATTACGAAGCAGAGGAGCAAGCTGGGCGGTCCACAATAGACCACCTGTACTCTATTACGCAAGTTATTGAGAAAAACCTGCCTGTAATAAAGAAGTTCACCTGGTGTACGTAAATTTACAAAAAGCATATGACAGTGTACCCCTAAGTAAACTATGTTCAACCCTACAGCAAACCAACATTAAGCGTGATCTCATCAAAGCAGTCCAAAGTCTGTATAATAAAACGACTGCAAAAATTAAAACTGGATCAAGGATATCTGAAGGATTTAAGGTTACGAAAGGACTAAAGCAGGGTTGCTGTATTTCGCCTACCCTTTTCAAAATTTATCTGGAACAAGCACTGAAGCTATGGAAAAGAAAATGTAATGGCACGAGAATCCCTCTCAATGACGAGACTACACTGTCCACCTTATGTTTCGCTGATGATCAAATACTGATTGCCCAGGATCATTAATATGGTACGGCCATGTACAGAGAATGCCAGATGACAGGATTCCAAAACAGATTTTGATGTGGACATCATAAGGGAGAAGGAAAAGAGGAAGACCGAGAAGAAGCTGCAGAGAATGAATTGAAAAAGAACTAGAGAAAAGAGAAATCCCTCCAGGCCTATGGTTGAATAGAGAAGAATGGCGGTTAGGAGTTGGAAGGTGTCGGCGAACGCTGTAAACCGATAGTAGTAAGTAAAGTGGTATTCATTTGCCGTCTCTATCAATGTTCTCATTGTCAGCAGATGGTCTGATGTACTATATCCTTTGCGGAGGCCAGCCTGTTCAACCGGTTGGTAATTATCCATTTTGTAGGTTAACCGGTTATTAATAATTCTCATAAATAGTTTGTATACTTGACTGAGCAACGATATAGGTCTATAATTCTGTAGATCACATTTGTCCCCTTTTTGTGTAAGAGTATTACTAGACTCTCGTTCCAGTCTTTAGGGATCTGGCTATTATGGAGACATCTATTAAATAGCTCTGTTAGTACAGGGATTGTTAATGTCTTGCTTGTTTTCAAGAGCTCGGCAATTATAGGCTGGCCTTGCAAGCTGTACAAGAATATGTAGAAGTCTTCGACAATATTTGTTATTTTATATTTGTCCTTCTCTACCTTATTGTTGGCGTCTTTAATTTTGATGATTTTTTGAACGCCCAGTGCGGGTCTTAGACATTTGAAGCCTCTGTTGTTTTCAATGACTTGCTCTATTAAGTTCTCGTTCCATTTTTGTATGTGGCGTTTTAGTTCTTTTCTAATTGTTTTGTTAAGTTCTCTATATTCTTGAGTATGGCGTTTGTTTTGCGCTAATAGTTGTCTTTTTTCCATTATTAGCTATTTAGTTTCATTGCTTATTTTGTCTTCTTTAGTCCTTGTTTTCTTTGCGACCTGTAGTCCTGCTGCGAGAAGGTTTTTATTTAGGTTTTTATTAATCTCGTCAATTTGATCTTGATTATGTGAAGGATCAGGTTCGAACTTATCCGCTAAGACATCTCGGAATTGCTGTTCATTTGTTCTTAGTTTCAAGGCATCTATCCTCGTTGTTTTTTTAAAAATCCTTTTTCTCTCACCTTTCATGTCAATATTTATTTTTGCTCTGACTATACCATGGTCACTACCCGTTGTTACGTTGTTTATTGTTGTGACGTCTTCAAATATTCCTTTGTTGTTTGAGAGAAAATAGTCTATTTCATTTTTGGTAGTTCCGTTAGGTGCGACCCATGTCCACTTTCTGTTAGGTTTCGTTTTGTAGAAGGTATTCATAACATATCTACATGTTTTCTTGTTCCAGAAATTTCATGAGTGTTTCTCCTCTTGTGTTTCTTGTGCCGAATCCAAAATTTCCAGTCTTGCTTTCAGAGTCTTCAATCTTACTTCCAATTTTGGCGTTAAAGTCTCCCATTATTATTATGTGGCTTATTTCCAGTTAAGTAGTAATTAATTTAAAAGGCCACAAGAATATAGCTTTAGAACAATATATATATTTATATATATATATATATATATATATATATATATATATATATATATATATATATATATATTTGCCAAATGAAAAGACTAATATGTTTTTGTATACACTTATGACATATCAAAAGAAAGAAAGGTGAAACATCCTACTAAGGGAGATCATATAGTAAGAAAATTACAGAAAAATGCTGGTTCTATTTTATTTTTTATACTTTGTCAATGAAGAAACACAAAAAGGACTATTCAGTGGACTCCACAAAAAACACATTAAAAAATTTGGTTATAATACGAGTGTCAGAACCCGATATTTGAAATATATTTTTCGCGTATATATTAACAAACTTGCAGCCTCGATCTACGGTATTAAGGGAATGAACCCTTAATTATTAAACAGAAAAATCTTACATAAATTGAAAAATGTTATAGTTTTTAAAATTTATTTATAAATACAAGTAAGTACATATTTGGGAGTAACAATTATAATTGAAGAGTCCAGGGGAAAAACCCCGTCATTGTTGCAAAGCTGATTTTGAGGAAAATAAATTTGACAGTTGACCAACTTTAAAAACCTTCAAAAACGATTTAAAAAATACAAAAATTTTGTTTTTAAATCATTAAGTATGCAGATTCAAAATAAGTTTCCCAGATAACTATTTTTCAAGCTATTCAATGATATTTTATACCTTCTTCTACCCCTAAACCAAACAATGGAGAGAATTAAATATTTTGAAGAATACAAAAACGTATTTTTTTATCCACAAACTACACAAAAAATTTCTTTGTACAACTAGTTGTAAACTGTGTACTTATCTAGTAGGTTTTAAAACAAATTTTACGAAAAAAAAAGGTTATTATGATCGAAAAATACGGTTCCAAAAAATATTGTGGAAGTCACTAAAGTTGATTATTGGAGGACTCACTGGTCATCTTCTAAGTTTTCAGCGTCAATAGGAGGGTTCTCGATGTAAATATTGCCGTCGTCGTCTTCTGACGCAAGTCCATCCAACCTAAAGCTGTGGCAAAAATGCCTCGCTTCAGGGTTATCCAAAAATTGTGCCAAGTGAAGCAGATCTTTGACTTTGGCGGCTTTAATGGGTGGTTAAATTTCATAACATTTAACCAGAACATTATCATTATAAAATTCCAATGCCGGACCTGTATATTCGAAAAATGCCGGTTCAGCTTGACGTCACTTGGGTTGCGTTAGCTATGATCCGGAAACTCATTTCGGCTATTGGGTTCGTTAACTATGACCCGGCAACTCGTTGTCGGCTCTTTGAGCGTGGGCGCACCGGCAGCTGAGAGTAGCGTTCCAATCTTAACACTGTACACATCTCCACTCGTAGTATTTTGTTGGTTTTTGTTGTTTATTACGTACGAGTGGAATTAAACGTTCATAAACGGCTAACATGTGGTCGTATATCTTTTAAACATTTTTTCTTATATAACAAGTAATGGTTTCAACGTGTTTTTCATCAATGTTTTGTAAATAGCTGTATAAAGTGCTTCGTAAAAGACTTTTAAGTGCAAAAGTGAGGTTTAAGTGACAAGTTCTCATCTGTTTACGTGACCAAATGAACTTACATCAAGAATCGAACTATCTAACCTGCATTTTTTTGTAAAACTATTCCGAACTTAAACATTTTCAGTTTCTCTCAATAAAATCTAGTGAAAATTCAATTTAAAGGGTTTTCATTTACTTAAACTCAAAGAAGAAATACCTTTCCAAGGAAATATTAGAAGAGCTAAGGGGTTATTACCTCAAGGAAGAACCTGATAATATCACACATGTTACCTTACCCGCAATTTCTTGGCATACCAGCAACCTAGAAGGAAATATAGAACATCACATCAAATTAATATGAGACAAACCCTCATATTTTATTCATGGTCAGCTTCGAGCCGGATCGACTTTTTGATGTCAAGGAAAGCGGAACTTTCGTTTGAGGTACTGTACAAGCATTTTTTAACAAACTATTAGTGTTTCTTCAAATAAACTTTGCCTTCTTCGAATCATAAACATTTTTTATCAATTTTTTTGTGAGTTTAGAATCATAAACATTTTTTATATCAACTTTTTTTTTGTGATTTTAACATCGAGAATGTACTATACTAACTTGGCAAATTTTTGTATGTTACAATTTTAAATGTATAATCTTTAAACTAACATAAGTGGAACAATTAAGATTGTTTTTGCTTTTTAAACAAGTGTTCTTTTTTGTAAAACATCTTTTAATTGAATTTTAATTAAAATTGCAAATAATTTAAATTTAAACACAATTTGCTAGGAATTTGCATGTCAAACATTTTTTTTATGCATTTGTGGAACTTAGATTTTTGTTAAAAATTTATTTAAAATTTTCAAAAAGTTTTTTGTTCCTTAGCAAATTGAAATACAATGTTCTAGGGGACCGTATCGCCAATTTTTTTTTGATATTTTAACTTAGAGCGATTTTCAAAAAAAAAAAACATCAACCATTTTTGTTTTTCACTCCTAAGTTGACTCCAGGATATTAAAGCAGTAACAAATATTAAATATGGCATCAATCGATGAATTTAAGAAAATCAGATCCATTTCAAAGTCACAATTCACCAGGGTCGAAAATTGGATCAAAGTTAACGTAAATTGCACTGATAAGATTCAAATAGTATCAAAATTGGAAACTTTAAAAACATATTTCATCAAATATTGTGAAGCTCAAGATGAAATTGAGTATCTTGATCCTAAAGACAATGACAGAGAAATTACAGAAACCAAGTATTTCACGTTATTTTCAACTTTAGACTCGATTTTTTCTAAACTAACTGCTCCTATAGTAACTTCAACTCCCAAGTCTCAGACTACAGCTATAGCTTCACGTCTGAAACTTCCGGAGATTCAAATTCCCAAGTTTTCAGGGGATAATCTAGAATACAAATCCTTTATCAATCTTTTCAATGCTTTAATCACGAACAATTCTAATCTGGGGTCACCTTCGGAGAAACTTTTTTATCTGAGATCACATTTAAGTGGGGAAGCTCTCAAACTGATTGAGAATTTGGAGATTTCAGATGACAATTTCACAGTTGCATTGAATTTTTTAGATTCAAAATACAACAATATCAGACAAGTTTTATCAAACCATTTTCAGCAACTGTTGAGGGCACCTGAAATAACCAAAACTTCCCTAAGCACGTTGAAACCATTTATTACAAATACACAATCTATCTATGAATCATTACTCACTTTGGGTCATCAACAAGACACGCTCTTTGAGGCTTTAATTACTCAAATACTAACTTCTAAACTAGATTTTCAATCGCGAAAAGCTTTCGAAGAGCAAGCAACACCAAACTCTCTTAGTACCCCAGCTCAACTTTTTGATTTTTTAAATAGACGTTGTACGGTATTGGAAGCGGTACAAACAGAGGTACAACCGGGAAGCCCACATCATGAGAGGAAATTTAAACAAAGTAGGACTTCACCAACTAAGTCTAGTTTACCCAAAGTGTCTTTGCATACTGCTAATCAACTATCAAACACAAACCATCAATCTAACAGAAACTATCAATCAAACAACAGCCAACAATCAAACATAAACAATCAATCTATCAACAATTCACCAGGTAAAAAAGTAACTTGTGCGATGTGCAGCGAATCTACTCATAGGATTAATTCATGCCCTAAATTTTTATCATTGTCCATAATCGATAGACAAACATACATCAATCAAAACAGATTATGCATTAATTGTTTAGGTCGAAATCATGCGGCCACAACCTGTTTATCTAGATCAAATTGTTCTTATTGTAATAAAAGACATAATTCATTATTACACGAATCATCTTTATCAAATGCTACTCAGGATTCTCCGTTAATGCAGCAAACAAGTGCACAGTTTGAATCCAATTGTTCAATATCTCCGCCTAAGATGGATCAAAATCAAAGGGCAAATCAAACATTAACTTTTAATCAAACATGTTGACAATTAGAACATTCTTTATCTGCTAACTCCACTGCTACACACAGCTATGTACTGCTAGCTACAGCTCAAGTTCAATTCAAATCAATTCAAAATCATGCAGTCATAGTTAAAGCACTTTTGGACAGTGGAAGCCAAATTTCTTTTATAACTAAATCATTATTAAATCAGTTAAACATTCAATCTTATTTCAAAAAGTGTAATGTCGCAGGTATTTGTCAATCTAACAAGGCAATTAACGAGTTTATAGATCTTACATTTCAATCTAATCAGGAACCTGCGATGTTTTTCACAACAACCTTTGCTGTAGTTGAGGAAATAACTTCACATTTGCCTCAAATTCACTTGAATAAAAATTCATTAAAAATTCCTCAGCACATACAATCAAATCTAGCAGATAAAGAATTTAATATCCCTTCTCAAGTGCATGTTTTATTAGGTGCAGAAATCACTAGCGAAATTATCAAACCAGGAGTGTGCAAATTAGGTTTTCAACTGCCCACTCTTAACAATACACATCTTGGCTGGGTAATTTCAGGAAAATTCCCTGCCAGGGCTGTAAACATTCCGAAAATCAATCACACTGCATCTAGTGATATCTTTTACTCTTCAAACAATCATAACGTGGCTTCTGATCCATCTAGATCAGAAAAGTATCAATATCCATCTGAGGCTACTAACTCAGAATATCTTAACTATCAATCTTGTTCTGAGGCAAACCCCTCAGAATGTCTGAAACGTAAGTTTGCTTCTGATTCAAAAAGATCAGAAAATTATCAAGTTCTATCTGAGGTGAACCCCTCAGAATATCATAAACATAGCTTTGTTTCTGATCTGACTGGATTAGAAAAGTATCAATTTCCATCTGAGGCAACCACTTCAGAATATCGTAATCATAACTTTGTTTCTGGCCCAACTAGATCAGAAAAGTATCAATCTCTATCTGAGGTAAAACCCTTAGAATATCTTAAACATAACTTTGTTTCTGATCCAAACAGATCAGAAAAGTATCAATCTCTATCTGAGGTAAAACCCTTAGAATATCTTAAACATAACTTTGTTTCGGATCCAAACAGATCAGAAAATTATCAATTTCTATCTGAGGTGAACCCCTCAGAAGATCTTAATCACAAAGTTCTTTCTGATCCAAACAGATCAAAAAATTGTCTGTCTGAGTCAACCTCCTCAGAAGATCAAACTTATCAAACTGATTCTGAGCCTAAGATGCCAGAGTTATCAAACAAACTTTATCAAACTTATCAAACTCATTCTGAGTCCAATAAGCCAGAATTATCAAAAAATACTAATCAAACACATCACAATCATTCTGATCTTGATAAGCTAGAACTATCTAACGATCTTTATCAAACTAAATCAATCAGCTCAGAAACACCTCATGAATTGGATCAATCTCCTTCTGAGGCAAATAGCTCAGAACACAAACATATCAAACTAAAAAATGAGTTCTCTGATCACAGTTCTCTTAATCAATCTTATGAGATCAATAACATTTCACCAAACAGCCCATTTAAAAAACTTTTCCAAACTAACTTATCAACAAACTTCGGTACACCAATGGAATCAACTATTGTTTGGGAAGAAGTCTTACCACTATTTCATTGCTACAACGCCATGGAAACATCTATTGAAAGATTCTGGATCCAAGAAGAAGTGATTACAGAAAATGCATCATCAGAAGACGATGAGTTAGCCGAACGAATTTTCAAGGATACTACTGTTCTGTTACCAAGTGGAAGATTCCAAGTAGATCTTCCCCTTACATCACCGACAGCTCACTCACAGTTAGGGGATTCTTTTCAAATCGCAAAACATCGTTTTCTATCATTAGAGAAAAAATTGCATAACAATCCTGGGTTACTTGGTGAATATAAAAAATTCATTGATGAATATTTGCAACTAGGGCATGCGCAGATCATTCCCTTAGAACTTAAAACAATCAACAATGATCAAAAATATTTTGTACCACATCTGGGTGTGATCAGAGAACAAAGTGTTTCAACAAAACTAAGGGTGGTGTTCGACTTTTCTTGCCAAACAACCTCCAAACTTTCCTTAAATGAAATTCTTCTAACAGGACCAAGAGTTCAACCTGAGCTATTTGACATTTTATGCCGTTTTAGATCATTTAAGTACGTTTTAACTGCTGACATCACTAAAATGTATAGGCAGGTGGTCATGAATCCTCAACTTAACTTTCTACAAAACATTCTATGGAGAAATTCTCCTAACGATCCTTTGCAATGCATAGAATTAACTACAGTCAGTTTCGGACAAAAAAGTGCTCCTTATGTTGCTTGTAGGGTACTTAATGAAATAGCTTATCGAAATCCTCATTTAAAATTAGCATCTGCAGCAATACTGAATCAAACTTATGTAGACGACATTCTGGCGGGTGTAAATGAACCTGCGCAGATTGAACAATTACAAACTGAACTTAATCAAAGTTTAAATCCTCATGGTTTTCAACTACATAAGTTTGCTTCCAATTTAACAACAGAATCATCTCAACAAAAATCAAACGTTAAAGATCTTAATCTAGAGGATATGCCTTGTAAAATTCTCGGATTAAAATGGGATCCTACAAGTGACTCCCTTCAAATATCTGCTCCTTCTTGTCTCCCAACCACTCAATTAACAAAAAGAATAATTCTTTCTATAATCTCTAGCTGTTTTGATCCATTGGGACTGGCTAATCCGCTGATAGCTAAGGGAAAACTAATCATGCAAAAATTGTGGTTATTAAAATTAGGCTGGGACGACACAATCACCGATCAAACAATTATTAAAGAATGGCTCACATTTTCCACACATTTAACAATGTTACAAAATCTATCCATATCAAGACTCATAACATTAAACAAACAAATATCACATTGTGAAGTCCATGCTTTCTGCGATGCAAGCTCAGTTGCATACGGGGGAAACATTTATATAAGATCAGTTTTCACGGATGGATCCATTCATTGTTCGTTATTAACTTCGAAATCACGAGTGGCTCCAATTAGCAAACCATTAACAATCCCCAAACTTGAACTTTCAGCTATGGTTTTAATATCGAAACTTTTGGATAGAGTGCTAGGAATTCTACAAAACAACTTTACGTTCAAATCAATCAATCTGTGGACAGACTCGCACATTGCGTTGTCATGGGTACGTGGTCACCCCTCGAGGTGGTCAGTGTTTGTCAGCAACAGGGTTGTACAAATCCAAGAACTAACTAAAGATCACAAGTGGAGACACATAAGATCAGGGCAAAACCCAGCCGATCTGCTATCTAGAGGACAGTTCCCTCAAAACAAACATGCATTCTGGTTTAATGGACCAAAATTCTTAAATGAACCCCAGGAAAATTTTGACGATTTGGATACGTTCAGAATGGTGGAATCTCCACCTGAAACAAAGAAAACTTCTTTGAACGTAATTCAGCAACTCGATGATCCATGGGTTACTACTTTTGACACTTTCAATAGCTACACTAAATTAATAAGAACTTTTGCATACTTTTTTAGATTCTTACATAATGTCAGATCACCAGTCAAAAGGGTAGGTCTATTGACCACTGAAGAACTAGAAGATTCTGCACAATTTATAGTTTCTAAAATTCAAAACAAATTTTTCTCAAACGAACTAAAATGTCTCAAAAATAATGAACACATTTATAACAAGCAAATTTTAACTCTCAACCCATTGCTTGACGAAAAACAAATTATCAGAGTAGGGGGACGGTTGAAGCACTCCGACCTTTCCTATGATCAAAAGCATCCCATTCTATTGCCTAGTAAATGTAAATTTACTTCTTTATTACTTAAAGCAGAACATAACAGGTTGGGGCACAGTGGTCCTCAAAATGTTTTATCCAATGTAAGGTTGCAGTACTGGCCATTAAATGGCCTTAGAGAAATCAAACGTATCACATCAAAATGTCACATCTGCTACAAATTTAATGCTCAACGACCAAATCAAATCATGGCTGATTTACCAAAAGAGAGAATCACACCATCTCGGGCCTTCCAAAACGTAGGACTCGATTTTGGTGGTCCGTTTTCCATCAAATCAGCTTCAAAACTTAGAAAAGTCGTCATCACCAAATGTTATTTAGCTTTATTTGTCTGCATGGCGACTAAAGCCGTTCATCTAGAATTAGTCTCAGACTTAACTACCGAAGCCTTTTTAGCATCATTAAAACGTTTCATTTCCAGAAGGGGCTGTCCCACTATCATATATAGTGACAATGCCACCAATTTTCAAGGATCAAAAAATCAATTGCACGATTTATATCTTTTCTTAAAAAATCTAACTAATCTTGACTTTATCAAATCATACTTACTTGAAACAAAAATCACATGGAAATTCATTCCCCCTCATTCTCCCCATTGGGGTGGAATTTGGGAATCCGCCATTAAAAGTGCGAAATATCATCTCATACGAATGGTCGGAGGGCTCACATTAACTTTTGAACAACTTGCAACTATCTTTTGCCAAATCGAAGCAATCATGAACAGTAGACCACTTTGTCCATCATCTAATGACCCGTCCGATTTTTCAGCTCTAACTCCAGGGCATTTTCTGATAGGTTGTCCCTTAACCGCGTTTCCAGAACGGGATATTTCTGAGGTTCCACTAAACAGATTAAAATTTTGGAACATCTGCACTCAAATTCAACAACACTTTTGGAAAAGGTGGTCAGTAGAATATCTGAACCGTTTACAAAATAGGCCCAAATGGATGGAACCTCAACTAGAAATGAAAGTAGACGACTTAATCCTTTTAAGGGAAGATGATACGCCACCCTTGAAATGGCCATTGGCGAGAATAATAGAACTAATACCAGGAAAGGATAATAAGTCCAGAGCAGTCAAAATCAAAACTCAAGATGGCACTTATATCCGTCCAATCGTTAAGTTAGTACCATTACCCAGTGTCGAATAACATGATGTGGGTATTCCGGTCTTATTATTCATCATTTGTACATATTTAATAAGTTTAATATTTCATTCTCCGCTCTTTTATCAAGTATCAAAAAAAAAAAAAAAAAAAAAAAAAAAAAAAAAAAAAAAAAAAAAAAAAAAAATTATTTTTTATTTATTCTATTCTTTTTATTACTACTTAGTTTAGTAATTATCACACAAGCGTAGAATCATTTGTTGTTTTTGTTTTAAACCTTCATGTTGCACTACTTTCAGTGTAACATCAGTAATCATTAGTTTTCTGACTGTCAGATTTCTGAGTTGATAGTAGCTACACACCTATCAAATTATCAAATTGCACATAAGTGCTGGTCCTTCGAGTCCCAGAGAAAATCTTTCATTTTCTGTTTGTTTTTAAACACTCCGAATCTTATTTAGTTTGTTAACTTTAATCAAAACTTATTTCTATTTATTATTAATAATCATTCACTCTCTTGCGCCGCCCCCCAATATGGTTAAATTTCATAACATTTAACCAGAACATTATCATTATAAAATTCCAATGCCGGACCTGTATATTCGAAAAATGCCGGTTCAGCTTGACGTCACTTGGGTTGCGTTAGCTATGATCCGGAAACTCATTTCGGCTATTGGGTTCGTTAACTATGACCCGGCAACTCGTTGTCGGCTCTTTGAGCGTGGGCGCACCGGCAGCTGAGAGTAGCGTTCCAATCTTAACACTGTACACATCTCCACTCGTAGTATTTTGTTGGTTTTTGTTGTTTATTACGTACGAGTGGAATTAAACGTTCATAAACGGCTAACATGTGGTCGTATATCTTTTAAACATTTTTTCTTATATAACAAGTAATGGTTTCAACGTGTTTTTCATCAATGTTTTGTAAATAGCTGTATAAAGTGCTTCGTAAAAGACTTTTAAGTGCAAAAGTGAGGTTTAAGTGACAAGTTCTCATCTGTTTACGTGACCAAATGAACTTACATCAAGAATCGAACTATCTAACCTGCATTTTTTTGTAAAACTATTCCGAACTTAAACATTTTCAGTTTCTCTCAATAAAATCTAGTGAAAATTCAATTTAAAGGGTTTTCATTTACTTAAACTCAAAGAAGAAATACCTTTCCAAGGAAATATTAGAAGAGCTAAGGGGTTATTACCTCAAGGAAGAACCTGATAATATCACACATGTTACCTTACCCGCAATTTCTTGGCATACCAGCAACCTAGAAGGAAATATAGAACATCACATCAAATTAATATGAGACAAACCCTCATATTTTATTCAATGGGTATTGTCCCATCGTATGATCTTTTCAGTTCCATGACTGGCTTTGGAGCTTTCTGTTTGATTTTTTTTTTAAGTTTTCGACAAAGTTTTCGTAGGTGGCAGTGGAACCAATATTGGAGAGCTTGTGTACGGGTCAGAGTACGTGTCTTTGTGGTAAACTAAATTCTTGCTGGTGGCACTTATTTTGAGGACTCTTATTGGTCTGGTGGGGAAAGGACACGTCTTTTTTAAGTAAATGGATGACAGATGTTCAGTCCAATTTTGTCTGAAAAATGTCTAGGTCCAGGCCACAATCTACCACTTGGAAAGGAGTCGGTTTCACGCGGGCGTGCCTGAATACATCTCTTAAGTCCGTAGAAGTTTCAGTGTGTGACTTTTGTTTGATAATACTCATGTCACGGTCGCACTTTAAGTATGAGCATACAAAATATTGCAACATAGAGCAAACCTCGTTGACTCCTTTTTTTGTTACAGACTCGCCGTACGTGTGGAAAATCGCGTGTTGAGTAAACAATACATGAATATTAAAACTGATGAAGTTAAGTTGACACTTGTAGTAGACGTCATTAGTAGTTATGTTTAGGCAAGGTAAATTTTTTGGGAAATTCATGACAATTCCTTCAAAAGAGGTCGACTTCATTGCCTTCTTTCGGCAAAGTCTCTTTAATTGATAGAAACGCTCACTTTTCTTTAGGTGTATTTCCCTATTTCGCAACTTCACAGACAACTGAGGGTCTGTTCTGGACGGGTCTTTTGCTTCCAATATGAAAATCTCAGACTTCAGGGATACACATGTGCTGCAAGTATCCTTGCGAGAGTAGCTAAAGTATATGTTAAATTCATTTTCAAAATATTCACGAAAGGATTTATACGATACTTCATTTTCCGGATACTGATGCGTGTACATTTTATGCAGCTTTGTAATGTTGAGTTCTTCAGGTCGGTATAATTTTTTTGTTTTCTTAGGAGGATAGTGTGATTTTCTTCCTCTCAATGACTTCAAAAATGTGTACATTTTTTCCTTATTGTCTTCTGTTAGCTTGAGGGGTCTGTTTGAGTTCTTGCCGCGCTGATCTGTAAGTGCTTTTCCCGTTTGAACAAGAGATTTTCGAATGTATCTCACTTTGTCTTCTGAAATACCATGCATGCTCATAAAAGCTTTCAAGCACACTCTCACATCCCGGGCAACACCATCATCTGTTAACGATAGATTTCTGTAGGCAAAGGAAGCTGTGTTGTACTTAGTTTGATTTTCATTTTTCTCTCTTCGCATCACCGGCAACACACTAATGAGACCACCTAAATACGAATTCTGTTTATTTACATTCCCCTTCGCATTGAACTCGCAAATGATTCTTTTGCGCTGATCCTCAGGAACTGCTTTAAAACAGCGAAGCATCTTGCAACAACAATCCGGTTCAAGTTCATTGCTCAGAGCTCTCAACACTTTTATCGCATCTTTTACTCTACCTGTTTTCTTCTGCTTCTTGATGGTTGAGGGCTTCGTCTCATCACCACTATAACTCCACTTTCCATTATCGCTGTCCATTTTCACAAATATACGAAATGCAATACATAGGTTAACAATACGGTACTGAACGCGGAAGAAATAATACTAGCGTCTAGCCCTCGATAGGCAAATTTAATAAAGATCCCGGCATGCGCTACGTGTTTGCGATCTGCATTTTAACTACAATTACGGGGTTCTTCCCAGCACGCTCTGTCGATGACGGGGTTTTTTCCCAGTACTGCTTATATTCAACCCGATTTTTCGCTGAGATGACAGGGTTATTTTCCAAAACCGAGGGCTTCGTTGGATTCTATGTCTCGCAATCCTTTAGTAACAACTTCGAACCGAATTATCCCAAAAATGTCGATGATAGGGTTTTCCCCTGGACTCTTCAATTACAATACTGCTTTACAGTGGTTAACGTCAGGCAGTATTGTGTTTACAAATAAAATATATTTCGCCTAACTTACGTGATTATAAACAAAAGTTATTTGCCAGTTATTATAATCATATAATGAAATTAAATTTATTTGAACGTCATGTAAGAACTAAGCTCAAAAGGCATATTAATATATTATCAACAGCATTTATTATTACATTACACACATTGAAGGTATCTGTGGATAGATATCTGTTTCCGCTGTTTAGTTTCAATGTATTTCTTGTATGTTTTGGGGTGTATTCCTCTCTCTAGTAGTCTATTTAGTAGGATATCTGTCTTCAAGAATGTTAATGACTTTCTGATAATCTATTAAGCATACAAAAACATCTTGGCATTGGTCGTAACGTATTTGAATCTACAGTTTGATTGAAAAGAAATCCTATCATACATATCCCTTTATGTATTTTAAAGTATGCATAAATTTAAATAGACTTTCAGAGTATGGCTCTAAGTCGATAGCTACTGCAATATTTAGGATCTACCTCCTTTAAAACTATATTTTATTTGTTCCAAATGTCATCCGAATATTTGCTATGTCGTGATCTGGTAATTGTACATAGTTTTGCTAGTTTTGGTTTTATCTTAAAAGGTTAGTTCTTTCAATTAAGAATTTTATACCATGGTATGGTACGTGGGCGGAGTTCCATAATAGATAATTTTAAAATTAACAGAGATATACATGCCTTAAAAACCAGTTCGATTCGACGGTCGAAAAGTGCGGATGTGTACCTTTGGAAGGAGCAGCTAACCGTGAGGCCATAGAGCTTTTTAGCTCTCGGTGGGTAAGACACCGTATGTAGCACCGGTAGTATTGTTTACTAACAAGATGAAAAGTGTATGCGAGGTTTTATTTAATTAAACTTTAGGGGAGCTGCCTTTATAGGTTCCTGACAGAGGTTATCTGCAACTTTGCGTCTGTAAAGAAGTAAGGCTTTGACATTTGACAAAGTCGAACAGAAACGGCCCCTGCTCCTGCAATAAGAGAAACACCAAGTGGAACCCTCCCTGAGAAATCAGGGAGTGAACAATCGCGAGGTAGCTGGGACGAGACCCACGAAAACCGTCTGGCATCGGCCAGGCGGGAAGACAAAAACAGTATCTTTTCAGTTAAAAACTCCCAATATCCTTTGAACACTTTTGTTCACGGCCGTAAGGCACAATGAGTGAAGTTCACCTCCCAGGTAGTGATAGTACGGAGGTGCTATCACCCGAAGTAGAAGATAACGGCAACACTAGGTCTCCCGTCGTAGATGATTAAGACTTATTAAATGATTTTAAGAACCCGAAACCCTCCAAAATCAATGATAAAGGCGAAGAAAATGACATTGACGAAGAGATAGCGGAAGAAGAAAAGGAAATTATTCAAGAAATAGTAGAGGTATCGGAAGAAAACTGCAGCGAAAAGAAGGAGAGGATTAATGATAAAAAGCGACGAAAAAGGAATAGAACTAAACTATTAGACTCTGAAGAATCAGAGAAAGACCATAAGAGAGTAAAGGCGATGGAGGCAGAAAACGATACGCCAGAGAAGAAAGGCTAAAGAGGTCTATAGATAAAATAAATAACATAAATATTTTTCGACGAAAAAATCAACGATACCAAGAAAGGTTTGATGCTATGCAAGCACAAGTGCAAAACTGCAAAAAACCATAGTGGCCATCGGCGAGGAGGGAATAAGATTGAACAACAAAATCAAAGGCCTTATGGACGAACTAGCAAGGCAAAGGAACATGCCAAATAAATCCCGAACCAACTAAAAAAGAAATAAAAAAATCGAGTGAAAATCCGGCGCAATGAACGGATTTAAAGTCAGAAAAGAAGGAAAAGACAAAGAAGATCCGAGTTATACCAATTATAACTGAGGAAGACAACATGGAAACTGATAATGCCGGATGGTAAACAGTACACAGTAAAAAGACTGTCAAATCTGAAAACAAGGTCAAAGAAGACGTACCAAAATTAAGCGTAGCGAAGAAGCAATTGCAGCTGATACAAAAACTTGGATAAAACCATCCAAAATAGACAGAGAAGCGGAAAATATCACGAAAAACTGGAGAAAAAAAAAGCACAACCTTCCACCAACAAAGTTATAAAAAAACCTGCCCCCGGGAGAAATATTGAAGAAGTTGCCATTACAAAATAATTGCCAAAACCACTGGCAATAATACTCAAAGCAGTTGGTGAACGTCAGCGGATATTCCACAAAGCCGCATCGAAGAAAATAATCTCGGAAAATAAGTTTGTCAGATCCGTATGAATCATAGTCATACAGACTAAGACCAGAGAGGATTACCTTAAAATGGTAAGGTTTCTAGAGAACCACACCCCAGTTGTCAATTTTATAGCTTATCCAATCGATAACGAGAAGCTAAAAAGAGTGATAATAAGAGGATTGGCGGCGAACACGGATACCACGACAATCCTAAACAAAATCATAGACAAAGGAGTAGAGGCAAATAAAATAGTGAACATGATCTCAAAAACGGCTGATAAGAAACCCCTTCCAATGTTCATGGTTACGATAAAGGTAAAAGAGGACCAAAAACCTTTCTGACCTGTGCTACATGAAGATATATGTAGAGAACAAAATCAAAAGTAGAAAAGAAACCATCCAATGTCATAACTGTCAAGGTTTCTACCACAGTTCCAAATGTTCATGTCACTGTGGCACAAGATGTGTAAAGAGCGGAGAAAATCATTTCAGCAGCAAGTGCGGCAAGGACAGGACAACTGATCCCAAATGCGCGAACTGTGGAGAAGTACATACCGCGAATTATAGAGGATGCACAAAGGCACCGAAAAAGAAAACCGCCCCACAACAACAAAAAAGGCAGGTCCATTAATACCAGCAACACCCCAAACAAAGGTATTAGCTACGCACAGGCCACAATAAAGCCTACAAGCGAAAGCACCGCGGCAATGAAATCCACAAATGAAGCAGCAGTGCTCATTGTCAGCTTTAACACAGATTTCAACGCTAAAATGGTACAATTCTCCAATATGCTGGAAAAGATGACGCAGGTGATGACATCAATAGGTAACATAGGTCAGATATACTAGTATACCATTGGGAGGATATTCGCATTGGGTCTTGGAACTCATGTGGGCTTTACACAAAAATAAATCTTCAGAATGAATTTTCCAATAGACTGGAACTAGATATCATAGCACTTCAAGAAACAAAACTAGTGGAAAGAAAAAGAACAAAATTTATAAAATACGATATCTACAGAACCGAACATAGAGCAACTTCAGGAGGAACGGCCATTATGGTCAAAAAATGAATCAACACCAAACCATCTCAACACCAGATGGCCCGATCACAATGGAGGCCACTATAGTCCGGTTTACCACAGGAAACGAGACACTAAAAATTGTCTCAGCTTAAGTAAGATCTTATGACCCTATCTTTAATGAAGATCTTATGACCCTATCTTTAATGAAGATCTTATCCTCATATTGGATTCAAAAGAACCCAAAATCATCATAAGAGCAGAATAGCCAAAGTACTTCGACAGTTACACTACAGTCCATCAGGAGGGCATTTTGGTGTAAAGAAAATTCTTCAGCGAATTCGGTTTTATTTTATGAACAGTTCCGACGACGTAAAAGACTGGTGTAAGAAATGTACTATTTGTGCTACGAGTAGCGGGCCTTACCCAAAAAGGAGAGCTCCTACAAGACAATATAATGTTGGAAGCCCATTTGAAAGAATAGCTTTGGACATTGCTGGGCCATTTCCAGAAAGTGAAAATGGAGGCAAGTACATGTTGGTAGTAATGGATTACTTCACTAAGTGGGTCGAGATTTAGACACTTCCAGAGCAGGCGGCCGCCACCATTGCAGATAGTTGATAAAATATTATATCAGCCGATTTGGTGTGCCTTTGGAGATCCATAGTGACCAAGGCAGGAACTTCGAAAGCGATCTATTTCAAGAAATATGTGATAGACTAGGCATGAAGAAAACAAGAACTACAGCATATCATCCGCAATCGCATGGTATGGTAGAACGGATAAATAGGACAGTTGGCAAGTATTTGACAAATATTTTGTCCGATCATCAGCGAGGCTGGGACCAATTTTTTCCGTTCTACACAATGGCCTAGAGATCTGTTGTTATTGAATCAACAGGTCAGACACCAACCAGAGTCCTATTCGCGACTATCTTGTGATCTAGAGTTTGGGTATCGACCTATAGAAAATGTAGCAGGTGAAGATTATGTGATCGAACTACGAAGAAGAATGGACGATATACACGAGGTAGTCCGTTTCCACCTTCAGATCGCTAGCGACCGAATGAAGAAACGGTACGATCCGCAAGCCGAGAAGGAGTCCTTTAAGAAGAACGACAAAGTCTGGCTGTATAATCCTAAGAAACGAAAAGGTTGTTCTCCCAAGTTGCAGCAGTTTTGGGAAGGTCCATACCTTATTATGGAGAAGATCAACGATGTCATCTACCGAATAAGCAAGATTCCGAGGGAAAAGCCGATGATAGTACACCATAACCGGCTGGCGTCTTTCGAAGGTGGTACCTCCACGACGTAGATGAAGAAGTGGAAGTAAAATAAGTCCAAGATGTGTCTGATCTCATGTTTGAGGAATTCATTGGTGCCTATGGAGGTACCGGTAAAGCAAGACATGGTGTTACCACTGAAGAAGGGCAAGATCTACTTGCGCTTTCCGATGACTACTCACTGGCCCTTCCCATCCCGGCCAATATCAAAGACGCACTAGGTTTGGCATCCGTCTTTCGAATTAAGTTCGGTCGACTCGCAGATCTTCAATGCCAAGTGTCAGCTCCCGGGAAAGCCTTGAAACTCCAAGATGCATCACGTTACCTTTTCCAGCTGGTAACAAAAGACACTGCCCATGGCCAACCTACCTAAGGAGATATATGGGAAGCCTTATTTCAATTGAGAGAGCACGTACTAGAGTCCGACGTGCAAAAGTTAGCCATGTCAAATTTGGAGTGCCGCCAATTAGATTAGAGGGTTATTCGAAGTATGGTGGAGGAGATCTTTTTCGAAGGCCAGGTGTTAGTCTGTTGCAATCCGCATAGCTACTAGTGCGGAGAGAAAACCGTCCCTTGTCATGTTTATACAACTGGAAGTTTTGAAAGAGAGTACAGTTGCCGATATCAGCATACTGTTCCAGTTCCAGTCCCAATAATGCAATTGGCCAGGGCAATGTTACGATAAATAATGACTCATATCTAGACTGTAAACATTGTTTTTGATTCTGATATGTTCTAGATTCTCCGACCCTCCGATGAGAACCTGTTTGCCTTCGATGAAATTCCGTTCTATTCGAGAAGGTCATCGATCCTACACCGGCATTCCGGAGCTAGCGACTGTTTTGTATATATGGAGGATTTTTATTTGAAAAGAGATCAGTCCGAAAATAGAATTGTATCGAGTTTAAATTGTAATGGGAAATAAATATTGTGAACTAAATTAGTGAATATTGTATATATAAATTAACAAAGACTCTAATAAACTTGTAAGTGTTGTAAAAGTGTAGAAACCTTTTGTAATTAATAAAGACAATAAATTAGATTAATAAAAACTGTTCAATATTAACGACAACGGACCAAAGAGCATATGACATTTTTAATGGACTCAGGAACCACCCCAACAGAATACTAAGACAGTTGACGGACTACCATGTAAACAGAAGAACACAGAGTAGCTAAAAGAGTGAGTTTAGACAGTGAGCATCCAAAAAAATGAGGCAGAATTGCTGCGACCAATCAAGAGATGGTTGGTTGGATAAGTTTGGATGGTTGTAACAATTAAGTCACAGTTTGGCGAGACTAAAATGATAGTATATAAGCACAATATACACCGGGGTATGTGAGGGCAATATACACCTAGGAATGCACACCCCATCACACGCACACATAGTAGTAGTTTAGATTAGATAAAAAAACTTAAAAGCAAAAGAAATATACATGGGGTGTGTGAGAGCAGTATACATTTGGAAATGCACACCCCATAGTTAAGTTCACTGTCACTGTCTAAATAAAACGTAAGCCTTATCGAATCGTAAACATTAAGCGAATATTGTTTTATAACAAACCTAGCATAATACATAAATATAAAAGATCCGTGAGACTTTTTATAACAGCTGCATAGGCTTAGGCCCCTCAGGCAGATCGTGTGTAAATATTAACGCGAATTCCGAGCACGGAGGTCATGTACGGCATACATGGGCTCAGTGGCCGGATCTGGATGTGTGACTGGTTTGATCTTCAGACATGTGGATCCCATTTAATGGTATATACATGTTCCTATGGGCAGGGTTGATCACTATGTGTGTGCATCCCTCACAAATAATCGACGTAAGTTTTATTAACCTGATCACAAATCGACTTATTATAAAATATAATACACTATACACATATTAAACCACCAATACCAGAAATGACACCAGCTGTAGAAATAAACACTGCGGAGGGATAAGTCAACGAAGCATTAAAAAATAAAAATCATTAGGAGAGGACAGAATACCGAAAGAACTCGTAAAGTATGTAGGACTAGATCTGACCAAACAGCTATAACACTAGCTATAATAATAAACATAATACCGCAAGAATGGATATTAAGCTATTAATAAATCAATCAATAGACGAAATAAAAAAACTACTAGCAGCAGGAGATTGGGTAAGAGAGAAAAGGGTTCTTCTTCTTCTTCTCGTGCCACTCCTAGCGGAGATTGGAAATCATCATGGCCACTGCGACTTTGTTAGCAGCGCGCCTAAAAAGTTCAATCGAACTACACCCGAACCATTCTCGTAGATTACGAAGCCACGATATTTTTCTTCTTCCCACACTTCTTTTGCCCTTAATTTTACCCTGCATGATGTATGATGAGAAAAGGGTAGAATGGAATAATCATATAAGAAGATTAAGAACACATAGAGTAGAAAAGTCGACGAAAGACGGTTACCCAAGACGATTACTAGAAAGACTATGGAACGTCAAAGTACTGGGAGCAAATTGAAAAACAATCATATTTACATAAAAAGTAGAAAGAAGACGATATCACGGCATTTTTATTGTTTCCTTTCATAGTATTTCTACTTTATCATCATCATTAGTGGCATCACAGCTCTATACTATGTGCTAAAGCCTTCTTCAGAACAATCCTCCATTCACACTTGTCTCTGGCAAGTCTTCTCCATGCTCTAATTCCAATAGATTTCAAATAGTCCGCTAAGTTGTCTTCTTATCTAAGTCTCGGTTTTCCTCTGGCTCATTGTACCATCGGTTCTCTTCCGTCAAAAGATTTTCTTATTATTGCATCTTCCTCTCGCCTGATTACATGCTATATCCATCTAAGGAGACTTATAATAATATATTTTAATAAACTTTTCCAACGTCAGATTCCCCGAAACTTCTATACCACTTGTTGCAACGCATGCGCCACACATTTTTTTTTCTTATCCCTCCATAATATTCTTCTTAGGATTTCGTCTTCAAAATATTTAAACAATTCTTTTAGGTTTATGGTAAATTCAAAATTAACAATCAGAGGATTGTGGTCGGCTTAACATCGCCACAGGAAATTACAGGAGATTAAATCCAAATTTCTGTAATTTTTGCACCATTGTTAGAAGAATAAGAGTTAATCAAAAAGATTAAAGAATGATCAATAATTTATACAATATTACAAAATAATCATGTAATGCTCCTTGTTATCCAAGAATTTATAATTAGTCAATGTATTTTGAATATTAATATTATGTAGATATAATATCAATGAGCTAAACCATGGGGAACGATTATTCAAGTGTACTCAACGGTTTAGCCTTAATGCTAAACATTAATATTAGTCCCACATTTATTTTCACTGAAAATTTATTATTTTTGTAGATGGTAGGAACGTATGAAGCATATATTCACAGTTAACCGAACATTGATTATTAAACTGTGGAATTACTTTGCATTTAATTAGAATGGGAATTAATCGTTGAATTTGCAGACCTATTAATATTTAATGGTAAAAATGGGCTGGTTAAAGTTAATTTTAAATTAATAAATGAAATAAAAACTTTAAAATGTTGGAATAAAACCCTTTAAGGATAATATTGAATATAATTTAAATGTATATTTATCTTAAGCCGTAGAACTGAAGGAAGCAGTAAGACCCAGATGTATTCAAATCACGGACTTAGAGGTTCTTTACAACTTCGATATCGTTATAACAGTATTCGCTGATAATTCGCTAAAATAACACTCACTTATATACGAGTGTAATACGATATTTTAATTAGAAATACTAGAGTTATTAACAATTAGAAATATTATTATCGAATAATTCGAAATTTAAACAAAAGAAACGATTTATTTTACGTAACCGTTAAATGTACAAGTTTTATTTGAAATGTCTAGTCTACCATCATTAAGATATTCTGTTGTTATGAAAATTACTTTAACAAACTTTAATACTTTAAGTTTATTGCCTAAAGACTGCTTAATATAATCAGCAGCTACTGTGGAAATGTTCTATCATATTCGGTATAGGTTTAAGTTCGTTTACATTTATTATGTTGTTACTCTTCTTGATAGCCTATTCGTGACAAATGTTGGCGATCATCATTGCAATCTTTATTTTATTTACAAGAGCGCCGAAAAGCTGCACAAATGTGTTCAACCAGCGTCTAAAATTTTTTAATCAGGATGTTCTTCTTCTTCCGGACCTCGCTTTCAAATATTTTTCCTTGTAGGATGGCTTGTAGGGCATATCTGAGTTTACTTCGCACAATAGGTCAGAAGTATTGGAAATTTAGAGTTTGGTTGATGGTCAATACTTCTCAGTTCTTATTTATTCTTCTAAGAACCTCCTCATTTGTGACTCGGTCAATCCACGGGATCTTAAGTATGCTCCGATATAGGTGCATCTCAATTTCTTCCAATCCTTTGCACATATCTATATTCAAGGTCCAAACTTTAACATCATTAAAAAGGAAAGACAAGACATATCATAGTAGCATTCTTACTTTTATACCAAGGGCCTTGACCTTCTGTTATCTCTTTCTTGTTAATTATCATGAGCTTGGTTTTCTTTACGTTCATATTGAGTTCATATTGTTGGCTGTAATACGTAAATTTGTTAATAAGAACTTGTAGGTATTGTAGGTTGTCCGAAAATACTATGGTATCATCGGCATATCTGATATTGTTTAGCCAGTACTCATTTAGAAGAAACTCTTTTTTATTTTCCTGCAAAGCTTTATTTCATATTTTTTTAGAGTAAAGATTAGAGGAGACAAAATATAGCATTGCCTTACTATAAGCATAACTTTCACATATTCGGTGTATTCACCTTTAATTCTTAGATTTGCAGTCTAGTTTCAATAAAGATTTCTAATTATTTCTAGATATTGATTGTTAATAAATGCTTCTTTTAGTTGTTGTGTTCAACCGCTTTCTTTTAATCAACCAGACAAGCGTATAAAAGTAGTTACGTCCCTGCGTCTTCGGAATAAGACATATTATTGAGTACAATCATTATCCTACCGTTCAGATATTTTTAGTAATTGTGAATTTGCGTATTATGAATATTCTGTCAATTAACATAAAAAAAAGTTTATACCAAAAATATGAAAACTAAGTCCTACTTTAATAAAAAAAATATTAGGAGTAATTAACGTTTGTAACACAACACACGATGGACTGTGAATCATATTCTGACTGTGTTAAAGTTTTTGAAGTGCGGCTAGCGCAAACAGGAGCTTCGAGCTCACCCAGTGCTTTACTTAAACTGATATCAACTCGCCCTCTTGAAAAACGCTAAGCCCATAACCGTTTCTTAAAATTAAGAAATCGCAACCTTGATCCTTAACGTATATGAAGTATCTGTTTACATTTCGAAACCACAGAATACACCTGGTCATCAGCAAACTGGAGTGTATATATACATTCGTTATATACTCTCTATACTCTATACCCATCCTATGCACCTTTCTTTTCCATCTTTCCAATGCTGCTGCAACATATATCTTGAATAAGGTTGGTGAGATACAGCATCCCTGTCGCAAGCCTTTTGTAACCAGGAATTCTTCCGTTAGATATTTTCCTGTTTTTATCTGTGCCTTTGAGTCTCTATATAGTTCTTGTACAGCATTTATCAATGTGTGGTTGATGTTACATATTTTCAACGTTGTCCACAATTTTGTTAAGGGGATGTTGTCATATGTTTTTTGCAGGGAACCCGCTTTGTTCTTCCTCTTAATTGTGCTTATATTCTTCCTCGATCATATTTCTCAAAATTCGTCCATACAGTCTGCTCAGGGTGCTGGTTACCAATATGCCTCTATAATTATTACAATTCCTTTTGTCCCCCTTTTTGTGTATTGAGGACATGTATGCCGTTCTTCATTGTTCTGGTACTGGGTGTTCATTTAGACAGGAAAGGAAATAAACAAATCTATAATAGAAGATGGTATAGATGTAACTAGCTCGTCAGATCTTAAGATAAGCCATAACATCACTACAGGTAGTCTTATCGTTCAAGCAACTGCAAGACAATTTTTATGGCAATTTCCCGATGTCGAGCTATGTGAATGCTAAATCATCATAACTGGATGTAGTGTGCCGAAGTTTTCAAAATGGTATGATTTAAAAAATTATACTATTGTTAATTATTATGTTAATTATGTAGTAATGTCTTTCTTTTACTGTAAAACTATTTTCAAACAATAATTTTAATCTTTAAGTTCATTTTCAAGATGTGTGATTTGATGTCTTAAACATGAAGTATTATGCAACTGATACGAGGGAGAGAACAAAAGCTTATGGGTTAGCATTAAGCACCCAAGATAACATTATTAATTTGATGACCATGAATATTTTAAACTTAAGGGTCAAAGGGAAAACAATATTATTTCCTTTACAAAAAGGTACTGTAAGGATA
The DNA here is from genome assembly GCA_918026665.1 of Diabrotica balteata. Classification (NCBI taxonomy): domain Eukaryota; kingdom Metazoa; phylum Arthropoda; class Insecta; order Coleoptera; family Chrysomelidae; genus Diabrotica; species Diabrotica balteata. The sequence goes on from OU898277.1 coordinate 69,058,707, forward strand.
ATTTATATTTATTTATGTTTTCTTTTAATTTATCAATTTATTTTAGGCATCATTATGACTTATACATCACTCCAGCTTCTATTTTCTGATCTAAAGGACAGTTTTGGGACAAAATATCTTCTTACATACCGAATAAATCAAGGCAGTATTTTATAATTTTTTGTAAAATCTTCTTCTTCTTCTTCTTCAGCCTGTGTTCGTCCACTGCTGGACATAGGCCTCTTCTATTTGCTTCCATCGATTTCTACTTTTGGCAATTCTCATCCACTGCTTGCCCGCGACTTGTTTGATATCGTCTGTCCACCTCTTCTGCGGTCTGCCTACTCCTCGCCTGTTCTCTCTTGGTCTCCAGTTTGTTAATCTTTGTGTCCATTTTTCGGGATTATCTCGGGCAACGTGTCCGACCCATTGCCACTTGAGACTTGCAATGTAAAATAATGTCAATTATTACAATTTTTTGGTGTAATTGGGGTAAAAGGAGATCTTCAAGATCACCCTAACGCTGTAGAATTTAAATATCGTTAACGATCGTACATTCTTGGCAGGAATGAGGGATCTCTCTCAAGTTTTGGAAATGTGGAAGAAGATATTACTCTTGATGTTCCTATGGAAGATGTTCAATTATGTGCTAAATATTTTTAAGTTTATGAATTTTCTATTTTTTTAAGTTCTCCTCACTCCTTTTTTACCTTTTAACCATCGATATGTTTTGACGTCGACTACAAATATTTCTCCGGTTTTGCAAAAATAACATAATAAATACATTGTTATTTTTAAAGCTCCTTAAAACTGTTTTTTAAAATGTTTACTATTTTTTATTAAACCCAAAAACTTACTAAATCTTGAAAAGGAAGTAAGTATTTAGTTTATGTAGAATTTAGTCGTTTTTCTAAATCCACATAAGAATGGATAGATAAGAGACCTAGAATAAATCACCCAATGATCAGCTATAACCTGTTTTGCACAAGTTCCAGGTAAACACGAAAAAAAATGGACAAAAAGGCAATCGAAGGTTATTTGATTAGGAATGAGGAAGAAGATACAGAAAAAATTTTGAACAGATTTTTTTTATTGTCAGAAATCAATTCAATTGCATCTATACGATAATACCTTCCTATACAGGGTGGTGAATCGTCAAACGGTCCATAGGAAATTCAATGGGAAATTCTAAGTTGTTGAATTCCTGCTTCCCTAATTATTTTACAACAAAATTCATAGGAAACTATTTGTAAAGAACTAAAATATGTATTAAAAACAAATGTTAAAATTGTTCTACGAATTAAATGTATCCCAAAATTTTGTAAAAATATAAAACATTTTTTAGGCCCACCCCTTAAAGTCAGACCACACAAGGTACAAGAATGTGTATGACATGTTGCGTTTGGTCGTATTTATGTTTATAATATTTGACATTATTTGAATTGCCAAAATTTTAATTTAGTGATTTATTGTTTAAAAAACAACATAGTTTATTAAAAAATGTATTCAGTCGAGGAGAAAGTAGCAATAATAAAAATGTTTTATTCTGGCAATAGTGCGCGAATTGTCAGTTCTTTATTTAGCGTAAAATATCCCAATAGACCAATTCCAAGTCACTCAACAATTCTAAGGATTTTAAAAAAGTTTGAAAATACTGGGACCGTGATTTCTAATTGTACCTGTACAAACAATATTGCTGAAGTACCAAAAAATTTAGAAAATCAAAATGAAATAAATGTATTAACAGCAGTTGTAGAAAATCCTAGAATAAGTTCTCGGACCATTGCAGATCAGTTAAATATTCATAACTCTACGGCTTTAAAAATTTTGAAAAGGAATAAATTCCGTTCATATAAATTCCAATGTCATCAAGAACTAAGAGAAGGAGATGCTGAAAGACGAGCGGAATTTTGTTATGAAATGTTAGAGAGGGCTAATGCAGACAGACAATTTTTAAAAAACATTTTGTTTAGTGATGAATGTACATTTACAATAAATAATGAACCAAATGTTCAAAATTATAGGATTTGGTCGACAAAAAAGCCTGAGAATATTATTGAAAGCCATACCCAATATCGTCGAAAAATAAATGTCTGGTTAGGAATATTTAGACACAATATTATTGGACCATTTTTCTATGAAGAAAATTTTAATTCAAAAAAGTTTTTAGACTTGCTACAAGAAGAAATTTTACCCAGACTTGCAGAATTAGTTCCAGATGAAGAAGAAATTTGGTTTCAAATGGATGGCTGCCCTGCGCATAATAACTGGGAGGTTAAGGAATTCCTTAAAAACAGCTTTAATAATTGTTTGATTGGACCTGACTGTAATATTAAGTGGCCTCCGAGATCGGGAGATCTAGCTCCAAACGATTATTTTATCTGGGGGCATTTAAAATCAAAAATATATTCTGACCAAAAATTTACAGATATTGAAACTTTAAAAAGGCGAATTATTGAAGAGTGTGCAAAAATAACGCCACGCATTCTGGCTAATGTTAGACGAGAATTTTACAATCGAGTGGGATACTGCTTAGTACAAAATGGCTTATTGTTTGAACATTTGTTATAGTTTTATGTTGAAATTATCATAAATTATATAAATTATTATTAGGAAGGATCACAGTAAAACTATATAGAAATTACTTGATTGTTGTATAACCTGGAATTGAATTGGAGTGTATTATGATATCTTGTGTTAAATAAAGATCTGGCAGTGCTCGCACTATTGCCTGAATACAACATTATTGCGATTTTTCGTGAACTGATTACATTTCATCAAGTTTATTGCTTTGTAAACAGTATAATTTATTGTTTACAAAGTACTAGTTACTGTTCACTAGTAGTAGTATTTGTGAAAACTTATGCATTTTAGTATTTGTGTATGATTTAATCACAAATTAAAAATATTGACAATTCAAATAATGTCAAATAGTAAAAACATAAATATGATCAAACGCAACATGTCATACACATTCTTGTACCTTGTGTGGCCTGACTTTAAGGGGTGGCCTAAAAAATGTAGATATTATATTTTTACAAAATTTTGGGATACATTTAATTCGTAGAACAATTTTAACATTTGTTTTTAATACATATTTTAGTTCTTTACAAATAGTTTCCTATGAATTTTGATGTAAAATAATTAGGGAAGCAGGAATTTAACAATTTAGAATTTTACATTGAATTCCCTATGGACCGTTTGGCGTTTCACCACCCGGTATATCCCAGAATTTTTATATATTTAAAAATGACAATGATTATATAGATATTTTTCAATTAGAACAAAATGAAATCGATGATGAAATAATATTGCAGAACGATGAATATATAACTGAAGAAATCGTAATCAAACTAAAAAGGCTTGACACAAATTTCCACTGAAGAACAAGTTGCAGATGTAATGATCAAATTTCTAACAAAAATAAGAAATTAGATCCTTCTTATAAAGACCTTGACTGTAGATGCGAAAAACCTTTTTAATAAGGAAAAATATTGAAATTTATTGTTAATAAGGTTTTTCTCATTGTAATAAATAATGTCATAATTGGTGTGACGTATTAATTTTAATACAAACGTCACTATTTAAAGTTCGCATTTGCCTATTTTATCTTTAATAAATCCATAATTCACAAAAGTTTACATTCATTATTTTATCACTAGCTCTCGTAAAAAGAAATTTAATATAAATAATCCGTAATATTCCAGTTTTCATGTATCGGTTGTTTTAAAAATAGCGCCATTAATAGTCACCTCTTGACGTCATGTGCAGAATCGAACGAATTTGAAACACTTTTGTATCATATCTTCATAGTATAGTATCATTGTTCAACTCACCTTGTAGTGGTAAAATTTGGAAAAACCGATAATTTGGAAATTACCAAAGATCATGTCATTGTTATGATTCTTTGACGACTTTAAAAACTTATGTCTAAAAAGTTCTTTTGAATACAACTATCGGCTCCCATGCAGATTATATTGGTACAAAATTTTCCAAAGTTCAACCTTAACACGTTGTGATATCATATACAGTGTGATATGATAATCTGATGCAAAAGGGAATAAAAATATTAAGTGTTGTTGTTACGCAACAACTGCTCTTCGTCAGTTTTTTCTGTTGCACTGGGAGAACGCGATTGTATTGTAGCACGCAGTCTATTTGTATTATACGTCTACAGAAATAACATCTAAATTAATATTTTATTTATTTATGCTGACGATATCTATCCACGATGGCTTTCAGAGCAGTTTTGCCATCGCCTGCATCAACCAGTAGAGTTGCTGATATACGGTTTTGTAAATTATCAATTATTATGCAAATTTTTTGGCGGTCTCATCCTTTAAGGAATTTGGCGATCTTCACGACCCATTTTACTCTATCTACAGCTGTCATAAGTCTTCTGAGCACAAATTAAAAAGTAAAGGGGATAGTACACATCCTTGTACTCCTCTTGGTATAAGTATTTCTTTAGATTTTTGTTGGCCTACTCGTATTATGGCTTTCTGATATCAGTATAAACTTGTAATGCTTCTTACATCCTAATCATCTATTTCTGTATTCCCTAATATTATGTTTGCAAGCCTTTTGCGTTGTATTTTGTCAAAGAGATTTTCTCAAAGTCCACTAAACATAAATACGTCAAATAATACATCCAATACATATCAGTACTCCCTCAAACACCTATTGTTTTCATTATTAGAGCAGCATTAACACATACCTACATATAATATAAAAAAAAATTTTAAACTGTATCCATTTATTTCCATTTTCTAAATCCATTTTATTTTATTTTTTTAATACAGTCAACTCGCATTATAGTGATAAAAAGTAGAGAATCATGATTATTCACTGCTAATAGTGCGTAAGACATATCAGTTTAATTCAACGAAACGCATAAAAATGGTTTATTGGACAAACAAAAATATTATAGAAAAAAAAACTAAAACTGCACAGCCCACTTATAATATTTATTAACAGTATTCCATAATTATCATAAGTGCTTATTATAATAATAAATGTGTAGCTATTGAATCCAACAGACATATTTTTAACGTAGATATATCTATTTACAGGTTTTGTGACTTATTTAGTTAAGAACAAGATTCAAAATATAAAACTACTTCATCATTTCTAGTGAACTATTCGTAAAGTTATAAATCATAAAGTTTACGTAGTCTTGATATATTTACCCATTTCATTTTGTTAGTTTTAAAGAAGAAAGCAAAACAAAGAGTATATTCAGTTAGCAGACACTTATGAATAATAAATGCAAAAAGTTTTCTTGTAACTGAAGATTAGTTTGTTTGAAAATAATTGAGAAGTACTTGTTGGCGTATTGTTTCACAAAGAGGATATATTTTATCAAAGTTAAATTTCGTAGTTTACTGTATACCAACCGGGAACTCTTAACTCCCGTAGGAGTGCTGAATTAATGAGTAATATTGAGATTAATGAGCCAGGTAAAATTATAAATAATGAACAAACTTTTCAGTCGGTAATAATGCTGACGTTTAAAATGGACTGTACTTTTATTATCAAAAATGTAATTTTGTATATACTCTTAGGAAATCTACCTCTCCATTAAGTCAAATATATTCGCTAATTACATTGTCTTGAGGATTTGCATATTTAATCCAGACGACGAGGGCATTAAACGAAAAATTAATAAAAAGTTATTAAATACCTTTACTTGGTTTAGTTTAGTCAATAACAAAAGGAGAGTATATAATAAGAGTCCCTAAATTTTCAATCCTGGGAAATTGACAATTAATGTTCGTTCTTAATAAAAATAAAATAGAAAAACAATACGGGAAGTGAGGACAAAGAGAAAAGGTTTTCTGTAACTGTAGTATGTGTTATTAGAATACAGTTTGGGATAAACAAAAACCTTGTTGTCGACTTCACATTGTATATTAGATATTAAGACAAAAGAATAGTTCTGTTTGTTCTTACAAGAGAAAAAATTTATTTTGTCAAACATACGCATTTTCCACTTTGCCGTCCATGAGAAGGGCAAAATGAAAATTAATTTCGGGAAAAGTGGACAGTAATAAATAAATAGGTGCAGTGAACGTATTTTGTAATTGTGATGGAATTCAGTGCAAGTAATGATTCAATGAATGGAAATGTTTGTTGTTAAGATTTATTTTTTTAAATTCAAGCATATATCTGCTTGACAAAAATCGCAAATAATTACTCCTCCATTAAATGAGGTGCAGAGTTTATGAGCCCACTTCTAACAAATATATCACAAATATGAATTGACACTTCCTTGCTTTTGGAGTTGCTATATGGTTTGGTGCATATGAGATGCAAAACATCGTCCTCAGTTTGGAGATCTTCTGGAGGTTTCGGTATATTGAATTTTTGTTTGCAATATTTATTCTCCCTTTTTTCGGTGTTTTTCGTCTAAATACTCTTTTTTATTTTTTTTTTAAGTCACTTCCGTATTTCTTTTGTTTTTTATATTCGTTTGGAAAGGTGAGCTTGTGAGTACCTACTTCTGATTTTTAGTATCTGTCCCGGCGTTTAATTTCAGTAGATCTTTTTTCTGTAAGAGAAGGTAAGATTTAAAAGTGGATTTTAGATGGAGAAAAGTGCAGATCAGAGAACACTTCTAAGTTTATTGAGGAAGTGCCACATTTTTGAAAACCCGATGTGATATGTTGAGAGGTTAAACTCTTTTCAAATACAGTTTTTACCAAACCGAGTATGTCATGTATGATGGTCGAACTATTTAAATAAAGAACTTTAGCTATTCATAAAAGATGTCTGCATTGATTCACACGGAATCACTGCGCCAAGAGACGCTACCAAGAGACTTGGAAGCTTAGAAGATGATGTTTTTACACCAAACTTGTCCATGTTATAATTGCTGATTGGGTTTTGTAGGAAAGTGCATTTTTTATGCAATTCCGACAGATTTTTGAAAAAATCTACAATCTTTTCTATCTATCGGCTCTATCAATCTGTACAATAATTCTGGATTTAGATTCATGAACACGTCAATCCACGCTATTCCTGCATAGTTTTTTTTAAATATGCCGTACATAATTTTTAATTGCAAGCTAGAACGCAAGTTTTTGAAGAGAATTCCGTTTGAGACCATAAACTGGCATATTTCACAATTTCGCGTTCCATTTCTGGACTCAACATTGATGTGAAGCTGCTCATTTTTTTTTTTTCTCTGACTTTTTCCCTTTCTTTTTGTGACTGTAGAGCGTACCCAAAGGAATATTGTAGAATTTTGAAGCTGTTGAAATGCTCGTCTTGCGCACTTCGGCCATTGCAAGCGCCATATTTTTCCGGTCCACTGACCCTGAGTGCTCTTTCGTTTGTATTTATTAACAATTTGAATCTAGAACTAGATAGTTAAAATTTAAATAATTGTAACATATGTATAAGGGCAAAGCGGGAAGTTTCCACATTGTCCACAAACGAACTTTTCACTATGATCTCCCTCAAAACAAACCATGAATTCTAGTATAGAACACGCCTTTAAAAAGTGTGTGGTAAATATTCAATGATTTTGGTAGAATATTACATAAAAAAGGTTTATATTTTTGAAAAATCGTGAAAAATACTCACTCTAGTTTGTTTGATGATATATTTACTAAAACACAACTCAAGCTGATATACAGCCTTGCACGTAGGTAACACAAATGACAATGTGTGACAAATAAAATGCTACCATCTGTTGTAGGTAATATATAACATTCAGTACACTATTTATAGTAAACTACGAAGTAAATTTACATTGGTGCCATCTATTGAATATCCATGAAATAGCGATTTTTCGTTTTGGATTTTTCGTCGTTTTAAACAAACCACGAAAAGCCAAAGGACTTCCAATGCCGAAAGGTCAGGGAACTCTAAAGCTAAAACTACGGTTCCTAGAGCCGAAAGGCAGGGAACTTAAGAAATCGCGCATGCTGAAAGGCAGGGAGCCACAAAGTCTGTCCGGGTAACAGCCTTGGAAGACGTTCATCTCATAGATCAACAAAGAGATTAAGGCTGCAAAGCTATCTGGCATCTCTAAAGCCAAAATCATTTAATTTTCAATAAATGGTCATTCCACTTGGTTGCCGCATTGATTTTGAAAGATATGGGAGCAATTTAAAGATAAATTTGAATAGAGTAGGAATCAGAACCTAAAGTGTCTTGATATACAGACCAGTTTACCAAATCTACCATGAAAGGGGAGATAAGAGTTAAATCAACTGCAGAGTGATTACCATTGGGATTAACTCTAGTGGCCGATCCATTATTTAAAGTAATTAGTTCCAAAAAATTTAAAGCTTCTGTTAAAAAATTTCCTCCGCGATCTTCCGGAATAGGGCCAGACGTTTGAATTTTTGGTCCTTGATCTTGCACTGATAACTTGTTTATACTCCAACAAAAGAAAAACAAATAGCTTTTGGTACCGAAGTACATCTAGCCTTCATCGATCTAGAAAGGCGTATGACACAGTTCCAAGATTTAAATTGGGGCAAGCTTAACAACAACTCGACATTAGTCCATACCTTTTAGGAATAATCCCATAAGTATACAGGGATAACCCTACTTACCTAAAAATCGGAAATACACTTTCAGCGCCAATAAAAGTAACTGAAAAAAATAAAAGAAGGATGCAGTATGTCACCCTTACTGTTTAATTTATATATTGAGGCAGCCCTCCAAAATTGGAAAAACCACTGCCAGGGAATGGTAATCCCCATAGGAAATGGCGTACTGTTCTCCCTGAACTTTGCAGATGACCAAGTCGTCTTAGCTTAAGATTCTTATGATCTAGAATTTATGATAAAGCGCCTATACAGAGAATATAAATGGGGGTTACAATTCAGTATGAAGAAAACAGAATATTAATTATTAATTCAGGTGCAAGGTTTAAAGTGTTGATAGACGGGGCGTGGAATTCAAACAAGTAGAAAAATTTGAATATTTAGGTGCACTCATTGCTAAGAACGGCATGGGAGAAACCGAAATTAAACATTGAAATAATCAGGGACGTAAAATTATAGGATGTCTGAACTCCTTATGGTGGGATCGCAACATTTCCAAAAGGAACAAAAAAAGAATAGAGCAAACCATGGTTGAATCGGTTCTTCGTTATAGCTCTAAGCTTTGGACAATTAATACAGACCTAAAGAGAAGATTTTTGGCAGTTGAAATGGATTATTTAAGAAGAAGTGCTTTCTATTGACAGAATAGAAAGAATAGGTTCAAAATGATTTGGACACCTATCGAGAATGCCTAACGAACGTTGGCTCCAAAAACTTTACAAATAAAAGCCCCCTGAAAGAAGAAAAAGACCTCGACGCTCATGAAATGAAGGAATTAGAAGAACGATGGAATTGAGAGGTTTGGAGGAGGAGCATGCCTTGGATGGGAGGATTGGTGGAGGAGAACGGGAATACAGCGATAGCCGTCTTCAAAATGTATTGAATTTAAAAGTTGGATTAATGTCAAACGTCAATAAACGTATTTTAACCTTCAAGTGTGGCTTATTTCCATTAAAATAGTAATTATTTTAAAATGTCACAAGAAAATAGCTTCAGAACAATAGTGTTCCAAAAATGTCGTCAGCCTTACAGCGGCCACCCCGGCTGTTTTTAGTACTTTAAATCAAACTAAAATATAAATTTTAGGGAGTAAAAATGGAGGTAGAATAAAAAAATTCAAAACCCCACCTAAGACAAATTCTGGGTGCGCCACTGAATTATACTTATATTTTACAAAAATTTAATCACCAGCTTATTCACAAAAACTTGAATACGTCCATCCACCTGGACTAACGAATTCGATCTGGAAGGGATATTGCCTAACGCATTGCTGTATCTTGTTTAACAATTTTAGGCCCAACTAAAGGCTATAGCGGGATAAGATGGTCAAAAGTGCCCCCGCACCGATCAGCAGCGCGATCTGTGCTTTCAATAAAGTGTATAAAAACATGACTTCATACAAATTTTTAGTTTTCCAGAGGCCACGGAACCGCTTAAATCTAAAAAAGATTTTTTCAACTTTATTTTTTTCTGGACGCAATTTTGCTTTAAAAAAACCTGAAAAAATTCATGAAGGTGTATCTTTTGAATACAAAATAGCCTGATTTTTTTCAAATTTTTTTATTGAAAATTGAGCCTAGGAAAAATTATTGAAATTTTCAATAATTTTTTAGGTTATGTTAATAATTTTTGGCTAACTTTTAAATAGTAATTTTTTGTGTATTTTTTTTTTGTTCTTTTGAATGGCCAAGGCAAAATTTTCAAATTCTGAGCGGAAAGCATCGAAAAATAAAAAAAAAACCGTTTTTTTACTCATTTATTTGCACATAACCTTAAAACTCAGTTGTTAATTGAACATTTTTCAACATTTTTTCTTTCCACATTATCAAATTCTATTGTATAAGTCCCCATTTAACTCTTTCAAAAGGATAAAATTCGAAAATACCACGTTTTTATCCATTTCGCACTTTTTTACCTTAACTCAAAATCAGATAATTAGATGTATGCTTTTCCATCTATGCTCTTACGGGCTATGAATCATCATTGTTAAAATAATCATTTTTAACTTACAAATTCTTAAAATGCGAATAAATCATGTATTTATAATATTTTCCCACTTTATTGGCTCTTAACCTTAAAATGTATTAGCTACATGATCGAATTTCCGTGTATTTTTGATCGCACAGTTCAATTTTGTTATACCACTTATCTTTTTTTTCTTAAATAGTCAAAACTTGAAAAAAAAGGTTTCCAAGTATTATTTCTATTTTTGACTCGTTAATAGCATAAAGTGATCTGGGATCACTTCAATAGGACAAGAATATTATTATTTTTCAATTATTTTTTTAACATTGTAAAAATTGTTTTATAAATTCATTTGGATATAAAGAGAGGACATATATAAAATATTTGGCTACAAAAATATTTATTATTACGAAATGGTTATTCAATAGGTTATTTAAATTAACAGTTTAAACATTCAATTACATTTTAGTCCTCATCACTATTCTCATCTATGACAGGTTCAACATCAGATTTAAAAATTTCTGACAGAATTTTTGCTGGTCTTATGATTCTCGATTTATATCTTGCATTACTGAGATAATATATAACTGCGGCTATATGAGAACACGAATCCACAGTGCGTAACCCATTTGCACAGTCACATGCGTGACGCAAAATACCACCATATCCAATTGAATCAGGTTTATACTCAATGTAGCATTTATAGGTCTTACTGCTTATATGCCTGGATCTTATCAGTACTTTAATAATATTTGGTTTCATTGTAATATACTCCAAATTAATGTTATTACTATCATCCATCAACTCAGCCAAATAGCAAATGGCTTGACCTAACTGATAGGTTCCCGAAAAAAAAAAATTGAGGTCCCTTTCAGTCATCTCTGGAAAGTTAATGATTTCTTGCGATGTCAGCTTAGTCGTTGTAGTAGGACGTCTTGACCACCTAGCTGTCTCAGCTTCTGATGCTAAAGTATTCTCACCTTGATGAGATTTTAACATTCTTTCGATTATTATATCCTGTAACCCATCATCATTTTGATCACTATTCAAACGCTTACCAAATAAATTGTTAATAAAACATGCTATTTTACAATATGCACCAGCTTTTGGTATAAGTTTATTATCTAATTGTTGATGAAGAAGCTTATATTTTTTGTCAAGAATTCCATGAACGGCTTCTACGACCCACCTCAATTCAGCCGTGGTCAAATTGGATCTTTTTCCTTTTAAGGCAGGCATAAGAATCTTGAAGCCAAGGCTTTTTAAGTAAGGTACAACATCCCTAAAACATCTATATTATCTAATTGTTGATGAAGAAGCTTATATTTTTTGCCAAGAATTCCATGAACGGCTTCTACGACCCACCTCAATTCAGCCGTGGTCAAATTGGATCTTTTTCCTTTTGAGGCAGGCATAAGAATCTTGAAGCCAAGGCTTTTTAAGTAAGGTACAACATCCCTAAAACATCTATCCACGATACACACATCTCCTTTTTTCATGATAGATTTTATACCATTTGGATCATCCATTACTTTTTTCATGATGGTTGCATCATTTTCAGTGGCATAAAATGGACCAGGGAGATCTACAACGTATCCATTTGTAGTACAAATAGTAAAAGGTTTGAGCAAGGGTTTCTTTTTTTGACCTGAATACGACTTTCTCTGATAATCGTTATTTTGACACTTTTGGTGATGTAAATATGTTCCATCAAAAATCAAAAAAAGTTAAAAAGTTTTTTTGACTTTCATTTGACAGAGAATCATCCATATGCATATTTAATTTCTATTTGTTTAAATTAATGTAACCTAAGTAAACTTGCTAGCTTATTATAATAGCCAGCGGGTTTAATTTTTCTATATTGATTCTATTAAAAAGGATTTTACATTATAGTTTGAAATTCATGACCCGGATGAGATTATAGAATAATTACAAATGTACAGTCTTCTGAAAATGAAAAAATCAATCAAATACAATGTTAATATTAGCTTTTGAATAACTATGATTGATGCAAAATATAGGAGCTAATATATTTCATTAGCTAACCTACTAAAACTCAAATTCTTGATCGTGTGATAACAAAAACAATATTATATAATTACATGCTCTAACATAGCTTAGGGTATCGCCGTATACTTACTGAAATTGATATTAGTATAAGGTAAGCACAATTTAACTTTCACAAATCAACCTCTCACGATATCGCACTTTGATAATTTGAGTTCGAGTATATCGCAAGTATCGCAACTGATGGTGAATGCATACGCGCACCTATGCGATAACTTTAATATACCTGATTCTTTCTATACTTTTCCATGTGATTGATAGTTTTCAAGATCTTTGATAATACTGTAACGGATTTTAGAAGAAGACGATTAGATGATAATAAGGCTAAGACAGTCAAAGCGATACGAAGGCGACACCAAGGCGAAAGCAGTAACGACAGAAACAATGTCTGCAACGCGCATGCTCCCATTGTCATTGTCATGGTTACAGATCATGCGCGTAGCAGACATTGTTGATGTCGCCACTGCTTTCGTTTAGTGTCGCCTTCGTGTCGCCTTCGACTCACCGTTGCCTTCGTATCGCTTTGACTGTGTTAGCCCATAGAGTACGATATGGATACGCGTGCCTATAGGATATATGGTAGTTATAATATTCAACTCTAAACTTCGATTTGACCAACTACTTCGAGAATTTTAATACGACTCGAGATTTTCGATATTAACTCGCAACGGATATACGATTAAAAACGATAAATACAATTGTTGAGGAAGGGTCAATCTTAAAGTTAATGTTTTTTTCGAGTATTGACTATATAAGAAAAAAAAAGACAAGTGGTATAATAATACTGAAGGGTACCCGGTACAATCAAAAATACACGGAAATTCGATCATTTATCTACTACATTTTAAGGTTATGAGCCAATAAAGTGGGAAAATATTATAAATACATGATTTATTCGCATTTTAAGAATTTGTAAGTGAAAAATGATTATTTTAACAATGATGAATCATAGCCCGTAAGAGCATAGATGGAAAAGCATACATCTAATTATCTGATTTTGAGTTAAGGTAAAAAAGTGCGAAATGGATAAATAACGTGGTATTTTCGAATTTTATCCTTTTGAAAGAGTTAAATGGGGACTTATACAATAGAATTTGATAATGTGGAAAGAAAAAATGTTGAAACATGTTCAATTAACAACTGAGTTTTAAGGTTATGTGCAAATAAATGAGTAAAAAAACGGTTTTTTTTATTTTTCGATACTTTCTGCTCTGAATTTGAAAATTTTGCCTTGGCAATTCAAAAGAACAAAGAAAAATACACAAAAAATTACTATTTAAAAGTTAGCCAAAAATTATTAACATAACCTAAAAAATTATTGAAAATTTCAATAATTTTTCCTAGGCTCAATATTTAATATAAAAATTTGAAAAAAATCAGGCTATTTTGTATTCAAAAGATACACCTTCATGAATTTTTTCAGATTTTTTAAAGCAAAATTGCGTCCAGAAAAAAATAAAGTCGAAAAAATCTTCTTTTTTAAATTTAAGCGGTTCCGTGGCCTCTGGAAAACTGAAAATTTGTATGAAGTCATGTTTTTATACACTTTATTGAAAGCACAGATCGCGCTGCTGATCGGTGCGGGGGCACTTTTGACCATCTTATCACGCTATAGCCTTTATTATGAATTGAACTTAAACTGCACTCATGCGAATAAAATTTCTAAATTTTCATACTGGCACTTTATGTTGAACATGCACCGCATATTGCCCTACGTTTGATACAGGGCTTAATCCAGCACTTTTTCCACTTTCACCATTTCTTTTCTATTTTTATAAATAATATTAAGAGCAGCAAGTTCTTCTTTATTATTGTTCATCGTGAGAGTATCTCGAAAAAGTTGATCAAATGGACACGATTCTGAGAGTAGATTGTGCAAGTTATATCAAATAAGTGCTGTTTGATAGTAAAATTTCTGAGAGTGCTTTCACATGGACATTCACCTGAGAGCAGATGTCGCGAGTTACTCTCAGAGAAACTCTTACATGGACATGTACCATTAGAGCTGACCAGGATCCACAGAGAATTGTCGAGCCAAAGATGATAATGATGAATTTTAGTACTAATAAACTTGATTAATTGGTTTAAATTGGTTGATAAAATGACTAGATGATGTAGTGGATAATCTCATATTTACAAATAAATTTGATAGAAATTAAAAATGTACTTATTCGTTTTATATTTCTATACTTTGAAAATATTATTTTAATTAATAACTATGGACGAATATTAGTCCACACTGTATATGTATCTCTTCCATAATATGAGCGCAAATTTTGAATTCGCAACACTTTGCAAATATTTTTGTTATAAAGGACGCGGTGAGTGACGAATTAGCATTCTTACCAGAGAGCTGCATTGTCTAAGATAACGAAATAAAGACGTATCATGAATATTCAGAATGCAACTGTGCCGCGTTGTATCATCATCCCCTAAAAACCCTTCAGGTGATGTATGATGTAACATTAATGAAGCATGCATGCGAAAAGAGAATTCACGAGGAGGTTAAGGATAAGTAAACCTTTGTAACAATGAGGTTTCGAGAGCCCTGCTTAGCGCTTGTTGTATACTGACTTGATTCGCTTCGGCTCATTACCCTACTTGTACCTATTTTCTAGTGAAACAGAATATCGTCTTGTGTGATAAACTGCTTATTAACACAGAATATTGTTTCTATACAGTGGGATATAATTGATATTAACGATAACATTCTTAATTAAGTATATAAAATTGTATTAAACAGATGAAATACGCCATGATGCAAAAATATTAGAATTTTATAAAAATATGAGAATACTACTATATCGATAAAAC